>CM070826.1:43179353-43856853 GCA_036326025.1 Chrosomus eos | reverse complement strand
AAACTCTATTATCAATAAAACATCTTCTGGAGAAGCAATAAACCATGCTCTCAGAGGAGGGCGAGAGATCAGACCAGTGCTAGACTGCAAAAACCAGCCAAAACTTGCCAGTAGTGTTTAAAAAAATATTTCATTCATTCAGTAATCCCACAAAAGCGCTGGAAAAATCCACGGCACTGATGGTGATGATCTGAGACATCTTCAGACATGTATTGTGTTTGGCTGGGATGAATCTGCCACATGCAGAACACATCATGAGATTGAGAACTAGGCTATAATTTACACACACAAAACGCAATTAAGAATATAGAGACGACCAAAACGCTCAGAGAAACGGCTCTCGATCTGTGGACCCTGATTTTATTCACCTTTGTTTACATTGATAACTCCGATACAATCTACAATTAAAAGGCTGACCATTTTCTATTATAGTTCCCTTTCGTGGCCTTTCAACATAAAATCTCGAATAAAAATGGAAAGACCCTCGGAATGCTCTTCCGCGACGCGCGCTCTTTCAATGCGCTCTTGTCGCGTCGCGTCGAGGATAGACGTCACCTCATAGCGTTCACTGACCAATCAGGATCAGGTGTAACGCAATTATTTTGAATTGAAATCATAAATTGACTTTACAGTGTCTACCTTAAAAGAGCGAAATTATGTTACAGATCATTTGCTATATACAACTGCTATTCAGAAATCACGAGCTGGCTTTGATTGAACGACAGTGCATTATTTTAACAAATAATTATCATAACGAATACAGTTCATAGCACGAAATGCACAAACGGAGGAAATTAACTGGCAGCGAGTCAGAAATATAACGTTATCGCGCGCTTGTAATGAAGACCGCGCCGGTCGGGTCGCGTCGCGTCGTGCGCGTAAAAGCGGTGTGCACTGAACAAAGCGCAGACAGGACAGGTCTATTAACGTATAATACAAGGTCTTTGTGGGAAATATATAATCCCGATGTGCTTTTCTCGCACTGGACTTCATCAGGTGAATGAATGGACTCCTGTAGCAGATCGCGTGTCAGTGCATAATGGAAATATAACAGTAGGAGCTCCAGCAATGTCACGGCAGTTCTCAGGCTCAAATCTGTGGCTAGATTACCCCTTAATCTCCTCCAAGCACAGAGCACTGTGAATATGAGTAGAACAATCGACACGCTTACCCCGATTATAAGTCCGCCGTGTCGAAGTGTGCGTTTCCCCACAGACGCGCTGGTGTCCGCGGTGATGCCGTGCTGTGCTGCCGCCGAGAGACGCTTCAGATGCCGCATACGCGCGTCCTCACAGTCGCCATGCTGGAGAGACGGGATTTACACTGACAGAGAACAGCACAGGTCCAACACACACCAGATGAGATGCGCGCTCATGTGCTGCCATCTGCAGAGGGAAGAGGAATAACGCAGTCCAACAGTGGCATACACTCTTCTGATGCATTAGCCAGCAAAAAGTGGGCTTAATTGTAGCCTATTGAATGTGCACTTATCGCGTACTTCATTATATTGAATGTCACTTATGAAAAATGCACTTTGTAATAATATCTATAAATAAATAATGTCTTTTGTTAAAGTAGCATACACTCATTTTTATGTGATGACATGTAAAATATTTGTTTTGTATTGTATTGTATTGTCCAGCAAGGTGAATTGTGGCTCTGTATAGACACATAAAATATCTATACAGGCAGTGGTAAGAAAAACAAGACAGACTCACAAGTACATTTAAAAATACAGTTCATGATGCCACTGTCATGCCACACATTTAAAGTTAACATATTTTAAAACATTGCAACTTCATCATAACAGATGTGTATTTAAATTCAGGACAAGTTTAAATATAAATGATATTAAAGTATATTTTGGTTTACTATAAATGCTTGCCAGTACATTTAGCTGTAACTTTAACCATATCTCAAAGACAATAGTATGAAATTAAGATGAACTTAAGTGTAAGTTAATTAAAAATTGAAAGCAGAAGAGACTGTTTTCTCCAAAGATGGCATCTTTGTGTGATATATTGACTATTAAAATACTCTTTAAATTCTCATTCCAAAACATTTTCTTTAGCTAAACTTTAGTTTAAAAAAAGAAAAAAAGTTATACATTTAATAATTTAACATCAAAATCTACTAAATTTAATCCTTATTATATGTGTAACCAACCCTGTTTCCATCTCTCAGCTCTTCATTCCCTTTTATGATATAAACTGTATATTTTGGGTTTACTGGCCACCTGCATATTAGGATTATTACTGTTCATGAGCCTTCAAAACATATGCAGTGAGTTATTGTTTATGTGAATGAATGCTGATCTTTCCTTGAGCTGTTCTGCTTTGAATTATTATTTCATATTAATGCGTGTTTCCTGGTCAGCGTTTCTCTTCTCGTGGATGAAGCCAGTTACTGTAGATGTCTTAATGTGAATTGGTGCTAAAGTTAGTTAAACAGCTTGTAATGTCAATATTTCATATTTGCATTTCCATTAATATTCATTAGTTAAAACAGAAGTTCATTTAACTGTTTGTGTCCTATAATTACACTCTATTATCACGTTATTTCATAACGTTTCTCAATACACTATCGTTCAAAAGTTTGGGGTTGAATTTTTTTAATGTTTTTGAAGCAGGTCTCTTCTTTTCAGTATAAATAAAAATACAGTAAAATTAGTAATATTGTGAAATATTATTACAATTATTGTAAAATATCTATTTTCTATGTGTATATAATTTATTCCTGTGATCAAAGCTGAATTTATCATCATTACTCCAGTCTTCAGTGTCACATGATCCTTCAGAAATCACTATAATATGATGATTTGATGCAGCTTTGCTGAATACAATTATTTATTTTTTTCTGACCCCAACTTATGTATGAACGTTAACGTATTTCATATCCATCCACCTATTTGTTTGGTTACGAGTCGGATAATTTACATTCTGTGGTCAGCAGGAAATTTCTTTTAAGTTTTTATTTTAATTCCTTTTTATTTTTTTTTAATAAATAAATGAAATCAAACAAACCCTTCAGGGTGATGCACACATGCCAGGATCTACCAGATCTACACATGCACACCATGACAGACAACATGAGAGATGCCATAGATCTGTGTTCTGAGTCTTTATGGCATTTATAAATCAGGTTGATGGAGAGTTCCTGCTGTAGCTTACCTTCAGTATACAGTCCTATCTGAAGCAGCTGAGGGTGTGTGTGTGTGTGTGTGTGTGTGTGTGTGTGTGTGTGTGTGTGTGTGTGTGTGTGTGTGTGTGTGTGTGTGTGTGTGTGTGTGTGTGTGTGTGGTGCGCGTGCCGTGTGTGTGTGTGTGTGTGTGTGTGTGTGTGTGGTGTGTGTGTGTGTGTGTGTTGGTGTGTGTGAGCGTCTTGATAGATGATGTGTGTCTGTGTCTTCCCCCACAAACTATTTTTGGCCAATCAAATCACTGCAAATTAGAGTGTGAAATCGGCAGCATGTGTTGCCATGACAGCCATTCAGCAGTCCAGTCCTTCAGAAGAAACACCGGCTCGTGTGTCCTCTGTCTCTGTCCTCTGTCCTCTGTCCACTCCACATGTCCTGTCTCGGCTGTCGATCCCAGCGCTCCTGTGTCCAGTGAGTGGGCAGAGGGAAATATTTACCCAAGAAACCAGCAGCTCATTGTTCACACAGACCTCCGCTGACACCTCCACTCACTGCAGTTATGCTGAATACAGGATCAGAAAGACTGTGCATCTACTATATTTAGTTTATAGAGCATGCTATATATTTAATAGTATATACTACACAAAATATGCAGTCTGCAATGATAAATCTCTGCACTAAAAGTATTTTTTCAAGGGTCTTTTATTGTCATTCCATACACATTTTTACATGAAGGAAAGAAACTAAGTACTAAGGTCCCAGTCAAACCACAAGATAAAACCATTAACCAATAAAACATTAGAAACTGGAGTGTATGTCTAAGCAGCTTCGTCAATAAATAGCACAATAGCAATAAAATTGATTAGGACATAAAAAGTCAAATGATGTTGCACATAAAATATGTATTAACTATGTTATGCACACAGAGAAGAGCAGGAATTTGTCAGTCGAACAGCCTCTGGAAAAAACGGTTTCTGAGCTTTTTTTTTATTTATTTATTTTTTGCAAATAAAGAGTACTGAAGTATGTTTTTACATGGAAATACTATTTCTGTCTTTCTAATGTAAAACGTCACATTTCAATGTATTACCTGTCATTTATTTGCATTTATTTGCTTTTTTTTGGTATTATCACTTAAAGGTATTTTACTTAAAAGGATTTTCTTTTTCCGGGTGGGTAGCCTATACTATTGGTCCACCAAGTGTCAATCATTCTGGTGATATGTTTACGTAAGGCCGTCGTACGTGCTCGTCCCTATGTAGCTCTCGCTTTCTGCGCATGCGCACTTTCAGGTGTATGTATTATGTGTGATGAGTTACGGTTTCAGCCATTCCTTTGAAAATGGCTGAGGGTCGAAAGAGAAAAAATGTATACGAAGTGTATGATACGAAGAGAAAGGCCGCAGAATATAGAAACAAGACCAGAGTGATTTTGGGTGAATATTTCATACGCTGGCGTGCACTAAAAGCACAGGTTGGGGTTCCCACTGATGCCGCAGTCGCGAAGTTCTAGACAGGTAAAGTTTGTCATGCTATTTGGAGAAATCCATTTAAAATCACTGCTAGTAAAAGTTAATGTAAGCTATGATTAGCGATGCTAGCCCTGTCCATTGCAACGCGCATCTGCATTTTTAAAAAAATTGGAGAGGGCGGGTCTTCTCTAAAATTCGGAAAGATCCTCCGCTATACCTTTAATCTTAAAAAACAGCTATCTGCTTTCTTTTTATCTCTCTTAGAAGAGAACAAATACAGCCTTAGGTATTTATTTCAAACAGTGGCTAAATTAATAAGAAATAAATCTTTAACTTCAGAGGTTTCCAGCACAGCAATAATGACTTAAATTTTTTACTTGCAAGATTGATAATATCAGAGAAAATGATAACTGTGCAAACATCTACTACAGTATCACAGATATCGTTCTATAGACCCACGATAAACAATTCCTTTCTTTCGTTGCTGGAGAGGAAGAATTGTCTAAACTCGTTAAATCATCAAAATCAATGTATGTTAGACCCTATACAACTAAGCTATTAAAATAGATGCTTCCAGATGCTTCTTCCTAAAATCATTTTAAATAGACTAAAAAACTATGTTGGCATTAGTGGAATTGCACTAGCATGGTTTAAATCATACTTATCTGACCGTTATCAGTTTGTAGCAGTAAATGAAGAGATGTCTTATCAATCACAAGTTCAGTATGGCGTACCACAAGGCTCAGTACTAGGACCGCTGCTCTTCACTCTGTATGTGCTACCATTAGGAGATATCATTAGGAAACATGGAATTAGCTTTCACTGTTATGCTGATGATACTCTGTATTTCTTCAAAACCTAACGAAACTTACCAATTCACAAAATTAACGGAATGCATAGCTGATATAAAAAGTAATTTCCTATTTCCCAATTCTAAAAAACAAAAACAAACAGAGGTTTTAATTAAGCCTCTGCAAGTAATTACCTAGAATACTGTTTAACACTTGATGGCTGCTCTGTTAAGTCTTAGTCGGTTAGGAACCTGTGTGTGTGTGTGTGTGTGTGTGTGTGTGTGTGTTGTGTGTGTGTGTGTGTGTGTGTGTGTGTGTGTGTGTGGGGTGTGTGTGTGTGTGTGTGTGTGTGTGTGTGTGTGTGTGTGTGTGTGTGTGTGTTTCTTTGATACCAATCTTTCATTTGAAAAATGCGGAAAAATTAGTTCATGCGTTCATGACCTCAAGACTAGATTATTGTAATGCTCTACTGGGTGGTTGCCCTGCACGCTTAATAAACAAACTACAGCTAGTTCAAAACGCAGCCGCTAGAGTTCTTACCAGAACCAGGAAGTATGACTATTTAGTCCGGTAAACCATTGTATACATTTATTATACAAAGCACTAAATGGTTAATCTTTGTAGTGTCTACATAGACTGTTATTACAAGGACTGAACACTTGGGGGAGAGAGTGGAAAGGGAAGAAGACGAGTGTGCATACACATGGAGGGAGTTCGGTCTGGTTTAAAGAGTGATAATAATCCAAGGAATTATTGTGCCATTTTGTAAAGTTAAGTGACAGTACAACAATATTCTCAGTACTCGAGCGAGCCCTTAGCACATTATAGTCACATATTATATTCTGGCCAGTTGATAAAATGTAGTATGTCAAAATCTGCAGGCGTGTCTTTAGTAAATCCTGACAGTAGTTTTTTAACGCCAAAAGAGGGTTTGCGGTGTCGCAAGAGGTTAGTAAATCTGGCCTTAAAACTATTAAAACACATCTCTTTAACATAGCACACACATAACACACTATCACATTTCTAAAATTCATATTTTTAAAGAATTATTAGGCTGCATAAAGTAGGTCAACTGGAATTGGGAACACTTTCCACATCCTGATGTACTCGTTACATCATAAGAAGAATGGCATCTATGCTAATATCAGTCTTTCTGTTTGTCCCGAGGTTACTGTAGTCAGCCGGATCCGGGCCGGATGCAGATCAGATGGTGGACCTGCGCCTGGACGAACACAAAGCAACCCTGAATGTGTAATAAAGGTGACTTGACCCGACTTAATGATTCCTAAATCCAAGCCAAGAAACATCTATCGGTTTAATTCTCAGCCCATTTTTACATGTATGGCATTATTTTATGCCTCATCCTGATTTCAAGGTTGAAATTATGGCCAGTGACAGAAGAAAATGCAAACATGAGCCAGATCTGTGGATGTTTTACTACAGTTTTTGTTGGGGAAAAAACTTTATGACTTGTATATATGCAAACAAACAAAAAAAAACTTATTTTGATAAGTGCATCAATGATAATAATTTTAAAAAACATTATTATTTGTGAAAAAGCTGTTTGAACCCAGCATCATCATAACATTAGGTCTTTTTTTGCAAACCAGCAGATGCAGGGCTGTGTAACAATATAGTAATAATGTTAAAATAATACTGCTATTACAGATCCCATTGTAGAAATGTACTGTTTGTTACATACATTACATCTAGTTTCCCCCAAAGTGTTGACCTGCTCAAAGTAAAATAAAACAGCTTTTAGTAGGCTACTGACATGACTGGAGTCTTCATCTCATTAAAGTTAGTTTAGATGCAAAGCATCTGCTAAATGTTACATAACTAACTTGTATCTATCACAACCAAACAATTAAACAAAACCTGGCTGATGGAAAGCAGGACCGGTCGTGTGAGTGCAGATATTCAAACAGCACTTCATCACAGGACCCGCAGGACTGTAACGTGTTCTTGTCAAATGTTCTTTATTTATAAAGTGGGCATACAGTATGTTAGGTTTGGACTGTGCATGTGTAGGTATTAAAACATGGAAAACACACATAAACTGCACTGCGATGTGTGTGAGTGTAGGACGCACTTTATTTAGGTGCCAAACAAACAAACAAACAAACAAAAGAGTGTCACCATTCAGTCATTCAGAAGAGTTGAGCACATGCCCACATTAAAAAAATATAAAATCAATACTGACTCAAAGCTCTCTATTCAAACACATACACTCAGACACACACACAGCATCCATCCATCTCCGTAATCTCTATATGTTCAGCCTCGAGATCGAAGCTCTAGCCCAGCCAGGAGCCAAGAAAAACTGGCAGCCTCTGTACAAATGTACACAGTCGAGCAATAACCATCATCATCAATGAGCCATTCACCCGGAGGAATAAGAGGATGAGTCAGAAAGAGAAGTAGATGCTGAAGACGAGTGACAAAGGGGTGGCAAATAGAAAGAGGCAGAAAAAGAGTCGTGTCCTACAGTGCCATATGTGATTCTTGGAGTGAAAACAAGAGTTTCACTAAATTAGGAAATGTTGAGTGTGTCCAGATGTCCCCCGCCCGTATGACCCGTCCAATCGGTGACCGGGACTCGTGCTGCATTCCTTTCAACTCTCTGAGTTTACATTCCTACTTGGAAAAGTGCAAAAGGAAGTCTCTTAAAGTTGGATTTCTAGCTTGGAAACTCACGATTGAGAGGTGCACGAAGCAGTCAGCAGGATTTACACAGAAACATTCATCATTTAGGCAAATAAAATGCATCAAGGAGACAAAAAGTCCAACACTGCATGATAAAACATGTTTAGCAAAACATATAAAACAAGATAAATGTTGATATACCAGTCAAACACTTGTTAGTGTTGTAAAGCATAGTGTATTCTCCCAAGGTTTGTTGCTAAAAAAAGCTTTTGTTACAATGTTCACTGCGAAGCGACAGTAAGATGTCATTTTGTTTCCTTGCGTTCTTCTGAACATCTGACTCTGAATGGAAGCAGCATAAAGACAACAGCTCTGTTCCAAAACTGTTTCCAAAAAACAGCGTCCTAACTGAAACAGCCTCATCGGTGACGGATCAGGAAATCTCTGTGTAGACGTTAGATGAATGTGACTTCACCTAGAACAACACTCCAATCAACCAATCAGATTTGAGGGACAGGTATGTCAAGTTTCGGTTCACAACTACTCCACATCAGTGTTTTTCATGTATTATTTGCCTCTGATTTTAGGGATAAGGGATATAGGTAGGGTTCGGTTTAGGGTTAAGACTAAATTGTCAGACAAGAATGTTGTTCCAGGATCAACAAAATCATGGTGATCGTATTAACACTTGGTGGCTGAACAATTTTGGGGGAAAAAAAGCTATTTGCGTTTTTTTGCGCACAGAAAGCAATGCAAGAAATGTAGCTTAGCACACCGTTATCTTCGGTGGTCTTATTGTTTTCAGACTGAGGAGCCACTTTCACCCGTGCATGTGGATAAACCTGATTTAAAATAATAAATAATCGGCCAAATATTCGAATACAGAATTTCTGAAAAAATGTGAAGTGCTAACACTTGGATTGGAAGTGTTTTGCATTAGCATGTTGCTAAGCTAATAACATGATATGATGTGGAATGCATAAAAAAAACATAGAACACACATGTTACAAAAAATAGTCTCAAATATATTTTGAATCTTATTCACTGTCTTGCAAATTTGTTTTTCATACAGTAGAACTCATTCGCAATGCATTCTGGTAATGCAAGGGAAACGTGCTTTTATGTTGCCTTAGGGTGCTTTATGACGGAAAGATATTTATATCTTATATTTACGAGTTGAACGCACATGAGTACATTCTCAATGTCAAAGCATTGCAGAGATACAGCCTCTGAGTCGTTTTGGCATCATGCCATCAAATTTGTTGATGCGGTATATGAAAATGGTTTTGTCTATCGACACGAAATCCATAACTTTTTGACGGCATGGTCTGAGCTAGACAAAGTAGGTTTTTAAAGAAAATTAAAATGGCGGACAAGAAGTTTAGCCAACTACGGCAAAATTGTATGGTCTCAACAGGAAAAATATTTTAAGATTTATTTATTAAATTTCTTTACAATAGGCTAAATGTATGAAAAGTTATAAGCATTTTTGGAAATTGCATTATAACTTTTGTTCACAAGGTGGCGCTGCCCAAAAACTTTGAGTACTTTCAGAGCATGGTGGCGAAGACACATACCAAGTTTCATAACGATACACCAATGCGTTCGTAAAATATAGCATTTTACGACAAAATTCAAAATGGCCGATATGGGAAAAATTGGGCATCGTTCAACTTGACATGCTGCACCGAATCTAAAGAGACCAGTTTTGTGATTTCATGGTGTGTTCAAGTTATGACGGAAAGATCGTATTTACGAGCTGAACGCACACGAGTGCATTCTTTGTTCTTAGTTTTTTTTATTGTTTTGTTTAGCTTCGAGTTCGAAACGCTTAGTTTTAACAAGTTTAAAAACCTTATGGAGTTAGTGAAGAGAACGCCCTCTTGCTCTGACAAAAGTGACTTGAACCTCCTGATGTCATAAACTTGACTTCCCATGAGGACACACCATTAAGTACGAAGTATACTTGAGTTTTACATTTGCGTACCGCTGAACGCACAGCCTTCGAAAGTATACTCCATCCGTTAGCGTGCGCTCGACATACGCGCACTAAAAAGTTCCCTATTTTTCTCCAGAAGTTTTGAAAGGTAAAAATGTCCTTGTACTCTATTGTTGTTGTCATCTCCAGAAGTTTGTTTTTATTTATCCCTTTCTTTTCGACTGTAAAACAGTGGGCCGGGTCAACGTCGCCATCTTGTGGAAAAACTAATTAGTGCAAAGAAATTTAAGGAGCAAGTGTGAAGTGAGCGTCTGGAGTACTACGGTTAGAAAAATCAGAATGCTAATAATGAAATCTACGTCACGTAAACTGTGAAGAATACTTTGGCTTTAACTAGGCATCTAACCAGGTTTTGGAACAAAGCTGAGGTCACCTGACTGTTTTTCTACCTCTGTATGGAACAGAAGAGAAACTGATGATTTTAATTGATTCTCTTAATCAAATGTACAATAAGAAAGTCATCATTAAATTATCATATGGCTATAAGAAGCATATGAGCTAAGAACCCTCTTGTTTTCTCTCTCTCGCTTTCTGACCTGGTGACAAATTCAAATAAAATCATCAATACCATAAGACAAAGAAGATAAAAGTCCAGCTGATCTCCACTGAAGGATCCTGCTCACACAGGACACGTGAAACCTAAGGCAAGTGCTCTTCCTGTGGTCGAGTCAGTCAGAAGTTAAAGTGACAAAAAAATCCTCAGAGTCTGTAGATAGAGAATGATGGGAAACCGTCGACACTAGAAGGTCTATCAAAGCTACTGTACTGTGAGTTGTGTGTGTGTGTTGGTGGGTTATTGTATATTGCAGGAGGAGCAGCACGGGTCGTCTTTATCCGGCTGTGCCGCGTAGTCCATCTGCCGAACGATCTCGGCAAAGAGTTCGTCCACCATAGTCTTGCTCTTGGCGGAGGTCTCGATGAAGGGACAGCCCCACTCCTCCGCCAGCGCCTGGCCCTCCATCACAGACACCTCCCGCTCGCTCTCCAGATCCACCTTATTCCCCACCAGGATCACCGGGACCTTCTCATACCTGCAGAACACACACACACACACACACACACACACACACACACACGTCTCTGTCAGAACAAGCCCTGATAAGTGGAGCCGAAGCGTCTCGATCGCCCCCGGTGGCTGGTCCTAGTATAGCTCATAAACCCCGCCTCCCCGTGTTATTCAACCAACTAAACAATTACATTACTTCACATATCTTTTTTCCAAAGATAGTTTCTGTCATTTACTGCAGTTTTTTTAGCTGGGTTAAAACCAGAGCATTCTCAGAAGTAACTGAGTTATGGTCTGGCAAAGCTTCATAGACAAATCATTTCCAAAGGGGCGTCACCAACGGACGTCGCTCAAATGCCTCTGGGTGCAATTGGATAAACCTAAACCCAATCAGAGCGATGAAGGAGATGACGTATGTATGCAGAGCGACGGAGAAACATCTCAAAGTGTTGTTCTTTGCTCGGGTTTTAACAAAAAGGAAACGTTCAAATCGCTTAAAACAGACGCGATAGCTGATTCGAACGAGTGATGTTCCACTACGGCATCCATCTTTGTAATGTAAAAATCGCTTCAACGTCGCTGCGCTGTCGTCATCGTGTAAAGCCCGCCCAACGCTTCTGATTGGTGCCTCGATTTCGACGGATTGGAAATGGGCTTGAATGAGCTCTTTGCCAGACTTACTTGCAGGGCAAATCTAAATTTGCCGGAAGTTGTCTGGGTTTTCCCAGGCTAGTAGTTCTTATCACTCTGATGTAATTTCAAGTGTTTGTTTTTAAAATATTTAGTTTTTTTTTGTTAGTTACATGATGCTATAAAAACGGTGATGTGACGTCATGATTGACAGGTTCTCTGAGTGTCACTGAAGCACCAACGGACTTCGGGATCTTCGGAGGACTGAGGAGATTGTATTTACTTTAATTTTAATGGAAAGAGACGAAGAGGCGTCGTCCATCTTATTTTACAGTCTATGGTCTGAACACGCAAACAGCATTAATGCCAAACAAGCCGACACAAAACTTGGGAAAAACCTGCATCATTTTAAAAAGACTACAAAAATGACATACTTCAACACAATTAGTTTGACAAAAGATTATTAAAACAATGATTTGAGATGTACTTTAAAATAAAACTTTTAATTTGACACCATAGAGTGGTGCAGGTATGACAGCATTTTAGCACTTCCGGTTCCATCGTCCCGAAGCCAATGGGGTTTTTAATTAAATGGCTGAAATAAGGTCTGTGGTGAACACAAGCTCTAGACACTTTCACGTTTTATTCTACGACATATAATACACCAGAATTACCACACTATTTTTTTAAGCCGTTACGCGTCTTAAAGGGTTAGTTCACCCAAAAATGAAAATTAAGTCATTAATTACTCACCCCCATGCTGTACCAACCCCGTAAGACCTTCGTTCATCTTCGGAACACAAATGAAGATATTTGTGATTAAATCTGAGAGGTAATCACTGCTACATAGGCTGCCAGGGAATGAAACTTGACAGCCCAGAAAGTCATTAAAGAAATCGTTAAAAGAGTCCAACTGACTACAGTGGCTAGATCTTAAGTTTATCGAGCTACGAGAATACTTTTTGAGCGCAAAAAACAAACAAAAATAGCGACTCTATTCAAGTATTCTCTTTGGGCCTGGAGATTTCACGCATTGTTATTGCGCAACGCTTCTGGTTGAACGTCACACGCATCACACACATGACCAGCGTCGGCCAATAGTGACCCTACGTGTGACGTATAACACAGAAGCGCTGCGCTGTTACACTACGCCAACAGCTTAGGAGAAAAACACGGAAGAGAAGAGATGGTTGAATAAAGTCGTTATTTTTGCGTTTTTTCCGCACAAAAAGTATTCTCGTCGCTTGATAAACTTATAGTGGAACCACTGTAGGCACATTCAATATTTAAACATTTTCTTTAATGACTTTCTGGGCCGTCAAGTTTCATTCCCTTAGGAAGCCTATGTAGCAGTGATGTACCTCTCAGATTTAATCAAAAATATCTTCATTTCTGTTCCGAAGATGAACGAATGTCTTACGGGGTTGGTACAGCATGAGGGTGAGTAATTAATGACTTAATTTTCATTTTTGGGTGAACTAACCCTTTAAAGGCGGTTGCTAAAGTGTAAATGTGACGACAGAGTCTGTGGAGGAGATTAAACTTCCTTACACTGAACTGATAAACTCAGGCCGCTTTTACAGCATCGTTATGCTTTTATAACTGTGCTCTAATAAACTATTATAACTCAAACGCTCTGGGAAAGATAAAATGATAAAAATGAAAGCTTATTGATGGTGATGTTGCATTCGTGGTGTAGTTCGTTATATCCTATCTTTAGCTTTTTACTTCTAGCGACTGCATTTAGGCTTCAAAATTCATTAAAGGTGCCCTAGAATAAGGGTTATTTTATTATTTTATAATGTTTCCTGGGTTGCTCTTATAATGTTAGTAATTTTTTTAGATCAAAAATAGTCATCATTTAGAAATAAAAGGCATTTTTCCTAGCCTGATTTTAGCCTCTGATTTGAACACTCTGCTTGAAGGGGCGTGTCTGCTGTGAGAACCGGCCACTGCTGTGATTGGCTGCTGTGGGATTCAGTGCAACTGGCCACTGCTGTGATTGGCTGTGGGATTCAGTGCAACCGGCCACTGCTGTGATTGGCTGTGGGATTCAGTGCAACCGGCCACTGCTGTGATTGGCTGTGGGATTCAGTGCAACCGGCCACTGCTGTGATTGGCTGCTGTGGGATTCAGTGCAACCGGCCACTGCTGTGATTGGCTGCTGTGGGATTCAGTGTAACCGGCCACTGCTGTGATTGGCTGCTGTGGGATTCAGTGTAACCGGCCACTGCTGTGATTGGCTGACATGTTTGCATATGAAATAGCTACGTATTACATGTGAAACACTCTCGAATACTTTTACTACAGCTATTAAACGTTTTTACTATTACAGCTATCAAGATAAACGAATCGTGAGATGTTTATAAAGTTATTAAATCTATTTCCATCACATAAAATGTTGCCGTGATGAGCATTGAGCAGATGACAGTCTGTTGATCGCGAGAATGAAGATCTTATCATTGCAAAGCAGTTTCTGCACTCTCTCTAATGCTTTCATCAATGCGAACACGATGATGTACATACAGTAAGAGCTTCGTGGTGCAGTGTAACAGCGTCATTGATTTCATAACGAGTTGTCCAGATAAACTCGCGCTGTGTGGAAATATTGTTCTTTGATCGCTTTCTGTATATAATTTATTCACTGAGAGAAGCTTGATATTGTCCCAGGTTAGAAAATAAGTGCGTGGTGAAATGGGCAGAGCAAACTAACAACTTCGAATTAAACTGTTGCGGTATCCGATTATATATAAACATCATCCACGCCTGTTGACATTCCTTTTCTGTGGGAAGGGTATGAAAAGTACTCGCATCCCCTGCACAGCCTGAACATAGCATTTATTTCCATGATCTGCCATTTTCCCTTTATCCTCGCTTGTTTCGATGACTCGGCTGTGCAGTTCCGACTGGCATTGAGGGCTGGCATATGCAAATCTTTGGAGGCGTACATATTAATGATCCCAACTACTGCGTCACAGTCGGTATTATGTGGAGATTAGGCCTGTCGCGATAGTCGATAAATCGATTAATCGCACGATAAAAAAAATGACCTCGATAATTTTTCCGGCCGCGATAATTTAATTTGCATACTTGTTTGTTATCCGCGACTGAATGACAACTCTCGTTTCCTTAGCGTAGGAGAAGTGAACCCTCTTGTCAGTTGCATTGTCTTTTGTGTGGGGGAGGCGGCGCTTGTCAGTCACATGGACTTTGTGTGGGAAGGCGGGAGTGCTTGAGTCGACTGCCGAGAAGAGCGAAAAGACAAGACGCAAGTTGTGACATGGAATTGGTTTCAAAGCCAAACGCGACAGCTGCAGTGTGGGAGCACTTCGGATTCAAACCGAATGACCGTGGTGAACCACTTAACCTGAGCGAGCCGGTATGTCGCATTTGTTGTAAAACAGTATCGACTAAAACCGGTAACACAACAAACATGCACATGCACCTAAAACACAATCATCCGTTGCAGTTTTCCCAGTTGGGAAAAAAAAAAGCTACAACAGATAGGCCGTCTTCGTCTTCCCGACAGTGCAGCATAACTGGGGCATTTAGTCGACAAACGAAGTACAAACAGGACAGTGCAAAATGGTGTGCACTCACCGACAGTGTAGTTCGCTTGATTGCAAAAGAGATGCTGCCCTTTAGTATCGTCGAAAAGCCGGCATTTCGACGAATGCTGCAAACATTTGACAGCCAGTATGAATTGCCTGGAAGAACATACGTGTCACAAACGGCAATTCCACAACTGTACAACAGCATTAAAGATGACATACTAAACGAGATCAAAGACATCCAATTTTTCTCTGCCACTACGGATATGTGGTCAAGTTCAAACATGACCCCCTATATGAGCTTGACTATACACTATATAAGTGCTGACTGGAGCCTGCACTCCAAGTGTTTAGAGACCAGGTATGTCCCAGATAACCATACTGCTGACACCCTTGGAGAAAACCTGAAGTCTGCTGTAGCAGATTGGGGACTGGATGAGCACAAACTAGTTTGCATTACTACAGATAATGGTGCTAACATTGTTGCTGCAATAAGGGATCTTGGATGGCCATGGCTCAATTGCTTTGGTCACAACCTCCATCTCGCTGTGTCCCATGGTCTGGACAGCAACAAAGATCGGACAGCGCGTGCCATAGGACTCTGTAAAGGTTTGGTCAACACATTCAACCTGAGCTGGCTTAAGAGGAGAGACCTGAGGAAGGCACAGAGTGAGGCTAATCTCCCCCAACACAGTCTAATACTGGTGAGTGGTGTTTAATTCATAGATAAAATATTTATATAATATGCTCATTTCAGTTCATTTTCCCGACCGACAACCGGCGCTCGTTATCCGATTTTTATCCGTTAATATTATAAGATTATAATATTGAATTGGCATTAAGTAAAAAATAAAATTGACACTTGTCTGTGATCCGTTAAAAATAAAAATCACGGGTTTATTTTAACGTGCAAACATTCAGAACAGATCAACAACAGAACCAATGTTCCCTCTAAGCTGCGCGCGTGCGTGGCCGCGCACTTCTGAAGCGGCGGCCGCGCAGAAAAGAATAAAATGCAACGCAGAGGAGAGGACTGACGCGAAATGTGTGGGGAAATCCATTTGATTGTAGTTTAAGTGAGAAATTATTTCGGTGCTCTGGTCAACCGCTATAGAGTGAAAACTGGTGAATGCAGTTTACAGGTTTCATAGAAAAAGAATGATGTGAGCGCGTGTGATTGGCAGTGAGTGTGTGTGCTGACCAAATAGCTCAATACGAGAGGCAACGAGAAACGCATTGACGTGAAATAAAATCACAATATAATGTTTTAATGCTTTGGATATATGGGAAATATATTACCATGCAGCAATATATATATATTACCATGCAGCAAAAAAAAAAAAAAAACTTTAACATAGTATTATAATCGGTCAAAATGTTTACTTTCGTTTAACGGTTCAATGGTCAATATGAGCATTAATAAAAATAATGGACATGTAAAAAGAAGTTATTTTATTTAAGAATGTTGGTAGACAAACTAATGAACAAGAACAATATTATCTTTCACACAGGATGTTGTCACACGATGGGGCACTAAGCAGAAGATGGTAGAGAGGGTGCTGGAGCAACTCCCAGCCATAAGACGTGTCCTGGTTGAAGACAAAAAACATAGCCACCTCAACCCAACCTGGCAGGATGTTGCTGTGTTAGAGTCTATCAACACAGCAATGAAACCACTGGCTGACTTCACAGACATCCTCTCAGGGGAAAAATACGTCACGGTGTCCTCAGTTAAGCCTGTGTTGGAACTGATTAAAGACGACCTACTCTCTCCAGGCCCTGATGACACTGCACTGACAGCCAGTATTAAACAAAATATGTGCAGGGTACTGACTGAAAAATACAGCTCACCTGCAATCAATGTCCTACTTAGAAAGGCCACCATCTTGGATCCAAGGTATCGTGGCAGCATGGAGGAGGCAGGTACATTGGATGATGTCAAACATCAGCTTGTGCAAGAGCTACTGGACTTAGGACCAGAAGAAAGTGGAGAAGGTACAAGTGGTGAGAGCTGCAGCAAAGCCACTGGAGGAAACGAGGATGAACCTACTGCTCCCGCACTCACCAAGAAGAAGAGGCTGAGTGACCTTTTTCAAAACAGAAGAGCTCGTAATCTCAGTCAGGCACAGGCCCAGGCTGCATTTCCAAAAAGAGAGCTGACTAAGTTCCTCCAAGAGGATGCAATTGATGCATCTTGTGATCCATTGGTGTGGTGGCATGACAATCAAAGAAGATATCCTTTGATGGCCAAGTTGGCCCAAAAATACATGTGCATTTGTGCTACAAGCACCAGCTCTGAGAGAATGTTTAGCACAGCTGGCAACATTGCTACTCCTGAGAGATCCTGCCTTAAGCCACACAAAGTCAACATGTTGGTATTTCTTGCACGGAATCTGCCATAAAATCTCTATCTCTCTCTCTCATCATTGGTGAACTGTACATAGACTGCAATTCACTTTTTTTGCTGGAGAAATTATTTTGCAAACATTTTTTGCATATGGCTTGAGGCTTTTTTGTTTGTTTGTTTACAAAGCTCCTAACAGGCAGTTTTGCCTGTTATGGAATGCATGTTGAGCCTATTGTTTATTATTTTTTGAAGTGCAATTTTGTTTACATCCATTTTATTTATTGTTTTTGGTATTTATTCAAGTGCATTTTTTGTTAACAGAGACTGAGAGTCCATTGCTTTTATTGTTTTTGGTTGTTTTTTTCATTGTTATTGTGGATATTTAAAATGTTTTTTTAATGCACTGCCATTTTCAGTGTTAAATAGTCTTTGGAAATAAAAGTTTATTGAATTTTGAAAGGTGTATGTGCATTATTATGCCATTATCATTATTCTAGATGAAAATGGTCTCAGATCGACAATATTATCGTTTATCGCGATAATTTCTTGGACAATTTATCGTCCAGCAAAATTTGTTATCGTGACAGGCCTAGTGGAGATTCGCCTGTTTTTCAGGGGTGTTCTTTAAAAACGAGATTTAAATAAGAAGGAGAAAACAATGGTGTATGAGACTCACTGTATGTCATGTCCATGTACTGAACTCTTGTTATTTAACTATGCCAACATAAATTCAATTTCACATTCTAGGGCACCTTTAAAGTTGTGTTCATCTGTGATAATTATCTTGGACAAAACATGCAAGTATCATAAACTTTTTTTGGAGCAATAATCGAAGGGCCTATGGGAAAATCCAGTTGGGTTTTTGTCAAGGGAATCAGTGTGATGAGAACTGCCGGTGACGTCATAATTGCACCACTCTATTGCAAAGTGCACCTTTTAAAAGTGCACTTAAGTGTGTTAACTCGGCCATGCGGAAGTACACAGCATATTACCAGCTATGACACAAGACACTTGTTCTCCATTTTGATGTGAAGCCATAGCCGTATCACTAGATCTCCTCTTAGAGTTGTCAAACTTTTTCACTCCTAGGCCCCACATTGTCAAACACAATATTTCTAATACAAAGCTGCACATTTTTAAACTTTTTATTTACAGAAACTAGGAGTGAGAATCTATTAAAATAATGTAAATAAAATACATTTCCATAACTCCTATAACTGAATGTTTTTCATGGTTTTACACTATTACCAGTGAATTCACATGACTTTTCTAGTTCACTCTCAGAGAAAAGGTTCAGTGGTTATATTTATAATTCTAGAGTTCTCCACTCAATTTTAAAGAAGCCTTTATACCCAGGGGGCAAAGGGGGTTTAGCAGACATGGGCTGCTGGAAAAGGTTGTCATATAAAAATGAAATCTATGATGTCTGAGGATCACAAACTGGGTGGACAACCCGGTCAACAAGCTGCTGGAAACTTGTAATTAGGGTCAAAACAATCTACCTCAAATTATGCTCCCAGAATCACCCAATAGTCCAGTCATTTTATGAAAAAAGGTTGAAAAATTGCAACAGAAGCAAACTCAACTGATTTTGTATCCTCAATATGTCCTGAGCAAGGGAAAAAAGCCCCGAAGAATCCCATTAGGGGAACGTTTAGAAAAAGACCCAAATATAGTCTATTCATACGTCATTCATTATTTTTCTCATGTGAATAGGGTAAAAATTGAGGGTTTAACCTTTAAATATCACCATACAAATGACTGAGTTGATTACTTACATCAAGACGAACAAAAAATGTGTTACAAGTTTTTTGAAATTGTTTGTTAACATGGACAAACGGTGCATAATCTAATTATGTATGTGCTCATTTGCATAAATACCACAATAGATCTAAACATTGGGTATAGCAGGTAAAAATGTTATTTTAAATCTTGTTGACATATAACATTAAGTCTTTTACTGTTATAACCATCCTATTCAGAGAATAATTACGTCCTGTCGTGTACTAAGGTCCTGTGTCCTGAATGTTCAAGAACAAGTTTTCAAGTGTTTGCACTTCAGCTAATGTGTAGAAGATAATGTTTACAGATTTAAATGTGACATTTGTCAAGTGAGTTGAGCAGTCCTATTTTCCTAATCGAATAGCAATTCTTGCCATATTGCAATATTTTAAGAATCGCAATGATATTGAATCGTGGCCCAAATATCGTTTTTGCCAATTCCCACCCCTACTGCTTATATTTATCAAGATGTAAAATGCTGAAGCCGAGACTGCTGGGACATTGTCTCGCTCCACTTCACAGACGATGAGTGAAAGGAGAACTTTAGATTGACACGACAGTCATTAATGACACTTTACTCAACAACAACAGCTCGTTTTGTGCGTCAGCGCACCATTTTACGCCATTGCACATGCGCAGTACTTTCCAGTTTTGGCCCAATCCGATCAAGTGTTTACATGTCCTATCAAATGGATTATACACGGTTTAAAGGGTACCTATTGTGGAATTTTGAAAAATACCTTTCATGTAGTGTGTAACATAGATCTAAGTGAACGAAAACATCCTGCAAAGTTTTAAATATGAAGGTTCACCGTATACAAAGTTATTGTCTCTCAAAAGTAAGAGTCGACTCTGAGTCGCTGATATGAATCGATAGACGAACGATGCATTTCTCTCTAACTTTCGACGTCACTTGTACAAGTTATTTGAATTAGACACGCCCACTCATTGCGCGCGCCGAGCAAACAGTGAAACGCTGTTCTGAAGTGCGAATCAAAAGCGAACTTTTTATTCACTGCCCAGGGACAAGCATGTGAAGAATCGTGGCTAGAGTTTATATTTACAACTATATCCGAACCTTGTGCGTGTTCACGTCATTTTAATGAGGATTCCTTCACAAACACATAATGCTTTCAAGTGTGGATTCGCGAGTCGGTGATATGAGGAAGGTTCAATACCAAGTTTATTTGGATCGGCTTCCTCCTCCGAATCACAACCTGTAAGTACTATTAATAATTGTTGCTTTTATGGGTTTTGTAGCATGCTCAATAAGTTGTTGTGTGTGTGTGTGTGTGTGTGTGTGTGTGTGCGTGCGTGCGTTACGCTCAGCGCAGCTTCTAAGTCTCCAATGTCATTTTTTTTTGTTTTTTGAAATATGTGAAATGTTTGTCGTTGTTATTGGAGTTGTCATAAAGAATAGAGCGTATTGTAGTACTGCAGTGCTTTATCAATATGTTTAAGCTTTGGGCTAACGCAAACAATAACTGATTGGGTCATCTGACCAATCACCGCAGATTAGCGTCACGTAAAGGCGGGGTTTTGAACAAATGAGTCGTCAAACGAATCATTTGGGAATCGCTGAGCAAATCAGGTAAAAATAAATGCATATTATAAGACAACAAAAGTGTTTTTTGTCATTGCATGCATGTAAAACTGTTGTTGGGGACTCCCAGAACATTATTAGGAACATTTTAAATGCCATAATAGGTACCCTTTAAACCAGCCCTTTAACCCACGTGAAATTTCAATCGTATTTAGCAAATTCATTCCGACTGGCGTTGTTACATGTGACTTTTTTATTCCAACTGTGCTTGTCTGATTACAAACAGATTATTAGAGTGACTGATTCATGTAAACACAGCTAATGACCCAATCAATTTACTTCATGAAATACTGTTTTAATGAAAATGTGTGTCTAATATTGTTACCATGTTTAATAAAGGCAATAACACGTACAAGGCCCAAACTGCATATTATTATATAGGCTAATACTTTTGCTTAATTATCTCAACTGTATCAGACTCTGTCATTATGATTGGTCTTTTTCTCTCTCCTCAGGGCAGACATTATAAAGTAACTCCAGGAACTGCATTGTTCAGCTTTCCCCTTAAGGCAAAGGAATGTCTTCTTTACCCACACCCACTAACCACGCAGCGACCCATGGCTTGAGGAGGGTGGGGTTACTAAAGACACACCCCTCACACACACTCCCTCACACACACTCCCTGTTATTAGCAAACCACTAATGGCATCACTTTAAAAGTACTTCCAGAATGATAGCCTATATGGCCCTTGATTCTCACCAATTGTGGGTGGCATGACCAAAAAACAGGGGTCACATGACGTCTGTACGGATGGGCTAAACAACATGAGAACCTTTTTTAAATTATTTGAAGAAAATGTGTGTTGCTGGCCACCGCAAATCTAGGGTGTTGTGGGCAGTATATCCATTATCCAGGGCGTTACATACTGGCCCCAGTCAAAAAAGCCAGCCTCCAAATCTCCACAATGTTATGGTCTATACATATAATATCATGCTGGTTTTATTATCCAGCAAGCAAATTAAAGCACACTTCACTTCTCATCAACAAGCTGCATTATCTGAGGTATCACTGAAGTTTGTATAGTTTGTGCGGGATGGGTTACATGCAAAATTCACCTGTTCATTGAGATCCTCAACTCAACGTATGATGAGCAATAATAACATTTGCTTTTTAGGATCATTTGTTTTAGTCGTTCATTTAAATGGCACTAAACCCTCTTTGTCTTGCTCTTGTCCTTCTTCAAGAACAAACAGCGCTGCGACAGACAGACATCTCTTATTCCCGGCTCCATCTCATTATGCATCGCTTCTACTGTGTTAAACATTTATGCCATTCAATTATTCAATATTTTCTGAGAGGCATTGCGTGAGTGCAGATCTATATTATTTGCGTGGGAATGTGTGCTAGAGATGATGTTGTTTGCAGGTCTGTATATATTCTGGTTCAGGGTGACTGTGAGACTGTGGGAGTGTGAGTTACATGAGCATTTCCAGCCAATCCTTTTATTGGGGGCCAAGCATGGAAAGTGCGTAGGATTGTGTTATTATTCTTCTGCTGCTTCTTCTTCCGCTCTGGGAGTCTATGGCAGCCCATACAACCACTTGAAGGAAAGTTGTGAAATTTGGCACACTGATGGAGGACAGTCTGAACTGTCAACATAACAAATTTTGAGTGTCTAACTCAATTACTCTAGCGCAACCAACTGTCCAAAATATCACTCACATTTATGCTGATAACTTTTGCTATTTTTTTATTTGCTAATAAAAGGGCTAGAAACAAAATGTTCTAATTTTTTTCAAACTCTTTCCTAGGCCGTTCCTCTGATTGTCACGAAAATTTAACTAGATCATCTTCAGATCATGCCAACAAAAGTTGATTAGTCAAACCGTTCTCGATTAACGCACGAACGAATTCGACGAAGAACACGCCAAAATGGACATGAAGCTATATCTCCGCAACGCTTTAGCGAATAAGGACAACACTTGGGCTGGATCCCAAATGGCACACTTGATGTAGACTCGCGGTCTCGAGGCCTTAAATTGTGCATGCTCGCCAAGTGTACGAGTCCGTAGGGTGTCCTATTCGGCATTTCAGCGCTCAGAAGTGTGCTCGCGAGCCCCGCCTTTGTGCCCTCGAATTCACACCCTCCACACGAGTTAACTACCAGATAAATGAGAGGAGTGTTTCATGGCTGTTTGACTTTCGATGGCATGATATAATAAAGCCTGTTCCAAAATACACTCTCGTGTGCCCTCGTGGACTCGAGGCCGGCGCCCCTTAGGTCTGCGATTCCGACATCACCAAGTGTGAACTCGAAGGTGGTCCACAAGTCCGGAGTGTGCCATTTGGGTTCCAGGTGTGTGTTATGACAACCATGACCTGAGGGTGCCTGCTCAGTTTCGACACAGTGCTACCTAGTGGTTAGGAAATATATAAAATAGATCTTATTGCTTATAACTTCTGAACGGTTTGGACAAAAAACACAAAACTCTTTAGATTAGGGCTGAAACAATTCATCGAGTTACTCGATTTACTCGATTACAAAAATTCCTCGAGGCAAAAACTCTGCCTCGAAGCCTCGTTAAATTCCTATGACGCACACTATACGCGGATCTATACGCGATGGCGGAGAGTAAAGATGCCCATAAACGGCAGAGAATGTCTAAAGTTTGGGATCATTACATACTTAAAGAGGAAGAGAACAAAGTGCAATGTGTCTACTGCAAAGTAGACCTGGCATACCACAACAGTACGACTGCAATGATTAAGAATCTGAACCCGAAAACATCCACTCCATGCTGTTTCACCAAGCGTCGCTGAAGCAAGGTAACCTAATGGTGTGGTCACACCGAACGCAAATTTAATTATTTGCGCGAGTAGATTACATACAAAGTCAATGCAAAGATGTGATTCGCGCCGGGCGTCGTGAATGACGTGAATTGGGAGACGCGTTTGCCGCAAACATCTTCCGCGCAAGTTGAAAAATTTGAACTCGAGCGAATGTTTAAGCGCCTCTAACTAGACCTGATAGATGTGTATTATGTTGTTTGAAAACATGCAATTTTTTTTATCCGATTACTCGATTAATCGATCGATTAAGTGCTAGATTAATCGATTACAAAAAGAATCGATAGCTGCAGCCCTACTTTAGATTCGGTGCAGCATGCAGAGTCAAACGATACCTAATTGTACCATATCGGCCATTTTGGGCATCAGCAATTTTGAATTTTTGTCATAAAATGCTTTATTTTACGAACAAATTGGAGTAACGTTATGAAACTCGGTATGTGTCTTCGGCACCATCCTCTAAAGGTACTTAAAAAGTTGAGACAGCGCCACCTTGTGGTCAAAAGTTATAATGAAGTTTTCCAAAAATGCTAATAACTTTTGATGATATTAGCCTATTCTACTGTAACTAGTCTTAATAGACTTTTTGGGGTCATGCCGAGAACATTTTGCCATAGTCGGCCTGACTTCCAGTCCGCCATTTTGATTTTCTTTAAACAAAAAAAACACTTTTCCGAACCTCGCCAAGACGTATCATCTTCAGACAATTCCGGCAAAAAGTTATGGATTTTGTGTCGATAGACAAAACCATTTTTCGTATACCGCATCAACAAAGTTAATGCCAAGATGCCAAAATGACTCTTTGGCATATTGACACCAAACTTTGTGTGTCACTGTCATCTCACTCTGACCACACCACACCAATTTGGTCACAGCACCACCTATTTTTCGAAAGTGACAAACTATTAAATCATATTATTACCGTTACACATATTACTGTGTGTGATTTTGTGCATTTTGCCTGAAATAATCTTAATATTTCTTTATTTGCTCATTGTTGCAGTAGATCTGACACTCTCACCCATGCAGTCATGACTTATCGTGTCTTCTTTGTGCTCGGCCCTGTCACTATTCTGTTCGGTCTTGTCTGCTCCTGTTCTTGTAAGTCTCCGATTGGTTAACCTTCATCCACCTGTGTCTAGTAAGTTCCCTCGTTTATTACCCTGTGTGTGTAAATTCTCCCTGTTCAGGTCAGTCCCTTGTCAGTTATTGTTTGTGTGTGTGTGTGTATGTCTTGTGCATGGACACGCTGTTACATTCTGTTAAACCCGCTTGTTTCATTAAAACTTATCTCCGTTGGAAATTACCTTCATCTGTCTGTTTCATCTGCCAAGCCGTGACAGGCCCTTAATTGCTGCTTCAGCTATATCTATTAGTGTCTTTTTTTCCACTGACTGTCCATGATAAGTAACGTTCCTATTGTTAATGGATTACTTCTGGATTTTTTTAATTGGGTCCCAACCCTAATGAATACTAATAGCATCCAGAAAGAATCGACTGAGGATGTAATAGGAAAATTCCTCTTGTTTCCATGTAATCTTAATTGATCCTTAGGGAATTCTTACTTGAAATAAAAAAATAATATGAAAAAAAAAAATTATCGTAAGTGACAGCCCTAGAAGCAAGATAGAGAAAACGCATTTGATCTCTCAAATGCATTTGTAAAAGCAAAATAAATTTTTTACATTGCTTTTTAGAAAAAACATTTGGCATTTCTCAATAGACCCACAGAAACACTAAAGTGAATTTCCTATTCTCAAAAAAATGTAAAATAAATATAGCATTTTCAGGGTGTTCCTCAAATGCTTCTCTGACTTAGTTCTCCACTTAGGCTAGGTGTTATTAGGGGAATAAAGAGTACGCCTCTGAGTGCAAGATCATCAGTATTTATCCTGTTTTGTCTTAAAATAGTGTATCTGCTAAAAGCTAATAATGTCAACTCTTCGAAGTACATGTGCATTCCTCAAAACACACCTGGACTAAAAGCCAGTGACAACACTGCTATTTTAATTTCAAACACTTCCTATAACACAAACTCTAATTTGTTTGCATATTCATCACTAAATCATTATAATGTTTGCTAAACACATGAGACCAGCATAGCCTATGATTTGTTCCTTTGTGAAGTGCATGGCATCACTTATACATGAATCTTTCATGCAGACAGCAGTTTGGATCTAACACACACATCAAGGCTCGAGCAACAGGCCTGTAAGGCCCAACAACACTCCACAACAGATCACACTATACCATTACACATGCATGCAACTATTACATATTTGAAAATCATATGCACTTTAATATAACATGCACTAGAAATGACATGTCATCAATAGCAAAGGCCTCATATCTGACCTCTTGACTCGGATGATCTGGTCTCGCATGGGTTTGATGTCCTGAAAGCTCTGCTGGTTCACCAGACTGTAGACCAGAATGAAGCCCTGGCCGTTTTTGATGTACAAGTCCCGCATGGACGCGAACTGCTCCGTGCCTGCCGTGTCCAGGATCTCCAGAACCGACGGAGACGAGTCCACCTCGATCTCCTTACGGTAGAAATCCTCGATGGTCGGGTCGTACTTCTCAATAAACGTCCCGGTGACGAACTGCACGGTGAGGGCGGATTTACCGACCCCGCCGCTCCCGAGGACCACCACCTTATACTCACGCATCTCTGCACAGCTAGAACAACCCGAATACACTCACACGACGGCACTGACGGTCATGTTCAGGGCGTTTACACGAGCCTTGAGCTCCCCGCAGCAGCGCTTCATGATCACGGGCATCATTCACAACGGGGGACGCTTGAACACGGGCTATCAGCAAGAACTTGTGCTTTTCATCTGCTCAGCTCACCCTCCTGTAGAAGTACACGAAGACTGCATGGAGAAACTCAGCTGACTGCCTCCGGTCTCGGCGGATTGAAACACAGTCCGTTAGAATCCGCTCATTTGGGGCGCATGTTCGTTTTTCCCGTCTGTGTGTGCTCTCTCCGGTCTTCATTAATACTCTAGCACAGCGCCATGCTCACGGGTGGGGATCCCGAGCCTCCAACGCGCCGCTCTCTCGTGAAGTCCGACTCGTGGAGGCGAATCGGTTCTTTCGAGCGACGAACCAGTTCAAGAACGACTCACCAATTCTTTTACACTGACGTAATTAGGTCATCTCCTTCTCCTTGATTTTTAGGGGTAGCCTTGTTTTGCATTTTTAATTCACAAGATCACATTTTCCAACACTTTGCATAGATTTGATGTCGTGATGTCCCACACTGTAAAACCTCTACAAATAATAAGAACGCAAGATCTTAACGTTCTTACAGATTGAGTTTGTCTTTAATGTCTTTGTATTTTGCTTTTATTTGTAATATTAAATATTAAAATATATTTAGGGGTAGCCACTGCGTAATATAGTTTACACATGTCCTAATTGTATATTCTGTATTTTTGACCGTATACACTGGTTTCTCCCTGAAAAATACTGCATTTCTAACAAAATAAGAGAAGTATATGTTAAGATACTTCATATATTAAACAAGATCCCAAATCATGCAATCATACATTTTTGGGAGAATTTGAGTTATCTATCACCTTTCCTAAAACGTTATTTAAAATTTTACCTGAAAACAAAGCTATTTATTTTTCTGACACTTAATATTGTTCAACTTATTGCAAATTTCTCTGTTTTGCGTTGACAATTTTATTCACAAATAACAATGACTATAGATTTCATTTTTTTTTTTTTTTTTTTTTTTTGCTGAAAATGTCCATACTGTTAATCACCTAAACTCATAAATAAGAATAACACACACACCTCTCTCTCTCTCTCTCTCTCTCTCTCTCTCTCTCTCTCTCTCTCTCTCTCTCTCTCTCTCTCTCTCTCTCTCTCTCTCTCTCTCTCCTCTCTCTCTCTCTCTCTCTCTCCTCTCTCTCTCATCCCCCTCTCTCTCTCTCTCTCTGCTGAAAAGTTAATTCCTAGAATTGATTCATTCAGTCCAATTTGTGGAGGGATCGTCAAACCGGTTATGAACCGGTTTAAATGATTCATTTAGAGGATACGACTCCATAGGACGATTCGCTCGTGAACCAGACATTTTTACGCCTCTTCCATCTCGGCTTCCGTACATACGGCGAAGACAGACGGCTCTCGTCGTTTAACGGACCCGTGAGGTGCCCAATAGTCGCACGGCTTCCTGAAACCGCGCCCACAACACCGCACAGACCAAAGCTGAGTTTCCGCTTGAGTCAAAACTAGCCGGTTGTCGCTGACGTAAGGAAATACTGGGCGAAGAGCCTCAATAGTGGAGGCTGCGCGCGCACTCTATCAGCGCCTTGCGAGAATGCGTGGATGTTGTTGCTATGGAAACTCGCAGTATACAATGAACACGTAGGTGGATAAACTCTTTAACACAGGTTTCACTGACATTCAGTGTTAGTAGGCTAATGATTATATATTATCTGTAATAGGTTATCTAGGGTGACCATATTTTGTCCTGAAAAAACAGGACACTCGGCCCGGCAAACAGATAGGCCTAGTCAAATGATACTCGAAGTTTACTTAAAGAAACCTTATTAATTTCAATACATTTAAAGTAGGTTATGCCTCCTCTGTATGGATAGAAATTTGTTATATTGTTATATGAAAACAGGACATGTCCTGGGAAAACAGGACAGTTGGTCACCCTAGGTTATCAGACTCCAAAATTATACAAGATACAAGGTTTATGATTGAAATGATTTATACAAGTTGATTGGCCTTAAACATTTAAGGCAGCAACTTTTTTTACTGTGAGATTAGACATATTACATTTTAAAGTGTTCTTTTAAAATCGCCCTCTTTTCTTTTCTTTTGTTTGTTTGTTTACTTTTCCTGTAAGTTGTTTGTCTACTCTGCATAAAAATGTACACGGATGTGCTTTGTGATGTGATCAAAAATGACAAATAAACACAAACCCAAAAAAATGATTGTGTTTGATTAAGTGTTTTATTTCTCCTTGTATTTTTGAATCAATATGGTGCAAAATAATCCTATTTAAGTCTATGTGATAAATAAAAAGTTGGAAAAGTGTGAATCCCATCGTCCCTCCATGCAGTTCCTCGGCTATAACTGACGGACCTGGAGTTCAGATGGACCGGGGAAAGTCACTGCCGTTAAGGCCACAACCCAGCTCAGTTAAAGAATGACAATGCTTCCAACGATTTGAGATGGTCCTCACTGCAGAACATGAAATCCACGGGGAGGAGTCGGATCTAGATCCGACTCCTCCCACCTTACATACCTAAACCTACCCAGCTCCACCCCTTATCCCTAAACCCACCCTAAACCTACCCAGCTCCACCCCTTATCCCTAAACCCACCCCTAAATCTACCCAACCCCACCCCTTAATCTGGATCCGACTCCGCCCCCCGGATCTCGTGTACTGCAATGAGGTGCTACTGAACGATTTGCCAATTTCTTTTGAAGGTTTATCGCCCATTTTCCGTCAAATCGCAGCACCATTATCCACACTTTCTTGGTAATCGGCCCAGGTCTATCCAACAGCTGAAGAATACCTTCTGTACTGCTCCCATCCTTAAACATCCCGATTCCCAATTCCCCTTTGTCATAGAAGTGTCCACCAGCAGTGCAAAGTTTATTACAAAGTTTAAAGCATACTATACAACTTCCATAGTATATATTTTTTCCTACTATGGAAGTCAATGGGACCAGAAACTGTCTGGTTACTGATATTCTTCTAAATATCAGAAAATCGGCTGAATGGATTCGAAAACGGTAAAACCCAACTGTTTAACTCTGAGGGAGTTGTAAAATGAGCCTATTTCCAAAAAAAGTGGAGTATCCCTTTAAAGCACAGTACAAGTACACATGCAATTCAATAAAGCACAAATATTTTTCACAAGAGAGTGTTAAAATGTCTGGGAGCCATAAAAACTTAAGAGGCAGTTATATATATATATATAATAAATGACCTTTGGAAGCACTGTTTATTTGCTTATGTCATTGGTGTTTACATGCCCACATAATTAGTACCTGTTTTTTGCATGGGCCATTAGTCTTGAGGCATATGTATAAATGGAAATGTGTCCAGACAATGGCTGACAGCGAGTGGTAACAACTTCAACCTGGAAGGAGTGTAACAGGGCGAAGGGTTTGACCTGAAATGCTTCACGCTGTTAAGTGAATCCGGCTCTGATGGACTGCAGTTAAAGCCCGAGACTAGTGCAGCGTGGATGGTGAAGGAGCGTGTCGACGCATGTCTCCAGTGTGGCTTCAGTACTATGGCTCTGGATTGATTGAGCAAACAGCATGTGATAGCAGCAGGCCAAGAGTTTATCGTACAGCAAGCAGGAGCATCGTGGAGGAACAAGCAACAAAAGAAGCAAAAAATTTGAGCAGAGAACTAGCAAAATGGTGCAAAATATTTATCTGAGCTTCTACATCCAATAAAAGTGTAATAAGAAACAACATATTATAATGTAATTCAAAATAATTTAAAATAATAATTTAAAATCCTTATGCTGACATAGCATACTCTGTCTCCTCAGTACTTGCCTGATCTATTAAAGGATTAGTTCACTTTTTAAAAAACTTTTGCCTATGTTATCCAAGATGTCCATGCACAAATAACATGAGCACAAATGCTCAGCTTGCTCTGTTCTGTGATGCGCGTTCTTTACGTTGAAAAGGTCACGAACGAACGTCATGAACGCGCATTACCAGACGATGAATAAGGGTCTTATCTAGCGAAACCATCGCTCATTTCAAAAAAAATAAAAAAGTTTAAGTTTTATAAGCCCAAATGCTCGCCTTGCTCTGTTCTGTGAGACCCTTTCAACGTAATTGCGTATTACGTGACGTCACATGATCGCGCATCACAGAACAGAGCAAGGCGAGCATTTGTGCTTATAAAACTTAAACTTTGTTATTTATTTTTTAAATGAGCGATGGTTTGGCTTGATAAGACCCTTATTCATCGTCTGGTGTCGTTTAAAGCCCTTTGAAGCTGCACTGAAACTGTCAGCAAAAGTTTTTTAAAAGTGAACTAATCCTTTAATGCCTCACACACCACGTCGTAATCTGCGTTCCTCGAGTGGTCTCTTGGTTGTTCCCAAGACACGGCTTCCTTCTAGGGATGATAGTGCATTTTCTTCCTATGGTCCATGCTTTGGGATCCTCTCCCGGCCAACATCAGGGAAGCAAATACATTAGTGACTTTTAAATCTCTTCTCAAAACTTTTTATTTTAGGATTGCTTTTACTTGTTTCAAAAAGAAATTGCTATGAAAGTGTTTGGGAAAAAAACGAAAAGGGTTTGGCTGAAGTCGTGAAGACTGCGGGAGCATGGACTTCACATGTTACAGAGACTGCGGGAGCATGGACATGTTACAGAGACTGCGGGAGCATGGACATGTTACAGAGACTGCGGGAGCATGGACATGTTACAGAGACTGCGGGAGCATGGACTTCACATGTTACAGAGACTGCGGGAGCATGGACATGTTACAGAGACTGCGGGAGCATGGACATGTTACAGAGACTGCGGGAGCATGGACATGTTACAGAGACTGCGGGAGCATGGACATGTTACAGAGACTGCGGGAGCATGGACTTCACATGTTACAGAGACTGCGGGAGCATGGACATGTTACAGAGACTGCGGGAGCATGGACATGTTACAGAGACTGCGGGAGCATGGACATGTTACAGAGACTGCAGGAGCATGGACATGTTACAGAGACTGCGGGAGCATGGACATGTTACAGAGACTGCGGGAGCATGGACTTCACATGTTACAGAGACTGCGGGAGCATGGACATGTTACAGAGACTGCGGGAGCATGGACATGTTACAGAGACTGCGGGAGCATGGACATGTTACAGAGACTGCGGGAGCATGGACATGTTACAGAGACTGCGGGAGCATGGACATGTTACAGAGACTGCGGGAGCATGGACTTCACATGTTACAGAGACTGCGGGAGCATGGACATGTTACAGAGACTGCGGGAGCATGGACATGTTACAGAGACTGCGGGAGCATGGACATGTTACAGAGACTGCGGGAGCATGGACTTCACATGTTACAGAGACTGCGGGAGCATGGACTTCACATGTTACAGAGACTGCGGGAGCATGGACATGTTACAGAGACTGCGGGAGCATGGACATGTTACAGAGACTGCGGGAGCATGGACATGTTACAGAGACTGCGGGAGCATGGACATGTTACAGAGACTGCGGGAGCATGGACATGTTACAGAGACTGCGGGAGCATGGACATGTTACAGAGACTGCGGGAGCATGGACATGTTACAGAGACTGCGGGAGCATGGACTTCACATGTTACAGAGACTGCGGGAGCATGGACATGTTACAGAGACTGCGGGAGCATGGACATGTTACAGAGACTGCGGGAGCATGGACATGTTACAGAGACTGCGGGAGCATGGACTTCACATGTTACAGAGACTGCGGGAGCATGGACATGTTACAGAGACTGCGGGAGCATGGACATGTTACAGAGACTGCGGGAGCATGGACATGTTACAGAGACTGCAGGAGCATGGACATGTTACAGAGACTGCGGGAGCATGGACATGTTACAGAGACTGCGGGAGCATGGACTTCACATGTTACAGAGACTGCGGGAGCATGGACATGTTACAGAGACTGCGGGAGCATGGACATGTTACAGAGACTGCGGGAGCATGGACATGTTACAGAGACTGCGGGAGCATGGACATGTTACAGAGACTGCGGGAGCATGGACATGTTACAGAGACTGCGGGAGCATGGACATGTTACAGAGACTGCGGGAGCATGGACTTCACATGTTACAGAGACTGCGGGAGCATGGACATGTTACAGAGACTGCGGGAGCATGGACATGTTACAGAGACTGCGGGAGCATGGACATGTTACAGAGACTGCGGGAGCATGGACATGTTACAGAGACTGCGGGAGCATGGACTTCACATGTTACAGAGACTGCGGGAGCATGGACTTCACATGTTACAGAGACTGCGGGAGCATGGACATGTTACAGAGACTGCGGGAGCATGGACATGTTACAGAGACTGCGGGAGCATGGACATGTTACAGAGACTGCGGGAGCATGGACATGTTACAGAGACTGCGGGAGCATGGACATGTTACAGAGACTGCGGGACATGGACATGTTACAGAGACTGCGGGAGCATGGACATGTTACAGAGACTGGGGGAGCATGGACATGTTACAGAGACTGCGGGAGCATGGACATGTTACAGAGACTGCGGGAGCATGGACATGTTACAGAGACTGCGGGAGCATGGACATGTTACAGAGACTGCGGGAGCATGGACATGTTACAGAGACTGCGGGAGCATGGACATGTTACAGAGACTGCGGGAGCATGGACATGTTACAGAGACTGCGGGAGCATGGACATGTTACAGAGACTGCGGGAGCATGGACTTCACATGTTACAGAGACTGCGGGAGCATGGACATGTTACAGAGACTGCGGGAGCATGGACATGTTACAGAGACTGCGGGAGCATGGACATGTTACAGAGACTGCGGGAGCATGGACATGTTACAGAGACTGCGGGAGCATGGACTTCACATGTTACAGAGACTGCGGGAGCATGGACTTCACATGTTACAGAGACTGCGGGAGCATGGACATGTTACAGAGACTGCGGGAGCATGGACATGTTACAGAGACTGCGGGAGCATGGACATGTTACAGAGACTGCGGGAGCATGGACATGTTACAGAGACTGCGGGAGCATGGACATGTTACAGAGACTGCGGGAGCATGGACATGTTACAGAGACTGCGGGAGCATGGACATGTTACAGAGACTGGGGGAGCATGGACATGTTACAGAGACTGCGGGAGCATGGACATGTTACAGAGACTGCGGGAGCATGGACATGTTACAGAGACTGCAGGAGCATGGACATGTTACAGAGACTGCGGGAGCATGGACATGTTACAGAGACTGCGGGAGCATGGACATGTTACAGAGACTGCGGGAGCATGGACTTCACATGTTACAGAGACTGCGGGAGCATGGACATGTTACAGAGACTGCGGGAGCATGGACATGTTACAGAGACTGCGGGAGCATGGACATGTTACAGAGACTGCGGGAGCATGGACTTCACATGTTACAGAGACTGCGGGAGCATGGACTTCACATGTTACAGAGACTGCGGGAGCATGGACATGTTACAGAGACTGCGGGAGCATGGACATGTTACAGAGACTGCGGGAGCATGGACATGTTACAGAGACTGCGGGAGCATGGACTTCACATGTTACAGAGACTGCGGGAGCATGGACATGTTACAGAGACTGCGGGAGCATGGACATGTTACAGAGACTGCGGGAGCATGGACATGTTACAGAGACTGCGGGAGCATGGACTTCACATGTTACAGAGACTGAGGGAGCATGGACATGTTACAGAGACTGCGGGAGCATGGACATGTTACAGAGACTGCGGGAGCATGGACATGTTACAGAGACTGCGGGAGCATGGACTTCACATGTTACAGAGACTGCGGGAGCATGGACTTCACATGTTACAGAGACTGCGGGAGCATGGACATGTTACAGAGAGAGTCTTGGCCGTTGTCGACATGTCAGCTCTTGGGTGGGTGTGCAAACTTACACTCAGTGTCCGTGCGTGAACAGGGGCCTGTTTCAATAAGGAAGTTCAACCAACTCTGAATTAAAACTTGAACTCTGAGTTGACTTACCCTGAGATGGGAAACCCTGAGTATCTTGACTGAGTATCTTGACTCTTAAAGGGTACCTATTATGGCATTTAAAATGTTCCTAGTAATGTTCTGGGAGTCCCCAACAACAGTTTTAAGGCCTGTACACACCGGGACGAATATCGGCTCGCGTTATTCGTCAGCGTTTTTCAACGCGTTTTTTGTGTTCACACCCAAGCGTTTTTTCGCTGACGATGAGCTGAGTCAACATGCAAATTCATTCCCTGACATTAGATGGCGCTTAATGTACAGAAATACCCCGGTCCACAAAGTGCTTCTGACACTCGCTTGTCACTCAGAAGAAGAGAGCAAGTTTGTCGCGTTTGTCATACAGTTCTTTATTCTCATTTGTGTCTCTTTATATTGACAACAACAAGACCGAAAGCTCTACATTCATCTGGCCTTGCATCTTCCTCGTCTTATTTCTTCCCGGCAGAGTGTAATAGTAGACGGACGCTCTTCTTCTTCGCCATTACGTATGTGTGCTCGCCAAGACTGTTTTGTGTTTGAGCACCCCCAAGTTGTGTTTTACTGTAACTTCAGAAGCTCCAGACACGTGAGCAAAAGCGCCAATCTCATTGGTCGGATAGTTTTTGACGCGGCGCGTCAAACAAAAAAAACGAACCCGAGGCGTTTTTTAAAAAATGACGCTTTTACGCGTGGCGTTTTACGCGTCGGTGTGAACACTCACATTGGCGCCCTTTGTTTAGTCACGAGGCGTTAAACGTCTGCGAATAACGCGCGCGAAATTCGTCCCGGTGTGAACAGGCCTTTACATGCATGCAATGACAAAAAACACTTTTGTTGTCTTATAATATGCATTTATTTTTACCTGATTTGCTCAGCGATTCCCAAATGATTCGTTTGACGACTCATTTGTCCAAACCCCTCCTTTGCGTGACGCTAATCGGCGGTGATTGGTCAGACGACCCAGTCAGTTATTTTTCGCGTTAACCCAAAGCTTAAACATATTGATAAAGCACTGCAGTACTACAATACGCTCTATTCTTTATGACAACTCCAATAACAACGACAAACATTTCACATATTTCAAAAAACACACACACACAGCTTGGAGACCTAAGCGCTGAGCGTAACTGACACACACACACACACCACACACACACACACACACACACACACACACACACACACACACACACACACACACACACACACACACACACACACACACACACACACACACACACACACACTCAATAAGTGTGCTACAAAACCCATAAAAGCAACAATTATTAACAGTACTTACAGGTTGTGATTCGGAGGATGAAGCCGATCCAAATAAACTTGGTATTGAACGTTCCTTCAGTATCAGCCGACTCGCGAATCCTCACTTGAAAGCATTTGTGTTTGTAAAGGAATCCTCATTAAAATAACGCGAACACAGCTCAAGGTGGCTATACTTGTGTGGTATAGTTGTAAATATAAACTCTAGCCACTGATTCTTCACATGCTCGTCCCTGGGCAGTGAAAAAAAAGTTCCCTATTGATTTGTACTTCGGAACAGAGTCTCGTCGACATGTTGTTTTCACTCTTTTCTGGCGCGCGCACTGAGTGGGCGTGTCTTATTCAAATTACTTGTACAAGTGACGTACGAAAGTTAGAGAAAATGCATCGTTCGTCTATCGATTCGTATCAGCGACTCAGAGTCGACTCTTACTTTTGAGAGACAATAACTTTGTATACGGTGAACTTTCATATTTAAAACTTTGCAGGATGTTTTTGTTCACTTAGATCTATGTTACACACTACATGAAAGGTAATTTTCAAAATTCCATGATAGGTACCCTTTACTTAAGCACCCTTTAACCTTTTTACCCTTTAAGCACGTGCACCACAACTATAAAAAGCCATGATTAATGGAGCTCCGAAATCACGATTCACCATGGCAACAGCACCCGGCAAAAAGACATCCACATACTTCTGAGTCAATACACAAGTATAATTGTTAATCACTGTTATATTATCAGGTGAAAACTGATTAAAAAATTAAGTTAATGAACTAATACTTATTTTCATGGGGCCTGTACCATGATGGTAGTTGAACAAACTCAGGGTTACAGGATTAGTTTAGAGTTGACAAAACCAAACTTGCTTTGTTGGTACCATGATGCTGATCATCAGCTTTCTCTGTCAACTCAGGCTTTGATCAGAGTTTAAGTGTTTAGGCGTGACATCAGTAGCGAACAGCCAATCACACGTTGAGAAAAAGTAAAACTGAGATTAATTTCTCACGAGAGAAGCAATGCGATTCACTTCTCTCTTCTGCAGAACATTACGAGATTATTAAAATATTAAAAATGTAAACAAATTGCACAGCAAGAAGAAAATAGCTGTCTATGAAAGAGGACAACTAAAAGAAAAAAGTCTTATCAGTGCAAGTAAAAGTTGTGAAGTTAGTTTATAAAGTTGATAAAAGTGTAGAGAGAATTGAACATTTTAAGCTCACACGAAGTCATTTTATAGCTTTATCTATTGATTCTAAAGCGTATTTGTATTACCTTTATATAGGCCTATTAATTCATTTAAACTGTGTGTAGTAATAATTGATCAACTAAAATTGTACATGTGTGATCGATTAAGGGTATAATAATTAGCCTACATAAATAATATCTAAATCATACGAAATAATATCTAAATCATACGAAAATATTATTCTGAATAAGCATTACTAAAAGCCTGGCAATTTTGTCTTTAAAATCATTTGCTATGTAGTGACCTTTAATTTGGAGGAGAAACAGGTGGAGTGACTTTATCGCATCAGACATGTCTCACTTTGCTCACAGCTGATTGGTTCAAGTTTGGTTTGCAACCCCTTACCTGGAACATAACCTGCCCCGGACCAGGATAGCTGTGGAGCTCAAGTTACTATGGCGATAAACCAACGCGTTCTCACCCCAAGGCGTCATCTAACTGACAATTTTGACCATGCTTCAATATTTGAAAGGCACCCTTTAGCGTCAGTTAGTTGACGCGATCCCAGGGCGTCATCTAACTGATGCGTTACCTTTAGCGTCAGTTAGATGACGCGGGTAGGTTTAGGTCTGGGTAGGAGGGCGTCATCTAACTGACGCTAAGGGTAACGCATCAGTTAGATGACGCCCTGGGATCGCGTCAACTAACTGACGCTAAAGGGTGCCTTTAGCGTCGAATATTGAAGCATGGTCAAACTGATTCCCAAGGCGTCAGTTAGATGACGCCTTGGGGTGAGAATGGGCTGGATAAACAGTGCTAAAAGCCAAACCACTTTCATGGTGACTGAAACCCAGAATTGGCGCTAACTAAACTGAAACATATCGGGCTAACCACCTAAACCGGCTTCATGGTATAGGCCCATGGTATCCCACAGGCAAAAAACAACAACGTGGCAGCAGCTAAAAATTAACAATAAATTCATAATTCAATCAGTTAAATCTTTAAGCATAAACGGTTTATGGCTGTAGGCTACATGACTTTACAAACATTTGACACATTAAATAATTATAATTCAGCGTATATTTCAATGTGCAGCAGCTGTTTCCACATGCTCTTTTCACATAATTAAATGTTCTCTAATCCAACCTGTTAATTTTTTTTTAATTAGGCTAATGAAATTAACATTTGACTTCTCCTGCAACAGCTGCACCATCACTGATAGATGAAGAGGAGATCCACAGTACTGGAAGAATAGTCAAATCCAACAGGAAAAAGAATAACTGTCGCTTTTGTATTTGTAGGAAATAAAGATGACCAAATAAATTGTGAATAATTAGTGTGTATTTAACAGCTGTGGACACAGTAATAATCTGGTTCATTTTCGGAAGGTGCGATGATGGGAATATGCATGTCATCAATGCATTCAACCACACTGGAAATCCTAAAGGAAAATCTAATTATTAGGTTACTTACAGAGGTCACAGCAAGATGTTATCAAGTGAATGTCATTTACCAGATTATCTTCATTAGCCGCGTTTCCACTGCCGGGCCAAAGCTAACAGCGAGCCGAGCTGAGCCAGTGGCCTCGGGCCTCAAGCACCGGGCTCGCGTTTCCACTGCCGGGCCAGTAGCCCTGCAGCGCTGCCCTAAACCCCGCCCCTAACACGCCTTTCTGGATCAAACGTCATACAACCCAACCCATTTCAGCGGGTATTATGAATTTATTTATAATAGGAAGGTAGCGTGTATATTAACTCACCGGCCGTGGCTGCAATAGTGTCCCGATTGTCTCGCGAGTGGACGGTGCTGGGTCACCATGAGTCGAAGCATGGAAAGTCCCTTCTCTGAGCTTCGCTTTGTCCATTGTGCGTTTTAATCGCCTTGTACAATACTGCACCCGCGACTTGTTTATTTTTTCCTGAAGTTGAAGCGTTGCTCGCTGAATGCTTAGCTTAGAAAGTTCAGCATGGATGTATTTTATAACGTCCTCGTTTCTTCACACGCCGTCATTCTTCTGCCCAAATGCTCAGAAGAGCTTTGGTATCTTCGGCAGACCAGTACAGGCAATTCTCCATTTCGAGCAGCGATTATTTTTCGCGATATAAAAAGTGAAATGTGCATCTTGCTTTAGATCATAACGTTCCATAACACCGATAAACTCCGCCTTTTACCTCGAGCACGCCTCTAGCCCGAGCTGGCCCGCTTTGGCCCAAGGTATTCGACGGGCCAGAAATCCTGGCCGTTGGCCCCGAGTAAGCCCCGCTCAAGCCCCGGAAGTGACAGTGGAAATGCGACTGGCCCTGGCACGCACCAGCACGGCTCGGCCCTGGCCCGGCAGTGGAAACGCGGCTATTTAAAGCCTGTCCTGCAATCCTGTGAATCTCCTCTTTGATGGATCTCATGAGTTTGTGTCGAGGAAACAACACAAAAACTCTCAGAAAGAGCGTGAGAGCGAGGCACATTTTCCTTCCCGCTCTGATACAGCAGCTTCACTAATGTGCATCTCCGATGTTATGAAATGTATGGGCTGAAATATGTGCCACCAGAAACTGAATTTGAATCATGTATATTTGAATTTGAATTGCTAAACTTGAATAATTGCATTGGAAAACTGAATTTGAATCACATAATTTGAAATTGTATTGTTTAATTGGAAATATTGCATTGAAAAACTGAATCTGAATTGTATAATTTGAAATTGAATTTATTTGTTTGAAACTGAAGTCCAATACAATTTGATCCTCCCTGAAAATCAACTCTCTATATATCCTCACATTCAGTTCTCACAATTCAGATTCAGATCACTAAATTCAATTTCAAGTTACTGTGACAGACATCCGGGTAGTTGGAGGATGAAGGAAGAGCAATCGAGCGCAGATCGACGTCGATAGATAGAGTTCAGTGGCGCAGGATCATCAGCACTACATATGCCAGATTGTTGTGCTGCTTATGGATGTTCGAACGAAAGAAATTAAATAAATAAATAATAAAATAACAGCAAGGGATAACATTTCACAAGTGAGAATGTGTTTTATGATATACTATGCCGCCTTCAACCTCCAATCTGAGGTCTGGCGGCGGCGGGAGGCGGAGAGTTCCGTGGGCCGCGGCAGCATCTCTTCTCCCGGGCAGGAACACAGCTTTGCCTCGCTGCTGCACCAGTCCCCGCTGATCGGCCAAAGACAGAGTGGTGAGCGGGAGGTCCTGTACGTATATACCGTCGGGAAGTTCCACAGCCTTTGCCGGTGGCCGGCAGACGGAGAGAAACTACAGCGGGGCAGCAGAGTTCGTCTGCGGCTGCAGGATCTGGAGACTCACTGCCCGCTTCCTGGGAGACAAAACCGACAGGACGCTGCTGGAGGCCCAGGCCGTACCGCTGGGCCCGCTGGAGGGAAGGGAAGCCCGGGAGAATCAGAACCAGGACTGAGCGGACTGTCACAGCCTGCTGAAGTTTAACGTTAAAGGCCATTGCACACTGAGTCCGAAATTCACATCCGAAATTTTCGCACGTTAAAAAATAAATACGACCTCACGTTATGTCAATCACGCTTGCACACTGCCACCGAAACTTTCGTCCGTCATAAAAATTCGATTTTCTGCGTTTTTCGCATCCGTAGCAAGCAGTTTGAATGGTGTTTGAATGTTGTGTTGACAGTTCAGAGCCACCGAATCACGAATACGAAAAAAAAACATACGAAAATTTCGGACTCAGTGTGGCAATGGCCTAAATCACAGGTTTCCTAAAGGAAGTCTGGCAGGATTTGGACTGTGGACGACGAAACCTGACTTTAAGTCTCGTTGGTTTCGTCGATTAAATAAATCCATGCAGAAATAAATGAATGAATAGTGGAGGAGTAAGCCTGGACATTTCAGTCTGTTTAAACTTCACTTTGAAGCAGAAACTCTTAGTTCAGAAGGGTGAAGTTTCTGTTTGGACTCAGAACTGTGAACTGATTATAATAAATATTCTTTGTATTACTGTAACACATTAATTAGTCTATGTTTTGTTTGTTACTGCCCATGATGATAAAGCAACACTTTTAAATCACAAACAAACTTTAATATTTATATAAACGCTGTAAGGAAGGAGACAAACAATCAGATATTAGAGTTGATAAAAATAGACTCAAATAATAATTTACTATTTTGTGTTTTAATGTGGAAACATCTTGTATAAACTCAGGGGACTGGCTCTTACATCACATTGTATTACAGGCTTGCTGATGTACAAAGTAAACCAATGAACAGCAGTAGCCAAGGCGACATCTAGTCAGTGTGTTTTTATATATATAAAATATTATATGGGTCACTTCTTTGTTGTTTCATTGCTGGTACTGTGCACCAAATGTAGGTGCTGATTGGCCGAAGAGGAGTACCGTGTATCTTCGCCACTGAACTCTATCTATCGACGTCGATCTGCGCTCGATTGCTCTTCCTTCATCCTCCAACTACCCGGATGTCTGTCACAGTAACTTGAAATTGAATTTAGTGATCTGAATCTGAATTGTGGGAACTGGATGTGAGGATATATAGAGAGTTGAATTTTCAGGGAGGATCAAATTGTATTGGACTTCAGTTTCAAACAAATAAATTCAATTTCAAATTAGACAATTCAGATTCAGTTTTTCAATGCAATGATTCAAATTAAACAATCCAATTTCAAATTATGTGATTCAAATTCAGTTTTCCAATGCAATTATTCAAGTTTAGCAATTCAAATTCAAATATAAATTATTCAAATTCAGTTTCTGGTGGCACATATTTCAGCCCATAAATGTGCAATGAATGAATGTACTGCACTGCAAAAAATGCTTTTCTTACTTTGAATTTTTGTCTTGTTGTTTCCAGTCAAAATATCTAGATTATTAAATCAAAATGCATTTACTAAAAGAAAAACTCTGGGTTTACGTAAGAAAACCTGCTTCCGACCAGGTTAGGTTCACAGAGTAAGTTACCATGGTAACTGAAACGGAAAACCCAGAGTTTGCCTCCTTTCAGGGTTAACATACTCAGAGTTTTCACTTAACCTCCTTTCTGAAACAGGCCCCAGGTGCTTCTCTGACACTGCCAGCACACCTCCAGCGTGAGCTATTCAACACCACGCACACCCGGACATTTATCCACAATGCCTCAGAAACCACGGTAAGCCTTTTACTTAAGCTGTGGTGTTTAATCACTGATGGTGATTGTTGAGAAGATGTCAATCAAGCAGCAGTTTAACAGATGATACTGTAATAACCCAACATACTCAACAGTGCTGATGCTGCAGCTGCAGGGACGAAAGTATGGAGGAGAGATCTGTGTGTGTTGAAGGAATGGGGAAATAAGCATATGAATTGGAAACAGAAGAGCTTCTGAGCTGTACAACAATTATTCAAAGAGAATATGTAGGGGGAAGCACAGAAGACATATCTAATCAGCTTATCGCTCGCAAAATATGAGCTTGCTGTTGACGGACAGCTATTTCCTGTTTGGATCCTGTTTACCAACCAGAAACAATTAAATATTTGCTTCATAGAGACTTTGATGCAAAGTGACTTAGAAATGAAGAGAAGCAAAAGCAATTCATCATACAGGAAACAACAATATTAGCAGTACTGTAATATTGAATTACAAGTAAACTAATTGAAAACCTCGTCTCGATGTCGCAGCATGAGAGTCATTCTAGCGTAATCAGAAACCATTGCCTCCTATTATTCAAATAGGGCTGTATGCTGTAGTTAATTGTGTTTGTGTTTTTAGTATCATTATAGGATATAGCATTTTTTAGTTAATATATTACAGGGTATAGAAAGCTTTGGTGAAAGTTTTTGTTTTATGTATGTAGATTGACATTTATTGAATATTATATTATATTATATGAAATTATCCACAACAAATATAAGTTGCACTAATTAAACAATAATTTACGTTTATGTTGAAGGCCATAAACTGTGTAAAGACACTAACAGAATAATAACTAGTACTCAAAGATTTAAAAAGAAAGAAAGAAAACATATAAAACTGTTTAAGTTTGCATTCTTAAAATTTAAAAAAGTTTATCTTTTTTACTTTGCCATGAAAACATAATGGCTATGAACACTAAAACTTCTTAAAAAAGCTGTAAAAATGATTATTTAAACAGTAATACCTCTTACAGTCACTAGAGAGAGACAGCTGTTCACTTCATGTCACTGGACTGTTGCTCTTAAATGATAAAAATCACAAATGTGTATTGGGTTTAAACTTTAAAAGTGTGAGTTTATTACATAAAGAGCGATGCATTGTGTGATTGCTGTTTATGTTAAGATACGTGTGATCCTGGTTTTGTGTGTTGTGCTTTGTTGGGACTTTTGTCAATATATTCTCAGTTGCCATTGTTCCATCCTCACTCCCTGTGTTTGGTTTCCATTTCTCTGTGTTGTTATATTAGTCGCCATAGTCACCATCATTAGTTCCAGCTGTTGTTAATTATCTACTTATTTCTCTGTGTATGTAAGCACTTGATCTTCAATTCTGCTTGGTTAATCGTTGCGATTGTGCATGCTGTAAGGTTTTCTGCTCTCGCCGGATGTGTTTGGATGTTCTTGTTTTCCTTGTGGGCCTTGGATAATGTTCTTGTGTCACTCTTGTCTAGACTGCTCGCCTGCTCAAGGTTTGGATTATCTGTGACTTTGACTTTTGTTAATAAACTGTGCATGCATTTGGATTCGCCCTTGTCTCATCCTTCCACATCTGTAACTGTATGTATACTGATCAGCCACTTTATTAGGTACACTTGTTCAACTGCTCGAATCAGTCAATCACATAGCAGCAACGTGATGCACTAAGGCATGTAGACATGGTCAAGAAAATCTGAAGTGTAAACTGAGCATCAGAATGGAGAAGAGCTGATTTAGTGTGGCATGGTTGTTGGTGCTAGAGAGGTTGTTCTGAGTGTTTCAGAAACTGCTGATCTACTGGGATTTTCATGCAAGGTTTCACGAGGGTTTACTGTGAATGGTCTGAAAAAGATATAATATCAAGTGAGTATCAGTTATGTGGGTGAAAATTACTTATTGAGGTAAGAGGAGAATGACCAGACTCGTTCAGGTGAGAGAAAGGCAACAGTAACTCAAATAAGCACTCGATACAACTAAGATCTGCAGAAGAGCATCTCTGAACACACACACACCAAACCTTGAAGCAGAAGAGCATCTCTGAACACACACACACCACACCAAACCTTGAAGCAGAAGAGCATCTCTGAACACACACACACCAAACCTTGAAGCAGAAGAGCATCTCTGAACACACACACACCAAACCTTGAAGCAGAAGAGCATCTCTGAACACACACCAAACCTTGAAGCAGAAGAGCATCTCTGAACACACACAACACACCAAACCTTAAAGCAGAAGAGCATCTCTGAACACACAACACACCAAACCTTAAAGCAGAAGAGCATCTCTGAACACCACACATCAAACCTTGAGGCAGAAGAGCATCTCTGAACACACAACACATCAAACCTTGAGGCAGAAGAGCATCTCTGAACACACAACACACCAAACCTTGAAGCAGAAGAACATCTCTGAACACACAACACATCAAACCTTGAAGCAGAAGAGCATCTCTGAACACACAACACATCAAACCTTGAAGCAGAAGAACATCTCTGAACACACAACACACCAAACCTTGAAGCAGAAGAGCATCTCTGAACACACAACACACCAAACCTTGAAGCAGAAGAGCATCTCTGAACACACAACACATCAAACCTTGAAGCAGAAGAGCATCTCTGAACACACAACACATCAAACCTTGAAGCAGAAGAACATCTCTGAACACACAACACATCAAACTCTTGAAGCAGAAGAGCATCTCTGAACACACAACACATCAAACCTTGAAGCAGAAGAGCATCTCTGAACACACAACACACAAACCTTAAAGCAGAAGAGCATCTCTGAACACACAACACACCAAACCTTAAAGCAGAAGAGCATCTCTGAACACACACACATCAAACCTTGAGGCAGAAGAGCATCTCTGAACACACAACACATCAAACCTTGAGGCAGAAGAGCATCTCTGAACACACAACACACAAACCTTGAAGCAGAAGACATCTCTGAACACACAACACATCAAACCTTGAAGCAGAAGAGCATCTCTGAACACACAACACATCAAACCTTGAAGCAGAAGACATCTCTGAACACACAACACATCAAACCTTGAAGCAGAAGAACATCTCTGAACACACAACACACCAAACCTTGAAGCAGAAGAGCATCTCTGAACACACAACACACCAAACCTTGAAGCAGAAGAGCATCTCTGAACACACAACACATCAAACCTTGAAGCAGAAGAGCATCTCTGAACACACAACACATCAAACCTTGAAGCAGAAGAACATCTCTGAACACACAACACACCAAACCTTGAAGCGAAGAGCATCTCTGAACACACAACACACCAAACCTTGAAGCAGAAGAGCATCTCTGAACACACACACACCAAACCTTGAAGCAGAAGACATCTGAACACACAACACATCAAACCTTGAAGCAGAAGAGCATCTCTGAACACACAACACACCAAACCTTGAGCAGAAGAGCATCTCTGAACACACAACACACCAAACCTTGAAGCAGAAGAGCATCTCTGAACACACAACACACCAAACCTTGAAGCAGAAGAGCATCTCTGAACACACAACACACCAAACCTTGAAGCAGAAGAGCATCTCTGAACACACAACACACCAAACCTTGAAGCAGAAGAGCATCTCTGAACACACAACACACAAACCTTGAAGCAGAAGAGCATCTCTGAACACACAACACATCAAACCTTGAAGCAGAAGAGCATCTCTGAACACACAACACATCAAACCTTGAAGCAGAAGAGCATCTCTGAACACACAACACATCAAACCTTGAAGCAGAAGAGCATCTCTGAACACACAACACACCAAACCTTGAAGCAGAAGAACATCTCTGAACACACAACACACCAGACCTTGAAGCAGAAGAGCATCTCTGAACACACAACACACCAGACCTTGAAGCAGAAGAGCATCTCTGAACACACAACACACCAGACCTTGAAGCAGAAGAGCATCTCTGAACACACAACACACCAAACCTTGAAGCAGAAGAGCATCTCTGAACACACAACACACCAAACCTTGAAGCAGAAGAGCATCTCTAAACACACAACACATCGAATCGTGAAGCAGAGAAGAACATCTCTGAACACACAACACATCAAACCTTGAGGCAGAAGAGCATCTCTGAACACACAACACATCAAACCTTGAAGCAGAAGAGCATCTCTGAACACACAACACACCAAACCTTGAAGCAGAAGAGCATCTCTGAACACACAACACATCAAACCTTGAAGCAGAAGAGCATCTCTGAACACACAACACATCAAACCTTGAAGCAGAAGAGCATCTCTGAACACACAACACATCAAACCTTGAAGCAGAAGAGCATCTCTGAACACACAACACATCAAACCTTGAGCAGAAGAGCATCTCTGAACACACAACACATCAAACCTTGAAGCAGAAGAGCATCTCTGAACACACACACACACCAAACCTTGAAGCAGAAGAGCATCTCTGAACACACAACACTCCAAACCTTGAAGCAGAAGAGCATCTCTGAACACACAACACACAAACCTTGAAGCAGAAGAGCATCTCTGAACACACAAACACACCAAACCTTGAAGCAGAAGAGCATCTCTGAACACACAACACACCAAACCTTGAAGCAGAAGAACATCTCTGAACACACAACACACCAAACCTTGAAGCAGAAGAGCATCTCTGAACACACAACACATCAAACCTTGAAGCAGAAGAGCATCTCTGAACACACAACACATCAAACCTTGAAGCAGAAGAGCATCTCTGAACACACACACACCAAACCTTGAAGCAGAAGAGCATCTCTGAACACACACAACACACAAACCTTGAAGCAGAAGAGCATCTCTGAACACACAACACACCAAACCTTGAAGCAGAAGAGCATCTCTGAACACACACAACACACCAAACTTGAAGCAGAAGAACATCTCTGAACACACAAACACACCAAACCTTGAAGCAGAAGAGCATCTCTGAACACACAACACACACAAAACCAAACCTTGAAGCAGAAGAGCATCTCTGAACACACAACACATCAAACCTCGAAGCAGAAGAGCATCTCTGAACACACAACACATCAAACCTTGAAGCAGAAGAAAATCTCTGAACACACAACACACCAAACCTTGAAGCAGAAGAGCATCTCTGAACACAACAACAACACACACCAAACCCTGAAGAAGAAGAGCATCTCTGAACACACAACACATCAAACCTCGAAGCAGAAGAGCATCTCTGAACACACAACACACCAAACCCTAAGCAGAAGAGCATCTCTGAACACACAACACACCAAACCTTGAAGCAGAAGAGCATCTCTGAACACACAACACACCAAACCTTGAAGCAGAAGAGCATCTCTGAACACACAACACATCAAACCTCGAAGCAGAAGAGCATCTCTGAACACACAAACACACCAAACCTCGAAGCAGAAGAGCATCTCTGAACACACAAACACACCAAACCCTGAAGCAGAAGAGCATCTCTGAACACACACACACCAAACCTTGAAGCAGAAGAGCATCTCTGAACACACAACACACCAAACCTTGAAGCAGAAAAGCATCTCTGATAACACAACACACCAAACCATGAAGCAGAGGAGCATCTCTGAACACACAACACACCAAACCATGAAGCAGAAGAGCATCTCTGAACACACAACACACCAAACCATGAAGCAGAGGAGCATCTCTGAACACACAACACACCAAACCTTGAAGCAGAAGAGCATATCTGAACACACAACACACCAAACCTTGAAGCAGAAGGAGCATCTCTGAACACACAACACACCAAACCTTGAAGCAGAAGAGCATCTCTGAACCACAAACACCAAACCTTGAAGCAGAAGAGCATCTCTGAACACACACACACCAAACCTTGAAGCAGAAGAGCATCTCTGAAACACACAACACACCAAACCTTGAAGCAGAAGAGCATCTCTGAACACACAACACACAAACCTTGAAGCAGAAGAGCATCTCTGAACACACAACACACCAAACCTTGAAGCAGAAGAGCATCTCTGAACACACACACACCAAACCTTGAAGCAGAAGAGCATCTCTGAACACACAACACACCAAACCTTGAAGCAGAAAGACATCTCTGAACACACACACAAACCAAACCTTGAAGCAGAAGAACATCTCTGAACACACAACCAACACAAACCTTGAAGCAGAAGAGCATCTCTGAACACACAACACACCAAACCTTGAAGCAGAAGAGCATCTCTGAACACACACACACCAAACCTTGAAGCAGAAGAAGCATCTCTGAACACACACACACCAAACCTTGAAGCAGAAGAGCATCTCTGAACACACACACACACCAAACCTTGAAGCAGAAGAGCATCTCTGAACACACAACACACCAAACCTTGAAGCAGAAGACATCTCTGAACACAAACACACACACCAAACCTTGAAGCAGAAGAGCATCTCTGAACACAACACAACCACACCAAACCTTGAAGCAGAAGACATCTCTGAACACACACACACCAAACCTTGAAGCAGAAGAGCATCTCTGAACAAAACACACACAAACCTTGAAGCAGAAGAATCTCTGAACACACAACACACACCAAACCTGAAGCAGAAGAGCATCTCTGAACACACAACAACACCAAACCTTGAAGCAGAAGAGCATCTCTGAACACACAACACACCAAACCTTGAAGCAGAAGAAGCATCTCTGAACACACAACACACCAAACCTTGAAGCAGAAGAGCATCTCTGAACACACAACACACCAAACCTTGAAGCAGAAGAGCATCTCTGAACACACAACACACCAAACCTTGAAGCAGAAGAGCATCTCTGAACACACAACACACCAAACCTTGAAGCAGAAGAGCATCTCTGAACACACAAACACCAAACCTGAAGCAGAAGAGCATCTTGAACACACAACACACAAACTGAAGCAGAAGAGCATCTCTGAACACACACACACAAACCTGAAGCAGAAGGCATCTCTGAACACACAACACACCAAACCTTGAAGCAGAAGAGCATCTCTGAACACACACACCAACTGAAGCGAAGATCTGAACACAACACCCAAACCTTGAAGCAGAAGAGCATCTCTGAACACACAACACACCAAACCTTGAAGCAGAAGAGCATCTCTGAACACACAACACACCAAACCTTGAAGCAGAAGAGCATCTCTGAACACAAACACACCAAACCTGAAGCAGAAGAGCATCTCTGAACACACAACACACCAAACCTTGAAGCAGAAGAAGCATCTCTGAACACACAACACACCAAACCTTGAAGCAGAAGAGCATCTCTGAACACACAACACACCAAACCTTGAAGCAGAAGAGCATCTCTGAACACACAACACACCAAACCTTGAAGCAGAAGAGCATCTCTGAACACACAACACACCAAACCTTGAAGCAGAAGAGCATCTCTGAACACACAACACACCAAACCTTGAAGCAGAAGAGCATCTCTGAACACACAACACACCAAACCTTGAAGCAGAAGAGCATCTCTGAACACACAACACACCAAACCTTGAAGCAGAAGAGCATCTCTGAAACACACAACACACCAAACCTGAAGCAGAAGAGCATCTCTGAACACACAAACACACATAACCACAACTGAAGCAGAAGAGCATCTCTGAACACACACACACCAAACCTGAAGCAGAAGAGCATCTCTGAACACACACAATGAAAGGACCTGACACAACAAACCTTGAAGCAGAAGAGCATCTCTGAACACACACACAACCAAACCTTGAAGCAGAAGAGCATCTCTGAACACACAACACACCAAACCTGAAGCAGAAGAGCATCTCTGAACACACAACACACCAAACCTTGAAGCAGAAGAGCATCTCTGAACACACACACACCAAACCTGAAGCAGAAGAGCATCTCTGAACACACAACACACCAAACCTTGAAGCAGAAGAGCATCTCTGAACACACACACACCAAACCTTGAAGCAGAAGAGCATCTCTGAACACACAACACACCAAACCTGAAGCAGAAGAGCATCTCTGAACACACAACACACCAAACCTTGAAGCAGAAGAGCATCTCTGAACACACACACACCAAACCTTGAAGCAGAAGAGCATCTCTGAACACACAACACACCAAACCTTGAAGCAGAAGAGCATCTCTGAACACACACACACCAAACCTTGAAGCAGAAGAGCATCTCTGAACAACAACACACCAAACCTTGAAGCAGAAGAGCATCTCTGAACACACAACACACCAAACCTTGAAGCAGAAGAGCATCTCTGAACACACAACACACCAAACCTTGAAGCAGAAGAGCATCTCTGAACACACACACACCAAACCTTGAAGCAGAAGAGCATCTCTGAACACACACACACCAAACCTTGAAGCAGAAGAGCATCTCTGAACACACACACACACCAAACCTATGAAGCAGAAGAGCATCTCTGAACACACAACACACCAAACCCTGAAGCAGAAGAGCATCTCTGAACACACACACACCAAACCTTGAAGCAGAAGAGCATCTCTGAACACACACACACCAAACCTTGAAGCAGAAGAGCATCTCTGAACACACACACACCAAACCTTGAAGCAGAAGAACATCTCTGAACACACACACACCAAACCTTGAAGCAGAAGAACATCTCTGAACACACACACACCAAACCTTGAAGCAGAAGAACATCTCTGAAACACACACACACCAAACCTTGAAGCAGAAGAACATCTCTGAACACACACACACACCAAACCTTGAAGCAGAAGAGCATCTCTGAACACACACACACCAAACCTTGAAGCAGAAGAGCATCTCTGAACACACACACACACCAAACCTTGAAGCAGAAGAGCATCTCTGAACACACACACACACCAAACCTTGAAGCAGAAGAGCATCTCTGAACACACACAACACCAAACCTTGAAGCAGAAGAGCATCTCTGAACACACACACACACCAAACCTTGAAGCAGAAGAGCATCTCTGAACACACACACACCAAACCTTGAAGCAGAAGAGCATCTCTGAACACACAACACACCAAACCTTGAAGCAGAAGAGCATCTCTGAACACACAAACACAACCAAACCTTGAAGCAGAAGAGCATCTCTGAACACACACACACACAAACCTTGAAGCAGAAGAGCATCTCTGAACACACACACATCAAACCTTGAAGCAGAAGAGCATCTCTGAAACACACAACACACCAAACCTTGAAGCAGAAGAACATCTCTGAACACACAACACATCAAACCTTGAAGCAGAAGAGCATCTCTGAACACACAACACACCAAACCTTGAAGCAGAAGAGCATCTCTGAACACACAACACACACAAACCTTGAAGCAGAAGAGCATCTCTAAACACAACAACAAAGAGCACTCTAACACAAAACACCCTTGAGACAGAAGAGCATCTCTGAACACACAACACATCAAACCTTGAAGCAGAAGAGCATCTCTGAACACACAACACACCAAACCTTGAAGCAGAAGAGCATCTCTGAACACACAACACACCAAACCTTGAAGCAGAAGAGCATCTCTGAACACACAACACACAAACCTTGAAGCAGAAGAGCATCTCTGAACACACAACACACCAAACCTTGAAGCAGAAGAGCATCTCTGAACACACAACACACAAACCTTGAAGCAGAAGAGCATCTCTGAACACACAACACATCAAACCTTGAAGCAGAAGAGCATCTCTGAACACACAACACACCAAACCTTGAAGCAGAAGAGCATCTCTGAACACACACACACCAAACCTTGAAGCAGAAGAGCATCTCTGAACACACAACACATCAAACCTTGAAGCAGAAGAACATCTCTGAACACACAACACACAAACCTTGAAGCAGAAGAGCATCTCTGAACACACAACACACCAAACCTTGAAGCAGAAGAGCATCTCTGAACACACAACACATCAAACCTTGAAGCAGAAGAGCATCTCTGAACACACAACACATCAAACCTTGAAGCAGAAGAGCATCTCTGAACACACAACACACCAAACCTTGAAGCAGAAGAGCATCTCTGAACACACAACACACCAAACCTGAAGCAGAAGAGCATCTCTGAACACACAACACATCAAACCTTGAAGCAGAAGAGCATCTCTGAACACACAACACACCAAAACCTTGAAGCAGAAGAGCATCTCTGAACACACAACACACCAAACCTTGAAGCAGAAGAGCATCTCTGAACACAACACACATCAAACCTTGAAGCAGAGAGCATCTCTGAACACACAACACACAAACCTTGAAGCAGAAGAGCATCTCTGAACACACAACACACCAAACCTTGAAGCAGAAAGAGCACTCCTGAACACACAACACACCAAACCTTGAAGCAGAAGAGCATCTCTGAACACACAACACATCAAACCTTGAAGCAGAAGACATCTCTGAACACACAACACACCAAACCTTGAAGCAGAAGAGCATCTCTGAACACACAACACACCAAACCTTGAAGCACGAAAGAGCATCTCTGAAACACAACACACTCAAACCTTGAAGCAGAAGAGCATCTCTGAACACACACACACATCAAACCTTGAGCAGAAGAGCATCTCTGAACACACAACACACCAAACCTTGAAGCAGAAGAGCATCTCTGAACACACAACACACAAACCTGAGCAGAGAGCATCTCTGAACACACAACACACCAAACCTTGAAGCAGAAGAGCATCTCTGAACACACACACATCAAACTTGAAGCAGAAGAGCATCTCTGAAACACACACCCAAACCTTGAAGCAGAAGAGCATTTGAACACACAACACACCAAACGAGCAGAAGACATCTTGAACACAAACACACCAAACTGAAGCAGAAGAGATCTCTGAACACAAACCACCAACTGAAGCAGAAAATCCGACACACAACACACCAAACTGAAGCAGAAGAGCATCTCTGAACACACAACACACCAAACCTTGAAGCAGAAGAGCATCTCTGAACACACAACCCCAACCTTGAAGCAGAAGATCTCTGAACACACAACCACCAAACCTTGAAGCAAAGGCATCTCTGAACACACACACACAACCTTGAGCAGAAGAGCATCTCTGAACACACAACACAAACCTTAAGCAGAAGAGCATCTTAACACACAACACACAAACTTGAAGCAGAAGAGCATCTCTGAACACACAACACACCAACCTGAAGCAGAGAGCATCTCTGAACACACAACACACCAAACCTTGAAGCAGAAGAACATCTCTGAACACACAACACACAACCCTTGAAGCAGAAGACATCTCTGAACACACAACACACAACCTTGAAGCAGAAGACATCTCTGAACACACAACACACCAAACCTTGAAGCAGAAGAGCATCTCTGAACACAACACACCAAACCTTGAGAGAAGACATCTTGAACACACAACACCAAACCTTGAAGCAGAAGAGCATCTCTGAACACACACACACAAACTTGAAGCAGAAGACATCTCTGAACACACAACACACCAAACCTTGAGCAGAAGAGCATCTCTGAACACACACACATCAAACCTGAAGCAGAAGAGCATCTCTGAACACACAACACACCAAACCTTGAAGCAGAAGAGCATCTCTGAAACACACAACACATCAAACCTGAAGCAGAAGACATCTCTGAACACACAACAACCAAACCTTGAAGCAGAAGAGCATCTCTGAACACACAACACACCAAACCTTGAAGCAGAAGAGCATCTCTGAACACACAACACACCAAACCTTGAAGCAGAAGAGCATCTCTGAACACACACACACACAAACCTTGAAGCAGAAGAGCATCTCTGAACACACACAACACACAAACCTTGAAGCAGAAGAGCATCTCTGAACGAACAAAACACCAAACCTTGAAGCAGAAAGCATCTCTGAACACACACAACCAAACCTTAACAGAAGAGCATCTCTGAACAACAACACCAAACCTTGAAGAGAAGACACTCACACACAAACCAAACCTTAAGCTGAAGACCTACTGAACACCACCACAACAAACCTTGAAGCAGAAGAGCATCCTAACAACAACCACAACCTAAATAAAAACATCTCGAAACCAACCCCAACCTAGAAAGAAACACTCGAACACACAACACCAAAAGAACAGAAGAGCATCTCTGAACACACACACACCAAACCTTGAAGCAGAAAGACTCTAAACAACAAACCTTAAACAGAAGAACAATCTCTGAACAACAACACACCAAATAGCAGAAGAATCTCAAACACAAACACAAACCAAGCAAAAGCACTCTGAACATACAACACCAAACCTAATGCAGAAGAGCAGTACATAACACACACTAACTAGAGAAAGCATCAAACACACACAACTTAACAAAATCTGAACAACAACCAAACCTAAACAAAGATCTTGAACAACATCCAAACCATAAACAAACCTTCAACAAAGAACATCAGAAACCTGAACAACAAAACTCTGAACAAAGAGCAATTTGACCAAACACATAAAACTGAGCATAAAGCAACTGAACCGAACAACAATCAGAACTGAACCGGAACACGAAACAACACAAAACTGAAAGAAACACTCAACACACACACACCAAACCTTAAGAAGAATTGATCAAAACAACACAAACCTTAAGCAGAACATACACAAAACACAAATCATAACAAAGAATACCTGACCAAAACACCAAACCTTAAGAAAAGCATCTAACAACACAAAAAAAACCTTGAAAGAACTTGAAAACACAACAAACCAACCCGGCAAAGCATCTCTAACACTAACAAGCAAACCTTGAACAAAATTTAAAAAATTTAAATTTCCCTTAAATAACCCCAAAATAAGAGCAAAAACTCTGAAAACCCAAACAATAACAGAAGAATCTTAACACACAACACCAAAAACCCTGAAGAAGATCAAACACAATAAGACCAAGCAGAAAACCAAAACCCAAAAATTAAAAAAAGAAAACCAAAAACATGTACACCAACAGAAAACAACTGAAAACCGAAACAAAACCTCTGAAAAAACACTCAAAATAACAAAAACTTTTAAACACAAAAATAAACCAACAAAACAAAACACCAACACAAACATTAAAGGGGAGACAGAAGACAAAGAAAAAGAAAAAGAACCGAAAACCCAAAACCAACCTAAACCAGAAAAACATCTAAACACAACCACAAACCAGAGAAGACATCTCAAACAACAAAACCATCCAAACTTTGCAAACAACAAGAACACAACCAAAACTAAAAAACACTAAACCCAAACAAAAAACCTTAACACAAATCCAACAAGACAACAATTAACACAGACCCAAAACCCCAAACAAAACATTCGAAAAAACAACACAACAACTAACCAAGAAATTCTAAACACAACAAAACCCCAACCTTGAAGCAAGATCAACCGAAAACACAACCACCAACCTGAACAAAAAACACTCGAACACACAACACCAACCAAGAAGACATCTCTAAAAACACACAACACAACAAACAAATTACGAAACACCACAACACAACACAACCCCAACTAACAAAACATCCAACCAAACAGACAACCTTAAGCAAACCATCCCAAACCAACACAAACACTTAACAGAACACAAAACCAAAAAAATAAAACAGAGCATCTCTGAACAACACAAAAACCACAAACCTTTGAAAAAGGGGAAAAAACAAATGATCAACCTACAAAGCATTTGAACCACAACAACAAACTGAAAAACATTAACACCACACAAACCAAGAAAGAGACCCAAAATTTTAAAACAAACTGGCTGAAACCGACCAACAAAATTGAGAGAGACTCTCTGAAACACCACTAACTTGAAAGAAATCCGAAATACCAATTCTGGGCAGAACAAACCTAACAAACACCTAAACTTACAAAAATCTTGAAAAAAAAACTTAAAATAACAAAACCTAAACAACGTTGGATGTTGACGACGATGACGTTTTGAAAATATATTATGATGTTCAACCAATTTTCTTTTTAAAACCAAAAGCAAAGTTGGAACGACATGACGGTGAGTAAATTATAATTGTATTTTCATATAAGGTTAAACTATCAAAATAAGTGCACTTTGTTAGAATAATCTGAGTTTGTTATTTTGTCATTTATTAATCATCGCTGGTGTTCCCCGTAAAGAAAGTCTGGCTGCTGTGTGCACTGGCCGTAAGAGAGGAGAACACGCCTCAGTCCATCCACTGTGACGCACTACTGTTCCTCCACGATGTCTTATAAGCATACGATTATGTTTGTAGGCTAGGCCTATTTTGTTTCAAAATTCGTAGCCCGCCCGCTGGCTGTTTGAGTTCTTTTTATTTATTATTGTGTTAAGATTTTTATTTAAACAGGCATGCCGTTAGCTACTTTCCTTTGACAACACTTGCGCGCATTTCAGACGTGATACTAGACGATGGAAAAAGCAAAGAAAACGCGGTCGGAAGACTAGGAAAAGAGAATCTGACCGCGTGAGAAACCGGACAAGAGTCACTCGGTCGGGCTTTTCACTCGTTGGCGTGAGCTAAAAAGCAGCACTGGATGCAACAGTGATGCTGACCTGGCGATCTTATTGATGGACTAGAAAGTAAATCTTTGTAAGTTTGTGTGCATTATATTATGTGATATCACCGGAATGAATAGGGAGTCACCGCAACGGTGATAGATTGAAGAGCGCGTCCGAGTCGGGCCGCGGGCCGGGTTCGGGCAGATAATTCATGTTGATGTGTCGAGTTACATCGGGTCCGGGCTTTAAAAGCCACGGGTCGGGTCGGGTTTTTCTGAATTTTCTGGCCCGTTGAGAACTCAAATCCTCAGCATGATTATCATCACTGTTTTGCTTTAGTAACAGTTTCATATTAAATCTAAAAGGGAATTTATTAGAGTGTGGCCGTCATAAACTGTCAAATTCGGCTTTATCAAGCTCAACAGCTCAGGTCGAGCAGTGATATGAATGAAAGGCTATTGGCTATTTTTTTTAAAAAGGGGAGGATCTGATCGATATGTCCCGCCCGGGATGGACTGGGACAAAAAAACGGCCCTGGGCTTTGACTAGGCCCGGCCCAAAGCAATCGGCGCGCGGAAACTCGACAACAAGAACAATAACGCCTGCCGCCTGGCATGAGTGTCACAATAATTTAATTGTGGCTCATCCCAGCAGGCACTGGACGTCAATATGACGTTAGATTGACCTTGGACCCGAATGTTGGGTAGACGTTGCAATTTGATTGGATATGAAAATCGGGTCATCAAATTAACGTAAACTTCCAATGTCTGTCCAACGTTGGATATTGACAACAGACTGACGTTGGGTTATGACGTCAACCCGATTTTCATATCCAATCAAAATACAACATCTGTCCAACGTTGGATGTTGACGACAGACTGACGTTGGGTTATTATGACGTCAACCCAATTTTCATTTTCAACCAAAATGCAACATCTGTCCAACGTTGGATGTTGACGACAGACTGACGTTGGGTTATGACGTCAATCCGATTTTCATATCCAATCAAAATGCAACATCTGTCCAACAGTGGATATTGACGACAGACTGACATTGGGTTATTACGTCAACCTGATTTTCATTTTCAACCAAAATACAACATCTGTCCAACGTTGGATGTTGACGTCAGTCTGACGTTGGTTTATTACATCAACCCGATTTTCATTTTAAACCAAAATGCAACATCTGTCCAACAGTGGATATTGACGACAGACTGACGTGGATTTATGACGTCAACCTGATTTTCATTTTCAACCAAAATTCAACATCTGTCCAACGTTGGATGTTGACGTCAATCTAACTTTGGGTTATTACGTCAACCTGATTCATTTTCAACCAAAATGCAACGTCTGTCCAACGTTGGACGTTGACGACAGTCTGACGTTGGGTTACGTCAACCCGGTGTTGGGTAAACCTCCAACGTTGGATATTGCATTTTGGTTGAAAATGGAAATAAGTTTTAAGCCTCAGACCCCAATGTTAAGCTTGACATCAAACTCACATGTTGGGCCGACGTCCAACCGTGGACACAGCCTGTCTTCCTGTTTCAGTGGACCTTGAACCATTTAAATGTCTGAATACTTTTTGGGATGTACAACTATAAGTGTACAAGTGTTTTGAAAATTCACACGGAGGCAATGAACCCACAACGCTTCACAAATTCTGTTTGATTGCACTCGTACCACAGGTGTGCACAGATGGCCTGATCATAGGACCTGATCTCCTCTGTTAAAAGATGTTCACACAAACACACTTTTGTTGATCTCCTCTGTTAAAAGATGTTCACACAAACACACTTTTGTTGATCTCTTCTGTTAAAACATGTTCACACAAACACACTTTTGTTGATCTCTTCTGTTAAAACATGTTCACACAGACACACTTTTGTTGATCTCTTCTGTTAAAACATGTTCACACAGACACACTTTTGTCTGGTGAGAATAATCTTATCAAGTCAATAAAAAGCAGCTCATTGATCAAAGATAGACAGCACACGTCAGTTTGCAGAAGCACCAGCAGACATTAATCTACTGACTTCCGCATACTGCAGGCCTGTGTGTGTGTGTGTGTGTGTGGGGGGGGGGGGGGGGGGGGGGGGGCGGTGGTGTGTGTGTGTGTGGGGGGGGGGTCAAACGGGTCAAACAAAGGTTTGACATCAGGTACATTTCTGTCCACCAAAACTCATCCGAGAACATCCTGTTGCCCTACATTTAGAGTCAAAGCAGTACTTACATAAACATCTTTCTATCACAATATGCTCCAAATGTTTCTGTATTTCCAAATATGGCAAGTGGAAGATCAACTCAGCAATACAGCACACAGCTGTGATGCTCCGCTGGCTGTTTCTGAATATTAGAAAGCATGCTTTTTATTAAAGAGAGCAATAAGGGTTTATCTAAATCTGCTTAAACGGGTGATATAAGTAACTCATTGCTTCTTGAACACAAGAGAGAGAGAAGGGGAGGTTGTTTAATCATTAATTAAATGGCTGTTTAAGCTCTCACCATATAAGTTGTTATACAGTTATTGACACTAAGTGCTTTCAATGAAACTCAGCACTTCCTGTAGCGCAGGAAATAAAATACTGACGTGATTTAAAACCAAAGAACTGGAACGTATCTCCATGTTGTTTCTGATATTCAGACCAGAATCATGATTATGTGATATTACTTTCATAACAGCCTGATTAAAAAAAGAAGTAAATATTGAGTAACTTGCCTCTGTATATTGACAATATTTCACCATGTTAGAGGTTTGTTCTTGCATGAATCAGTTTTTAAACGAACTGGTTGAGTAAATGATTCAATAATTCACTCATAAAGACATAAATTAATGTAACCTTGAGGCTTCACTGAAACATTCCCAGCACTAAAGCACAGAGTCAGTCTGAGATTGTTTGAGATGTTTAGTGGTGTTTATATCACAATTATTGCTCATCCCTAAAGAAGTCATGAACTGCATTTTTTAGTGCATTTTTTAGTCCCCCTGTGGTGAAAATCCAGCTTTTAATGTTGTTTATATGCCTATGTGGTGTTTTTAATATGCTTTAAGACAAACCATGTGTAAATTCATAAGTCGACAGCATTGCTGAGTATTTTCTCCTTAAATCTGCAGTGAACCAAAGACAGTCTCAAAAACACGCTTTGAAATCGCTGGTGTTTCTGACGTCACAAACTACCTTGTAACCAATCAGATCAACGTGTGATCGACAACCAGTGGATCTCTGAGTGAGTGAGTGAGTGGAGGCGGGGCTCATTTGCATATTCATAACACCACGAATAATAAATTAGGCAAGGGTGTCGATTTACATTCAAGCTATTTTAAGGCACGAATATTTATATATGTCATTTTGATGAACAAAGATGAGTTTTAAGAGATGCAATTATCAACTACAGGGAAACTTTAAAACTTGATAATGTTCTTGATAAGGTCCACTTTTCATTTTTTTATAAGAAACACAAGAAGCTCTTTTTTTTATCCTGTTTTTGAACCTCTCTTTCGAATACTCTTTTTATGGACAGGACCGGATAAGACTTTGAAGTAAACACCCACTGCTATAATTGGGTAACAGTCTTGCATACTAAAATAATTGTTAACGACCCCGCCATTGCACATAAGGAATTGTTTTGAAGACTTCTAATGTTGAAAATATCTCTTGCATAGTTGATACATTTGTCAACAACGTGAAACATTTATGCGTATTTCATATGCTTTATAAGTCTTGGTTGTGGCAAAAAAAGTTGAAGTGTGTTTCGTAAAAATGGAAACGCAGGGTGAACTCAAGAAACAAAGGGAGACCTGGATCCAAATGCAAAGTAGTTTAATCAGAAAATAAACATAAACAAAACCATAACAGGAACCAGGGAACAGAATGAGACACACCAAACGTACATCCGTGTAGGACAAGACCTGACTAACACAGGGGTTTAAACACACAGGGGCAAGACACGAAGACTAATCAACATGAAAAACTACCAAGAACTACAAGACAGGAAATAATAAAAGGTCCACACAAGACAAGGGGGACACAAAACAGAAATCATGACACTATGAATGAAAGTAACATTGTCACACTGTCATTCTTATATGTGGCACAACCTTACGCTTTTAGATCTTTTTTGACTACTTAGGGTTAAGAGGATTTATTTTTTCACACGTGTCTAGTACAATTATGTGGTTTTGTTTACAGTTTTTTCCAATTGCTAACACACTAAAATGACATGGACAGCTCTATTATTTAAACTGACACACAGAGAGCAAAACCTCTTCTCAAGTCTCCAAAACTCTAAACACATTTTCTGCTTTACACACATTTTGCAATTCAAAATGGCACTTTTTTAAATGCACTGAACACGGTTCTCTGCATAAGACACAACAATCTGACATAAAGTCACATGTTTGCCATTTCAAAACACTGCCATTTAAAATGACAATACATGAGCTAATTGGTTAATACATGTGCCAGCTGGCCAAACACTTCAATGGTTAATGGTTAACACTTCAATCAGGATGTAAGCACTATGAAAAGACCACAGGTGAGCACCTTTTTTTTTTACAACAACAATGGAAGACGAGGAAGAGGAAGAGGGGGAGGAAGAGAAAGAGGAGAAAGAGGAAAAGTAAGAAGAGGAAGAGGAGGAGGAGGAAGAGAAAGAGGAGGAAGAGAAAGAGGAAAAGTAAGAAGAGGAAGAGTAAGAGGAGGAGGAGGAGAAAGAGGAAAAGTAAGAAGAGGAAGAGAAAGAGGAGGAAGAGAAAGAGAAAGAGGAAAAGTAAGAAGAGGAGGAGGAAGAGAAAGAGGAAAAGAAGAGGAAGAGTAGGAGCCCCTAGAAGAGTTATTTTCAGCATGGCGGTGGAAGGTATACTTGTGCAGGCTATGGAAGAGGCATGAGGAGATTGATGTGTGTGTGATTCAGGGATGGATAAGGCACTCAAGGCGCTTCTTCCCTCGATGTCTGGCAAGGGAAGATATTGCCTGTGATGTGGCCTGACCCAGCTGTGCGGCAAGATGCTGCCTAATTATTTTTCCTCTTTTTTTATATACTGTATGTATTTTTTCTGCAATTTTGTTTTTCAGTTTACTGTTTTTTGTGAGCACATTCTTGTTCAGGCCAATGTAAATATATCTGCTGTGCATATGTTGCACTGACTTGTTTGGTGAAACAAGCTATATCTGCAAATATGTCTGTCATGTGAACAATCTGAAGAATTTTCTACAATTTGAATTATTTTAGTATTATAGCAAAGCATACTAAAGATGAGAGTGCTTTTCATTATGCCCAACAGTGTGTAGTTGGTTAGACAAAAATCTGGTAATATGAATGAAGTGTGTTAGCCTCGTGAGACCATCCTGATCTCGCGAGCTTCCAAGGTTTCACTCGCAGATCAGTCTGGATACTTTCCGTTAAAGAAAATTTGGGAGCAGTTCACCAAACGAACGTCCAATCAGCGTTGGCTTTGAGGCGGGTTGAGGTGTGACGCAACGAGAAGCGCGACAGTTCAGTCTTAAGAACATGGCGGCTTCAGCGGATGAAACTAGCATCAGTGTGGCTATCGAGCAAGTTTTATCGGAATTACAGAGTTATTACGGAATTACAGAGCTAACGAGCCTTTACCTGCAGCAGCAAGAGTAGCCTGGCTTGTGGTTGTGTTTTCGTCGTCGCTCTCATATGCTTCGTTGATCTGATTGGTTGATTTGGCCCGTCTATCACCAACATAGGCCAATCAGCTAACCAGTATTTTCGCCCCTTACCAAAACTACTTCAACGGAAGGTTTCCAGATGGATATGCGGAGCAAATCATCTGGCGGAGTCAGGTTAGAAGTGTGTACCATTTCATGCAAAAGTTTGATTTTGATAATGCTATATGTAGTTTTGTTTGCAGTGCTTCATTTTGCAGGAGATATGAGGTATTTTGCAGTTTGGGTGTGTGGTTTTATGAATTGTGTTAAGTATTTTGATAAAACCAGACTAGTTTGCAAAATTGTGTGTTAGCAATTGGAAAAAAAACTGTAAATGTCCCCAACTAAGCAAGCCAAAAGGCGAAGGCAACAGTGGCAAGGAACCAAAACTCCATCAGGTGACAGAATGGAGAAAAAAACCTTGGGAGAACCCAGGCTCAGTCGGGGGGCCAGTCCTCCTTTGGCCAACGAATGAACAGTGTATGATTATGGTTGTACCCTTTGTCCAGCCTCCCTCATGCATGGACAAGAACATGGTCAATCACAGTAGCTCTGATTTCATCAGATATTACTGTTCTTTGTCTTCGCTGACCACCTCAACCTCCTCTCAAACTCTTCCTCTCAGATTTCTATCCATTGTAGGGCCTCACAAACCAGTGCTCTCTGAACTGGCTTACTGTAGATGTTCCCTCACACCATCAGCCACAAGTGTGATCAATTTTGAGTTGTTGTGTTCAAGTGGTGACACATGTGCTTTAATTGTGTTTGACTTTTGTCACCTGTGCTCACCATTATGCAGCACGGGTGCATCACAATGAAAATGTGTTGGCAAGTTGTGTCTAATGCCCCCCCAACCCCTAGCAATATCATTTATCATTTACTGGGTATTTAGAAAACCCTACGTACGGCAATATGTTCTATTGTATTCATTACATTCTATATTCTATAGTCTTGTATTCAATACGAATGCAAGACTAGTCTTACACGTCACAGTTTATAACAAAGAGCGTTCATCCTTTGCTGGGACGCTTAAAAAAATATTGGGGGCATAAATTAAGAGTATACCCAGTTCTCCAGGCACCACTACATCACTTGTTAAAACTCACAACAAAATGTTATACTTTTCACATTGTCTTCAGAAAATGTCAAAATCTAGTAATTAATTACAATTATGCAATTACCTACGGAAAATTAAAATATTTCTTGCTTTGTTAAAATGCATTTACAAGACGTACACAGCACAGTTTTGAGATTGATATCAGTGGAGCCGATGGTTCAGTCGTGCTGAGCCTGAGAGACGCCGCGCGCATCTGAGCGCAGTTAATAAAGTCAGATAGATGTTTGCAGGAGATGTCAGATGAAGTGTGTGTGGATCATCATCAGTCGCTCACGTGCTGAGTTTGACCGGACGCATCGCGCGCACATTCATGTCTGTTGACTGCGCTCGAGCGTCAAGGAATGCGCGAGGAGACAAACTTTCCTTCAGAGGGACCGAGCGCCTTGGACATTATTGGGTTGTTGTCGAGTTCTGCCGTCAGAAGATTTGTAAATGAAGATTTCTGCCGTTTTACACCTGGTTGCTTTCGCGACTTTACTTCACGTCTATTCTCACGTGAGTTCAGAGCAGTAGCCTATCATAATATACAGGTGACGCACTGCAGAAACTGTTTTATATGATATAGCCTACATTTTATTTAATATTCTTTTATAGAGCATGTTATCACGTTATGGGATACTTGTAGCTTGTTTGTTGATTCAAAGCTAAACGCAAAACATTTCATGAAACAACATATAAATATCAAACTATTGTTCTCACCAATAGATATTTGATCAATAAATAGTAGCCTTAAATTACAGCATACAAAACCTGTGACAACTTGACCCGAATTTGCAAAAGCCCCTTGTCCCGAGAAGAGGTTTATATATATTATTGCATATTGCATTCTATTTTGTATTTCATTTCTTTATTTGAAGCCTTGCTTTCTGGGTGGTTTGGTTGATACATTTCTCATGTGTTAACAGTTAATGCATTAACTTACATGAACTAACTATTACTGCATTTTATTAACTTTCTTTGATGTTACTTAATACAAATGTTCATGTTAATTATTAGTTCATAGTGCATGAATGTCAACAGACACTTAAAAATGTATAAATGTTGAGATTAACATTAACTAAGATTGATAAATGCTGTACACATATTTTTCTTTGTTAGTTCATGTTAACTAATGTAGTTTAAGGTATGTTTGGTTTGTGTTTGATACAAGTGTGTTGTGTGTGTGTGTGTGTGTGTGTGTGTGTGTGTGTGTGTGTGTGTGTGTGTGTGTGTGTGTGTGTGTGTGTGTGTGTGTGTGTGTGTGTGTGTGTGTGTGTGTGTGTGAAGGTGTGTGCCATTCCGCCAGAATGTGATGTAGAGTTTGTGCTACTCAGAGAGGAGGAAGACTGCTTCAAAATCATCTATCAAGAGAACCTGACAGAGACCCGGTCCACACACACAGGCGAGCCATTACATTCTCTCTCTCTCTCTCTCTCTCTCTCTCTCTCTCTCTCTCCTCTCTCTCTCTCTCCTCTCTCTCTCTCTCTCTCCTCTCTCTCTCTCTCTCTCTCTCTCTCTCTCTCTCTCTCTCTCTCTCTCTCTCTTCTTTCTCTCTCTCTCTCATACACAAACACTTAATGAGAAGATTGAGTTCATATAGAGGGCAGCTATTTTCGATATGCCCAGAGTGTTTTCCACAAGCCTGCTCCATACACATCAATACACCTAATGCCTTTTATACTTGTTTATGAGGACAAGCAAAATGATAAGTGTTTATGTGTGTTTCTAAGAGTTGTAATGTGATATCTGGGGGGAAGTTTACAGAATGGCCTCCATAATACATACTCCATAAATCACACCCTTATCAGATTATAGATATATAACGTCATTCAGCGCAGTGTACACGCACAATTGCTGGTCTAACGCTGGCACAACTATTCTCTACTCGGGATACATTTTCAGTGAGAGATGTTTGTGTGGTGTGTGGTGTGTGTGTGTTTAAGTGACAGTATCATAAAGTCTAATACTCAATAATCTGTTTACACGTACAGTGATTTGGACAAAGTGTGAGTGACAAAGCAATCGGAAGTCAATGAGCATCAATGAGAGTTGGTGATTTACGGTGACTTGAGCAACAGTGATCAATGGTTTTTAGCTGAAAAAATTCATTAAAGATTGGCTTTCAGCTAACTTCATAAAGGTAAATGGCAACAAAACTTAGGCTCTGCTTGTTGGCACTAGATCTGTTGTGTCTAAATCTAACTGTTTTTCTTGTACATTGACAATACTGCAATCTGTCCTTCATCACAGGTTAAAAGTTTGGGTGTCACCATGGATGGCCCACTATCGTTTGAAGCTCAAATTAATAATATCACGCGGATTGCATACTTCCACTTGCGTAATATTAACTATCTCCGTCCCTTTCTATCAAATAATAATACTGCAGTTCTTATTCACGCACTAGTCACTTCACGTATAGACTATTGTAATGCTCTTCTCACAGGTATTCACTCCAAATTCTGCAGCTCGTGTTCTCTCTAGATCACCTTATACTGAGCACATTTCTCCAGTTCTTCAGCAATTTCACTGGCTTCCAGTAAAGTATAGAGTTGAATTCAAAACCTTGCTACTTACTTTTAACCCTTTAGAACCTGAAGCTAAAATAGGTGTTTTTCACATATTTTGATATTTTGACTGTAAAATTCTAAAACAATGTGCTATCTTCAACTGCAATGTGTCCTCTTTTTCAGAAAAAGATTAGCTTTCAACAAATTACAGTTATTGACCATTATTGTGTGTGGTGAATTTGTAAATATAATTTAAATAGAATAAAAAAAAAAATGAGAATACATTTTCTGATTTTTATTTTGAAAAAAAAAAAAAACCCAGAAAAATCACGAACGAAAGAAACTAACACTTTAAAGTTGAAAAATGAAGTATAATACATCTATACAAGTCTTTTTTGTGACATTGGGTTGCACAGTTTTCATTTAGGACACTTTTTTTCATACATGCACACATACAAATGCGTCCATTCATAGGCACGCACACATACACACGCATACACCACATGTAAAGATACGTGAAAGATTATTGTCTATCCGCCTCCCAAGTTTCATTAAAAACCATCCAAATCCTCTCTTCCGCTGTCTAACACTTCTTTCGCAATGTATTTATTAGTTTATTTAATTTTTTTATACAATCTAAAACACTCTAACCTGCCGCACTTCGTATCTCTCTGTTAAAATCCTTCCTTCCCGCTCTGCCAGAAAGCTGCTGTCATTTGCTGACGGAAAGCATGAAATTACCGTAATAAGCTGTATATTTCTGCATGTTGTCTACTGTCAGGGGCAATTTGAATGGTTTTGATAGTGCAAACGGTTGAAGTGTTACGGTACAATGAATACAGCTTGCTGGTCTGTGTCAGCAATGACACAGGCGGTTCTAAAGGGTTAAGGCACTTCATAATCTTGCACCACAATACCTTACTCAACTTCTCCATGTTTACACTCCTTCAATTTCTCTTGTGGTACCATGGGTGCCAGATCTTTTAGTTATGCTGCCCCCCGCCTATGAAACTCTCTTCCCACTGATGTTCACGAGTGCTTGTTGACTTTTAAAACGCGTCTTAAGACATATCTTTTTATACAGGCTTTTTTATAACATGTTTTATTGAGACTTTGCTGCACTTAATCTGTATCCAAATTGTTTGTTGTGTGCTTTGTCTTATGCAGTGACCTGTGACCTTATTGTGAGGTGACCTTGGGTGTTATGAAAGGTGCCATTAAATAAAATGCATTATTATTATTAATGGTTTTGCAGTGTGGGTGCATCCAGCAACATGTCAAAGTTGAGAAAACTTTATGTAAATGAGCAGCAATGGTAACTAACTACCAATAGGAGTGAAGAACGTGGAGCTCACATGACCCATCTCCTGTAAGATTCTATAGTTGAGTGTAGGCAAGAGATGGAGATGAATTCATTGTACTGTTAGGATGTGTCAGGAATTGTCAGCATTATAACATGATTGTGACTGTTGCCGATGCTGCAACTTTCTGAAATTGAGCAATGACAATCTGCAAATAGCAAATGAGCAACCCGATGCCTGATATAGTTGTATATAGTTGGAACGTCTAAATGATTCAGTCTCTCTAAACACAGCCGTTCCGAGAGCCTACTCTCCTCTGATTGGTTAGATGGCCTACTCTGTTGTGATTGGTCGACTGCTTACAGCTTGTTTTGAAACCAAACAGCCATTAGCATATCAGAATTTGAGCTCCTGATCTTCCTCAGCACTTGATACACAGTGTCGGTTTTACGTATCAATTAAATCCAAGTCCTCATCATTTGAATGCGCAGAAAGTGTCTTGGATTACGACTTGCTACATGCTAATCTTGCTACATACGAGTTGCTACATCTAAATGTTGACGCTTTGGAACGCTTTCGCATGACCGTTCTAAAGCATATTTGAAATTACTCTAATTCTTTTGGCTGCCGATAGTCATATGACGTGAAATGTGATATACATATGACTTCTTAGAACCCTGCAGAGCCCCTGCTGCGTTCTCCAAAACAGACAAACAGTTGTTCTGACCACCTTTGTAACATAATCCAGTCTAGGATGTAGAATAGCTTTGACTCCGTCCTGAGCAAACTCTAAGAAGGAGGAGGCAACTGACAGGGCCTGTAAACCCCTTACTCTCTTTAGCAAAGCAATTGCTGGAGAATAGCCACCTTAAGAGTCAAAACTTTCTTAGAGGCTGACTCAATAGGGTCAAAAGGAGCCCTTGCCAGAACTTCCAGTACAATAGCAAGGTCCCAAGAAGGAACATTAGTCCGGCAAAAAGGCCCAGACATCTTGCTCCTATTAGGAAATGAGATACCATAGGTTGCCTCCCCAGGTATGTACCATCAATTGTCATATCAAAAGTCTCCAAATATTAGGTCGGGTGTGCCCCCTGCCTGAGACACAAGATCCCTCCGGAGTGATATTCCTGAGTGATATTAGGTCTGAAAGCCAGCAAAAAAACTTGGGCCGGCCAAAACAGGGCTATAAGTAATAAGCTCGGCTAGGACTCCGAGCTAGTGATCGGGGGAATGCAGGCACAGCCTCTGCCACTTCTGCACAATGGCATCAAGCCCGAACGGTTCTGGAGGTGTGAGGGAGAACCAGAGCGGAAAGCATGTCAGAGTCTCTGATGCGTAAAGGTCCACTTCTCACATAATTATTTTTACATATCAAGTTCACACCATTTGGGTAAAGTCTCCATTCCCTGGGCCTCAGCCCCTGCCTCCTGATTCAGGTGCCCAGGGACGTGGACTGCTCTTTCCTGATAAGCTTGGCCTGAGCCTAGAGCAAAATCTGTCTCGCCAATCTGGAAAATTGCGTGAATGCACACCGATGTAAGACTACCGATGTAGGACCGATGTCCCTTAGTGGGAGGGAAGGGATATGTGTTTCGCCCTAATAGGGGATACGGGGATCTGCGGTACGATCAGCGCAAACCTGTAACCAGTCTGTGCTCCTGCCTAGCGGTATGCAGTTAGCATAAGCCCCTGACCAGTCTGTGCCCCTGCCCAGCAGTATGCAGCTTAGCATACGTCCGTTACCAGGCTGTTGACTGATCCACTGGCCTACATTCAAGACAAGATAGCTCTCAGTCTGGGTCTCAGCTCAGCAGACTGCAGTCATAGTTTGTGGAAAAATCTGGCATTCAACAACTAGCCTAAGCCAGCTCACATTCTGGCATTCAACAACCCACCAAGGCCAGTTCACAGTCTGTGGAACAGTCTGGCATTTCAACAACCAGCCCAAGCCAGCTCACAATCTGTGGACCAGTCTGGTATCCAACAATCAGCTTAAACCAGCTCACAGTCTGTGGACCGATCAGACATCCAACAACTAGCCGAAGCTAGCTCACAGGCTATGGACCAGTACTACATCTAACATACAGCCTAAGCTAGATTACAATCTGTGGCCCAGTCTGGGATCCAAAACCAGCCGAGGTCAGCCCACAGTTTGTTGAACTGTCAGATAGCCTGCTGTCAGCCCAAGACAGATCACAGTCTATGGATCAGTCTGGCATTCAACAACCAGCCTAAATCAACTCATAATCTGTAGACCAGTCTGACATCTAACAACCAGCCCAAGTAAGCTCACATTCTGTGGACCAGTCTGATATCCAACAACCAGCCAAAGGCAGCTTACAGTCTGTGGACTAGTCTGGCATCCAAAAACTAGCTTAAATCATCTCACAATTGGTGGATCAGCCTGACATCCAACAGCCAGCCAAAGTCAACTCACAGCTTGTGGACAAGTCTGGCACCCAACAACTAGCCCAAGCTAGCTCGCAACCTGTCTACCAGTCTGGCATTCATCAACCAGCTTAAGCCAGCTCACAGTATGTGGATTAGTCTGGCATTCAACAATCAGCCTAAGCTATCTCACAATCTGTGGACCAGTTCGGTATCCAACAGCTAGCCCAAGTCAGCTCACAATCTGTGGACCAATACAGCATCCAACAAGCAGCCTAAGCGATCTCACAATCTGTGGACCACTTTAGCATCTAACAACCAGCCCAAGTCAGCTTAAGGTCTATGGACCAGTCTGGCATCCAACAACCAGCCTAAGTAAGTTCACAATCTGTGGACTGGTCTGGTATCTAACAACCAGCCCAAGTCAGCTCACAATCTGTGGACCAATCCGGCATCCAACAACCAGCCTAAACGAGCTCACAATCTGTGGACCACTTTGGCATCTAACAACCAGCCCAAGTCAGCTTACAGCATTCAACAACCGGCCTAAGTCAACTCACAATCTGTGGTCCAGTCTGGCATCCAACAACTAGCCCAAGCCATCTTACAAGCTGTGTGGACCAGTCTGACACTCAACAACCAACTTAAACCAGCTCACAGTTTGTGGACCAGATCTCAGTGGTCTGCATTTAACATAAACCTGTTACTAGTCTGTAGACCAGCCTAGCGGCATGCAGTTAGCATAAATCAGCTCTCAGTCTATGTCCCAGCCCAGCAGTTTGCGGTCAGCACATTCCCGTTACCAGCCTGTGGACCAGCCCAGCGGCCTGCAGTCAGCACAAACTCGTTACCAGCAACCACGACTCCAGGTCATCTCTAAGCCAGAACAGTATCATTGGAAAAGAAGAAAAAGAAGTGCTATGTGTATTAATTTGTATATGGTACTTTAATCCACCATGCCTCTATAGGGATCTAGGATCTTACTAGAACATGGTGTGAGGTTATGGTAGGACAACAGTTGAAGGCACTGACTATAAATGTAAAAAAAAATAAAAAATAAAAAATAATAATAATAATAATAATAATAAAGTCGTCCTCCGAAGAGGGGGGGTGGAGGCGGGAAAATAATAGAAGAAAAAAAAAAAAAAAGACTACCGATGTATTGTCTGACTGGACAAGAATATGGTAACCCCTGATCTGGGAGAAAGTATTTCAATGCCAGAAATACAGCCCTCATCTGAAGGCAATTTGTGTGCCATGAAAGATGGTGACCTTTCCACCGACCTTGAGCTGAATACCCATCTAAGATACCCCCCCCAACCTATAAGAGAAGTATCTGTCTTTAATGTTTTGCGATGACATGATGCTCCCAACATGAGCCCTTGAGCCTGTTTCTACCAATTCACTAGGGTACTTTGGCATCTGAGGGTGAACTGGAGAATGTACAAATTTCTTGGAGATCAGTCTCAAACCCAGGCACCTTATGTGGGCAGAAACAACATCTCAATGTTTAACTGCCAACACCTTGGACTAATGAAGGTGCATGCTGATAAGTTTGAAAGAAAGAACCTGAGGAACTTCCTTTGCTGGGGAAGGATGGATATATATGGAAGTATACGTCTTTTAAATCCATTGTGACAAACCAGTGATTTAACATCTTGAACATGTATGTCCGTAGAGTACGGTTCAGATGACGTAAATACAAAATTGGCCTCAACCGCCCATCCGTCTTGGGAACTAAAAAGTACCGGCTGTAATAGCCTGATTCCCTTTCGAGAAAAGGACTGGTTTTATGGCCTTTTTTAAATGAGGGGGACCAGATTGAAACTGGATCCTGTAACCCCTTTCCACAGTTTGCAGAACCCAAGGAGACACATTAGGCAGAAGTTGCCACGCAGCCTTATGGTCTGAAAGGGTATCAACCGCTCGAGACCGACCTCTGGGGTAAGAGGAGTAATACATTTGATGCCCTTAAGCGGCTCACCAGCAGGGAATGGCTTAATATACTTCTCCAATATCCTCCTCTGATGATCCAGGCATCCCAGTTCCTCCCTGTTTTCAGGTAGATACTGGCTTAACTGACCTGCTGGTGATGTGCCTTGAATCAATATACTGTAGGTTGTTGGGTTAGCAGACCAATTTCCCATGGGCAACGTCTACTGCTTGGCTTGGACTGAGGTTGGAAACAGACCTGGGTGCCTGGAAGCCGCGAGGGATAAATTGAGAAAACGCCACAGACTGCTTGTTAGCTTCCTGAAGCTCCTCGACCACTGTATTGACAGTGTCACCGAAGAGGCCTGATGGAGCAAACTGGTCGTCTATTAGAAAGGCTTTATTCCTCTGTGTAATGCCTGATAGGTTAAGCCACAAATGTCTCTCAACGACAACCATGGCAGCCATTGAACGGCCGATGGAGCAGTCCATTTGCTTGGTGATGTGGAGATCTAGATCTGTGGCCCATTGGAGTTCTTTCACCACCTCCGGCCCAATTCCCTTTCCTTCATTCAGGTCTTTTAAGAAGTCAGCCTGGTATGCCTGTAACCACGCCATGGTGTGCAGACAAGCACCAGCCTGACCTTCAGCGACATACGCTTTGCCCACCAACTCAAATTTTCCCTGCAGGGTTTGGTGGGGAGTGTCAGAGCCATAAAAGACGATGCAGATTTAGGCAAAGTGTTAATTTAATTAGCTTTTTCTTTGACACTCATGCTCTTCAGCTGGCCGGAATATTTTCTCAGTGTGTACTCACACTAGGCAATCCGAATCGTGCCCGAGCACGTTTGACCACCAAAGTTTGGTTTGTTTGACTAATGTGATCGCCCCGTACCATGCCTTGGCGCAGTTTGCTTAGTTCAGTTGGGCTCGGGCACGGTACACATGTAGTGTGATCGCTAACCGTGCAGGAGCACTGAACAGCTGCGCTACTGTACTACGATAGCAAACATATTTTATTACTACTTGGATACTACACTTTTCGGTTAATTTAATTAAATCGATTATATTTAGGTTTATAACAGGTCTGGTTCTCATCTGATTGATGAAAAGGAATTAATTGCGAGTAAAGCTGCAAATTCCTCCCTCAACGTCAGCAGCCTCCGTAATAATCTTCTGATACGTGCAGCAGATGAAAATCGCTGCATGGCAAAAATAATAAATCCATTAGGCAGTCTATTGCAAAATGTTTTCTTCAAAACAAAAAGTTGCATCATAAATGACATAAGCGTGCTCCGGCCCAGAACATTAAACGCAATGTGAGTTCAAGCCAGCGGGGGAGTGGGGATGTGGGACAATCGCACCAGGGCACGGTACAAGACACCTGTGCCTAGTGTGAGTACACCCTTTGTCCTTTTTGAGTTGTAAAGCTTAATACAACTTTGTGTTTGTTTAGGCAACGAGAAAATGTGAGTATTGGTTACTCAATTTGACAAGATGAAATTAGTTCAGCCATCTTGAAGTAGACTAGGCCTACATTTCACTAAACAAATCAAGTAGACTGTTACCTAAAAACTTTGAGCGTTCTATATTAATTATTATACTGCTAAACTACTAATCCGTGAACTAACCCAGGTATGTAGCATAACATGCTTTCTGGAATACTCGTCCATCAATGACCAACACTCGACCACTCTCAGACCTCCAGCAATAAAACTGTCAGTGTGAACAGAGCTTAAGTTTTTACGGTCTATATTGGCCATCCTTTACATACACAGGAAGCAGTCAATACAGGCCTGTCAACACAGACATTACAATAACAGTAACAACGCTGTACAGATCTCTTGGTCCTCACAAAGTCTCCTATCTGTATTTCACTGGAGAAAGTACCAAGAGAAATGTTTACAACTATTCCTGCCATTCATCAGACGGAGAGGGAGAGACTGCAAAAGGGGCTAAATGACATACTGTACCATTCAGCGAGAGAGAGAAAGAGAGAGAGAGAAAGAAAGACAAGTGCAAGAATGCAAAGAGATTGCATTTGAATGCAAATGATAAAGAGTAATCATTACACTCTTTCTTATCTGATTAATAAGGCTCAGGGGTGAATGACCAATCTGAAAGGCTACTAAATAAACAAAGTGTTTATGAAAATTAATTTGGTGATGTAATCTAAGAGTCCTAATGAATCTGCTGAAATGCAAGTACACCATATGGTTAAACGTATGGTCACCCTAACAGCTTCCACTCTTTTGGCAAAATGTCCACTGTCCACAACAATATTCAATGCCCCCCCTTTCCCCATGTAGGTTAATATGTTTCCTCTGGCACATCTAGACCACAACACACTCATCCACAGACTTAGCAGCATTGGTGTCACTGATCACTCACTGGTTTGGTTCTCAAATTATCTTTCTCACCGGGTTCAACGTGTAAGATTTGAAAACCTTTTTTCCCATTCTCTACCGGTCACGAGGGGTGTCCCCCAAGGCTCCATCCTGAGCCCTACACTTTTCTCAATTTATATTAATGTACATTTCATGTACATGACATTTCTGGATTGCAGAAGTTTTAAGTCCTGAATGTTCCCAGTTTTTATTTTTAACCAATGAATTTGCATGGATTTTCGTTCGTTCGTTCGTTCGTTCGTTCGTTCGAGTGCACGAGTCCTCCACAATCCACCGCGAACTAGCATTTAGGCCTGGTTACGAACGCTCTATTTGGTTGATATTCGGACTGTATATTTGGACTGTACCTGGTGGTGATGCAATGCTGAGAAATGAGACACAAGTCAAGCCGCAATCATGTAACCAAAAAATTTGGGATTTTTACATTTTAGGATATTAGTAGAGTGATAATATGATACGTGGATTGTAATCACACGGTTCAGATTTGCTCCTAATTCAGTTTTACTCCGCCTCCATCCCCTCTGAACAGGTTGCAGTGCATTATGGGATGATCTGAACTGTTGGCCTCATGCTGAAGTGGGAGAGACTGTGTCTCGGCCGTGCCCCAATTTCCTTCGGGTCAAAGGTCAGGTGCATCTAGGTTTTCACAGATAAGCCTTCCTGAATTTTATATCTGTAACCTTGTAAAGCCTGATTCAGAGGACCAAACTGAGCAAAAATATGCTATTTGGAGAAAATGCTGGCATTTATATGGCCAAAATGTAAAATAAAATTCTGATGCTTATAATGTATATCAGTGAGATCTTTATAACAGCATATAGTGACTACCACTTTATAAAATGCATATAAATGTCAGTCATCTATATCTGCCAATATGTCTTAGTAATATGATATTTAAATGCTTAGTTTTATGATCAAACTGTAGTTTTAAAACATATAATGCAATGCAATACAATAATGATTCGAGACTTCCTCAAAAGCCTGATGATTTTTGTGCATTGAAAAACCATGAAAACAACATGATTTTTTTCTCAAATATGATGTATGGATAATCAAGTGAACCTAAGTTGATTCAGTCCATAAGTGTTTATCTTGAAAGAATATAAAAATATAAAAGTTATCCTTATGTTCACTTTATTAAAATCAGTGCAGATTTGACAGCAGAAAGACACACATGAAGCTCGAGCTGAAGGAGGACGTTTGTACAATTATACTAAAACACTTTTACTTGCTAAAAAAGTATGAACTATCAATCAGACGACAGAAGGCCGGTAGTAGATTGTGGTACTTTTTAAGTTTTTCATAATGTTAGAAATTCTTACTGTATGCCAAAAATGATACAGTTGGCTTAGGGGCGCCGTTTGTAAAGCGGCTCACGCTGAAAATAACAGCAACATTTTGTCACATTTAGCTTCAAACAATGTGTTAAAAAACTGGTATGAAATTTTGACGGTCACTTTTTACCACATTTACAAAAAATATTTGTTTATATAATATATATAATTTAACTATCTAAATATTAAATGTTACACCTAAATGTTAAATGTTAAATCTAAATGCTACATCTAAATCTAAATGTTAAATCTAAATCTAAATGTTAAATCTAAATATTAAATCTAAATATTAAAATGTTACACCTATAATGTTAAATCTAAATGCTAAATCTAAATGCTAAATCTAAATGCTAAATCTAAATGTTAAATCTAAATGCTAAATCTAAATGCTAAATCTAAATGCTAAATCTAAAAATGTTAAATCTAAATGCTAAATCTAAATGTCTAAATCTAAATGCTAAATCTAAATGCTAAATCTAAATGCTAAATCTAAATGTTAAATCTAAATTTAAATCTAAATCTAAATATCTAAATCTAAATGTTAAATCTAAATGTTAAATCTAAATCTAAATGTTAAATCTAAAATGTTCAAATCTAAATGTTAAATCTAAATCTAAATGTTCAATCTAAATGTTCAATCTAAATGTTAAATCTAAATGTTAAATCTAAATCTAAATGTTAAATCTAAATCTAAATCTAAATGCATAATCTAAATGTTAAATCTAAATCTAAATGTTAAATCTAAATGTTGAATCTAAATGTTTCGGGTGAAGCTAATATTTAACTAATATGCAAATTCAAAATGTTGGTAACAGGAAGTGCCAAAATAAAAGCTCGAGGAGGTCAGTGTGTGTTTATAGTGTCAAATAACAAATAAAAACCATCTCATCCGGGGAAAGGGATTCTTGGATATGGATTATCGTGATAAGAACTACCTAAAATAATAAACACGTTTGGAGAAACTGTATTTGTAGGCTACTTTGAGATTGTAGTGTCACTTTTATGAAAGGTGCGGGACTTATGAGCTGTAGCCATAATCGCCAGCCACGAGGGGGCTCACTTTCACTGATCTGTCATGTTCGCTTGCATAAAACGTGTATAATAATAACAAACGTTTTTGTTATTTTAGATAGTTATTATTATTTCCCCGGATGAGATGATTTTTATTTGTTATTTGACACTATAAACACACACTGACCTCCTCGAGCTTTTATTTTGGCACTTCCGGTTACCGGCATTTTGAATTTGCATATTAGTTAAATATTTAGTTTCACCCGAAACATTTAGATTTAGATTTAACATTTAGATTCAACATTTAGATTTAGATTTAACATTTAGATTTAACATTTTAGATTTAGATTTAATATTTAGATTTAACATTTAGATTTAACATTTAGATTTAGATTTAACATTTAGATTTAGCATTTAGATTTAACATTTAACATTTAATTAGGTGTAACATTTCATATTTAGATTTAACTATTTAAAATATCTCTAAGTTGACAAATAGGCCTATTGTTGTAAATGTGCTAAAAAGTGACCGTCAAAAATTCATACCAGTTTTTTAAACATTGTTTGAAGCTAAATGTGACAAAATGTTGCTGTTATTTTCAGCGTGAGCCGCTTTACAAACGGCCCCATAGTTGGCTGATTATGGGAGACGTATTTGATTATGGACTTATATATTTGATAAATTCTTGACAAAAATCAAGAGTGATCTTGTTGGCCCTCAGGGACGAGCTGTTGTACAGGGTTGTAATTGTGTTGCTTGTTGTTTGTTCCTGGTCTCTGTCCGCAGGAGCTGTGATGAAAAACTGCACGGAGAATGGCTGGTCTGAGGTGTTCCCGCCGTACGAGCTCGCCTGTGGCCATGGGCTTAATGACAGCTTTCATATCCCCAACGACTCGGTAATATCAAAAATCTTTTTATTTCTGTGCTCGTGTTCTTTCATAAAAGTAAAAACAAACAAACATTAAATTTCCCTTTAGGATAGATTAAAAATGAAAGAAAGAAAGACAGTAAATGCTTGTACAACAGTATAACAATAACATCACATTATCATTTCAATGAACCAGTACCACAGAAGAACATTCACTCAAACACAATAGATATATGACAATGTTGATGTTACATAATGTGACTATCTCTTCTCGTAGGGGCTGGTCTCACACGAGTATTTCTTTTATGTGAAGATCATGTATTCTGTGGGATACGCCATCTCTCTGGTCTCACTCAGCATTGCTCTCACAGTGTTGTGTGTGTTCAGGTAACCTGTTGTGTGTGTGTGTGTGTGTGCGTGTGCGTGTGTGGTGTGTGTGTGTGTGTGTGTGTGTGTGTGTGTGTGTGTGTGTGTGTGTGTGTGTGTGTGTGTGTGTGTGTGTGTGTGTGTGTGTGTGTGTGTGTGTTTTATGAGAATGTCAAGTGTACTTATAGTACTGAGCAGCAAGACTTGCTATGCAGTTGCTAATGTATACAGAGGTGTGTTTCCCAAAAGCATTGTTAGCCAACATGTTCGCAAGTTCCTAACGGTAAAACACGATTCCATTTTAATACGACACAACCTTATCATGAATAACATAATAGGTATTATCATATGTAAATAACATTAAGAAACAGTTTTTTTAATGAACAAGGGTCAATAAATTAATGCTACAAAAAAATCATAATAAATTACATTCATTTATCATGGCTGATTTTATTTGGCATGCACAACACAGACTGTTGCACGCGCAGTTTAGGACGGGTTTGTATTGAAGAGCCGCTAACAATGTATTAAATTCACATAATGCTCTCTCTCTTAAAATGTAAGTGAGTGTAAATGTCAACATTATTAGCCTATATCTAAAGGACTAAAGTCTGCCAGGTAAAACTCAAGCTAAATTTGCTATTTAATTTCAACTGTTACTCCTGCTTGGATGTATTTTTTTTTTAAATGGTGCAATGCAAAAATATTTAGTAGTGTGTAGGTTAAACGTGGCTAAGCTGTAACATACTAACAGCTAGTGCAACCGGCGCCTAGTCTTCCACATACCATACTAAGTCTATATAATAATTTTGGCTGTATTACTGCAAAACTAAAATTGTAAATACAATCTCTTATAAGAAATAACAAGCTGCATTATTTAAGGTATCATACATGTTCATAGCACAAGGAAAAAACACATCAATGTTATTCAGAGGACCAAACTGAGGAAAAATGGTGAAGCTGCTGATATTTGTGTGGCCATATTACACTTAAAATTAACTTTTACAGTTTAAACACAATGTTTACCAACAGTTTACCAACAAAACTTAGGAAGTTTCAGTTCATGTTAAACATTCTTTTTTTTTTTTAAAAGCAACACACAATCTACTCAGTTACAGTTAGAGTGCAGCTCCTCGAGTGCAGAGAGACTGTCATCCAGAGCATGTTCTGTTTGTGATAACAGTCGTGAATCATCCAAAAAGATGTTACAATTAAAATAGATGTCATTCCAAGCGTGAACAAGGAAGATGGAAAGTGTCCCGACACTGTGGCGATACTTTCTGCTAAACTCTGTGAGCCAAAGAATTCTGCCATTCGTGTTCCAAGTTTCATACTGCAGTTATTTTGTACAGGCTGGCGTTGTGATGATAAAGATGTTTAACATTTTGACGTTTACATTTGGGTAAGTTTAGAAAAACGTCTAGTTTTGAAAAATTCCACATGCCAGATGAAATTAAACACATTTTTATTTACATGATGCGTTACATGTTTTATTGGTCATCCCAACCCCCCTTCAGGAAGCTGCACTGCAATCGTAACTTTATCCACATGCAGCTTTTTTTGTCCTTCATCCTGAGAGCCATCTTCATCTTCATCAGAGATGCTGCGCTGCATTACTCACAGGAGTACTACCACTGCGACTCTCATCCGGTACATACACATCATCAAAAACATGTACATAAATGCATTAGACTGTACATATACATGGTAAATAAATGCACAGATAAGCTCACTGTGATGATTTGTTTCCGGGGTTTCCCTCAGCCTGGCTGTAAAGTGGCACTGTTCCTGTCTAATTACTGCATCCTGGCAAATTACAGCTGGCTGCTGGTGGAAGGTCATTATCTCCACAGCCTCATTAACCTCTCACTGCGTTCACAGAAGAAACGCCTGCACTGGTACATCCTGCTCGGCTGGGGTAGGTTCCTTTCTCCAGTAACAATTGACACTTATCTGTCAGTGGATCTTGTTGCTAGTTAATGTGATGCTCTGCACCTGTGGTTATTATGCTAGGATTCCTCTGTGAACTTCATACAGACACGGAAAATCACTAAAACACCAGCTGATTAAAACTCACTGAGTTTTGAGAAAAGCTCTTGAAACATTTGTGCACACTTGCCCTGATAATTTGTTACGTAATTCAGTGACATTGTTTTTTTTTTTTTTAAGTGTGGCTTAAGTACTTTTTGGGATGACTATAAGTTATGTTGTTTTGCTATAGAATGAGCTCCCACAATTATGAATGAAGAGGGTGTTTGGTTGAATGTTCTTGTGTTTAGGGGAGGTCTTTAAGGCATAGTTCACCCCAAGATTTAAATCCTGTTCAACATTTACTCACCCAAAATACATTCCAAACCTTACGACTTTTATTTTTCTCCAGAACACAAAAGAAGATATTATAATAAATGTTATTAACCAAACAGTTTTGTTTCAGATTGACATCCATTATATGGATCAAAATATCTTCTTATGTGCTCCAGATAAAAATAAAAGTCGTAAGGTTTGGAATGTCACTTGGGTGAATAAATGGTTGTAACAGTTTGTGTGGTTGCAATGAAGTGCATGACGATGGATAATACAAACACACAGTCATATAATTACAAATCTAACACGTAGGAGAAACACAAGAGAAACAAAACACAACCAGATTCCACATAAGCGAGGCTGAACAAAGAAGCAAGGGCTTAAATACACGTAGTGACACTAATTAACTGGAACAGAAACAGGTGCATAGCTTATCAGAATCCATGGAGATCCACAGATGTCTGTGGCACAGGCAGTGAGACGACTGACCAAGGCGGAGCCGGAGGGATGAGGGAGCCTGGTGCAGCCGTAAGGACGTCGGCCCCAGATGAAGCTGAGGGAGGGAGGAGCCAAGGTGGAGTCCACTAATCATCGAGCCGAAGTGGAATGAGGTGCTCGGCAGCTGGAGACGGAGCCAGGGTATTCCATGGTTAGGGTGGAGCTGGAGACCAGAAGATCAGAGGAAGATCCACGCAGCAGAGTGGAGTAAACAGAGGGGGAGCCAAGGGACTGAGGGAGCAAGCGGAGGTGGGGCCGAAGGACTGACAAGCTGGGCGGGACCAGCAGAGACACAGGAGACTTAGAGCTGGAAAGGACCAGCAGAGACACAGGAAATTTAGAGCTGGAAAGAATCAGCAGAGACACAGGAGACACTTAGGGCTGGACAGGACCAGCAGAGACACAGGAGACTTAGAGCTGGAAAGGACCAGCAGAGACACAGGAGACTTAGAGCTGGACAGGACCAGCAGAGATGCAGGAGACTTAGAGCTGGACAGGACCAGCAGAGATGCAGGAGACTTAGAGCTGGACAGGACCAGCAGAGATGCAGGAGACTTAGAGCTGGACTGGACCAGCAGAGATGCAGGAGATTTAGAGCTGGGCGGGACCAGCAGAGATGCAGGAGACTTAGAGCTGGAACGACAGCAGAGACACGGAGACTTAGAGCTGAAAAGGACCAGCAGAGATGCAGGAGACTTAGAGCCGGACTGGACCAGCAGAGACACGGAGACTTAGAGCTGGGCTGGGCCAGCAGAGATGCAGGAGATTAGAGCTGGGCTGGGCCAGCAGAGACACAGGAGACTTAGAGCTGGACTGGACCAGCAGAGATGCAGGACTTAGAGCGGACGGACAGCAGAGATGCAGGAAACTTAGAGCTGGAAAGGACCAGCAGAGACACAGGAGACTTAGAGCGGACTGGACCAGCAGAGATGCAGGAGACTTAGAGTTGGAAACAACCAGCAGAGAACAGGAGACTTAGAGCTGGAATGACCAGCAGATACACAGGAGACTTAGAGCTGGACTGGACCAGCAGATATGCAGGAGACTTAGAGCTGGATGGACCAGCAGAGATGCAGGAGACTTAGAGCTGGACAGGACAGCAGAGACAGGAGACTTAGAGTGGAAAGGACAGCAGAGATGCAGGAGACTTAGAGTCGGCGGGACCAGCGAGATGCAGGAGACTTAGAGCTGGACAGGACCAGCAGAGATGCAGGAGACTTAGAGCTGGAAAGGACCAGCAGAGACACAGGAGACTTAGAGCTGGAAAGAACCAGCAGAGACACACAAGACTTTGAGCTGGACTGGACCAGCAGAGATGCAGAAGACTTAGAGCTGGGCTGGACCAGCAGAGTTGCAGAGAGACTTAGAGCTGGGCTGGACGCAGAGATGCAAGGAGACTTAGAGCTGGCTGGACCAGCAGAGAATCAGGAGACTTAGAGCTGGAATGGACCAGCAGAGACACATGAGGACTTAGAGCTGGACGGACCAGCAGAGATGCAGAGACTTAGAGCTGAATAGGACCAGCAGAGAGCAGAGGACTTAGAGCTGGGAGGACCACAGAGATGCAGGAGACTTAGAGCTGGCGGACCAGAGAGAACAGAGACTTAGGAGCTGGAAAGGACCAGCAGAGATGCAGGAGACTTAGAGCTGGAACGGACCAGCAGAGACACAGAGACTTGAGCGACTGACAGGAGATTGAGACTAGGTGGAAAGACCAGCAGAGATGCAGGAGACTTAGAGCTGGACGGGACCAGCAGAGACACAGGAGACTTAGAGCTGGACAGGACCAGCAGAGATCAGGAGACTTAGAGCCGGACATGGACCAGCAGAGATGCAGGAGACTTAGAGCTGGAAAGGACCAGCAGAGATGCAGAAGACTTAGAGCCGGACGGAACCAGCAGAGATGCAGAGAGACTTAGAGCTGACGGACCAGCAGAAGACACAGGAGACTTAGAGCTGCAGGCAGCAGAGAACAGGAGCTAAGTGACAGACAGCAGAGAAAGGAGACTTAGAGCTGGGACTGGACCAGCAGAGATGCAGGAGACTTAGAGCTGGCTGGGACCAGCAGAGATGCAGGAGACTTAGAGCTGGAACGGACCAGCAGAGACCACAGGGAGACTTAGAGCTGGAACAGGACCAGCAGAGACGACAGGGAGACTTAGAGCTGGAAGGACCAGCAGAGAACAGGAGACTTAGAGCTGGCGGGCCAGCAGAGATGCAGGAGACTTAGAGCTGGCTGGGCCAGCAGATAGGACAGAGTAGCAGCAGAGGAGACTTAGAGCTGGACTGGACCAGCAGAGATGCAGGAGACTTAGAGCTGGAAAGGGACCAGCAGAGACACAGGAGACTTATGGAGCCGGACAGTGGACCAGCAGAGATGCAGGAGACTTAGAGTGGAACACCAGCAGAGACACAGGAGACTTAGAGCTGGAAGGACCAGCAGGATACACAGGAGACTTAGAGCTGGACTGGACCAGCAGAGATGCAGGAGACTTAGAGCTGCGGCAGCAGGACCAGGAGAGACACAGGAGAGACTTAGAGCTGGAAAGGACCAGCAGAGATGCAGGAGACTTAGAGCTGGACAGGACCAGCAGAGATGCAGGAGACTTAGAGCTGGACAGGACCAGCAGAGATGCAGGAGACTTAGAGCTGGAAAGGACCAGCAGAGACACAGGAGACTTAGAGCTGGAAAGAACCAGCAGAGACACACAAGACTTTGAGCTGGACTGGACCAGCAAGATGCAGAGACTTAGAGCTGGCTGGACCAGCAGAGTTGCAGGAGACTTAGAGCTGGCAGGATCAGCAGAGACACAGGAGACTTAGAGCTGGACTGGACCAGCAGAGATGCAGGAGACTTAGAGCTGAAAAGGACCAGCAGAGACACATGAGACTTAGAGCTGGACTGGACACAGAGATGCAGCAGACTTAGAGCTGGAACTGACCAGCAAGATGCAGGAGATTAGAGCTGGGCAGACCACAGGATGCAGGATGACTTAGAGCTGGAAACGAACACAGCTAGAGACAACATGAACTTAGAGCTGGAAAGGACCAGCAGAGATTGCAGGAGACTTAGAGCTGGACGGGACCAGCAAGACACAGGAGACTAGAGCTGAACGGACCAGCAAGACACATGAGACTTAGCAGCTGGATGGACCAGCAGAGATGCAGAGACTTAGACCGACTGGACCAGTCAGAGATGCAGGAGACTTAGAAGCTGGAAAGGACAGCAGAGACACATGATCTTATGAGCTGGAAAGGCCAGCAGAGATGCATGAGACTTAGAGCGATGGACCAAGCTAGAAGTGCAGAAGACTATTGAGTTGGAAACAACCAGCAGAGACACAGGAGCTTAGAGCTGATTGGACCAGCAGAAACAGGAGACTTGAGCTGGACAGGACCAGAGAGATACAGGAGACTAAGCTGGAAGACCAGCAAGATACAGGAGACTTAGAGCTGCAGGACCAGTAGAGTCAGTGAGATTAGAGCTGGACTGGACCAGCAGAGATGCCAGGAGACTTAGAGCTGGACAGACCACAAATCGAAAGAGGACTTAGAGCTGGACAGGACCAGCAGAGTTGCAGGAGACTTAGAGCTGGACTGGACCAGCAGAGAAACAGGAGACTTAGAGCTGGACAGGATCAGTAGAGATCCAGGAGAGTTAGAGCTGGGCGGGACCAGCAGAGTTGCAGGAGACTTAGAGCTGGAAAGGACCAGCAGAGACACAGGAGACTTAGAGCTGGAAAGGACCAGAAGAGATACAGGAGACTTAGAGCTGGAAAGGACCAGCAGAGATACAGGAGACTTAGAGCTGGACAGGACCAGCGGAGATTCTGGAGACTTAGAGCTGGGCGGGACCAGCAGAGACACAGGAGACTTAGAGCTGGACAGGACAAGTAGAGATGCAGGAGACTTAGAGCTGGACAGGACCAGCAGAGATTCTGGAGACTTAGAGCTGGGCGGGACCAGCAGAGACACAGGAGACTTAGAGCTGGAAAGGACCAGAAGAGATACAGGAGACTTAGAGCTGGAAAGGACCAGCAGAGATACAGGAGACTTAGAGCTGGACAGGACCAGCGGAGATTCTGGAGACTTAGAGCTGGGCGGGACCAGCAGAGACACAGGAGACTTAGAGCTGGACAGGACAAGTAGAGATGCAGGAGACTTAGAGCTGGACAGGACCAGCAGAGATTCTGGAGACTTAGAGCTGGGCGGGACCAGCAGAGACACAGGAGACCTTAGAGCTGGACAGGACCAGCAGAGACACAGGAGACTTAGAGCTGGACAGGACAAGCAGAGATGCAGGAGACTGAGAGCTGGCGGACCAGCAGAGATGCAGGAACTTAGAGCTGGGCAGGACAAGTAGAGATGCAGGAGACTTAGAGCTGGGCGGGACCAGCAGAGATACAGGAGACTTAGAGCTGGACAGGACCAGCAGAGATACAGGAGACTTAGAGCTGGACAGAACAGTAGAGATCCAGGAGAGTTAGAGCTGGACTGACCAGCAGAGATGCAGGAGAAATTAGAGCTGGACAGGACCAGCAGAGATCCAAGAGACTTAGAGCTGGACAGGACCACAGAGTTGCAGGAGACTTAGAGCTGGACTTGGCCAGCAGAGAAACAGGAGACTTAGAGCTGGACAGGACCAGTAGAGATCCAGGAGAGTTAGAGCTGGGCGTGACCAGCAGAGTTGCAGGAGACTTAGAGCTGAAAGGACCAGCAGAGACACAGGAGACTTAGAGCTGGAAAGGACCAGCAGAGATACAGGAGACTTAGAGCTGGAAAGGACCAGCAGAGATACAGGAGACTAAGGGGAATATCCTCTTTCACTTCCTCATAATGTTTCCCGAGGCCATATGCAGCTCACCCTCAGTGGTCACATAGTCTTAAATCGCAAATCTAACACGTTAGAGAAACAAAACACAACCACGTTCCACATAAGTGTGACTGGATAAATAACCTAGGGAACTAAGGGTTTAAATACATGGAGTAAAGCTAATTAATTGGAACAGAAACATATCTAATCAGAATCATTGGAAACAAACAAGCAAAGAGAAAACAGGCAAACAGGAACAGATCAGAACTTTACCAGAACACAATACAAAACTAAACAGACATAACCCTGACGATGATGACAGGATTTTTGTTTTAGGGTGAACTATCCCTTTAACCAGGCATATTTATTTAATTCAAGGCATGAATGTGAGCAACATGATATGATGTCATAGACCAGGGCGTTTGTTTTGAATGATTAAAATAAATAAATTATAAACAATACATAATAATCTATAAAAAAATGTCATATCCTTCTAAACTTATTGTCAACTGCCAACATTTCTGCTGTTTGATTTTCAGCTGAGTGGTCATCTTCACAGGTCATGCAATCTCATGCAACTAGAGCAGCAAAAGATGAATGTAGTGAATGATCGGCACATGTTTTCCCTGTATTTGCATATGCATGAATGGAAGTCAATGGAATGCAATGTCTAGTAGATTGCCCTGTTTTAGGTCTCATCCTGGCAATATTAGATGTACAATTGCATTTTCTTCCCATAGGAATACCAATGCTCATTATTATCAGTTGGAGTTTGGCCAAATACCTGCACCAGGATGAAGGGTACGTTCACAAATATTCAGAAATCAGTTTCAGAGTTATACTCATTGAAGCTCAGTCTGATCTCAAGGGACTTTCTTTATTTATACCAAACTCCTCTGGACAACAACAAAGTGTAATTTATTACCGTATATTTGTATTATATAAGAGTGGTTATTTTAAACCAGCATGGTTGTGCATGAGAACACACAGCGTGTGTGTGTGTGTGTGTGTGTGTGTGTGTGTTGTGTTTGTGTTGTGTGTGTTGTGTGTGTGTGTGTGTGTGTGTGAGTGTGTGTGTGTGTGTGGTGTGTGTGTGTGTGTGTGTTGTGTGTGTGGTGTGTGTGTGTGTGTGTTGTGTGTGTGTTCTGGTAAACCCTAAGTTATGGGGACAAGTTGAACCTACAAACATGGCAATATCCAAAATCCTGTTCACCATTAGGAAAACAGCATATATCTCATACAAAGTGATGTTTTTTTTTAAATGAAAATAAATAAATAAAGTTGTGTGTGATGGGTAGGTTTGGGGGTCGGGTTGGTGTAAGGGAGAATATATACAGTTTGTACAGTATAAAAATCATTATGTCCAGGAAAGTCCCCATAAAACATGAAAACACAACGGTTTGTGTGTGTGTGTTGTGTGTGTGTGATGTGGTGGTGTTGTGGTTGTGTGTGTGTGGTGTGTTGGTGTGTGTGTGTGTGTGTGTGTGTGTGTGTGTCTTGTCAGATGCTGGGAGACGAGCGATCATGGCTGGATATGGTGGATATTGCGAGTACCAGTCATTATTTTCATAACAGTAAGAAAACATTCCAGTTAAAGTTTCTGGCCTATTCTCTCAGATTTAAACAGTGTTTTAGCTTTCTCTGTTTACAATATTTTTCTCTGAATATTTTTTTTAAGAATTATTCATAATACTGTCCAGCCATGTTTTAAAATTGTTTTTTTTTAAATATCCAACACTTTATGCAACAATGAATAGTCATTGTAATTATCTCAAGGGAAATTGTTTTTCAGGTAAACGTGCTGTTTTTTCTGAGTATTATTCGGACGTTAGTGGCAAAACTGAAAGCTCCAGACATGCATGGAAATGAAATTAATCATCACAGGTGAGAGAAAATAGCATGTTCAGCATTTAACTGTGCGTCACTAATGGTACCAAACAGAACGGCAATAATAATGACTGTGATTACTGTGGCAGCCAAGTAATCTGCACAATTTTATTTGGTACAGCTAGGGTCACACAAATTACACACTCCAGTTTTAAAAACAGCTTTATATGATTGAAAAATAAATGAGTGTAAGAAAAAGAAGAACTTTTAAACATCATCATTATTATATATTTTTTTATGGTGTAGGAAACTGGCGAAATCGACATTTCTCCTAGTGTCCCTGTTTGGGGTGCAGTATGTGACCTTTGCCTTTTTCCCGGATCGAGTGAGCGTGCTAACCTTTAAAATCTGGAATTTCATTGAGCTAGCATTAGCATCCACACAGGTGATGATATACAGTTCAACCTCTCTTTCTTTTTCTCATACACACAGGAGAAGTATATGTATTTATATATAGCGCTTTTCATAATACACACAGTTTCAAAGTAGAAAATCTCTGTTTGAAATATCTTCATGCCTTAAATTCGCATATAAGCGGATTAGAGTTGGGCGATAATATAGTTTATATTTTGCTACGATACATGCAATCGAGCAGTTGAGATTTGCTTTAGCCTATAGTGTATACACTGTAAAAAGTGAACAGTTGGATCACGTTAAACGTGATAATTTAAGTTGAGAAAACTTAATTTTTTTAGGTGTTACCAATTGAAGTAATTTTTTTAAGTTGATCCAACTGTTCACTTTTTACAGTGTATGTGTTGTGTGATAATATATATGTACAGTACATTTATTGGAGGTTGTTGTCATTTATCTTCACTCTCTCTGGCTTTATGAAATTATCCACTGTTGTCTTTTGGTTCTGCTTCATGTTGTGATTGCTATTACAGGGATTTATTGTGGCACTGCTGTACTGCTTTTTAAATGGAGAGGTAAGTAAATTAAAAAAGATAGAAATTTGAATCAAATTATCTGAGATTATGCTTTCCAGGGATGGACTGAGTTCAATACATCTCACATTTTAGACACATTTGTTATTATCAGATCCTGCTCTAGGCATGGGAAGCAAGACGGTTCTGTTATTTCACTTAGTTCATAACTATTACCTAACTTCATACCTTAATCACTTGGACGGGCTACAATCATGATCCCAGGGCCAGTCCGAGATGTGGCAGCCTGAACACGTCTCACTCCACGATCCCATGCATCACGACACCTGACCACAACCATCTGATCACCTGACCACAACCATCTGATCACCTGCCACAACCATCATCACCTGACCACAACCATGATCACCTGACACAACCATCATCACTGACCATCAGATCACCTGACCACAACCATCATCACAATCATCAGATCACCTGACCACAACCATCGATCACCTGACCACAACCATCCTCACCTAACCACAACCATCAGATCACCTGACCACAATCAAACTCACCTGACCACAACCATCAATCACCTGACCACAACCATCAGATCACCTGACCACAACCATCTGATCACCTGACCACAACCATCAATCACTGACCACAACCATCTGATCACCTGACCACAACCATCAGATCACTGACCACACCATCTAACTCACCTGACCACAACCATCAGATCACACTGACCACAACCATCTGAAATCACCATTGACCACAACCATCAGATCACCTGACCACAACCATCTGATCACCTGACCACAACCATCAGATCAGCTGACCACAACCATCAGATCACCTGACCACAACCATCAGATCACTGACCACAACCATCTGACATACCACCTGACACGACAAACCATCAGATCACTGACCACAACCATCAACACTGACCACAACCATCAGATCACCTGACCACAACCATCAGATCACTGACCACAACCATCAGATCACCTGACCACAACCATCAGATCACCTGACCACAAACCATCATGATCACCTGACCACAACCATCAGATCACCTGACCACAACCATTGATAAACAGACCTGACCACAACCATCAGACACCTGACCACAACCATCAGATCACCTGAACACACAACTATCACAACTCACACCTGACCACAACCTATCAACTCACCTGACCACAACCATCGATCACCTGACCACAACCATCAGATCACCTGACCACAACCATCAGATCACCTGACCACAACCATCTGATCACCTGACCACAACCACTCGACACACAAATCACCTGACCACAACCATCAGATCACCTGACCACAACCATCAATCACACTGACCACAACCATCAGATCACCTGACCACAACATCAATCACCTGACCACAACCATCAGATCACCTGACCACAACCATCAGATCACCTGACCACAACCATCAGATCACCTGACCACAACCATCACCACTGACCACAACCATCTGATCACCTGACCACAACCATCAGATCACCTGACCACAACCATCAATCACCTGACCACAACCATCAGATCACTGACACACCATTGATCACAACCACAACATCAGATCACTGACCACAACCATCTGATCACCTGCAACATCAGATCACTGACCACATCACTGACACACATCTGATCACTGACACAATCTACACCTATCCCGATCACTGACCACAACCATCTGATCACTGACACAACCATCAGATCACTGACACACATCTGACACTACACTGATACTGACCAAACATCACTGACAACATAACACACCTGACCACAACCATCAGATCACCTGACAAACATCACACACATCAGATCACCTGACACAACATTCTGACACTCATCATGACACAACAATCACTGACTCGACCTGACCACAACCATCAGATCACCTGACCACAACCATCATGCTCACCTGACCACAACCATCAGATCACCTGATCCACAACCATCGATCACCTGACCACAACCATCAGATCACCTGACCACAACCATTGACACCTGACCACAACCATCGACACTGACACACCATCGATCACCTGACCCAACCATCAGATCACCTGACACAACCCTCTGAACACCGACACACCATCTGACACCTGATCACAACCATCAGATCACCTGACCACAACCATCTGATCACCTGACCACAACCATCAGATCACTGATACAACCATCTGATCCTACAAACCAATCACTGACCACATCTGATCACCTGACCACAACCATCAGATCACTGACCACAACCATCAGATCCACCATGATCACACACACATTCACTGACACACATCGACACTGACTCACAACCATCAGATCACTGACCACAACATCGACACTACACAACCATCTGAACACCTGACCACAACCATCAGATCAGCTGACCACAACCATCTGATCACCTGACCACAACCATCAGATCACCTGACCACAACCATCAGATCACCTGATCACAACCATCTGATCACCTGACCACAACCATCAGATCACCTGACCACAACCATCAACCACCTGACCACAACCATCTGAACACCTGACCACAACCATCTGATCACCTGACCACAACCATCAGATCACCTGACCACAACCATCAAATCACCTGTTACCAGGGCCCAGGTTTTCAAAAAATGTAATCTGGATCAAATTGATCCGGATTTGGAAATCCCATGTTTTAATATCCAGCATCACCTGATCCATCTTACTTTTATGCCAGTTTTTTAAAGGAACATTGGATTGGATCACTGTGATCCAAATACCAAATTTCATGATTACCAAATTCTGTTTATCAGAGCCTGAAATGGAACCAACATTGAAGGCAAAATACCGGTGGCCACAAATAACCATTGTTTGTTTTAATTTTAAAGGGTACCTATTATGGCATTTAAAATGTTCCTAATAATGTTCTGGGAGTCCCCAACAACAGTTTTACATGCATGCAATGACAAAAAACACTTTTGTTGTCTTATAATATGCATTTATTTTTACCTGATTTGCTCACCGACTCCCTAATGATTCGTTCAACGACTCATTTGTCCAAACCCCTCCTTTACGTGACGCTAATCGGCGGTGATTGGTCAGATGACCCAGTCAGTTATTGTTTGTTAGCCCAACGCATAAACATATTGATAAAGCACTGCAGTACTACAAGGTATTGCTCTATTCTTTATGACAACTCCAATAACAGCGACAAACATTTCACATATTTAAAAAAAAATTACATTGAAGACCTAGACCTAGAAGCTGCGCTGAGCATAACTCACACACACACACACACACACACACACACACACACACACACACACACACACACACACACACACACACACACACACACACACACACACACACACACACACACACACACACACACACACACACACACACACACACACACACACACACACACACACACACACACACACACACACACACACACACACAGTCTCACTGCGCCTTCCCTCCTCGCGCCCGACGCTACAAAACCCATAAAAGCAACAATTATTAATAATACTTACAGGTTGTGATTCGGAGGAAGCTGATCCAAATACACTGGGTACTGAGCCCTCCTTCAGGAACAACCGGCTCACGAATCCACATTTGAATTCATTTATGTTTTTGAATGATTCGTCATTAAAATGATGAGAACACAACACAAGGTTCGGCTATACTGTTGTGGTATCGGTGCAAATATGAACTCTAACCACTGATTCTTCACATGCTCGTCCCTGGGCAATGAAACAAAGTGGCTGAACTATCTTTGCATTGTAGAACACAGCGTCTTCTCGACATGATGCTATTCAGCTGAAGTATTTGAATGTGTTCTAGACTTCAAGTTTACACTTCCGTCTGCGCGCGCAGTAACTGGGCAAGGCCAATATGCTAATGTTGCACGCCTCTATCCCGAGCTGGCCGGCATTGGCCCAAGGTATTCGACGGGCCAGAAATCCTGGCCGTTGGCCCAGAGTAAGCCCCGCTCAAGCCCCGGAAGTGACAGTGGAAACGCGACTGGCCCTGGCACGCACTAGCACGGCTCGGCCCTGGACGGCAGTGGAAACGCGGCTAATGTTCTTATCTAATGAAGGACACACTGGACATGCAATTCGAGATGCAATTGTGAGAAATACCTTTTAACTAGGCTACTGAATGACTGAGTATATTTGTTGTTGTCATTGCCATTAATATACTGTGGAATTATAGAGCTGTGAGCAACGGTGACATTTTTTTGACAGCTGATAGCTTTGAGATTTTTGTTGTTGTTGTTGTTTTTGTTTTGTTTACCATATCTCATTAGATGTGGCATGCTTCATATATGAAGAAATGTATCATAAGTAAACATTGATTTTGTGATCATTCGCTTAAAAAAAAGATTATTTGGTTCTAAGAATCACAACTGAATCCACCCTTCTGATGGGATCAGGATGATCCTGTTTTTTTTGGATCAAACCGATCCTAAACCGATTTCAAAGGTTTGAAAAACCCAAAGGGCAGGTTTGATCCAGATCAAATGTAAGATCGGATTACATGCTCTGATCTTAGTTCAGAATCCCTCTTTTGGTTTGATCGAATCCATGATCCAAAATCCCATTGGATTACTTTTGAAAACCTGGGCCCTGACCACAACCATCTGATCACCTGACCATCTCAACACAACCATCTGATCACCTGACCACAACCATCAGATCACCTGACCATCTCGACACAACCGTCTGATCACCTGACCATCTCAACACAACCATCTGATCACCTGACCATCTCAACACAACCATCTGATCACCTGACCACAACCATCTGATCACCTGACCATCTCAACACAACCATCTGATCACCTGACCACAACCATCAGATCACCTGACCATCTGAACACAACCATCTGATCACCTGACCTTCTGATCACAACCATCTGATCACCTGACCTTCTGATCACAACCATCTGATCATCTGAACATAACCACTAGATCCCCTGACCATCAGATCAACTGACCAATCCCCTGGACATAACCATCAGATCACCTGACCACAACCATCAGATCCCCTGAACATAACCATCAGATCACCTGACCACAACCATCTGATCACCTGACCACAACCATCTGACCACCTGACCACAACCATCAGATCACCTGACCACAACCATCAGATCACCTGACCACAATCATCTGACCACCTGACCATCAGATCACCTGACCACAATCAGATCACCTGACCACAACCATCAGTCCACCTGACCACAACCATAAGATCACCTGACCACAACTATCAGATCACCTGACCACAACCATCTGACCACCTGACCACCTCACCACAATCAGATCACCTGACCACAATCAGATCACCTGACCACAACCATCAGATCACCTGACCACAATCATAAGATCACCTGACCACAACTATCAGATCACCTGACCACAACCATCTGACCACCTGACCACAATCAGATCACCTGACCACAATCAGATCACCTGACCACAACCATCAGTCCACCTGACCACAACCATCAGATCACCTGACCACAACCATCAGTCCACCTGACCACAACCATCAGATCACCTGACCACAACCATCAGCTCACCTGAACATAACCATAAGATCACCTGACCACAACCATCTGACCACCTGACCATCAGATCACCTGACCACAACCATCTGACGCTGAGCTACAGCTCAAGCACAACACTCGTACAGCAGCCCCACTCTCAGAGAAAAGGTTCACTGTGGTTCTATATAGAACTCTAAGGTTCTTTACTCAATTTTTAAGACGACTTTATTTTTCTAGAGATAAAGTATGTTTACAAGCTAAACATTTACAAGGTCGGTGGTCCTGGTAAACCCTAAGTTATATGGACCAAATTTCCCCACAATTATAGAATTTGTGGGGATATTTTTAGGACCAGAAACTGGCTTATATAAATCATAAAGAATTATCTTTTTTTGAAAATGTAAAAATGCAGAAAGTTTTCTGTAATGGGTAGGGTTAGGAGATAGAAGATACCGTTTATACAGTACAAAAATCATTATGTCTATGGAACATCCCCATAAAACATTAAAAAACAATGTGTGTGTGTTTGGTAGTTTAAAAAAACGAAAATCTGACAATGCACAAAAATAATAATGCATAAATATTAATGTTGTTGCTAATCATTAACCAATCATATCCAAAAGTCTGAAAGCAGAACAGAATATTCATATATTATATTTTTATGTTATCTTCTGGACACAAACATATTTGTCCTCTAGGACCTCTTTGTAACTTTTTTGGAAATTTACACACAAGGATTAAAATTAAAGATGAATTTAAACTAAATTAGTGAATTAAAACTACATCCATGAAATGATCCCATGATGAGAACCCATAAAGGGTCAAAATATGTAGCGCCTGACGGAACCTTCAAGTTCCATATAGAACCTTTTCTTCTGAGAGTGGCAACAGGTCAGAAATACACAGTCCGTTTAAACCCGAATCAACTGACACTCACTGAGAGAACAGCTTCACGGCCATAACAAACTGTCAGAAATTATTGTATTTGTCTTGTATATGCTTGTTCGTTGTGGTGTTGTAGTTATTAGGAAACAGATGCCTGTGTGCAATAAAAAAAAATAATAATAATAATAAAAAAATATATATATATAAATGATAAAATGTCAACAATATGTAAAGACAGCACAATAAGAGATATTATTTAAAAGTCATGACATGAGGAATCAAATTTTCATTGAACTTTTGACATAAAAGAGCCTTTATGACTGTAAATATTCATCCTCAATCCACAAAAGAGTGACTCTTTCCGCATCATGATGTCACTTTAATCTGACTGGCTGCACAACAACACGTCAACTTTTCGACTCATTTCCTCACAGTTTAAGACATGAGAAGCACCCAGGGAACATGCCATGATGTTAGCCAATCAGTGACGGTTTACTGAAGTCTTAAAGGAGACAGTGCTGAAGCAAGTGCTGAAATGAGGCCGCATTGGAAAATCATGTTTCGCAAATATATGACTATTTTGTGTGCAAATAAAACTGTAAATAAAATAACTGCAAATAAAAGTGAACCTCAAGAAACATTAAACTAGTAAAAAGGCATATCTTTAGTCCTTTAATGTTTTTTTTTTTTCATCCCACTGTTTGGCTGTGTAAATATTGAGATAATGATGCCTTCATATCCATGTGTTGTCCTGTGAAACAGTGTGAGTTGTGAAATACACACAAATGTAAAGACAAAAACATTTTTATTAAATGAACTGTATATAAATCTACTCATAAAATGAGATGTATAGATACGAAAGAATTAAAAATATTGTAAAAAAAAAAAGAGAACAATGGAAAAGTTGCTGGCATCTTTCTTCCTTTAAGTTTCCCTTTAACCATAAAACACAACACAATGCAACGTGTCATTAAAAACACACAGACAACACCTGCACTTTTAATAATAAAGGTTCATAATTGGCATTAACATCCATGGAACATTTTTAAAAGGTTATTTATAGTGGAAAATAGTTCTTTAGATTATTAAAATGTTCCTCGCAATAAGAAAAAAACATGGTTCTTTTAAGAATGTTTCACTTAAAGTTTCTTTGAGGAACCAAAAAATGGATCTTCAATGACATCACTTTTGGAACCTTTATTTTTAAGAATGTGTGAAATATGTATATGGAACACTGGTATGGAGCTAGAATTGTGTCTATCACAAATAAATGATCTGAGAGAAAAAAAAAAAGTTTGAGAGAAAAAGTTATCACACTGATAGCAAAAAAATATAATATTTGAGATTAAAAAAAGTTTTGAGAGAAAGTATTTTCTCATAGAACATAAAAATATATAAATTTGAAATGTTTAAAATTATTTCTGAGAAAAAAAATCTCAAATATATATTTTTTGCTATCAGTGTGAAAACATTTTCTCAAAAAAAAAAAAAAAAAAAGTGTTTCTCTAAAAACGCTTTTCTTTGCTCTCAATGCACTTTCTTGCTCTCGTGTCAAGATTTTGCTTTCGCTGTGAAAATTGTGTCATGGGCGGGCCACGTTCCTATTGGCCAGTCGGGTGAGCATCGTCTTGTCTTGGGAGTCGAACTGAATCATTACACCATTGTTCGGTTCACCTAAATAGATGCCGCCTCTGCCTTAGTTGAGCACAGACACTCCAATGTTTGGGTAAGATGATGACACACACAATTCTAGCTCCATACACAGGGCCCTATTTGTATCTGTATCTGAGTGTATCTGATTATTAACAAACCATCAAAATCCCTCCGACTGCAGACACAGAGCAGATCTCCTGTTAGATGTCTGATTTCTGCAGTTTGTCAGGATGTCCACTAAAGGGCAGCAGAGGTTGGATGTGCTGGATGTGCCATGCTGCCAGTGCATTGAGGCAGAACAGGACAGTGGCGGTGAACTGGCACCAGAAGGTGAGCGTGAACCCTAGCACTGTTGCAAATGTCCCTAACAGGAGCACAAACACGGCGACCCCTCCGGCAGCCATGATCCCCGCCAGCAGCACCAGCCGTGTCCCGAGAGTCCAGCGCCGGCTCGAGTCCCTCCCTTCGCTCGCCTGCGACATCACGAGCAGCTCCAGGCCGAATATAGCACTGACCACAGCCAGCGTGAAGACTGCGCGACAGGCCGGCATGCCCACGCCGAGACCCTCCACCCCCGACTCCTCCAGATGAGTGGTGCAGTTCTGGGACGCTTTAAAGCTCTGCTGATCCACCGAGCAGAAATACCACAGGCCGAACATGTGTCCGCCGGCAGCAGCCAGTGGCCGTCACACACCGCGACAGACGAGAGCACGACGGACAGAGACGTGCACAGGATAATAAGACTGCGGCACAATACATCTAGAAAAAGAGGAACGGATTTCCCATGTGGAACAGCGCCGACCTAGAGAGAAACAGAAGAAATCTGATCCACATCTGTGTAAACATGATATCCTGCTCTTATGTTTCGCACTTCACTCTCAGAAAAGAAAATGCACACGTGCACAGATAGACCTGCACATGCCCTTTAGCCTCTGAGTAGATAAGTGCGCTTTTTGCAAGAATTTTTTGTGTGTATGTTTAAATTAGACCTGTGGCATCAATTCTCAATTAAGCGACAACTTTGATTGATGAATGACATCTTTACAGTGCCCCTGTAGTCAATAGTTGTATCCCTTAAAACTCAATTTTGACCACCAAAATGACATTAAAATGTTTTGTCCTTGAAAAAAAAATCTTCATGCCTAAATTTTTTTTAATGTAACTCGACACTCTTGCCTCATTTAGTATACGGTTCTATGAATATGCAAATGAGCCCCGCCTCCACTCACTCACTCACTCACTCAGAGATCCACTGGTTGACGATCACACGTTGATCTGATTGGTTACTGTAGTTTGTGACGTCAGAAACACCAGCGATTTCAGTGTTTTTGAGACTGTCTTTGGTTCACTGCAGTTTTAAGGAGAAAATACTCAGCAATGCTGTCGACTTATGAATTTACACATGGTTTGTCTTAAAGCATATTAAAAACACCACACAGACATATAAACAACATTAAAAGCTTTATTTTTACCACAGGGGGACTTTAATAATTCTGTCCTCCCACTTTCCATCATCCCACGTCACAGCCAGCACGTCTCCCGGACCTGAGGTAACGATGGGGTTTGCCCTAAACTTTGGCACTGTTTGTCACCGCTGTGCAATTTAAACGCTATTGAAATATTTCAATACAGCCAGCCTAAATTAGGCAATAGTTAAAAAGGCAATAGAAAAAAAATGAAGGAAACCATTCCAGGATTTTTCTCCATATAGTGACTTCAATGGAGTCCAACGGGTTTAAGGTCCAAATGTGAGTTTCAGTGCGGCTTCAAAGTCTCGACACGATCCAGCCGAGGAATAAGAGTCTGATCTAGACTAAGCAGCGGACATTTTTAAAAAAAAAAAAACATTTATATACTTTTTAACCACAAATGCTTGTCTTGCACTAGCTCTGAGATGCGCCTCCACTTGACGCATTACGTAATCACGTTGAAAGCCGGTCACGTGAAAGCCAGAACCCAGTGTTTACAAAGCGAACATGCTAATACTAAGGATCTGTCCCAAATGGCACACTTCATATGCACGTTTGGTCCTGTGGACTTACAATGGTTGCCATGTGTCCGCTAAGTCCATTAGACTGTATGGGTGTCCCATTTGTCATTTTAGGTTTCAGAAGGGTGCTCTCGAGTCCACTTTGTGGTCGATATGCACTTTTTTTTGTGGACTCGTAGGAAGACCGCGGGTGCTTAGGGTGCCATGTGGGACAGGACCTAAGTCAAACACCCTTTACAAAAGAGTTTTTTTGTAATTCTGCCTATCCACTAGTATCCTGGAATTTTTTTCTCAAAAACCTTAATTTCTTTTCGACTCAAGAAAGAAAGACATCTTAAACATCTTGGATGGCATGGGGTTGAGTAAATTGTTAGGAAATTTTAAATCTGGAGTGAACTATTACTTTAAGCCTCGTCTGTGAAACTGCGGGGGATGAACATTCCCATCAGCAACGAGCATTATATCTTATTTCAGCTCCGCACTGTCTGACACACCGCCTGTCAGTATCCTCGAAGTGGCCGCTTTGATGCGGCGTAATAGATTGGCGCGTGCCTTGCGACTTCAGGGAGAAACTGCTGTCTTTTCAGCGCTATGTGATAGGGCTGAGGAAAAAAACATTCATAGCATTCATAAAAATGCTGTTAAAAAACAGCCAAATCTTACAGTATCATGCTGTTTTCCATTAAAACTATATAAAAAATGCATTCAGGGTGATATTTGTCGTTTTCGAGAAAGTAGCCTACAGGAATATACTGTGAATTTACAGCACTCAAAGTCGACACTCAGAGGCTGTTTCAAAATCATATCCTACACATTCACTATTCCCTACATTAGTTCACTAATATAGTCCACTTGACAGAGTGAAAAATTCAGTTAATTTTCTAAGTCAATTGAGACCCTGATGAACTGATGTACCCTGATGTATTTGGTAGGGGTGGGAATCTCTAGGCACCTCACGATTCGATTCGATTACGATTCAGAGGGCTGCGATTCGATGCTAAATCGATTATCTGAATCTTTTTTTGTGTGTGTTTGTGTGTGTGTGTGACTATAAATACTTTGCTTTAAAAGTACAAAGTAATGACCCATAAAGAATTAACGTACAATATATTTTATTAACATTGCAAAGAACCAACAGGAAAATAAATGTGTGCCTGAACTAGCAGCATAACTTACTTGTAGTAAATTAATAATATAACAACGACCGGTAGCCTACAGCCGAGTGTTTTCCCTCCTGGGTGGAAACGTGTCATATGGCTTCTCATATTTGTCGTGTTTCCGAAATATTTTAGTTTTATTCTACAAAGCTTACAACTAGTGTGACTCTTGACTGTCCAGCTCCTTTCCCCATTCAACTTCAGAAGCCAAAATATTTCCACACGTCAGCTTTTAACGAGTGTGTTTGGATCTCGCGCGCCATCGCGTCTCTGTTATGTGCACGCCACAGACGGTCCGGCCAATGCACTTCCGCGCTTCAGAGTTCCGTCTTTTGCGTTCCGTCAATATTACGTTATTATATATCTAAAAAAATTTTTTTTTTTTTTTTTGAAAATCGATTTTTGAAATTTGTGAATCGATTCAGAATCGTCCACGTCCGCATCGCGATGCATCTAAGAATCGATTTTTTTCCCCCACCCCTGGTATTTGGAAATACGTTAGCATGTAGCGCTAACTGGCTAGCGCCACCGGAGTGTCAGTGTTAAGTTTGATTGGCCAATTCTCAATTCTCATGTAGATTCTTTATAGACATTAGTTTGCTTAAATTTTTGAAATCTAGTAATTTCTGTAAACTCAAGTGGCAGTGGCTCAGTGGTTCATGTAGGTTGTCTACAAACTGGAAGGTTGGTGGTTCAATACCCGTTTCCACTTGACCAAGTGTCGAGGTGTCCATGAGCAAAACACCTAACCCCAGCTGCTCCCGGCGAGCTGGATGGCGCCTTGCATGGCTGACACCGCCGTCAGTGAATGAATGGGTGAATGCGAGGCAATGTGTGAAGCGCTTTGGTGCCCATGGGTCTGTTGAAAGCAATATATAAATGCAGTCCATGTACCAACATAAGTTCAACCAACATCTTTTTTTAGTTCTCTTAAGTAATGTTTTCCAGTCCACATTACTTGATACAGGAAGTTGAGTCAACTTGAGACTGGATGTTGCATCAACTCGTGTTTTGAAGTGTAAAAAACTTGACACTATAAGTCGACTCAAATTAACTCAGTCAAAGCAACAAGATGACTTGACTTAGTTAAGTTGAGTCAACTAATCTTTTTTTACAGTGAAGCAGAACAGAGTAGGTTTAGAAATCAGAATTGTTCTGTCTTTGGCGCAAAAAGTCACTGAAAGTGTTAACTGCCCATTTAGTTGTCTTTTTCGTATTGACCTCATCTTTGTCGTCTTCGATCTTATCTAGCTCTGTCGGTGTTAATTCTTTGTGCCCTTTTCCAAATCTTCTATTACATATTTCTCTTTAAAATGAGACATTGCGGGAGTTTTATGCCTCTGTTCAGTCTACCGCTGGACGCGAATACAGTGTAGCAAGTTTGATGTGTCTCAGAGCCGGTATAAACCGTCACATTACAAAATACAACATCATAAGTGATAAAGACTTCAAGTCAAGCAATGCCGTCTTTAAATCAGTGTTTCGCTACAGGAAAAATGGAAAAGACACCAGCGTTCATCATCCGCGTATTACTGAGTCTGACTTGGAGAAAATTAGATATGCACCTGCACTCTCCCCTTTCACACCCACAGGACTTGTAAGAAAAGTTTGGTTTGACATACAGCTGTGTTTTGCACGGAGGCGAAGAGAAGGAAACCGTAACCTATCAAGAGTCTTTCGTTCTCCGGCAAGACGAGAATGGGAAAGAGTACCTGACCCTGGCGCATGACCCAGAGACAAAAAAACCACAAGGATCCCACTGCATCGGATAGGGAAAATTTACGAGGATTTATGTTTGCGAGCCCCGGCGACCCACTTTGTCCCGTGGACAGCTTTAAAAAATATCTCTCAAAGTGTCCAGAAAATGCCGGAGCGTTCTATTTGCATCCGAGACGCATCCCTCTGTGCAAACTCGAGAGCACCGAAGTGTGGTTCACCAGGGAGCCGATGGGGCTCAACTACCTTGGCAATATGCTAAAAAGTATTTGTTGCTAATAGATATTTCGTTTTTGTCCATGAATTTAAACTGTGTTTATATTATTTTCCAAATTTAAATTGTATACTTTAAATTCTTGTTGTTCAGGTGGAAGGTATCTCACAAATGTACACAAACCATAATTTGCGGAGCACTGTCGTTGGACGACTCTCTGATGCAGGACTAGAAAGTCGCCAGATCATGTCAGTGACAGGCCACCGATGCGAGGCGAGTTTGCGGTCATATTGGGCCCCATCTTTGTCAGAGAGGAGTGCATGGAGTGACATACTGACATCTAGAACCTCAACAAGCAAAGCGAAACATACTTTCACCTCCAAGCATAAAACTGAAACAACCCTACACCCTATTCCATGTCTAACTTCACGAATCACGATAAATGGAAATGTGGGGGTTAACATCAATTAGTAGGCTATAATGATGAGTAAAACAATTCCCTATCGAAATTTCCAACTGTTTGATTTTTTTATTTTCATTTAATTTAATGCATTTCAATAAATGTAATGTGTCTTTATAGTAATCGTGGCTAGAGACGCAGGTTGTATTTCTCACTCTACATAATTCATTTAAATTGTCACTGTGTTGCCTGGCATCCATAAATAATTTTAATAAATCCATTAAAGAATCATTCTCTGTCTCTCTCTTTTAATAATGATTTTAAATAAATGTGATAATTCATTCAAATAAAAGCAATCCGATGGCTCTACTTTATTTAAAGTGGATGGAGTGCTAGAACTAACAAGCCGTAACTTAAAGGTGCTCTAAGCGATGTCACGCGTTTTTTAGGCCAAAACATTTTTTGTCACATACAGCAAACATCTACTCACGATCCGCTAGCTGCCTGTCCCCTGAACACACTGTAAAAAAATGCGGTCTCTGCGGACACCCCAGGCTCCACAAACGGCTACAAAAACAAACTCTAGCGACCCGCTCTAAGAAACATAACAAACTGTTCCAGCCAATAACCGACAAGAAGGGTTTGGGGGTGGGTTTGAGGGGTTAGTGCGCGGATGAGGAGAAGGGAGGGTCTAGCTAGCCTCCGTTTTGTTTGACAATAGTTCGAACGTCAACAAGAAGTGACGTCACCCAGGATCGCTTAGAGAACCTTTAAGAAAATAACCGTCATTTTTACACAAAAATTACATTGTAAACATCAGTTATAGCTTTAACTTCTTTTTAACTTGGCAAATAACCGAGGTATAAGCGGGATAATCCACGGCTAGCCATGAATTAAAGGATTTTAATGCACTACGTAGAGGCAACAGCACTCCGCTTCGCGTTGGGTGGTTCTTCACCTCTACGTCGTGCATTAAAATCCTTTAATGCATGGCTAGCCATGGATTATCCCTTACTTATTCTATTCCATTCTATTCAACTATTATTATATAAGAATTTCGAGATGCTGTTACTTGAAAATGCTACTGCTGCTTGTTAGCTTTTGAGATACGGTTTTCTCCTGATTAAACATTTAATATAACTGAATAAATGACTGAGTAATACCGTTTTTTAAAGTTACTGTTTTATCAATATAATGAACAACCGTTTATCTATTCAGCTGAAGTTTGCTGTTGCGATTACATATAATTTTTTAAACTATATAGGCTACACGTTTGTCTTACACACAAAAATAGCATTGAACTAACTACTATATACAAACGGCGTTGGCATTGGTTTACGTTCTTGATCAAATCGAAAAATTACCTCAAAGTAGGCCTATACATGGAAAATACATTTACATTTACAAACAGTAACTACAAATTCAGGTCCAAAATGTTTGTACATGTTTTGTCATAGACACACGAAATAGCATAACTAAGTGGCTACTAAAGCCAGCGCTGACATTTGTTTACGTCCTTGATAAAAACTTAAAACATTACGTCTGAAATTATACATGCAAATACATTTAAAATGATTAAGTCTTACTTGCAGGTTGTGGCCCAACAACTGCTGTCTCTGGTTTTAAAGTTGGAACTGCTTCATGTTTTAGTAACAGTTTCTTGTTGAATCCGGCATTGAATTCGTGGAGATTCTGGAAGCTGTCTTCCGTAAAATGTGCAGCACATAGAGCTAAATTACGATTGTAATTTTCAGGAACATAATCAAACATAAATTTTAGCCATTGTTGACGAACTACAGCCCGAACACAGAAGACCTGAAAGCTGGGTGAAAATAACACACTTTAGACAGCACGGCTAGCTCTCCACTATAACTCTTCCTCTTCGACAAGCAGAAATATGGCCATGCCCTTTTTTGTATATTCCGGAGGGAGGGTTGATGTAAATTTATGGGTTAGTTACGTATAAAACCCGGGAAGAATCTCGTTGTAGTCCCATTCGAGTCGTTTTTGTAGGCATTAAACATCCTGGTTTTAAAAAGACGATATCTCTGCTTACGTCAAACTTTCAGCTCAGCAACTTTGCAGATAATGTTCATGCACCAACAGCAACATTACACACTATTTAAAATGAAAAAGTGAAATCGCAATTAACCACCCCTTTAAATACGAACAACGAGAGAGCTTCGAGAACTGGAGAATGATGGACTTCGGCCTTGTTGATGACCAATGCAACTTACGTCTTGCGACTAATGCGGTACCAAGTCCCGAGGACTTTTCTATCCCTTCAGAGGTATGTGTGTGTCTAAAATGTAACCCTGATCATTTTACTTGCCTTTTGTTAAAGGGATAGTTCACCCAAAAATGAAAATTCTGTCAGTAATTACTCACCCTCATGTTGTTCCAACCACGTAAGACCTTCGTTCATCTTCGGAACACAAATGAAGATATTTGTGATTAAATCTGAGAGCTGGGTCACTCCTCCATAGGCTTCTAAGGGATTGAAACTTGACAGCCCCAAAAAGTTATTAAAGAAATCGTTAAAATAGTCCAAGTGACTACAGTGGCTAGATCTTAAGTTTATCAAGCGACGAGAATATTTATTGCGAGCAAAAAAACAAAAATAATGACTTTATTTAAGCATCTCTTCTCTTCCATGTCATTCTCCTATTTTGACGTAGTGTAACAGCGCAGCGCTTCTGTGTTATACGTCACACGTAGGCTCACTATTGGCCGACGCTGGTCATGTGTGTGATGCGTGTGACGTTCAACTAGAAGCGTTGCGCAATAACACTACGTGAACTATCTCGAGGCCCAAAGAGAAGGAAATGAATACTTGAATAAAGTCGTTATTTTTGTTTGTTTTTTTGCGCACAAAAAGTATTCTCGTCACTTGATAAACTTAAGATCTAGCCACTGTAGTCAATTGGACTATTTTAACGATTTCTTTAATAACTTTTCGGGGCTGTCAAGTTTCAATCCCTTAGAAGCCTATGGAGGAGTGACCCAGCTCTCAGATTTAATCACAAATATCTTCATTTGTGTTCCGAAGATGAACGAAGGTTTTACGGGGTTGGAACGACATCAGGGTGAGTAATTGACCCTTCGCAAAGACCCGCCCTCCTTAGTTACTGTCGCTATGTTCCGACAAGCTACACCGCTCTCACGCTCTTACCATGTTCTCACGCAGTGAAAAATACATCGCGGAGCAGAGAGGAGACTGACAACACGCGGACAGACAGGACAGACCAGGTTACTTTTCGGTTACTTTTGATATTAAACATATTAAACAAAGTCTCAGCTTTCAAATGTGGTCATTTTTTGAAAGAAATTTAAACAATAAATACCGTTTTGTGGCTCTTTAATGTGCCGTGACAGATCGCTGTAGAGCATCCGTCAAAGCTGCTCGTGATCCGATCATCTCTTCCTTCTAGTTCATTTATAGCATCAAATAAACATGAACGAACATAAGAAGTAATGTTGTTTTAACCGCGGAAAGGCGTCAGTATATTCATTTTACCAAGTTAAAATCCTCCTAACTCTACTGGCTGCTTTTTCGGACAAAATGGCGGATGGCGAAGTATGATTGGTTAGAACACCTGTCAATCAAGCTCCACGCGAAGGGTCAATTACTGACAGAATTTTCATTTTTGGGTGAACTATCCCTTTAAATAAGCACTCGTTAGTAAAAATTGAAATATTTCGATAATACCTCAATTGTATGCTTAATTCGTGTAATTACATATATGTCATTGGGGTTCAGGGGGCGCGTAAGTTAAATCTATCGGCTATGCACGGAACTTTTTTTTTTAAGCGGAAAATTAATTATTTTCAAATATATGTTTGGAAATATATTTTGCATTTATAGTGTGTATATAAACAACTATATTTTATAATGACATTATAATTAGACATGTACATTAATATGTTTTAAATAGAATTACGATTACTGTAGGCTAATATATGAAGGGCATTCAGTTACTTTTGAAAGGACAATAATTAAGTGTCAGTGTAATTCATTAGACTTTAACTTTGCCAGCTATCAAAAATCCAGCATTTCCTCACGTTTTACCACTGATTTTTAGTGACAGTCGATATGCATGGGCCACTGGCTGATGACAGTTCCCCCTCTCCCCTGCCACACCACACACACTCCCTCCTTTCTCACAGCCATCCACGCCCATTTAAGTTGCATTTTTCAAAAAGATTGTGAGCTAGACTTGAGCTGAAAGAGGGGGGTTTCATGACCCTTTAAATAAAATTTGATCAACAATATGTAACTACTTTTTATAGATAATTATAAGAGGGATGCATTTTTTTCACATGAGCACGTTTTTAAAGTCCCCGTGAACCGGAAGTTGCAAACGACTTTTCTCCAGTGTTGTAACGTATTTCCGAGAGAAACGGAATACTAAATGAGGCAAAATAGTGGGCGTGGCTTTTTTTTCATCTAGCACCTGATTGGATCTAGAAAAATGCACCTCCTCTTCATCTCTCCTTTCACACGCTGTCAATCAATGCTCGCTCGGGGCTCGCAAACATAGAAATCATATAGAGACTAGAAGCCCTATTGGCCGCTGGAAATCGAGAAATCCGGCCGCCATCTTGAACCGGTCGTATTCCTAGTTTCATTGCGTGGCAGCAGATAAGATGCCAGAGTATTGTGGAGCATTTTCCTGTTCTAATCGCCGGATCATCGAAAATAGGGCTTTTCACAAGTAAGTCTTAACATTACCGTACTATTGGTTGTATTTTGTGAATAGAATATTACCAGATAATCGAGAAGGAGCAATGATATTTGCTATTACTGTACTGAAATCGTTGTGAAATGCTGTTTACTGCATCAGCCGGTGTTCACCCGGCATGGAGAGGTGGGGTAACTGTTAAAGTAATAATTACAAGAGCTTCTAGGTTATCAGATAAGCATTCAACTGCCCTGTTGTATAGGTTATTTGTGTTTGCACACATGATACCAGGAAGCAATGTAATACACGCATGACCATGCTTATTTGAGTTACCCCTCTAACTTCTAGTTTTATTGATAACCTATATCTTATCATATGCGATTTGGCTATTGATATTACAGAAGTCCTGTGGTAAAATCTACCCTTGTAAAGTTAATCCGAATAGGGCTTTAGTCTCGACATTTTCCCTTCCCACATCCACACAGGCTTAATGTTGTCCGAATTTAATTTTTAGAAATTACTGATGCAAACACGTTGAAAAGCTTCTTCTCAATTTGTATTACAGGTGGCTGCATTCGGTGGATTCCGTGGCTGCGTTTTGTGTGTGAAAGTGTGTGTGTGTGTGTGTGTGAGAGAGAGAGAGAGAGAGAGAGAGAGAGAGAGAGAGAGAGAGAGAGAGAGAGAGAGAGAGAGAGAGAGGAGAGAGAGAGAGAGAGAGAGAGAGAGAGTCTGTTCGTGTTTGTTTGTGTGTCTGTTCGTGACGTGTGTATGTGCGTGTCACAAATCATAAATTGTTTCTTCAACTTATTAAAATATCTTACTTTACTGAAACTATCTGTTTCTGCTTCTTTATTATATTTATAGTGTGTGATTTATAAAATACATTATATCCTTCATCACACATATTGTGTCTGGTCACTTTATATCTTATAGCAGAATTATATATTACTGTTAAGCCTACTATGGATATCAAAATACGCCGAACCATGTGTCCTGTATCATAGCTACATGAATGACCTTTGCAGCAAAAAAAAAAAAAACGCGTGAAAATCAGTTCAGTATTCAGTGAGATATGATTGATTTAATGCGCTGACAGCTCATTTCACCTGCCATTTAGATTACACTGAGCGGAGCGGATGACCGGTTTAAGATGGCGGCTCCAATTCTCGTCCATGCCAATAGGCAGTAGCGGTTGATAGGGCGTCTACCTATATGATATCTATGCTCGCAAACACACAGCAGCTTGTCTACTGTCAGTTGGAGGGGCGTGGTTACGGATGTTAAGCAGACACCCAAACCGTCAAGCCTACGTCATCGGGCAAGGTCCTCCAATGCAGAGGGGAGGGGCATTTTCAGAATTTGATTAAAGATTACGAAGCCAAAACTTTTTTTTGTGTGGATTGACTTGCATGGATGAATTGTTCAACACAAAACGATCAATTTAGGCAAACAAAGTAAGTATTAAGTAAGTAATTTTGATTTCATGGGGACTTTAAAAGTACTTAGGCTAAGAATCAAAAGTTTTATTATTGTTGCACTGTTGTATGTAATACTTACAGTAGGGGAGAGTGGGGACAGTTGCAACGTGTGGCAGTTGCAACATTGCTGATTTCTCCAATCAGGAATGAGCTGGAGTCATGACACTCCTACTGCACATGCTCAGTATGCCCCTCCTTCTTTCTAGAAGTTAGTAGCCACATGTTAAACTTCCTTATGGGAGAACTGAAATTCAAGGTAAAAAAGTAAAAAATTTTACAACTAGATTTTTTGTCATACTGTCTAAACGGTTTAAGTATTGATCTTTATAGTTTTATAATTTGAATGTGCAGTTTCTTAGCTCTTAACAGACGTAGGTACATTGTCTTCAAGCTAATTTGTTAGGCTAGCATCACTAGTTTTAAGATGGCTGCCAGGGGTGGGACAGTTGCAACGCATTTTTGCAACTGTCCCCACATGGTGTTGCAACTGTCCCTCATGACAATAAAAATAACAATTAGATAAAATTGATATAAAAGGCAATTCAGTGGTTTGATAAAGAACATATTTCAATAGCCAGGTGTCTCCTCTTTGTATTTCAGCAAATTGCTTTTTTAAAATTCAAACTAGACTAGGCATCCATTAAGAAAAAACATACAGAGAAGAACAGTGAATCGGAGAAAGAAGAAGATTTTTGCATTGTATTTTTGAAGAGCTACTCCAGACTGAAAGGGGTGTGGCTTCAATGTTGGCAGTGCAAGGCATGGGCTCTAGCCTGGTTAAAACCAGACCATTCTCAGTAGTAACTGAGTTATGGTCTGGCAAAGCTTCATAGACAAATCATTTCCAAAGGGTTGTCACCAACGGACGTCGCTCAAATGCCTCTGGAGCGCAATTGAATACCTAAAAACAATCAGAGCGATGAAGGAGATGAAGGGTTTTAACTAAAAGGAAACTTTCAAATCGCTTAAAACAGACGCGATAGCTGATTCGAACCATTCGAACGAGTGATGTTCCATGGTGGCATCCATCTTTCTAATGTACAAAATCTTCTTCACTGTCGCTGCGCTGTCATCATTGTGTGAAGCCCGGCCCAACGTTTCTGATTGGTGCCTCGATTTCGACGGATGAGAAATGGGATTGAATGAGCTCTTTGCCAGACTTACTTGCAGAGCAAATCTAAATTTGCCGGAAGCTGTCTGGGTTTTCCCAGGCTAAATGGGCTCATGAAGCCTGCACTGATGGTGGTTCCATTTACATTTGCCACAATTGTGAGTCAGATGCGGAATTGTGAATACTTGAGGCTATGAAATAATCAGTTTGTTGATGAAATAATCAGTTTGGTGGTGTCAAATTGTTACTGCATGTTACTACAGTTGTAAACTTTAATATTTTGTGTAGCCTACTTGTTTTTTACTTTAATAAGTTAACTAAATGAACTCTGGTCTCAAATAAACTAAAAAAATATTAAACAAATTATGCAGAAGTTTGAATTTTATTACATCTAAATGATTGTTGCAACTGCCCCTCGGTACTGTTGCAACTTTCCCCATATATGGGGACAGTCGCAACATTTTTCAGGGTCCATTTAAGTACAAATTACATTCATATTATCATATGTACACATGTTGCAACAGTATGGGCAGGTAGGTGACATATATGGGTTTAATATTATTATTGTTTTGTCTTTCTAATACAAACAGTCACTGAGAATCTTAAGGAAATGTAAAAAGTGTTGCAACCGCCCCCACTCTCCCCTACCTTATGCCTCTGAATCTAGCCTATGCTATAATATCGGGTTGACGTCAGAAACCAACATCAGTCCAGTCCAAACAAAATGCAACCAAAATCCTCCCCTGACTGATGTTACTGTCTACTCAAGGACCTTGACAGAAATGTAGAGGAGTAAAAAGTACAATATTTGTCTTTCAATTGTAGTGAAGTTAAAGTAAAAAGTTTCCAGAAAAATAATAGGCCTACTCAAGTAAAGTAGGCCTGCAGATATTCAAAAAGTGTACTTAAGTACAGTACTCAAGTAAATGTCTAGGCTACTTTGTTACTGTCCACCTCTGCATTTACTAACACACCTTTATGGTACAAAGATACTGCACTAGTGACAGCTTTAGAACAGTTTTTTTTTCTGACTGAAAGCTGCCAGACTACTGTTCTGTTTTAATCTGTTTACCTCCTAAATATGTAGTTTAGTATTTTTCCTTGTAAATAGTAGGCCAATTTTTTGTGCATAGCCTATAATGTTTTCCCGCTCACCATATATAAACACCACTTTATTTTGTTACCTTCTTGTAAAAGTCGATCGCGCTAAATATTAGGAAATAAAATTCCATCCCACATGTAAAATAAACATTTAAAATACATTTAAAAGGCATTACCCTGATTTTTATTGCCGTCATATTGATTTCAACAGCCAACAGACCAGGAGAAGCAAGACGAAGAAACCAAGTCAACTCCAGTCGAAAGTACAGTATAATCTCAGTGTAAGATTAACTGAAGTAGTTCAGTGTTTAAACCCGCCCGTCTCTCTCGTGTTGACACGCAGATCACGGGCGCACGGTTAGTGTTCCGGTCACGGAGGTATTCGCTAACCACATCAGATATTATTATGCGAGAGGCAGTATATGAGGGAGTTTCTCCAACTTCGCACATTTGTATCCTACAGAATTTTTTTTTAGAAAACCAATAGATTGTTTTATTTTAGCTTTATGAAGGCAAGCAACAACACTATCTTGGAAACGTGCATTCATATCACCCCAGATTTAGCTAAACTAATTACAAAACTATAATCTAATTAAAGAGTAAAAATCGACATCAACTTTCCTATATGTTTGTCTGTGTTTTGCACAAATGTTAGTCGGTGGAAAATGTCTTTTTACAACAGTACTTTTTTTTTTTTTAGTTTATTTTCATTGGTCTACAGTTGAAGGAACAAGAGGGCCCACATATGGTTAAATGTTTCAACATTTATTCCTAAAAACGATTTATGGTAACTAGCAGTTATATTTTGAATAGTGCAATATACTTTTCCCATTCTTGCATTTTTAGTTCTGTTCAGATTATAATCCCGCCCCCCCCCCTCCCCCAGTATTAGGTTGCTACAACTATTTTAAAAAATAACTAATCATTAATATCTTTTTTCCTCTAGACACTATAGTAAAATGGATAATTGTTACTACTAATATAGGCCTATGTCTTTGTTGTTGATAAGCCTGCATTATGTGTTAAACTTGATTATATTGCTAACAATGTTTCTCTTCACAGATTAAACTGCTGATTATTATTGACCAGTCAAAGTCCTTGAGGTGACCCAAAACATAACGCAATTTACACTCTCGTCTCTAGCGAAAGACTTTGATCCCTTACCAAACTGAGACTGAGATCATCATTTAAACCCTTTCCTCAATGTTTTACATCATGCAACACAAGATCCCAGTGGATAGAAAGAAATAATGCTCTGTGTTAGTGAATGTCTGGTCGGGTGATGAGACCCTTGACTAGCTGATAAGCCCTCAAACGACTGATAATATCAAGTACTGATATTCACACTAGCTGAAGTCAAGCACATTATCAAGTCTGTCTCAGCAAAACAACTCAAGTAGTCTATAAAATGTAGCTTTTTTACATTAATGCCTATTACATCTTGAAACAAGTAACTGCACAGTCACACAGTAAATACATTTGAATATTTGATCAGGTCATTTTTTTAATCACAAAATCTTCCACAGGGGTCTCACTTTAAAAAACAATCAAACCTATCAACGTTTTTAAGGGAAATCCAACATGTTTATCTTCATCAGTGTTTGTAAGAAAGCACTAATTGAACAGGGGGGTTTTGAAAAAGTGATTTTATGGCATTGCATTCATTAGGGCTTTTCACTACATGGTAGATTTTTGTGCTTTTCACTACATGGTTGATTTGTTGCTTTCACTAGGTGGTTGCTGGTGGGCCTGCAGGGAATGTGCCTATTCTTTCACACAGAACAGAGTCTGCGTGCTACAGCGTAACCGTATCACCCTCATGAGGGACACACTGGAGGCCTTAAGGCGCTTTATGTGAGGAGAACAGTACAGGTAAAGGCAGGCTGGCTGTGATGGGGTCCGACTGTTAGATCCCGTATTTCCCTTTCAGCTCCTCTACCTTAGCGATGTAGGCTTTCACAGCATCATCCTTACTCATGCCTGAAATGTGCAAGAGAAGAAAACACATGTAAAGGGAGACACGCACACAGAGTGAGCTGCGTTTGGAGATTATTTACTCTATATATTAAGACTGAGAAAACACAAAATTAAAAATATAGCTGCAAGCAGCAATTAACAGGGTTCAAGTGCTTTAAGGCCTTTAAGCACACGCATAAAAAGGAATGATGTTTTATTTAGCAAGCATTAAACCACATAGATCATAGATGGAAAGACCATTTACAGCCAATACAGGCAATTTACTAAGGACATATATGTTTTAAATCTTTTTAACAGTTATCGAGGTAGAGCCAAAAACCTAGGACTAGTTCGCAAAAGTGGTTTTTTTAGGGCCGGGACTCGATTAAAAAAATGAATCTAATTAATTAGAGGCTTTGTAATTAATTAATCGAAATTAATCGCATTTTAATTGCATGAATATTAGACCTAAGAACACTGAGAAGTAATTTATTTCACATGGATTTTTAGTATACCATTGAATAATGACTGAATACATAAGCTTAAGCAACAACATATTGTTTATTTTGTTCAACCAAGTCCAGCAGACCAGTGCAATTTTTGCCATTAAGTGTAGCAATAGCTACACTATAGCAATAGCGAATTCCTTGTTGCATAGCTTGCACACAACCATGCTCTTATCGACGCTTCCATCCGTTCGTTTTTTCTAACAACATTTCCCATCCACGGGGCCAACCAAAGCGATCGAGGCGATCTTTGAAGCGCGATCTCGTCAGCTTCTTCGTCATGAACGCTAGTTGGTGCTCCAGTATAATCGGTCCTCCAAAACTCATCCAGTGAGAAACGTTCCGCGGTGCAAAAATAAGTGCGATTAAAATAAAATTTTTTGTGTAAATTAACGCGTTAAAGTCTGTAATTAATTAATCTTAATTAACGCGTTAAAGTCCCTGCCCTAGTTTTTTTTAATTAATCTCCAATATTTAACGAACGATTCGATTGAAAGGGGTTGTCCCAAAGGCAATGTGGCTGGTTGTCGATTTCTTTTTGATTTCTATTGAGATTCGTTCTGATTGGCCTTCATTAACCTTGTCTCGAACTTCACTGGCCAACGGCGGCCATCTTTTTCGAGATACTCGTATGTCCTCGTAGACAATTGCGGCACCTTGGACAAAGACACTGAATGCAAGTCAATCGGACTGACAGTTGCGTAGCTATAGCAGTTTTGTTTTGGTCATTTTATAGCGCCACCAAGTGGCCCGTTCACCACGTTCTTTTTCACGTGACCACAGAACAAATAGGTGTACCAAGTTTGGTGAAATTATCTCATTTTGTTTTAGAGGGACAGCCGTTTTAGTAGACATGTCTAAGCCCAAACCTTTTTGACTTTGATCATTATTGACAATCAGGCTCCAGAGAGTCTTTCTGCACTGGTTTTGTTCCGATCAGGTGAAAAAGCGAGGGCTAGTTCGCAAAAGTAGGGTTTTCGAAAATTCCAAAGCACCCGAAAATTTTGCCAGTGTGACGATCGAATCAGAGACATGCGTTTGTCTTGAGCCAAAGATTCCCAAGATAAGACACTTACAATGTCGCCTGCGACGAACGGTTTAGGAGTTATGAGCCATTTAGTACTTTTGACCGTTGTAGCGCCACCATCAGGCCGATGGGGGCGAGCCTTGGTGACGTTGTAGACAGTGTGAGTACTACCAGTCCTCAAAGGTTCAAGTCTCTACGACTTACGGTTCAGTCTGCCCGATCACTTTTTCTAACGAGCACTTCACGCAAGTGGCAGCCAAGTGACTTACTGCAATTCATCGACTGGCCACTAGAGACTGGCTGCAAAAGAGAGTCAATCCCATAGACCCCTAGCCTGACTACGTCAGACTTCGTACTTCCGCTCAATTTCATTTCGCTTCTGTACTCAGTCTGAGACAGCGGCCTATCTATCCGTTTTCCTCCGGCCTGAAAACAGCCGGGCCAATCAACGAACAGAGGGCGGGCTGAAAGCCGTGACATAGTCGCTAAGCGCCGAGTTTAAGATTAGGTTAGGGAAATTGAAAACGACCGCGGATATGGAGCACCCGCTCAGTTCGCTCTCAATTCGGATGCAATTCGCTCTGTTGTGGAGAATTTTCCCGGCATTAGCAAACTGAAGCCCGAACAAGAAGAGTGTGTATTAAACATTTTGAATGGAGGTGATGTTGTGGCCCTACTCCCTTTGGGAAAAGTTTAATTTATCAACTATTACCGATCGTCAGCGAGAAACTGGGGAGCCTTTTGACAGGTCAGTGTCTCCTTTCTTTTCCAGGTCCTAAATATTGCCATGACATGCTGTAATCTTGCAATTAAGTTGCAGCATTTCCGACAGACTCGAGATGAACAAAGAGCTGTGTTTAACAGAACTAATCCTAACTTTGACAGTTGGCTGCAAATATTTTTTTGTTTCTCTCTACTGTCAAATATCAGTTTAGAGGCCCTGATTGTACCGTGGATGCGTAGATTAACTTCGCATAATCTGCAAAAGTCGTTTACAGCCATGTTCACTCAAGTGTTTACAGTTAAAGTTCGATCATAGATTTGAGTTCGATGCATGATGTCTGTGGTTCGATGCGGCTGTGTCGGCGCATAACATACGTCATAAATAAACCTATCTGATTGGCTTACGGGTAACCAATGATTTAAACTTCAGACAAGCGCCCCCTAGCGAGAGAGAAAACGCTTCTCTATTATGCCATTCCAGACTCTGTCTACAAAGCAAAGTGAAGTAGCAGAGTCTGGTATTACCAGGCTATAAGACCCCCATGTTAATATGCCCAACTTTACAGCAGAAACAAATGTGTTTACAGCCTGGTGCAAAAAGTGGTTTTGATCTATATTGCTAATTTTGCCCTTCATGACAACTGTAAGGGGGGTGAATTTTTTAATAACTCATCCGTTATTAATAAATTATATTAAGCTTTAAATTTCTGCATAATTAAGGGCGTGGCCACTCGAGTGACAGGTGGATTGCCGATGCTGTCACTACTAGCCGTTTGTCTGCTAGCGTTAGCGTCACGTCACCTCAGCTAATCCGCCTTTTTGCCCATTTCCAGTTATCCGGGAGTGACGCGCGGCCAAGATGGCGACGGATGGCTCCGCCCACTTTTGGCTTCAAAAATGCTCTTCAGAAACACTACGGGTGACGTCACGTTTACAGTCTATGGCTTGAACCCCTAATGGTGTGTCGCTGCACTCTGGTGGCAGGGAGGAGAAACTGACCTTTCTTTGCCTCCCAGGCGTCCCATTTGGCCTTGCCAGTGAAGTCTAACATGCCTGGTCGAGCTGGAAAGAAACACAAACACCTTTTAAAGAGATGCAATTTAGTTTTATAGATAAACTTAAGCCACGTTTATGGGTTAGAGGAAAAGCTGACCTGTGTTAACATCTCCTACGGTGGCCTGTTTGTACAGACTGTAGATTTCCAGCATCTCAGCATCCACTGGTTTAGCTTTCAGCTGTTTGACCTCCTCTGCTGCTTTCTGAAACTCAGCCTGTGAAAAACCAACAGCATGACCAGACAGAACACTCTACCAGTACATGATGTCATGTGGACAATCAGTCAGTAATCCTGATTTAAGTTTTATTGAAGACTTTTGAAATCACTGAAAGTTATGATATCTTTCTAAGGACTGGCCTACTAGCTGTTTCCATGCAAAGTTGCGAATTTAACTTGTGTGCAAAATTGGAATATTGCATTTGCCTAAAACATTTGCGAATAAAGCATAGTTTCCATACCATGTGTTCAAAAGAACAAAATCACCACTTCATGGGAAATTGGTGCAAAATATCTGTAATAAAACTTCAAGTTGCTGAAATCGGGCTCTTTACTATAATCATCAACTAATTTATTTCAGAGTGCAGACGAAACGCAATAAACACTGTCATGTTCTCGGATGCTGGTGTTTGGGAACGCAATCGTGTGAGAGAGACTCTTTTGGAGGGAATTAGCCTAAACCAAATCATTCTGATGACAGACATGGACTCAGGCGTTTCATCACAACCAAGCCAACATTTGAGAAGCATTGGTTTAGTCCAGTTATCCAATCACAGCCTCTTCTGAGGGAAAATCGAATGAGTTTTTGGTTGCACATCAAGGGCATTTATATGTGCTTCCATCGTAGTTTATGCAAGTCTGTCATCGGATTGAATAGCAATGAGTCTTTCACCTCCTCACATTCACAACTGTGGTATAATATGACTTACTTTGATGTGTTGCAACAGAATCTACAGCGACGGTGTAGATTTGTTGGTGATATTCATGTAACCGCCAAGACTAAAGCACGACAGAATATCAGTTACTTTCAGCAAAATTTCCCCTAAGCCCTATTCATTTTGGACTTGCTCTTAAAAAACCCCTCTACATCCATATGCATTCAACTCTCACTCTTATTTTCTTAAAAAAGGACTGAAAAGATTTTGGCCATGGCTATTTTACATTCGTAGTCTTGCTTCACAGTGCTGGTGGGAGACATGGCGTGATTACGTAACCACTGCACAACAAAGCGCACAATAATGAAGGCTTTCAGCAGATCTCTAATCACACGGTTCAAACTACGTTCCTCTTACACACACTTTACTATGCCTGTGATTCTTTGCCCTGATTACGTGACATGCACACCAAGGCACACCATCATCAACCAACTTCTGTTGGTCCATCTTCTGGTTACAGTAAACCAGTAAACCTCATTCGTAACATGGCAGCACGTTATCAGATTTCAGTGTCATTAGGACTAACTACAAGCTTGTTAAAAGCCATTTCTCACACCTTTAACTGACAAGTATTTTTGGAGAAGAACCGTTAACGTATTTTACGCTGTGCTTTTAATGGGCAACGGCCAAAAAAACCCACATGCACTATTACTAAAATAACTCTCCTTCCAACGAACTGCAAGTCGCCATTTCAAATAGCTCTAAGATCATGGAATTAAAGTACATTTTAGTTGATTTGAAAACTTTCCAAATCGTCCGATGGTTACACAATGAATGAGACTGTGGTGAAAGCAGCGCTAACACACAGAGACGTGGTTCAGGGTTCAAAAAAGCAAAGGAACAAATTATTTTAAAGGTCATTTCCTGGCATCATCACGTCCTTCCAAACTTGTAAGAAGTTCTTCAGAGAAAACAACAGAATGCGATGGCAAGTATGATGTTGGCAAGCTTTTTTCCGCCATGGAATAAAACAATTTAAAAGATCTTTAGTCTTTTAAAATAAGTCTTTAGTTTCTATCTCACAATTCTGACTTTTTATCTCACAATTGCAAGTTACATCTTACAATTCTGATTTTATTTTTTTAAAAGAAGAATTACGAGATACTCACATTTACGAGAAAAAAAAATCAGATTTGTTAGTTCAAAGTAAGAATCAGAAAAGAAGCAGAATAAAGTAAGAATTTCTCACAATTGCGTGTTTCTATCTCACAATTCTAACTTCTTTTATCAGAATTGTGAGATATAAACTCGCAATTGCAAATTATAAAGTCCAAATCTGAGGGGGAAAAAATACTTTTTTCTGAGAATTTAGAGGTTTTATCTCACAATTTATGACTTTATAACTTATGACTTTACTCGCAATTGCAAGAATTTTTTTTAACTGTAAGATAAAGGGTCGCAATTACCTTTATTTATTTTTTATCCTGGGGTGGAAAAAAGCTTCCATAAATAATGTCACCTTTCACTTTTTATTGCATAATTTTTTCCATATAATGAAAATGAATGGTGACTGCGGCTATCACCATCTCTCTCACGTCACATCTCCTTTTATGAAAGTCATTAGAGTAGGCTACTGCTACAGGATTTTGGGGGTGACCATCTCTAAGGTGTCGTAAAACGCGATGTAGCGGTGCAGAAAGCGTCCGGCACGCGCGTAAAAAACAACGCTTAAAAACAACGGAACACAATTGGCGCTCGCTCTATATTCTAGCGTACGGTCACGCGCCACACCCACGTAGACATGGCGCTCTCTGCACAGTGCACACATACAGTATTAACGTTATATGCCCTCCAGTCTCATTTACTACATTTATTGTACGCTATGGTATTGTATTAACGGTACTTTATACCTCTCTCGATCGAGATAAACCAATCGTTATCACATATGAATTGCTAACTAATTCACGTGGCCCATTTAAAGAGCACCCTGTCGTTTTAATTACCAGCAAATGTCATTAAAACGGCACAATGCAAGGCTCAAACACCCTCATATCAAACCCAAGCGTCGAGTTTGTTCATACTGACCTCAGACATGGTTGCAGATGCTTCAGTCTGTTGTTAAAATGATGCGCTTCAAACCCGCTGTGAGTGAATGGCAGCAACACTCCGAGGATTGCCGTACTGTACGCGCGTGGCCACGCCCCCTTCACGCCATTGGCTGCTGGAGCATGTACCGAGCCACCTGTCCAATCAGATTCACGAAATTCTATGTTCTTTTAACTGGGCCACAGGGTCACACAGGGATGCCAGATTGCGAGTGCTGTGCAAACAGAGATGGGCTTTATTCAAACAGACATTTACACATTGCAACAGAGGCTCATATTTTACACTGACGTGTCTTCTGATGTTTATCAGTGGTTTTGCATTTCGGATAAACAACTGATCCTTGGTTTGCATTCAGACATTTTCTGTAATGGCTATATTATAAATCTGTAATTTATAAAAAACAAAAAGGTTTGTGGTACCTGATGTTTTTATTTATTACAATGTTGGAGTGCAAATACTCATTTAGCTTTTTTTGGTAATTAACAGTACACTGATCAACATAAGCAAATTACAGTGTGTCCCTGTGCATGCTGGCCCTGGCCCATATAGTGCACTTGATGTAGACTTATAATTATTTTACACATGCAGTTATACGTCCTACAGCATGTTTTGCACTGTCGCAAACAGCTCTCTTCCGCGTATTTTTGCACTTGAACGGACAAATACACACAAAAAATGTCAAAATTTTAGAGTCAAAACACATAAACACAGTGTGTTATTTCTTAAGTGAATGTAAACTGTTGAGAAAGAAAACGCATGTGTATATTGGATCCGTGCAGCTCTTAAAGTGACAGCAGCCTAATTTACCTGCTGCCATCTCTAGAATAAAACTAATCAAATAAAATACAAATTCACTTGCTGTTCTTGACTGAATAACTTTGTAAATATATTTGTAATATATATTTAATTTATAAACTGCAGTGTTATTTTACATTTGAATGCGGTTTCCCTACCTGAAAATCTTAAAACACTGTTTATTTCAATCGTATCTTTGTTCAGTTGAATTTATTTGTGCAATTGCTAATTTGTTTATTTGTCCTTTTTTAATTAGTGAGTGTGCACTTGTCTTTAATAATGCTTGAAAGGTTTGTTATTTTTGCTATGGTATTTCTAGGCAGAAGTTCCTTGTGTAAATGTTCTTTAGCCTGATGATGGTATTCAGCTGCAGTTAAATGTTTTGCAAGAAGGCTAAATGTGGAATAAATGTGAATTATATCTACGTTTAAAAAAAAAAATGTTGTACTTATTGGAATCAAAATTCAGGAACCATACAGAAAAATGTAGCATATGAGCTAAGCCATATTCTGCCATGTTCCCCAAGATCATGAATTTTACATTTTAGTTGACTCTTGAAGATTTTTTATTTATCATTTGGAAAGTGTTCAAATTATAATGTTTGCATTTCATTTCTGACAAGTATGAATAAAAGTATAAAGATATAAGTGCTTCTAAAATAACTCATAAAACAAGCCATATAATTAAAAAAAATATAACGGATTGTTGATTATGGAGACATTTCCTCTTCAGTTCCACAGTGAGGAAGTCACGTGCTGCAGGTCTATTGCTCTTGCCTGATACTGCTGTTGCCTGCGATCGATGCATCATACAGCGGCTAGTTTGGTCTAGACTTTCACTTCTCAGAACATGCTGGAAATAAACGCTTTGAAATTGTTATTATAACAAAATAGAAGTCCGCTAAATTACCGAAGTGCTCCTTGTTCCTATGGTCATTTACACGGGTGTATCTGTACGCGCCAACCCTCTGTGTGTGTGTTCCGTGTATAGTTTGGAGAGATCCTGCCCGGGATGATGATGTGTGATCGTGCGGTTCTGACGCTTCGTCTGGTTCGCTCCTTCGAGCATCGCAACTTTAAACCGCTGGTCTTCAAAGACGTTCATTTAGACCAGACGGTGGAGGAGTTTATTACATTTGTTAAGCAAGGTAGACACGATGACAACGGGTTGACAGAATTCTTAAGACTCATGTTTATGAGTAAAAAGTAAATCAGCTATGTGCTTGATATTAAACATCAGAACTAATGAACAACTTCTCTCTTTGAAGACGTTTCAACCAGAGCTGGATTGCCCACCACCTTCAAGCTGTTTGACTATGGTAATCTATATTTGCTCAATACCTTCCCCCACAAATAAAAGAAGCCGTTATTGCTTTAATATCCTGTTGTATTGTTGCAGATACGATGAAAATCATACACCAAGCACACGGAGCAAAGGTAACTTAATTATGCTTACTTGTGGCATAAATGATAGTATTTGCATGATTAAAGTTGGGGGGAAAGTGATGCACGCTACCTGAACAAGTTATTCAGTCCTGTGAAGTAGGCTGTAGTCGTTTAAAGATTGCGATGTCGATTTAAACACGATCTTATTCCTTCTTTGAGAGTTCTCATGTCATGTAGCCTATGAAACCACTTCACAAACTTTTTAACCACAATGTCGTTATCTCTGTGTTACAAATCATCGCATAAGTACTGTTATAAAAGTTATAGGCTACTTCGGATATAAACATGATGTCTATAGCGATCAAAATAAACATTTGATCACATTTTGACGAATCAAATAAGGATTGTATTATTACATCGTCACGCCAGTAGGTGGTGAAAGGTGACTGTTAAAAAATTGTTGTTTGTCATTAGCTATGTTTATATTCACCTATTTTTATGGGAATTTTGGGATATTGCATAAAGTGCTCGATGGAAACGGCAAAGTGTGTATAAAAAAAAAATAAAAAAACACACACACACACACACGCACAAACACTTACGTGCTCAGTTGAGTCAGAATTGTTTTTATCCCATAAAAAAAACTATATGCATAAACTAAGATATAAACACATTTACCAAATAAATTCCTCAGCGCGTATCAGAAATGTCATGTTACGGCGTGATGTGATAACACAGCTGGACTAACCCAGCACACTGATCTTGTAGCACAGCATCTAAAAATGCTGATTTGATTGTTCTGAAATGCCTGAGTCATCAAAGTGGGTCAATATAATTATCTCAGAACTGTCTGATACGACTGCGATCGCAAACACCTCGCTCTGAGGTGCAAGTCATTGTTATATACAGTGGCTGATCCTGCAGCAACGTTCATATTTCTTATATCTTTCTGATATTTAGTGCAAGTTTACCAGGAAGTGATGATTTTGCACGCTTCGGCTCACTGGATGAGCGTCTCGCTGCATTATTCGAAAATGTTTTATGGGATATTCCCATTATGCGCTCAAGTTAAATTCGCAACTTAGGATGGAAACATAGCTATTGTATCATTCATTCAAGAGATTTGTTGAAAAAACGGATTCATTCAGTAATGAAACAAGAGAAGTATTAATTAAGAAACAATTGAATTGTGACGATGAATAGCTTATAAACAAAATGAGTAAATGTAACTTATTATGATAAATATTAATAATATATTTTCGATGATTTCAGACGAATGAGCTCGTAATGAGCTTAGAGGATGATGAAAAGTTGATTCTGCGGGATGGCTGCAGGTTACGAGCGTGTGGTGTTGGTATGTAAAAGCAATATTAAGGGTTTGTTTTGGTGATGTGAGAGAAACTAAATGTAAAGGGAATTGGCAATGAACATTAATAAATGAAGGCCATATACCGTATGAAGATAGATTAAAATGGCTTTAATTTTTACATTTTAATTAATGTTAATTTATTACTAGCCAATACCAGAATGATAGATTAAAATGGTTTTATTTTTAAGATGCAAATGCAAAACTAAACCTGTCTACTTCTGGGAATTATTTCTCGTAACTGTTTGTGTATCTGCGGAAATCTTTATTTCAACACATTTCTTCTCTTCACAGCCAATGAAACAGAACTTGCCTTCTTCAAAATGGAAGACTATAAAAAGTTCAAGGCCAATCCACAGACAGAATGGTGATATGGCCATCAGGATTCAACACCAGAGGCGCTGCTTTTCGGCTTGACGTGGGATTGAAACATCTATTTTAATTAAATCTATAGCTTTACTTTTTATATTGTAGTCTTACAATTCAAATGTTGTCAGCACAGTTTCAGATATGCAAGTCAAATTTTGAGTGGAAATATTTTTTTTTGTATGAATATTCTTTTTTTTTTTTCAGAGCAAAATGTTGAGTACCAATTATTTATATATTTTTTCAGTGAAGAAAAATCACATACCAGAAATAATGTTTAATTTAAATGGCACATTGTAAGTTGTTTGCTGTTTTTGTTAAATAAAGTATGAATCATGCTTTCACTACACCAAAAACATTAGTGATTGAAAGTTCAATTCAAAACTTCTTTCCTGTACAATATCCACAATATCTGAAGCCAGTCAGGCTGAGGAAAAGAAGAAGTGAAATGAAAAATGTAAGTTTATCAGAGAAAAATATGCAGTACATATCATTTTGGTATTGTATTTAGGTGTGTTTATAAACAGACATTCAAATATTTTTTTCTTTCCATTTAATTACAAACTGTAATGTCACACAGGCTTTGTTTACAACAGTTTACTTGCATTAAATGCAATGTGATTTTTGTCATGATTAGTACTCAGTATAATGTAGGCCTCCCTGTTACAGATGGAGTTTACACAGTAACTGGCCCAGAGGAGGAACAACTGAAGTATTGGGATTTGGTAATAATATAAGGCACACGTTAAGTCCATTCAGTGATTTGGAATATGAGTTATTATCAGTGAGTTATTTAAGGCCAGAATACCTCAGCACGATATCACTTTCAGGTAAGGCTGACTTAAACTGGTCAGAGATTTTGACCATTCTTAAAATACTTTATAAACAGTTTGCCACTCTACTGCCAACTGTATATCCGTTTATCACTTCATCTTATAATAAAAGTCCTCATTCCTCCTAGTACTTCTTCCCAGACTTCCTATGGTATTCCACTATCCGCCACATGGTGAGACTGTAAAACTGGACAGTTGCGTTTGCTCTCCCACCCGCGGCGGATTCGTGTCAGTCTGGAGGAGATGCACGGAAGCAGCAGAAAGCCACGGCACACCAGAACGACGCAGGGCAGGACCACAGCCAACAGGGAGCTGGGCGGCATGTAGAACGGATACGCCTCGATGTGGAAGGCAAAATCCCAGCAAAAGAAGAGCGTGTGCATGATGGACAGAGTCAGAGCAATGTAGCCCAAACCTGACTGAAGGAAGAAGAGAGACCAAACTTAGTTCAAATTTAGTAAATGTTAAAAAGCTGTGATTGTGCTTGTAGGTTGAATGTTCATTTGCATGCTTGCTAATCAAAGACATTGCTAAAATTATGTACATTTGATTTTATGTCACAACATTTTCATGTTTCCTATTCTAGCCTAAAAGTCAACTCGATCAAGTAATGCACGAAAACTAGCGCAACAGATCGTGCAGCAATGCACTTTGGTAGTTATGTGTCAGTTTTCAATTTTGTAACAACCATATTTTTTGGAGTGGTTCGACCCAGCCCCTGGAGCCCCAATCCTTGTCCTTGTGTTCTCGTTTTATGTCCTCATCAACTGTGAAAGACTGATTCAAATACTCTAAAACACAAGTACAGAGGACGCATCAAATTACCTAGATGTGTTATTGATATTGAGGATGTAAAAAATGCAGACTTTAGAGAATCGTACCGTTAGAAATCCAAAAAGTCGTTATGGATTGACAACGTATGGAAGCCTTTGAGTTAAAAACGTCTCTTGTTCTCAATTAACATAAGAGATTCCCGCTGCCAGTTCAGAAATGTGACGTCTTGTGAAAGAAAACGTGTCAGATTTAAAGTAATCTTAAGGTGCCAATATTATGGATTTTTGAAAATGACCTTTCATGTAGTGTTTAACATAGCTCTGAATGAAAACATCCTGCAAAGTTTTAAATCTGAAAGTGCACCATATATAAAGTTAATGTCTTTCAAAAGTAATTAATCGTTTTTCAAATGAGTCATAAGCCGTTTCGTTGTAACGTCAAGACGAAACATTAGCATATTGCCCGCCCACTTATTGAGCGCAGACACCAGGGAAAACTTGAACCTCAAACACTGCAGCTGATTCCTGTGGATACTGGACAGCATCATGTCGAGAAGACGGCGCTGTGCTCTATAATGTGAAGGTAAAGCCAGTTTTTTTCACTGCACAAGGATGAGCATGTGTCATCTTTATCACGATATCACAGTATAATCCTAAACTTTTGCTGTGTTCCCTTTATTTTACTGACGACTGCTGAGTTCAATGCAGGATTCGCAAACCACTTGCTCTTGAAAGATGGTGTTCAAAATAAAGTTTTGAGTTTTATATTGTGTAGGTCTCCTGCTAACTGGTTAACTCAACTTATTACTGTCTTACTGAAATATTTCTGCTAATCAGTTGTGGGCCACTATTACCTAAAACTGTCTATTAATGCAGAATATCTGTCGTTCTCACTACTTTGAGGAAAGATAAAAGGAACAATCCACCGTTTTTTCATATTAAACTTTGTTATTCCCTTAACTAAGACGAGTTGATACATGCCTCTCAATCTCTCTGGCGCGCGGCGACACTTTGATAGCCCAGTTCATTCATTAGGATCCAAACAGAGATGAAGTTAGAAGTGATCAAACACCTCCACATTTTCCCTATTTAAATACAGTTACATGAGTAGTTACACGACCAAGTATGGTGACACAAAATAAAACGTGGCGCTTTTCTAAGCGGGTAAAATGGATAACTATAATGTATGGCGGAATAGCACATGAGAGCACTTCGACTCGGCGCAGTAATATCATTACTCCAGGATCATTCAGGAGTGATGATATTACTGGGCAAAAACCACACAGAAACTGCACTCACACAGGACGGCTGTTCTCATTGCGAGAACATGTCGCTCTCCTCTCTGCACTCGCGATTATATGATAGTGTTACCTGTTTAAAATCTGCTTCACCCGATCCAGCCCGATCTCATGAAAGTGCGTATCTAGCACACATTTTATTTCTCGTACCATTTATACGGCAAAAATAGTTTTTGCTTGCATAGCCTAGGATACGCAGTTTTCGTGTGCATATGATACACACTTTATGGCGTGCGCGCACTTCACACACCTAATCCTAACCAAGGGGTTTGGTGCATTTCATTTGCACGCAAAACTATTTTTTTGGTGTATAAATGGCACAAGAAATAAAATGTGTGCTATAGATACGCACTTTCATGAGATTGTGTTGCCCGATCATATTCAGTGAGAAGAACTATAACCTCCCGCAGCCACTCATGTCCATCGGCGTCATCATATCCTTCACATTTTTTTCTGATTTGAATGATCCATCTCTGTACCATGCTAGAGTTTGGACCTTAAATTTCTTGTCCGACTCATCATCCGTTTTTTTTTTTTAACACAGTTTGACCAGCGCACCATTTGGGGGCAGCACTTTGATCTATTTGGGTGCAACCTGCATCATTCCATAGGTGACAGAGTAAGTGATTGATGAATGTGTTGCGTTGATGGTTTGCCACACCAGCTCTGGTGAGCTGTTCCTTTTTTTTGTCGTGGTAAAGTCTTAAATCTTCCTTTTACAGGACCTAAAAAAGTTCTTCTTAAAAGTCATTAAATTTGCTGTAAAAAATGTGCAGATACCCAGGCTATTACGCTGCACATCCAGGTGCTGTCTCTTTTGTTGATAGCGTGTAGCTACGCAATACTCGTTCCCTTATCTCTCAGGGAGCCAAGGTTACTTTAGTAACCGAGTACTTATGTGTCGTCGAGTATGTTCATTCAAGGTAGATTTGTAAGACAGGTCTCCACAAGAAGGCAAGTCCGTTCTTTGCATTCTTAAAATTGAGAAACCGCCCCACTATCCTGTCGAGTTTCGATACACACATGAACCATCTAATTACCATCTAATAAGTGCTTGAGAGAGGGGATGGATATAATCTCTGCAGAATAGTGGGTCTCCACGAGTAGGATTAAATACTTCTGTGAAAGTACTGTGTGAAAAGACTTTTATTGGAGTCTTTTTTTTTAGAACTTGTGTACAAGTGCGCAGAGGGTTTAGGGGCTTTCCAAATACCCACACTTGGGGTTTTGGCCACTTGAAGTAAGTGCGCAAGACTGTCCCATGTCTAAAAAATACCAAATCGTAGTGCACTGAACATACACTATCTTGAATACCGCATCGGAGTAGTATTTCAGCCTAAGTGTATTCAATCATGCATTAGGTTCGGGAAATCGCGGGCCCCGAGAAAGAAAGCGATTAAACATTCCACTGTAAGTTAAATTAATTAGATATTATGTCATTTGGTGGTAAAACAAATGGTTAAAGTTTCATTTTATTGTTGTAAAGATGAGTAGGCTATGTGTATTTCGTACAATATTTGGGTGGATGACATGACATGAAATTCTACCTGTCCATGATATCTATATATTAATAAAAATGGGTATTTGTTAAAAATATATACCTTTATCTACGATCGTACAGTGTGAGTTAATGTGCCTCCAGGAACAGGGATGGGAAACACCTGTATGGTATGCATGGGCTCACCTGTACAAAGGTAAACTCTCTCCAGTTGAGGGTGTTTCCCACTGAGGGAAGGGAAGTGATGGCCAGTAAAGAGAGGACGCCCAGACCCAACACTCCACAAGAGAGGTACAGCTCAGATCGCCAAACTCCCGGCTCATCCCAGGGCTCCTCTACACCTGCTTTAACCTGATACGTTCAGACAAAACATAGCATACACTATGCTTTTGGGTAACACTTTAGAATAATGGTCCGTCATTAATAAGTAACTATGCAGGAAGTAACACAGGACTAATGAGTAGTTCTACATTACCACTTCAGCTACTACTATTAACTAATATAGAAACAAGCTTAATTAATCAGTAAGTAATATTCTATTTAGGAAATAGTTCCTTATTAGGTAATCAATAATTACTTAATGAGATTAGCCTCATTAATAACTATTAACTAACTGACAAATGATAAAGAACACTATCGTGTGTCTGAGATATAATCAGTCATCATTTTTACTCTGAATATAGTCATAAAATGCATGAACTACTAGTGATCTGGACCATTATTTTAAGTAAAAAACATCCTTTTCACTTTAAAATAGTGGTCCAGATCACTAGTAGCCTTGAGTACGAGTATTTAATGATGCATTTTATGACCACGTTGAGAGTAAAATTAGACAATTGCTAACGTCTTTAACGTAATTAATAAGTAATTATTTATACTTTGTCATAATTACCTATTAGTTCTTAATGATGCCAATCTCATTATGTAATTATTGGTTACCTAATAAGGAACTATCTTAGTCCTAAATTCTATATTACTTACTGATAAGTTAAGTTTGTTTCTATATTAATTAATAGTAGTAGCTGAAGTGTTAATGTAGTACTACTCTGTCCTGCATTAATTAAATTCAATTCACATTTATTTATATTGTGCTTTTCACAATACACATCATTTCAAATGCAGAAAGAATGAGCTCATTGAAGTAATGAATACTTGTTTGTTTACTTCCTGCATAGTTACTCATTAGTTATCTGCTTTTGTTAGGCACTAATCATCTCAAGATCTTTATTCTCAGGCTGTGTTTTGTTAGCGCACCTGTCTGTAGGCAGCATTGACGAGTCTGTGGAGTGTAATTCTGCGCAGCGGCTGGCAAAGGCTGTAGACACCATGCAACGCTACACACAGAAAGCTCAACAGGCCCAGTTGTTTCCTCCGCTGCAACCAGTTGTCCAACCATGACGGGAAACGCTGGTATTTTGTGCCCCTCCAGAGCTGCAACCACGCAGCAAACAAGCCTGGGAAGTATACAAGTGCCAGGGTCACCAGTGCCACTGCTGGCAGGCTCTCGTTCACCAGACCGAGGGCGAGACGGTAGAAAGCATTGTGTCCTTGTGCAAGAAATGGCAGCAGAATTCCCCGCAGAAAGCCATAGCCATAGAAGAAGAAAAAGAGGAGGAAGGTGACAACGATCGAGCCACTCCAAGATGGGAATAGGAGCAATGATGCTACCTCAATTTCTCGAGCAGCAGACAAGCCGCCCATGTCCACCGGGTGGAAGCCCATCTTCCGTGCCAACTCCACAACTTTCCTCTTCCCCTCTGTACTGTTACTGCAGATCAGGACCTACAGCAATGAAAGGCACAAAGAAAAAACAGATTTTTGCTGCTTGTTCAAATTGCTTAATTAAAGTGACGTCATTTTCCGTCATGAAACTTTTTCCGCCATTTTGATTTTTCCGAAAAACCGACTTTTTCTAACTCGTTCTAGATTTTCAAGAAAGTTGAACCAGATCACCTTCAGATCATGCCAACAAAAAGTTATGGAATTCAAGTTGATTGGTCAAACCGTTCTAGAATATGGCGCAAACAAATTTTATGTAGCGCTTGTGAAAACGTCTCAGGTTACGACTGTAACCTATGTTCCCTGAGAACGGGAACGAGACAATACGTCATCGACGCTTTGGGGAAACGCCTTAGGCGTGACAGGTGTCTGAAATCACAATCAAATCACGGCAATCACATTGACCGGCAACAGCCCGTGAATCATTATTGTGAATGATTAACGTGCGACCTGGAAGCATATAAGGGCGCCTTGCAAACATGACAAATCACCTTATCGTCTGAAGGGACTGTACGGTAGGCGAGCCCCGAGGCATGGCAGGGAGACGTATTGTCTCGTTCCCGTTCTCAAGGAACATAGGTTACAGTCGTAACCTGAGACGTTCCCTTTCGAAGGGAACTCAACAATACGTCATCGACGCTTTGGGGAACGAAATACCCAATCCGCCATGCTGAGGGGAGTGCATGCCCAAGGGCAGTGACAACTGTCAGAACTAGCAACTTCAAATGAAACGCTAGAACCACTCACCCTCAGGTCACACTGGGCTGTCAGTGACAGCATTTCCTCCGGTCATAGCCCAAGCTACAGCCTCACAGGAAAAATCTCCATAAACATGGTTACCTGGGCCGGCTCCGGGCCTGGAACCACAGCTTCCAATTAGAAGGGGTCCCTTCTAGGGAATGTGGCTAGGGAAACCGAAGGAACCCCAGCCAATCACTGTTCAGGGGAAAGTACTCACCCCGAAAAAACCACCAGGATGGCCTGACCTGGCGTCAGAATATAGACACTAGTCTGGCCACTTCCTGTCTGTCTGAAGACAGAGCCTCTGGACAATTGCCTTAAGAATGGCATCCAACCCAAGGGACTGCGAAGCTGGCAGTGAACCACTCGACCCGGATCTCAGAGACGGGATATCCCGGAGAGTATGACTCAGCATAGCACTTTCCAACCCTTGCTAGCGAGGGGAGTTTCTCTACTCGATCCACGGATCAACTCAGTGTCTTGTTTCAGAACACTGAGGAGGCCTGTGAAGGCCTAAGGGCTGATCTAACTGGGAGGCCTCAAGAGAGGCCTACAACCGTCTGACCAGACTCAGGAGGCCGCATGCTCATAGCAACCCTCGGTGAAGGGAGCACAAGGACCGCCTGGTAGGCAAAAACCAAGCTGTAGGCAGGAGGAGGTTCCGGGAGGGAACCAGTAGCAGAGAATGAACACTTAGATGAGCCAGGGCTCAAGCTCGCCTTCAGCAGCTGTCTGCTAAGAACTGATAGCAAGAGGCCACTAGCTTCCTGAACCCAGCACTGCTAGGAAAAACTCACAGGGAGGCCTGGTGAGGCCTGCTACCTGATAACCACAGTGAATGTGGGAGCTCACCTTCAAGGAGGCCTGGGGCGGCCTACTACCAGATAACCACAAAAAATGTGGGAGCTCACCTTTAGGGAGGCCTGGAGGGGCCTACTACCTAAAAATCACAGCAAGTGGTCAGCTTTCCTTCAGGGAGGCCTGGAGGGACCTACTACCTGAAAATCACAGCATGTGGTAGCTTCAGGGAGGCCTGGTGAGGCCTTCCACCTGGAAACCATAGTACGTGGGAATTCTCCTTCAGGGAGGCCTGTTGAAGCCTTCTACCTGGAAACCACAGAATGTGGGAATTCTCTTTCAGGGAGGCCTGGTGAGGCCTACTACCTGATAACCACAGGAAATGTGGGAGCTCACCTTCAGGGAGGCCTGGTGAGGCCTTCTACCTGATAACCGCAGTATGTGGGAATTCTCCTTCAGGGAGGCCTGTCGAAGCCTTCTACCTGGAAACCACAGCATGTGGGAATTCTCCTTCAGGGAGGCCTGGTGAGGCCTACTACCTGATAACCACAGTAAATGTGGGAGCTCACCATCAAGGAGGCCTGTGAGGCCTACTACCTGATAACCACAGGAAATGTGGGAGCTCACCTTCAGGGAGGCCTGGTGAGGCCTTCTACCTGATAACCGCAGTATGTGGGAAATCTCCTTCAGGGAGGCCTGGTGAGGCTTTCTACCTGGAAACCATAATATGGGAATTCAACTTCAGGGAGGCCTGGTGAGGCCTACTACCTGATAACCACAGGGAATGTGGGAGCTCACCATCAAGGAGGCCTGTGAGGCCTACTACCTGATAACCACAGGAAATGTGGGAGCTCACCTTCAGGGAGGCCTGGTGAGGCCTTCTAACTGATAACTGCAGTATGTGGGAATTCTTCTTCAGGGAGGCCTGGTGAGGCCTTCTACCTGGAAACCATAATATGGGAATTCTTCAGGGAGGCCTGGTGAGGCCTACTACCTGATCTGATCATACTGAGGCGGCCTTACAGGGCCAGCCAGCTGGGGACTCGCCTATCAGGGAGGCCTGGTTGGGCCTACTAGCTGATAGCAAGTACATTCTGCTACGAAGAGACAAAGTTGGGAACATACTACACCAACATAACTATTGGGCCCACACACAGGAGGCCTAATACGGCTAGCTACCTGGTAGCGGCTATAAAGTATGTCCCACAACATTGAGACTCACCTCCTAAGGAGGCCTGATTAAGGCCTGCTACCTGTCGGTGAGTCAACTGCCGAACCACCAAGGCCAACCTCGATTAGAAATAGGTTAGCCTACAGTGCCCTTACGGGGGCTGCCCAGTCAAGGAGGCCTGCTGGGGCCTACTACCTGATGGCACAGCCTTAGTTGGCAGATAAGCTGTTTACACAGCGCCTACAGCATCATGGTGCCTAATCACATTGCCCACGGCAGTGTACTCAGCGAGAGAGCTAGCACCCTTAGAACAAGGGGAGTACAACGTACGCCACTCTGCCTCAATGGAGGCCCCAGTTAGTGAGGGGCCTACCATCTATGCATGGGCGTCAGCTCAGGGCAATGCTCTGGCTTCAGGGGAGCATACTTCGTCTACCAAAGAAGAAGTGAAATCTTACTTCATACTCGACCCGAGCCATAGTGGTGCGAGGTAGGACTAAACAGAACTGGGAGTGACGTGCTCAGACCTACCCTGTATCACAGGGGAACACTCACACCTCACCCTGAGGTTACCAGGGTGCGGGCCTGCCAGCGGCTCTAGGGGTGACAGAAATGTATCTGTGCCCAAACTAGGGGAGTGGGGCTTAAATGAAAGCCAACCACCTACAACCCAACGCTCGAGCAGTAGCTCAGCGAGGTGAGTAAAGCCTAAACTGGCGGCCTAAAACTGTAGGCCAGTTCTGCACAACAGGGTCGGGCAAGAGAACCAGTCTTCTTCGTGAAACGAAAGACGGCCTAACCCTGCTCAATAAAGACATATATACCACGGAGGCCTGTTGAGGCCTACCATGTCTTTATAAACCATCGTCTGCACCACGCTGCATTACTTTAGTCACCCCCGAATGCAGAGAAGGGGGCGGGCCTTGGCCTAACGACTCCCAAGGGAGGAGGCTGTTAAACAGGGATGCTAGAAACCTACATTCACAAAGTGAAGGGTCAGAGGAAAAAATGCTAATTTTAGCAGAACGCCTCTAAAATCCCTGGCACAGCCTAGGCCAGCTACTGAGGCGGCCCTGGTGAGGGCCAGCCTGTAAGCATAGATCTACCTGAGGGCTCGGAGGAGCCACAGCCTCGCAGAAATTTTTTTTATTATTATTCCGAACAAGGGCTGCAGAATCCTTCAGCCCACTGCCAAGACAGAGCTCAGGGGGGCGATGTACTCAGGAAAGAAGTCAGACGGTCCCAATTGTTGGACCGGACTAAGATCTATCTGAAGTTCTAGCGTCAGTCAAACTTCAATTAACTCTAAGAAAGAGAGACCAACTACTCTACCCTGAGGTGGCTAACAGCCAACTGGCCATTACATATATATAAATATAAATACAAAAGAGAAGCCCAAACCACTGGAGCTTCTAGAATTGTTCTAGCCACCTAAAGGGGAACTTCAGGGCCCTAATAATCCAGAAAAACTCATCTTACCTTATTATGTTGACATGACCCCATAGCTCTATACAGGGAACGAGGTCTGTAGAGAGATACATTTCAGAATATTAATTCACAAAAAATGACCCCTAAAAGACCAAACGGCTCACCTGCGGCGTGCGAAGTGAAGACTCAAAAGACAGTTCTATACAAACCTGGGGTCCACCACTTTACAAGCCTGAAAGAGGCGTTCTCACTGCCTAAGCCTAGGCGTGCCAACAGAACGTAGTTCTCATCATAGGCGCGCCCCCAGGCCTGATGTGAAGAACGCTGAGGAGTCGGAGAGAGGAGAGGGCATTTCATGACCCACCGGCGAGGTTATCCATCACCGACGCAATATGTGTTTGTGCTGGACAACCTCTGATGTGGGAGTCACACTTCTTCTGCGTCCTGCCCCTCTTTCCGGGAGGGGGCGCATGAGAGGTGACGCTGGCTCGCTAGCCCTGCCTATGGTCCTCAGACCGTGAAGGGCCAAGTCCACCCACCTGCCTGGGCGTGGATGTGGATCTCAGCGATGGAGATCCCCCCGCAGGTCGGCCTGGTATAGCACCGGCCTGACCTGCTGCCGTGTATGCTCTGCCATTAAAACGAGTTGTGTTTTCAGTGGTTTGGATGGCAGGGTCGGAGCTCTCAGTGTCGACGCCTGCCCGGACATGAGATAGTTCGCAAACGTCTCGTCTACGGGCGGCATCGACACATACCCACACTCTCTGATCCACTCAACATCAGCGAAACTAGCCCGCTGATGTTGGTGAATACGAGCCGAGTATGGGTTCTTCCATGCCCCTTCGACCTCAGTATGCAGGTCAGGAAGGAATGGAAGGCTCACCTGAGCTGGTGGTTTATGGCCGGGGAGAAACTGATCGTCGAGCATGCTGCAAGCGGTCTCTCCTCTAGCGCGCCGCCATGAAGCTGCAGCCTGCAGGCAGCGCGCCCCATAACATCCACCAGCTCTGCATACACAGGGCAGGGTGGCTGAGAGGGTTCAGGATTTACCTGATTAAAAACCTCAGCCATCTCCTGCCCGTCCTGAAGAGCACCAGCTGCGGGAACAGTGATTAAAAAATGTTTTTTTTTTTTTTTTTTTTTTCGTTCGACCAGCAGCCCGCCCTCGTCATAGCTCCATCTGGGACCCCCATGATGAAAGCCGCCGCTCTGCCTCAGCACGAGTGGGACCTGAACCACGAAGTCCAAATGCAGAGCTCTTCACTCGAGAAGAGGGTCAGACGAGAGCGGAGCGTTTTCATAGAAAAACGCTGACAGTTTGCACAGGAGGCTCCCTCGAGAACCTCCCGTGTATGCTCTTACCCAGGCAGAAAACGCACAGCTTGTGTGTCACCCGGCGACAAAAACCTTGGGCACGGGTCTGCACACTACTAAAAATAATCAGCCTTCACTGCACGTTTCATTTACTACCGTTTCTTTGAGTTGCGTTTCAAACAGACAGTCCCTGAAGACGAAAAGATGATTTGTCATGTTTGCAAGGCGCCCTTATATGCTTCCAGGTCGCACGTTAATCATTCACAATAATGATTCACGGGCTGTCGCCGGTCAATGTGATTGCCGTGATTTGATTGTGATTTCAGACACCTGTCACGCCTAAGGCGTTTCCCCAAAGCGTCGATGACGTATTGTTGAGTTCCCTTCGAAAGGGAACAGACGTAAGGCTGTATCTCCGTAACACTTTATTGTATTCAGACCAAACTTGGTACATGTCATCACAAGTATTTCGGCACCTACTGGTCCAGAGATACAAAAAATTGCTATTTTTGCTTATAACTTCTGAACGATTCTTCTAAAAATCATAAAAGTGGTCTTGTTAGATCTGGGGTGTCATGTCGAGTCGAACGATATCCAATTTTCCCATAATGGCCATTTTGAATTTTGTACTAAAATGCTGTATTTTATGAACGCATGAACGTAACGCTACAAAACTTGGTGTGGGTCATCAGCAGTCCTGAAATGTGGTTGACTTATTTTCATGGGAGTCATCTCCTTAAGCTCAAATAACCCTGCGCTAGTTTTCAGTAGATACAGATAGCACAACAGCGGCACAGACCTGTCTGCTTCCATCATGAGCCCCAGTCTGCAGCTCCCAGGCTGAAACCGTGTTAAATCCTTTGACCACCAGACTGTCTGGAAACAGCTCAGCTAGTCGCTCCGCATTGGAAGGCCCATGGATATTCATCTCTGCAGCGTTACTAACATCCACAAGCACTTTCCCTGCAAGTGCAGACTGTAGTCCCAGCAGGGAGCGGTAATGCTCAGGGAACAAGGCCATAAACACCACACACACTGCTTGAGATGCTGCCCCCTCCTGGTTCCTCAACTCCACTGCATCAGGGAACAGTCCTGATGGGATGCGGTTCACACAGCGACTCCCGACCACCACTCGAACTCCACAAGCTAGCAGCCGCTCAGCCAGCGAGCGGGAAAAGTCTCCTGAACCGAGTATGGCGACCGTAGGGCTGGATAGACACACAGGCCGTGCATCAGCAGGAACTTCAGAGTCTGAGAGCAAGGGTGTCGTCAGATCTTCTGCCATAATCAACCTGAGATGCAGAGGAAATTATATAATTATGCATTTCAAACTGCTGTACCATTAAACTTTAAAGCAAATTAGATATATTATTATACGTTCATTACTACTTGTGTGTAATTAACTTGTTTTGAATTGCAATAAAAATATTGGTAACACTTTATTTTAAAGGTGCATTGCGCAACTTTTCATGTTAAAAATACCCGTTTTCTATCCCATACATGCTTAAAGAACTGCCTGATGGGGTGAATGAGCCCTTCTCTGCTCACTGAGATTGCCTCTATAATCCTGTACAGTAAAATATATAAGAGGGATTCGGGCTCGAATTTGAGACTGGGCGTGACGTCATGCGGGTTCACGCTCACCTGGCTATGGCTGGCAAGTTTGCGTATAAGCCGCCATTCTCCATATCAGCGAAGACAACTCGAGCGACAAAACTTTAGTCAACTTTCGACAAAAGTAGAAGATGGATTCAAAGAGACCGGCTTGTAGTTCATTCCAAACCCCAACGCAAACTTCACGTAAGACAAAGAAAAGAAAACTTTGTCTAGTTATTGACCAAAAGGGCCAAATTGGAGTCAGACAGGCGTCGGAATAAGACGAGTCAGCATCGGGAAGGCTTTCAACAAATGGATAGATCTCCGGTGTGCTCTAGGGCTCAAACTGGACCCTCAGTTGGCTTTTTTCTTGATAAAACGGTAAGATATAGCCCAGTCTCTAATGTCTGATACGGCAAATCTATGACAACAAATGACGATGCGTAAATGCTTTATTGTAATGCTTTAGCGTAAGCTAGATAAATGTACAATCAGAATTGGTTTACTACCATTGTCAGTGAACAGGTTCATAAACTAGGAATTGTCTTTGGAAGAATCGTACAACATGAAACATAAAACATGTCCCATAAAAGATATAACTATGTTTTTGTGTATGGCCTACCGGTAACGTTAGCCTTGTGTCTTTTGCCTGCGCTCTGCTCTTCTTCTTCCATCATATTACTTAAGATTATATTACGCTGGAGCCTTCGTCTGGGCAGTGCGACCGCAAACAGCAAAACCGAGTTTGGGGGAGAGTAGTTCTTAGAACTGTTTAGAAGTGCACAGTTCCTATAACTAATATCCTGTAACTACTTGGTCGGAAAGCGGCTTTGGTGTCATTTGATTGTTATTACCTTGAGACATTTGAGTATACTTGACCAACTGTGTATGGTATGATTATTATTTTGAGCCTTTACAAAGTAATAACTTATATTGTTCATGAACGTGTTTCCCTAATAATAATACAATCATAAGTGGATACAGTAAACACATAAAACAGTTCAAGATGGAGATAGATGGAATCAAAAACCGAAGTGTTCTTCAACCCCTGTTTTCCCCTCACACACATAAGTGTGTAATTTACCCAAATGCCTTTCCTTTTATATATTTAAAAGATTTGTGCGGCTGATGCTCCTTTGGTTATGAACAGCTCGTGCTCGTGCAAGCGTGCGTGTGCGTGTGATCCATGAGCGTGCACACCTCTGGTTGCTGTTTCGCTTGTCGCCAGAGGGGGCGTAGTTCTGCAAAAACTCAGAGACCTGCGCTATGCACCTTCAATGTGTTCTTGTTACACGTTACATGTATTTACTATAGTAATAATAACTAAATTAGACATAATTACAAGCAATTATTTAACCCTAAACAAAACCCTAAACCTAACCCTATAGTAAGTACAAGTAGTTAATATTACGCAGTATATTTACACTGTAACAGGGACACATTAAAATAAAGTGTAACTAAAATATTTGTGCCCATGTCCATATCAAAATGATTATCATTCCATAAACTCTCAAACAATATTTCACTTTCTACAGCAAAACAGGAATATACACACATATATATATATACTCTGTTCATTTTCTCAATTTAAAACAACAATTCAACCCTGTTTTTTTGTTTTTGTTGTTGGCCTATCTTATTTAATGTTTATTGTTAAAAAAAATAACAAAATATGTTCATGAAAAATGTCATATACCCACATTTTACATTACTGATTTGCCTAGTTGACTGTTGTTTTGTTTATTTTAAATAAATATTTGGATGACATGTTATTGTTGTTAGTATTTTTATTATTAGAGTCGTACGTTGTTGAGCATATGTTATAAGTTTCTATTTTTGTTCCTTCAAATGAGTTGTCAGTAAGTTTCGTTTCTGCTAAAAGTGTTGCTAGACAAACATACTCAATAACTCATGCCAAATGTTAAAATAACATTCTGTAACTTTTACATTCATTTACATCATTATTTAGCGGTAGCCTTCAGAAAATCACTTATACTAGCCTATATGATTTAACGCGTAGTCTACTCACCACTTTCAAATATCTTTTTTTCTGGTGTTTCTTGGACTGTGCTGTGCTGTTCCAGGACTGTAACCGGTGCGCGCTTCCTTTACTGTGCAGTAGAGATACGAGACCGTGCAGAAAAAGACATTGCTTATCATTCACTCGCTATCTGTATAGAACAGGGGAGAGTTGCGTTGCGTTGCGTTGCGGCGCGTTACGTTTAGAATCGAGTTTACAGCGGATTGGTCCGAGAGTGATCAATCTGAGATGACGTCTCGAGACCCCTTCCATTCCAGTCTTGCTGCTTCGAGCTCCGGTGTTAGGACGCTATTGAAAGGGATCGTAATGCATAATAGGGCTATAGGCCTCTCGTGTAAAGTGTGGCACCTCGGCCGTCCTTGGTGGAGCTAATTTATTTTTTCCAGCTGATCTGGATCGTACATCTGTACGGCCGCGATAACGCGAGCATGAGCTCAGGCGAGGCGTTTTCTCCCTCCTCGCACAGCTCTACCCGCATGCGCACGACGGTGGTGTGTGTGTCCGTGCTCGCAGCGCTGGTTCTCGGGATCGGGATACTGTGCGCGCTGGCGGCCGGGCCGCTCCATGCGCAATGCGCTGTTCAGTGGTACGGGCCCACAGAAAATCCTCACATGTTTTAATTAATATGTGCATGTGTCTTGCTGACTCCTGATTTCTATAAACATTTAAGATATATTATTTAAAATCTTATATTGAATATTTTTCCTAAATGACCCGATATACCTATTAAATAAGCTATTATTTGCATATTTGATTATTTGTTCAATATATTATATATATTATATATATATATATATATATATATATATATATATATATATATATTATTATTATATTATTAATCTGTATTTATTTATTTTAGGAAACTTGATATTCCCTGCTTTGACGTCTCCTCCCTCTTGGTCAACCAGATTAAAGAGTGGTCAACAGAAACATGTCATGGGAAGAGCCAAAAATGCCTTTATTCTGTGAGTGAATTATAGAATTCTATATTCTTCACATAAATATAGGCTATACAAGAAAAAGACTGAAAAAGGGGGCCAGAAAGGTAAGTAAATTAGGTTAATTGTTAAATTGTAAGCAATTGTTTTGTATAATATGAATTAATGTATCATCAAATAATATAAATTCATCTCACATTAAATAGTGGTGCCCTTACCACTGATATTAACATGGTACTCCAAGGTTATTCAAAAAATACCGTAGTTTTAACATGAATCAAATTCAACCCAGGGTAATATTACAATCAAGGTGCGCTCATGTTAGTTACATTTCAGCAAAATGTTCTATGTGCAAAACATTGTCAATAGCATCAAATCTCACAAGTCTCTTTCTGTTGGTCAATGCCGCGAATTTGCATAAACAAACTTGAGTATGAGGAAAATCTGTGCAGAGAACTTCTGTTCTCACGCGGAAATACCCCGAATTACACAAATGCCAGCACTTTTATAACCCTTAAAAACCAGAGGTCTGACATGCTCAAAACACATTCTGCACAGCAATCACATGCACTGCATTCATATTTACTCGCATAGGAACTCAACTTGTACTTCAAAGTATTGTTTTAATGATGGTCCTGCTTCTAACTGTGGTAATCGCCACTTACATGTGACTTTGTTTGCTATCTTTAGCTGGTGTCTGTTAATGCAGAGGACATCACTGCCACACACACCACTCCTGTGATGAGGTTTGTGGATGACATCACCTTCAACCTCAGCGGTCCAGACCCAGACACCTGTGATGTTCAGGTGACGTGATCTTCCTTCCTAAAGCAGACACTCTCTATTATCATGCTGTGTTTACGGTTTATGTCCTGACAATAATAATGACAACAATCTTAAAGGGGTGGGTAAGTAGGATTTCACTTTTCTAACATTAGTGAGTGTGAAATGTTGCTGTTTGAGCATAAACAACATTTGCAAAGTTACAACGCTCAAAGTTCAAAGCGAAGGAAGATATTTGCTTTTAAAGAAAAGGACTACAACAAACGGCTGGTAGGGACTACACCACATTACTCCCGGGTTAGTGACATCACCAACCCTAACATGTACATAAGCCCCGCCCCCGGGAACACAGTCCATGTTGAGGAGAGAAACAGTTGTTGTATACGAGGACATTTGTTAGTCAGCTCAAACTTTAGCATCCATCTTTTCACATGCACTAGAAAGTCACTCTGTGTGCGTCTCACAACAGTTCCTATACGAGCGATTTATAGATTATCATGACAGAATATCCGAATTGAAGATCGTTAACTCTACATCAGCAACATAAATTCATCAACTAACCATTCAGAGACGTCCTGTTGCTTCTACATGTTGTCACTTCTTCTTGAGTCTCTCCATCTGTGTCTGACTCCGTTTTCACAATAAAGGCAGAACAGTTTCTGTCATTTTAGTGTGTGTGCGTGTGTGAGGTGATCGCAGCTGCTCACACACACACACACACACACACACACACACACACACACACACACACACACACACACACACACACACACACACACACACACACACACACACAATGTTAATGCGGAAATAATGCAGAATATACATCATCAATATACGCCTTTGTTATTGTAAGAGGTTAGTGACCCCTGGTGGCGCAAAATCCTACATATTGTACCTTTAATAAGAACAAACGTTGATGCCCCTTTTTACACACAGCTTCACAGTTGGCTTCAACACTAAACTTTGAATCAGTGATTGTCCACACAGACACAGACACACACACACACACACACACACACACACACACACACACACACACACACACACACACACACACACACACACACACACACACAACACACACACACACACAAGCTCTTGAAGCCCCGCCCTCTGCAGCAGCTCATTTGCATTTAAAGGGCCAGACACAAAACGGTGCATTTTTGCAAACCCTCAAAAAGTGACAGCTTTAACATGCTATATAAAAATATCTGTGGGGTATTTTGTGCTAAAACTTCACACACACACACACACACACACACACACACACACACACACACACACACACACACACACACACAACACACACACACACACACACACACACACACACACACACACACACACACACATACTCTGGGGACATCAGAGATTTTTTTACATCTTGTGAAAATGGCATTTTACCAGCCCTTTAATGGAAACATTCGATCTCTCCTCAGGGCCGGTCGATCTCTCGTAGCTGGTATGCCATTTTAGACTCAGGAACAAACTACCTGAACATGTACAACCTCATGAGAGGTGAGTGACAGAAACTGAGGGTGAACTCCGCTAACGTAGGTTTTGCTAAGCCTTATACCATTGAACAAGTGTGTGAAGCTTTTCTTATGTTGTTTCAAACTGCTATGACTTTCTTTTTTCTGTGAAATATAAAACGAGAGCATTTTGAGTAATGTACTCTCCCTCTGCAAGTAACAGGGACATTTCAAGCAAAAACACCATAAAAGTATCACAAAAATTGCCATATTCTATGAGAGTATTCTGAAGTCAGAATTTAATTTATTTCTTTTTTTCCTTTTTTTACGTCGTTATTCACTGATAATCTGTTACTGTTGTGACTGGATCACTCAAGAATCAAATCAGATTTATGAACAAATCGTTCAGACTGGTTTTATAAAGGAAATGATCAGACTCGTACCTTCATGAATTGGACATCCTACTTTTCACATGAACCTTCATGAATACATCAACCAGCTCTGGCAGATCAATGTCAAGCTTTCACTAAATACATTTTATTCTGCTCTTCTGTCCACATTCACTTCATTATACTGACAAGAGTGATCAGAATATCCCTCTAAGTTTCTCCTTTTGTGTTACATAGAAGAAAGATAGTCATACAGTTTAAATATTACTGAAGTTCATTTTACAAGAAAATAGTAGGCTATTTCAGTCTTTCTACTTCAACATTTTACATTTAACTCTGTGTTACATGCTGTTTCTTTGTAATTAAGTGGGGAATTTATTAACAAATTTCTGAGTGAAAATTGTTTACACCAAATTTGTAGGTGCCATAAGTCAATAAAGACAGACATTTGGATGAACTATTCCTAATGACTCTCTCTCTCTCTCTCTCTCTCTCTCTCTCTCTCTCTCTCTCTCTCTCTCTCTCTCTCTCTCTCTCTCTCTCTCTCTCTCTCTCTCTCTCTCTCTCTCTCTCTCTCTCTCTCTGTCTGTGTGTGTGTGTGTGTGTGTGTGTGTGTGTGTGTGTGTGTGTGTGTGTGTGTGTGTGTGTGTGTGTGTGTGTGTTGCAGGCAGTGGTCTCTCGTCTTCTCCTACGTTTACTGAATCTACCAGCGACAGACTGTGTACTCAGTTCAGCTCCACTCGACAGACTCTTCCCCATAAACAGCCCGCACACATCTGGATCACCATATATATATAAAGATTCTAGTAGTAGTAGTATACCCAATGTATTTTAATTACTTCATGTAAAATGTGAAAATGTTTACCAATGAATGACATAGACTGTGTAGTGTTACAAATGTATTAAAATGTTTGATTTAGCTTCCAATACTATAGTATTTTAACTGAGAAAGTTGCACACTGTTTTTCCATTTTTGAGGCAACCAAGGTGTCGGACATTAACCTCTTGTCACTTCTCAAACTTCAGCTGGGCGTTTGTTGATCTAATCATGCTAACTGGATTAGCATCTCAAGGCTCTGAGTTACACTTTTTGTCTTTGAGTTTCTGAGTTTCAGTGCGTGAAATCCTGCCCGTTCTGTTCTCGTCTCAGCTGATTTACATGCTTTATTTTGAGTGTCTCCCCCTTGAAATATATATTTGACTACAAGGTACTGATTTTAGTCAGACTTGGGTAAGATTTTGGACGAAGCAGACTACAGACTGCAGAAAATAAAAGAACCCTGCTTAAAAAGACACACCCGAGTCTCCTGGTCTTCACTTCTGAGTTTTCAAACACTTTAGAAGAAAATAGTTCACAACAACTGAATTGACAATGACATCAGCATCTATTGATTTTCCCATGTTCAGAACATGAAACTGATTATTTATTTGACCCATATGCTCACTGTATAAGTCACTTTACCACTACACAGCTAATAATCAGCTAGTTTTACTTTCTCATGCCTATTTATAACATAAATCTATTATAAATGGTTTATTTATCTTAAACCACAACTTCATGTCAAACTGTTTGTTGTGTGTGCATGTGTGTGTGTGTGTGTGTGTGTGTGTGTGTGTGTGTGTGTGTGTGTGTGTGGTGTGTGTGTGTGTGTGTGTGTGTGTGAATCCAAATACAGACCCATTACACCAGCATCATATGTAGTTGCATCAAATAAATCTACAATTTACAAAAGTTGGACAGAGTTCAACCAATACATCATTCATTTATCTACACGTCAGTTATATCAACCAGATCTCACGACAATTCGTACGAATTCTGCGAGGTGGCTAATTCGTACGAATTCATACGACCTCACTCATACGAATTAGTAAGATTTTTGCTAAATCATACATATTTTACGAGTTGCCCAATTTGTATGAATTTGTACGAATGACCAACCCCTGACCCCGCCCCTAAACCTACCCATCACGTGGGTTTAGACAAATCGTACAAATTAGCCACCTTTTAATCACTCGTACGAATTTGTACGAATTGGTCGTGAGATGGCGTTGTGTTTTTGCACTCTTACATTCTGTCTTGGCTGAAATATGGCTTTTTAGGCAGCTTTTACATCAATTATATTTCACTGCTAATGTTTTGGAAACATTTCCAAAAATGTCTAACAAATAATTTTAGGTACACTTGCTTACACAACTTGATTACCAATATTCATGCTTTTTATGGAGTAGTTGAAACATTTCTGATTTAAAATAATGTATGCTAATTTTCCTGTCATTATATCATTAGTCACTGGGACACACATGATGTTATTTTCTGAGCCCAAATGGAAATGTAATGCAAATATGCATGCTACTTCATTTCAGCTTTTGCCTGTAAAATTTGTATAATTTGAGATTTACATCCACAAGTCATTAATGAGGTTCAGGTTCCTTTATTTTATACCTGTAGGTAAATTACATTTCAGTGAACAAGTTCAGGCTGTTTCTCATACATACAGACAATAGACAACACTGTTTAAACAACACTAACCACTTAAACATTATGACAAACCCATTACTTCATCTTATTACTATTCATACAATTAATTACTACAGGGACAAAGCTGTTCTTATACCATCGATTAGACGTAAGGAGCAGGAACTCGTAGTACCGGGGATGAAACACCCTCCGCTGTTCGCTGCGTACAGTGAAGGTAAGCAGCGGCTCCACAAACAACTACTGGACCATTTCACAATTTGGTTAATAGAGTTCCGGCTCTTTAAACATAAATTCCCGTAGCAGCACACAAAAGAAAAGGAAAAAGTTGATTTGATAAAAGCAGGATAAAACATAATCAACTGTGTTTTGTCAATTTTGAAATTAGGAGTTTCCTTATAGGTACAATATGCAGGATTTTGCAGTAAAATATCCAAAAACCACTAGGCCAATGTTTATATATTTTGTTTAGTTGATTACTTACAACATCCCAAATGTTTCCAACTATTTGTAAATCGTGAGAAAATTGTGATTTTAACCAAGGAAACGAGCGTGTGAGCAGCGGTGAGGAGTCGCCAGTCAATGATGTCATATCCGTGTTACCCCCAGTTACCGCTCGTACTGCCATTGTATTTATGGCGACAGAAGTTGACAACCGGGTTATGCCAGCTGGACGCTCACGCTGTTGTTTTGTTCAAACATTATGGACCATGGCAAGCAGACTTTGAGACAAAAAGAGACTAAAATGAAGATCTTTCGAGATGCGAGAGCTCCACGTCCACGACTAACTTCCACTCGACAGAGACGCGAGTGTTCATGAACTTTATTAGACAGGAGAGCAAATGTACATAAAACTAATCAATGTTATTTAGTTCAACATGATGAAATGTTAGAATATGATCTGTATGTTATTCTAATGTTGATCTAGCTTACTTAGTCTCATACAGCCAACAAATAACCCAACTAACAACATTCAACTCACTCAAATGCGTTTAGTGTGATAGTGTAACTGTTAGAGCGAGTGAAACAGCGCTGGGTTACCTCAAGTTTAACTCCTCTAATAAACGGACCTGTGTGAGTATTAATTCAGCACTTGTGTGTAGTTGGGTAGAATGAAATGTCCTTATTCCTATATATCCGCGGGACTGGCGTTGCGTGTGGCGCTGGTGTACGTCTAGCAATCGCTCCTGCTTCACCACAGTCATGTTAAACACATCAGTGTATTCACTCATCCATAAAAGATCCAGCAGATTGACGACAAGATCCATAAATACGCTTAATGCGGAAATAATGCAGAATATACATCATCAATATACGCCTTTGTTATTGTAAGAGGTTAGTGACCCCTGGTGGCGCAAAATCCTACATATTGTACCTATAATAAGAACAAACGTTGATGCCCCTTTTTACTCACAGCTTCACAGTTGGCTTCAACACTAAACTTTGAATCAATGATTGTCCACACAGACGCACACACACACACACACACACACACACACACACACACACACACACACACACACACACACACACACACACACACACACACACACACACACACACACACACAACACACACACTTGCTATCTCTCTCTCTCTCTCTCTCTCTCTCTCTCTCTCTCTCTCTCTCTCTCTCTCTCTCTCTCTCTGCGTGTTGCATGTTGGGAGTGTGGGTGAGGAGGACTGAGTGCGTTTCTGAGAGTGACTGAAAGGAAAAACTTTTCTCTTAGGCCTATATGTTTCTTTTCCTTTACATGTTTTTTCTTTTCCCTTTCCCCTCATTTGCCCAACCCCCCAAACTTAAGTTTAAAAAAAAAGGATACGGTTCCATCGTGTGCCCGTGGATGGCGTCAATTCCTGGGCAAACGCCACCAAATCTATCACTCCGAAATGGGTGCAGGTGTGCACCAGAGCCCGGCGTGACAATAGAGGATCTGCTTGTAGTTGTAGTGGAGCAAGTAGGTTTTGAAAATATAGTTTCAGCTGCACGCATGAACAAAGCGGTTGTTGTTTTTTTGAGATCTGAGAAAGAGTTGCTAAGATTCGGAAAAATAGCAAGTCCAGTGAGAATGATTCCTTTAGGCTGTAAAAACTTCGCGCTTAAACATGTCACTTCTTTTCGCCGCCAAGTTTTTATGTTTTTGGCTTCGCCTGAGCGCACATTGGAGGTTTTGTTCCGAGTTAAACAAGGAGAGAACTCGTATATGATTTATGCTGAAAGTCTGAAGTCCTTTGAATGTGGTGACCTGGGACATAAACGCTTCACATGCCCACATAAAGACGATCAGCGGCCGTCTACATCGCGTGGAGATGACAGCAATGCAAACCAGTATCAACAGAATATAGAACAGAGAACTGAGACACAGGAGAAAGCAGCCTCAGAAGAGGTGAGTGATGTTAATTTACATGCTGGAGGTAGTGAGCAGTTGGCGTTGCTGAGATTGTGACTGATGTAACTGATGAGAGTGAAACTCAGGGAGGTGATGAAGGACTGCTTAAAGAAACACCAGCAGGAGTTTCTGATGAAAATATGACTGATGAGTTTGATGCAATGTCCCAATGTACTGATGCTAGTTTGAGAAAGTAAACAATGAGTCTGCACACCAGAAAATGCTCCTAAGTGAATTTAATAGTTGCTCACCACTATTAAATTCACTTAGGAGCATTTTCTGGTGTGCGGACTCATTGTTTACTTTTGCAACTACTTGTCTGCCCAGCACCCAGTTTTACTTTTTTTGGATGTGCGTGCTGCACCTTTTGAACTCTGATGCTAGTTTGAGAAATGAAGAGCAGTGGTCTGATGCATCTGAAATTGCAAGAGTGGCTGAAAAAGAGATATATACTTTAGAACAGATCAACTCTTTTTTAGATGAAACAAAAGGAAAAACAGGTGTAGAAGTCAGTGATTTTTTTCCGGATCTTGAAAAGTTTATAGCCTCTGTTACATGGGCAAGGAAAACAAACAGCCTTGAAGAGCTCTCACAACAGAAGAGGTTTCGGTTAAAAAAGCACATAACTGGTATTAGACAAGGAAAACAAATAGGGAATGAACGTATGACGAGGGGAAAGGCAAGGGAAAAACACAATACTAATGATGAATGTTAATTCTTGTATTTTCTGTACTTTTTCTTTCCTTCTCTCCCTCTTTCTCATGGAGGTCTTGCGGGTGGGATCTCTAAATATTAATGGGATGAGAGATAGGAAAAAGAGTAGATTACTTTCAGAGATTACTCATTTGAAAGATATAGGAGTGGTTTTGTTACAAGAGACTCACAGTGATCAAAGCAATGAGGCTGATTGGGGCCTATGGTGGGAGGGAGAGACAGTCCTTAGTCATGGGTCCAATTTGAGTGCTGGAGTGGCAGTCATTTTCTCCCCTATTGTTAAAGTTAAAATATTGTCAAAAAATGAAGTTGATCCAGGGAGATTGCTGATCGTGAGAGCAGAAATTGACAATCTTATTTTTTTTTGTGAATATCTATGCTCCAAACATAGGTGCAGAGAGAATACGGTTGTTCACTAAATTAGAAGATGTTTTAAGACAACAAAATGAAGGAGATTCATTATCCTAGGGGGAGATTTCAATTGTACTCTGGATTTTACACAGGATAGGAATGGTGAAGAACCTCATATACAGAGTGCTTTGTGCTTAAGCAATGTGATTAAAAATCTAAACCTATCTGATGTATGGAGAGAGCATAATTTGTATTCACGGCAGTATACATGGGTGAAGATTAGAAATGAGATAGTTTCTGCTGCAAGGTTGGATAGACTCTATATGTCATTTAATATGAGGAATAGAGTTATAAATTCAAATATTTTTCCCACATCAATGTCTGATCACAAATTCGTTACTATTGAGTGTACCTTATTAAAAAGAATGCATAAAAGTCATTATTGGCATTTTAATGCAAAATTATTAGAAGATTCTTTTTTTTTTGTGGAAAATTTCAAGTCTTATTGGGAGTCTTGGAAGAGTGAGAAGAATTGTTATGAAAATTTTATCCAATGGTGGGAAATAGGGAAGGTACAAATAAAGATTTTTTGTCAACAATATTTATCACATTCTTCGTTCTATATAAAAAAATCTTTGGAATGTCTGGAAAAGGAAATTATTGGTATTGAGCAGTGTATGATTGCAAATGACACTGTAAACTTTAAAGATCTGTGGACTGAAAAGACTAATATGTTGAGCTCAATTTTAAATGAAAGAGTGAAGGGAGCTCTTGTAAGGAGTCGTTTTTCAACAGTAAGGGATATGGATGCTACTACTTCTTTCTTTTTTAATCTAGAGCGGAAGAAAGGACAAGAGAAAGTGATGTATTGTTTAAAAGACTGTAATGGTCGAGACACTTCTGATCAAATGGAGATGCGTAAAATGGCTGTGGTCTTTTATTCAAGCTTATACACCTCTGAAAAATCAGATGAACAATGTAGAAATGAACTGCTTCATGATCTTCCGGCTTTAACTCCAGAGCACAGACTTTTTATGGAGACTGAACTTACCTATGAAGAAGTCACGGCTGCTGTTATGGGACTTTCTGTTGGTCGTGCACCTGGAATAGATGGACTAACTGTCGAATTTTATAAGGCTTTCTGGACTGTTATTGGACATGATTACTTTGAAGTCCTTCAACAAAGTGTCACTGAAAGAATACTTCCTAAGAGCTTTTTTAGCGTGCAGTGCTAACACTACTCCCTAAGAAGGGGGATTTAACACTCTTAAAGAACTGGAGACCCGTGGCTGTGTTGTGTTCGGATTACAAAATAATTTCCAAATGTTTGGCCACCAGATTAAATAATGTTTTGCACGAAATCATTCATAAAGATCAATCTTACTGCATTAAAGATAGGTCTATTGGAGATAATCTACATTTAGTGAGAGATGTGTATGACTATGCTTTTGTTGACAAGATTGAAGTGGGTTTTTTATCATTGGACCAAGAGAAGGCTTTCGATTGGGTGGATCACATTTTTCTCTTTGATGTTCTAAAAGCCTTTGGGTTTGGTGATCAGTTTATTTCGATGATACGTTTATTGTACACTGAAGCCACATGCATGATAAAAATGGCTGGTGGTCTAAGTACTCCTGTGAAAGTTCAGAGGGGAATTAGACAGGGCTGTCCCCTTTCGGGCCAACTTTACAGTATAACTATTGAGCCCTTGCTATGTAAATTAAGGAAAGACCTAGCAGGTCTACATATTAACTCTCTAAACCCCCAGGAATCTGTTAAACTATCTGCATATGCGGACGATGTAACAGTTTTAATCAGAGGAGATAGAGATGTTGATGTGGTAAAGCATGCTCTAGAGTTTTATGGAAAGGCATCATCTGCCAAAGTTAACTGGGGTAAAAGCGATGCTGTGTGGTGTGGCCAAGTTGAAAAGAGTCCATCACTTCCTGGTGGTTTACATTGGGGAAGGGCAGGTTTCAAATATCTGGGAGTTTTTTTGGGGACATCTGAGTACAGAAAACAAAATTGGGAGGGCCTGTTGGAGAAAGTACGTGCGCGGTTGTCTCATTGGAAATGGTTGCTGCCCCAGCTGTCCTATAGAAACTAGAAATCATATAGAAACTGTGTCTGTTCCCCGAATTTGGAAATCAAAAAAACGTCCAAACCTTTCTAAGGTTAAAAATTTAATTGATGTTCAACAAATAAAAAACAAATATAATACAGATGATCAAATGATAAAGCTTGGGTTGCTGAATATTCGATCCCTTACTTCAAAAGGCCTCATAGTTAATGATATGATTAAAGACTATAACCTAAATGTGCTGTGTTTGACAGAAACCTGGCTAAACCCAAACGATTACATTACTTTAAATGAGTCCACTCCGCAAGATTACTTTTATAAACATGAGCCTCGTCCGAAAGGCAAAGGGGGAAGTGTTGCTGTAATTTATAGTAATATTTTCAAAACCACTAAGAAATCTAGTTTTAAATATATTTCTTTTGAAGTGTTGGTGCTTAATGTAAAAATGTATAGTGTAAACAATATATCACGTTTGAGAATTCTGCTGGCTACTGTATACAGGCCACCAGGGCACCATAAAGATTTTATCAAAGAATTTGCTGACTTTCTATCAGAATTAGTATTGACTGCAGATAAAGTCCTAATTGTTGGTGATTTTAATATACATGTAGATAATGAAAAAGATGCATTGGGATTGGCATTTAAAAACATTATAAACTCAATTGGAGTGAGACAACACGTGTCAGGACCTACTCATTGTCGTAACCATACTCTAGATCTAATATTATTACATGGAATAGATGTTGATGGCGTTGAAATTCTGCAGCAGAGCGACGACATCTCAGATCATTATCTAGTCTCGTGTAAATTACATTTAGCCAAGGCTGCAAAGCCGACTCCGTGTTATAAATATGTTAGACCTATCACCTCTGCCACTAAAGATTGCTTTATCAAAAATCTTCCTAATCAGTTTCATCATCTCAGCATCCAGATAGCTTAGAAGAACTTGATATTGCAACAGAAATGTTTAACTCTCTCTTTTCCAGCACTTTAGACACAGTTGCTCCGTTGTGCTTAAAGAAGATTAAAGAAAATAGTCCAACGCCGTGGTACAACGAGCACACCCGGGCCCTTAAGAGAGCAGCCAGAAAAATGGAGTGCAACTGGAAGAAAACAAAACTAGAGGTATTTCGGATTGCGTGGAAGGAGAGCTCGATTGCTTACAGAGAGGCTTTAAAAGCTGCTAGATCTGATTATTTTTCAAACCTATTAGAAGAAAATAAACATAATCCTAGGTATTTATTTGAAACAGTGGCTAAACTAACAAAAAAGAAAGCTTCAAGCTCAGATGTTTCCAAGAAACACAGCAGTAATGACTTTATGAATTTCTTCACTTATAAGAAAAGAGAGCAAGCGCAAAATGCGGCATCGGCATCTCGAAGCGGCACTTCCTGTGGCATCTCCAGCGGCCATCGGTGCAGCGGCATCTCCAGCGGCCATCAGTGATTTTTAATTGTTAGGCTGCATAGATTTGGCCAGCCGGAACCGGGAACACTTCCCTCAAATCCTGATGTACTTGTTACATCATAAGAAGAATGGCATCTACGCTAATTTAGTGTCTTTGTTTATCCCGAGGTTTTCCTGCAGCCTGCTGGATCCAGGCCGTTACCAGATTTGACGAAGGACCTTCGCCTGGACCCGATGACAACGCAGTGCTGAAGTGCCAACTAGCCTCTCCCTATGGAGGATCCCTAATCAACTCTACAGATAAAGCGCTATGAAATTACGATTTCGCGTCCCTACGCCGAATTGATAAAATAAAATTCTGCGTCAATTTATAGGCAAGACAAGTAGTTTGTTTAGGCATGGTTTGTAGGGAATTACGAACCTGCGCACATATATTCAAACGCACATAACTATAGAATCAATTCTTAATGCGCATGTAAACGCCATCAGTGTTTATCACAGGTTCGCGTTTAAAGTCTATTTAGAGAACGGTGTCGTCTTTAATTTAATAATTAATTTATTATTAATATTAATTAATAATATTTAATTTATTATTAATTTAATAATAATTATAATAATTATTAAATTAGCGGCCCCTAATTTAATAACAAATTATCATTTCGACAGAAGTGAATCAATCAAAACTAACTTTAGCTGTAAACAACATATTCAAGAACCCTATAAAACCAAACCATTCTTTGTTACCTTAAATTATATGTTTGTCTCTGTAAAGCTGCTTTGAAACAATCTACATTGTTAAAAGCGCTATATAAATGATGATGACTTGACTTGACTTGACTATAGGGGACGGGTGCTGATATGTAATAACCTCATAGCATCTTCCCTTTGGCATAGAATGATGGTCCTTGAACCTCCAGAAGACCTTGTGAGACAAATTCAGAGATGTCTGGTGGATTTCTTCTGGTCAGGACAGCATTGGCTAAAGGCTCCAGTGCTATTTCTACCCAGACAGGAAGGAGGACAAGGCCTAGTGGACATCAGATCCAGAGTAAAGACCTTCAGGCTTAAAGTAGCCCAGAGACTTCTTTATGGGAAGGATGTGTGCTGGGCTGGGATAGCGTCTATTGAGGAAAGCAGGGAATATGGGATTAGATCGTCACCTGTTCCTGATCGATATAAACAAGTTGGATCTTGGAGGATTGACATTGTTTTATAGATCAGTTTTAAAAGCATGGACAATTGTCAAGATTTCTCGGGAGTCAAACAATGCCCATAGTTTGTGGCAGAGAGAAGAACCGCTGCTTTTTAACTCTGCATTGAATCTGGACATTTGCAAAGACATTTCATTCAGGAAAAGTCTATAGGCTGCAAAATCACAAAAATTGGACACTTAATACCTGAAGGTGAATGGATATCAGCAGAGACTTTTGCTGGAAAATTGGGAATAAGATCAGTTCGAGTGGTAACGAAAATTTTGACTCAGATAGCTGACTTTTTGCCACAGAATCATAGACTTTCCTTAGAAACTAATAATGGAGAGCTGGACATTTGTGACTTCCCAGATTTAAACATTGCAGCTGAGACTGGAAGCTGGGAAGAAGCTGAGGGTGGTATTTTATCTTTTAAGACACCTCAGTCAGGAGTTTTCAGCAATTCAGGGGAAAAAGGTGCTGTACACATTGTGTGTGAAGATACTGCATCTTCATGCTCTTACAAACGTAAAAAGTCTAAATGGCAAGAGGTGTTTGGAGTAGGTGTTTCCCCCAAGGGCAAGCTGGAGGACCTTGTACAAACCTCCTATTGAAAAACGATCTGGAGATCTTCAATGGAGGATAGTGCATGGTAAATAGCTACGAACAGACACAGCACGTCTTGATCCACAGGTGAGGGAGGGATGCCCTTCTGTGGGATATATCAGAAACTGTCTTTCATTTATTTTTAGATTGTACTTAGATTACAACAGTTGTTTTCAACAATTGATGGGTGGTGTCAGACCCTGGGAGAAGTTTGCTCACCTATGTATTTCATATATGGTCCTAAGTATAAAAAGAGTAAAAAAGGAGTCCCATGTTTTAATGAATTTTTTACTTGGACAAGTTAAAATGGCTATTTGGATGTCACGTAAAGAAAAACTGAGTGGTAATGAGTCCTGTGATGTTGAATCAGTCCTAAAGGGCTTAATAAGGTCACGATTAAAAATTGAGTACATTTATTATAAATTGGTCAATGACCTTGAAACTTTTAAATCTAAATGGGGTGTGAACCAGTGTGTTTGTGATGTTGATTACAATGGAAAGTTTTTTTTTGTGTGTGTGTGTGATGTGATGTCTTGAAATGTGATATTTCACTGTATTTGTGATTGGAATGATATGGGAAGGAAAAAGGGAAGGAAAGAAGGAGAAGAATAATAAAGAGATATATATATATATTTTTTAGAATAAAGTGATTGTTAAAGTCAAAAAGTCTCTCTCTCTCTCTCTCTCTCTTCTCTCTCTCTTCTCTCTCTCTCTCTCTCTCTCTCTCTCTCTCTCTCTCTCTCCTCTCAGCACTAAAGGAATAAATGTAAAAGTACATGTAAATGTTGTAGTTCTCTTTAAAAATTAGGCAGGTAATTGATCCTTGGTTGAGAAGTCCCCATCTGTGGATTTACCTGTGAATCTTTGCATTAAATGTTTGCATTGTGTTCCATTATTTTCACAGGCAAATGCGTATCTGCTTTTTTAGATAGATTTCATGATGTTTTCCTAGTTTTAATTTGCATTAGGTCTATAATTCTGAGAACCGAGAGGAAGTCACATTACAGAATATGAGTTATTTCAAAATGCTTTGCAAAATATGATGTGATTTTTGATTTTTTGTTTTAGTTCAGTTGAGTTTGCAGTTTACTTGGTCTGTGATGAATAAATATTTCTGTGAATTATTTTATGTTTGTAGTTGTGTGTTAAACTTTAGTTTCAAACTATCAAGGCCTACAGCACGTTTCAGATTTAGACATCAATAATGGTTTTATTAAATGTTACTTAAATTACAAAAATCACTTATATAACCCAACTGTAAGTAAATCGGTTAAAGCACAATCAAATTAAATGCAACATCATGAAATAATTGTTTACCATATTTTAAGTACATTAAAGCAGAAATCATTTAATTTCATTTTGTTTCATTTCATCACATGTATTTGTTTCATGCCAGTTTTACCGGCCCACAGTTTCTTTCTTAGAAATATTATGAGGTTTATTTGATTAGTTAAATGCAGCTGATTTTTTGTTCTGACTGTAAAGGTGTGCTGTGATTGGTCACACACTCACACTCTTTTGTCATTGGCTGTATGTCAGTTTAAGTAAAAGAGAGTCAGTGGCATCATGCACAATTCTGACCTCTACCTCAACTAATCATTGAAAAATCACCAAACCTCTTCACTGGATGAAGATGAAGACGACACTCACTGTGTTCTAATCCTGGAGCTCTACGGACTCTCCTCCGTCTCATTAAACAACATTTCTTTGTGAATAAGGAAAAAGACATGGGCTTCTGCTCTACAGCACTGCAGAACTTACTTTCATGACCTGTCCACCTTCACCAATGAGAGCGAGGAGCAGCAGTTTTTGAAAGATGCAGTTAATCAAACTTCTGATGCCTGGGTTGGTCTTCACAAATATTTGGATTCTGGAAGTGGACCGGAGGAGAAACGCAAACAAATTAGCTGGTATACTAAACAACCTGATCATGATAAATGTGCTTTTCTACACAAAGATCATAAGAAACTGCATGACTTTAAATGCACGCAAACATATCCCTTCTTCTGTATGAACAAAGAGTTTGTTCTGGTGCGGCAGACAGAGAGCTGGGAAGGAGCTCTGGAATACTGCAGAAAACATTATAATGATCTGGCGACTCTGAACTCAATGAACAGGATGAATTCTGCTTTAGGACAAAACACACAGACTGACACTGGATATGTGTGGACTGGTTTACGCTTTCTAGCAGGAGAGTGGAGATGGGTCAATGGAGATGATCTTGACTTTACGGCCTGGCCTCAGACGGGACTGCCCCAGTGTCCTGCCAGAAACCTTCGCTGTGGAGCCCTGGACAAGAAAACAAGGGTCTGGACACACAGAGACTGTGAGGAGAAGCTCAACTTCATTTGTCAGTAGATGGTACGTCACTTACACAAATATTCATGAGGAAAGCAAATATTTTATGAGCAAAGATTACTACTATAATAGATATGGTACCATATCTTAAAATATTTGGTCCATCTTTTAACAGCGGCCCCCATTTGTTATCACAACTGTTGAACATTTTCATTAATAATAACGATATTGGTAACTTTATTGCTGTCTTATGTAAACCATTTATTTTCCCTTTTTTTAATATGACAAAGTGGATCACTAGCAGAAGGGATTGGCTCAACAACAGTTTCTTCTCCTCACTCAAAGCATTCAACAATCACTCGACAGCTCCACACCACTCCGTCTAACATGTCCTGCTCACACTTACTGGAAAGAAGAAAGTGTCCCGCTCCGGGTTCACTGCAGAAGCAGTGCGTGCCACTATAAAGTTCCTAGTCTAGTCTTTTTTATAATAAAATATAAACATATAAACATGTTAGTAGTAGGGGAGCGCGGGGCACAAACTAACGCGGGGTTAGATGTAACACGGACCGTTTACATAGTTAGTCAGGATCAAGCCGGTTGTGTTTCTGCTCTTTTTCTCTCGCTGCCAGAAGACGGTCTCCCATGAATTTTTGGAAAGTTTTGATAATATTTCATGAATATACTGGACAAAGAGTGTTTTGACACCATGCAAGTAATTTTTTTCATCGTACGTTTTTTTCGGTTTCTGAGCTGGGTGTGTACGTCACCAAATCTTACTTTATATTACCTTAATCGCCGTCTTGTGGGCTAAAACACAGCACCGTTTTGAAACATGTCAGCATCTCCTAGCAACTGTTAGCTATAGGCTTAAAATATGTTTTACACAGCGGGGTTAGTTGTAACACAGTGTTACAACTAAGCCGCCAAGTGTACAATGATAATCAAATGAAAACAGGGAGCCACACAAGTTTTCAGGTTCGAGTATTTATATATTTATTTTGCCACATTAAACTTTGTTGGGCTTTCACAAACAATGTTGGAATTAAAATTTTAAAATTTTGTTTACTATGCATTGATCACTTGTTTATTTATTAAAAAATATAGCCTGTTTTTCATGCAATACCCTTTAAATAATAATAATAATTGAGCATGCAACTGCCACACAAATATAATTAAATTTCAATTACAATATTTGATGATTTTATTTATTTATTTATTTATTTATTGCAAAACTGTGCAGCCCTTTCCTATATCTCTATCCATGATATTGATCCATAATAGAAAGATGATTGGATGAGGGATGGATGTATGGATATCTATCTATACAGATGCACAAACAATATCAAACTATACAGATAAAATAGTACTGAATTATGTGTGTTACACACAAGTGTTACAACTAACCCCTCTGTCTGTTACAATTAACCCCGCATATGGGGTAAGTTGTAACATTTGCACTTCTGTCACTTTCAGTGCAACTACACGAAAATATTAGGTCCTAGAATAAAACTTTAAGTGTTCATTTGTAGCAGAGATGTGTATGTTGCTTGTGTAAAACAAATATGAATCTAACTTAATTATTTTTTAAATAATTAAGCCAAAACCAAAATGTGTTAGGTTGTGCCCCGCTCTCCCCTAGTTGTGTTTAGAGGAGCTATAGAGTGTGACAGATTTTACTTCTTTACTTTGTTCTTTAGCTATGTGACATTTTTTCATTGATAATTTAAATTCCATTCAGTAAACTGTAGCTTCCTGAAGCAGGAATTATTAAATCATAAAGGAAATATATCTTAGTGCTTATTTTTAATAACAGTTAATAAATTAATAGTTTATTATTATAATTATACATTTATATATGTAATTATGCATTATAATCTTTCTCTTTTTTATGTTTTTAGGGTAATTCATTCACTGTCTACTATGCATTTCAGGTTGTAAAGTAATATAAGTCAATAGCCATTTCTAGAGTCAGTTTTAAATAGTGTCTTGTAAAAATATATTAGGAAATATTAGTATAACAGGCTAGTTGCAACAGATATGATACTGGATCTTAGTGCAGCAGTCTTTATTGAAAACAAAAATCAAACTAACAGAAATACTCAGGCTTCGCAGAAATACCAAAAACAAGGACAGGACAACCAGTGCATAGCGACGACGACAGACAACTGACCAGGACTAAACACAGGGCTTAAATACTTAAAAAAAGAGGGAGGGAACTAACTAGACCTGAACTAGGGACTCTGATAAGACTAAACTAATTAACAAACTGAAAGCAAAACAATGAAAACTGAATGAAAAACAGAACATACAGTATATGTGACAATCTGATGCTAAATGCCATAATTGACCAATCAGAATTGATCATTTAAGAAGCAAGTAACCTTAGAGACTTAAATTAACTTGGATGATTTTCCTAGACAGTTTTCTAATCAACATTAGAATAGAAGAATCCATATTGAGAATGAGGACATATGTCATGGTAGCTTGCTGTCACGTGACGCATTGAGCCCGTCCACCATTTTGGGATCCTACGCAATCGGTTGCCATGCAGGGGCAACAGTGTAAGAGCGATACAGAGACGGAGAAGGAGAGATGGCTCGAGGAATTATCATCATGGTGTTTAAACAGAAAAATGAAGAGAAAAATATTTAGAAATGGAGAAGGCGGTGGCAAAAGAAAAGGGCCTTTACAGGGAGAAACTTACTGCCATCGCCAAGCAGAAGTATTTAGAGAAGCTGGCTGATATAAAAAAACATCGACCAATACGAGCTGCCATCAGCAGAATGGAACAGAGACCTAGACTCTTTACCACCTTGCACCTATATGAAAATGGTTAATTACTTGGTTTTTGGCATCAGCTATTACACTATGACACTCCTTGTTTTTCCCTTCTTGTGCTGATTAGTGTTTGAAGATCGTACATCCATGCTTGATTCTTTCATGTTTCTTTCTATTCATTGTGAAAACATTATATTATACACTGTTCATTGTGAGTTCTCAATAAATACTGTTAAGTCATATAAAGGTGTTTCAAGAATTTATTTCAGATTACACTTTAGTTTACACAAAACAAAGTCTGCACTCAGACAACACTTTTGCACATATTTGTCAAGGCACAGCAAACAGTGACAATCTTGTCCAACGGCATTTTGTTTTCACCTTCACATTTGAGAAGCATGTTCACAGGTACAGTTGAATGTAATAATTTAATTGTGTTCCGCACAACACCAATCACCCTCTCCACATGAATCCTGAGATGTGCTATGGCCCTAGTCTCCTCCACATCTTCAGCTGAGCACAACCCCTTGTGAAATCATGTTCCTTAACCTCAGCACACATACCCACGCATGCCCACACTTTCCCTGATATTAAATCCCCTATCTGCCAGCACAATGCCACCTGGCAACAGTTTGTTGAGGAAACCACTTTGCTCTGTTATACTCTGTCAAGTCATTTATTGTATATTGATAGATGTACTGACATGAGGATGATACAAGTATTTTGATTTGAGTAAACTACTGTATCCCTTTAAGTGTTTTACTTATGTAATAATGGAATTATATTGAATAGGTCCTATATACACTCACCTAAAGGATTATTAGGAACACCATATTAATACTGTGTTTGACCCCATTTTGCCCTCAGAACTGCCTTAATTCTACATGACATTGATTCAACAAGGTGCTGAAAGCATTCTTTAGAAATGTTGGCCCATATTGATAGGATAGCATCTTGTAGTTGATGGAGATTTGTGGGATGCACATCCAGGACACGAAGCTCCCGTTCCACCACATCCCAAAGATGCTCTATTGGGTTGAGATCTGGTGACTGGGGGCCATTTTAGTACAGTGAACTCATTGTCATGTTCAAGAAACCAATTTGAAATGATTCGAGCTTTGTGACATGGTGCATTATCCTGCTGGAAGTAGCCATCAGAGGATGGGTACATGGTGGCCATAAAGGGATGGACATGGTCAGAAACAATGCTCAGGTAGGCCGTGGCATTTAAACGATGCCCAAATGGCACTAAGGGGCCTAAAGTGTGCCAAGAAAACATCCCCCACACCATTACACCACTACCACCAGCCTGCACAGTGGTAACAAGGCATGATGGATCCATGTTCTCATTTTGTTTACGCCAAATTCTGAGTCTACACTGTTAGCAATTGATATCATTTTTACAATATATTTTACAACAACAACAATTGTAATCATGTTTTTATTGTAAATGCAAATGGATGATGGGAAATTTATGGACAGCCCTGTAACTTTATTGAAACTATACTGTAAAAGCATTATTTTACAGCCACCGCATAGCATTGTGGGATCGCTGCTGTTTGAATTTTAAAATTGCGCGGCCATGGACGGTATCAGAATCAAACATTTTTGGAAGAAGGAACTCACCTCAGGTATGTAACATGAATTTTTTTCTTTAAGCAAATGTAACGTTATATATTAATACCATTGATATGAGTGAGTGCTGATTGTTTCGTGTGGTATTTTTCAGTTAGCTTCAGTATATTAGACTATTTGGTATATTAGACATTAGCTTCAGTGACGTTCGCCCCGACTTGATTAAAAAACAACCTGAACTGAACTGACAGTGGTGAAGTGGCGTTTTACTCAAATTATACAGAAAAAGGTACATGTAGGTACAAGGCACTATTCACAATGGAAAGCAAACATAGTGAGTAGAATCGAGTCGATTCGAGGCGAGCTGAGCTTGTAATGTAACGTTAACGTTTAATGGAAAACCACCACAATGACGATAGCCCAGACTGTAAAAACAAGCATTAGCCCGGTCAGCTTCCTTTGCTCAGGTTATTGCATTGATTAAGTTACACTATACTGCCGGACAGGCTGTTACGTTATTAGGACTTCTGTTTTGCTGTCTTGTAATCGGGGGTCTTCATGGTTTGCACACTAACGTTAGCTTGTAGATTTCACGGTCACTGAATAAACACAAGCAAACGTCAGTTGAAATATGTGCTCTAATTAAACAACAATTCTGGTATCTTCATTTAATTCTGTAAGTTAGATATAACTGTGAGCTAAGTTGAAAAACGTTATAGCATCTGATATGTTCAGATCAGAGGTGTAACGTTAGTGGTAAAAAAAAGAGGTCGGTTAACTATGACGGGTAAAATATTTAGTCTTTAGGGTTGTTTTTAAAGTTTTCACTTGTTTTACAAAATTTTTTCTAGCTAAAAACAGCATAATGTAGCTACCATTCTACCATACGATTTCACTTTCTCCTGCAAGTTCAGACTAGCGGCATGGAAAATGTTGGGGGGAAAAAATGAATGTAAATGTTTTTGATTCAAGTAGAAAATATCATAGTGGGTGTAAAAATACAACATTAGTGTGTCTGGATCATGGGGTTCTACTGATCAAAATATTTTATCCAGATTCCTCTTCAACCCCGTCTCCCCCAGGAAGTCCAGATCCCTCCTCCGCACTTTGGGAAGTCCACAAACCTTCTCAAACCTGTGTTGCCCAGGTACGCCAGAGGACGATGTCTGCCATCAGTACACACACCATGGCCTGTGAATTTTAAAATAAACTGGGAGAAGATGCCTTCAGAGGTACAGCCAGCTATCGCAAATTCAACTAGACCAAATTGTGTATTTGGTAATACATTTTGTAATGTTTAAAGGGGTCATATAATGGTACATGCACTTTTACAAGTTGATTGTACTGAAATGTGTGTTGGCAGTGCCTGTACACAGCCATCATATAATGATAAAAATCCATCCAGTGGTTTTGTTTTAATCTCCTTATATGTTTTCCCCTGCCTCAAATCGAGCCGTTCGAGCCTGTGACGTCACATGCTCGCACGCCCCTCCCACGACTGTTGATTAACAGCAGCGTTTCAACACAGACCCGCCCTCGCTCGTGAGTGAGATGTCAATCATAGTCCGTCATTGTTGATACACTGGAGCAGAATGGCGCCTAAGCGATTGTGGTGTTCTGTTCTTGGGTGTAATAAGGAACACAGCAGTCATTTTAATGTTCCTAAATCCGAACCGCTGAAGACGCAGTGGCTGACTTTTGTTTATGAAGGGAATCCGACGAGCAACGTCAATGCGCTCATGTTTGCGCAAATCATTTCTCACCAGACTGCTTTTTAAACGAGGATCAATATAAATCAGGTTTTGCTAAGAAGCTGCCACTGAAAAAGGAATCGGTACCAACTATTCGTGTTCCTGTTGGACCTCCAGAAGAAGTGAGTGTAACGTTTAAGTCACCTTTATATTAATCTTTGCAAATCCCTTGCATGCTTCAGGATGATTGTGGCTAATGTTTGCACTCAGGGACAGGGTGCATTAGGGCATGTATTCTATGTAATGTTACGACGTTCTCAATATAATTCATAATCCCACCATTATAATGAAAAACGCGTTATAGTTAATGTGTTATTAAAAACTGTGTACGCAGGTGTTACAGTTAAAGGTGCTCTAAGCGATGTCACGCGTTTTTATGGCCAAAACATTTTTTGTCACATACAGCAAACATCTCCTCACGATCCGCTAGCTGCCTGTCCCCTGAACACACTGTAAATAAACGCGGTCTCTGCGGACACCCCAGGCTCCACAAACGGCTACAAAAACAAACTCTAGCGACCCGCTCTAAGAAACATAACAAACTCTTCCAGCCAATAACCGACAAGAATGGTTTGGGGGTGGGTTTGAGGGGTTAGTGCGCGGATGAGGAGGAGGGAGGGTCTAGCTAGCCTCCGTTTTGTTTGACAATAGTTCGAACGTCAACAAGAAGTGACGTCACCCAGGATCGCTTAGAGAACCTTTAACGTAACAGGAATATTAACAGGAATATCAATGCAGTTACAAAACTATAGATGTACTTAAAAGTTTTAAAACATTTTCGTACTGCACTAAACATAAACATACAACAAATTCTTAGGTATCCTTCAACTACTTCTAGAATCATTACTGACATGACCTCATGTCAGTTTCAGTCAAGATAGTTGTATCTAACATTGAGATAACATCATGCATCACTGACAAGCCTACTAATTAGGAGTGTCACGATTCTCCAAATCCTCGATTCGATTACATTTTCGATTCTAAGGTCACGGTTCGATTCGATTCTCGATTTTTACATTTATTTTTTTTAATCACAGTTTGCGATGCCATTTTTTAGACTAGACTTTTATGTAATATAATATATGACCTTTGTTCGCAATGTACCACACTACATTGTCAAATTTAAAACATTTATAAACAAAATAATGTTACAATAACTTATATCTTCAGTCAATTAGAAACTTAAGCAAAATAACCTGCCATGTAGTTTCTCTTTTGTAACTGCAGTCTTATTCACAGAAGATGACATTCAAGTTCACAACAAAACAAACAAGGTTTAACAGATACATATATGTTTTCCTTGCTTTACCTCGGTCTTAAAGTACAAACATGACTGTGAAAAATATTAGTATTTAATGTAGAATTTAATTAAATGCATTTATGATGAAATTACAACATTTTCGTGTCATGTACATGTTGACCACGAACTGTGCGCTGTCGCTTTAACTCGGCGCGTGCAGCAAAAATAGACTCGGTGCGGAAATGAACGACACTTGTCTCATTCGTGGAGGTGGAGAATCAAGTTATTTGTGACATGCTAAATTTATTGTATAAAGATTTATACTGTTCTGAGTCTGCTGTTTTTGTCAATTTAAAGTTTTAATTTAAAAAGTGGAAGAATGGTACACGCACTGACACACATACAGTAGCAGAGCTTGCAAAGTGTGGCTTTTTTGAAGCGCGAACATTGAACGCGAATGTGAACGTTGTCAACATAACTCACTGGAAATCAGAAATACTCCCACTGTCCCACACCGGCGACTTTAGTGAAAGAGGAGGTCAGAAGTCCTGTCGATGGGTCTCCTGCATCTGCAGCCATGCTATCTTTTGACTGGCTGTAACTGAGGTAGAGGACTCGCAGCACTTCAACGCTGTTTTTTTCCGCTTTGCAAACCGACTGGACGTGACATGGGGGCGTGGCAGTATCGACGATTCCATTTTTGAATTCGATTATCGAGATTGTGACTTAAATTAAATCGAAATCGTGACACCCCTACTACTAATAATAATTTTTCAACATAAATCTGTCAACGAACTAACCTATAACTTTCATTAATAACGTTAAACACATAGCGTTTGTATCTCACAACTCTAACGTTACCCTGCCAGTCAGGGGCGGAGTGGCAATCGGGAGAGTCGGGAGTTTCCCCGGTGGGCCGGTAGTGTTTTGAGGCCGCGAGGGCCGGTCTGATAATAGTTATACATTGCAAGTTCGCTATGCGCACTTTTTTTTTTTTTTTTTTACATTTTCGATAACGGAGCATATATTTGCACTAAGTGCCTGTCTTTTTAGCAAAAAGACACCCGTTACGAATTAGTTACAGTGGCGTAGGTCGTAGGGTGTGAGGTATTTGAATGCAGCTTTTGACGCGTTCGACCCGAGTTCGAATCCGCCTTTTGCCGAACTCTCTTCTCCCTTTTCCCAACACATATGAGATGTAAAATGTACCGCCTATACCATACCTGTCAAGTATCCCGTTTTGGCCGGGAAAGTCCCGTATTTTACCCTTCTTTCCCGCCGTCCTCCCGTATTAGTATTTTCCCGTAAATCTCCCGTATTTTAACCTGCGTTTTTAAAAAATAATAATACCCCGTCGGGCGGAGTAAAGAAAAAAAAACATTCCCAATCTGAGCTCTGTCACTAGCCTCGCGATAACCGCAATGCTACAGGTAGCCTACTGTAGGTGGCAGTTGTCGCGAGGTTAGTGTGTGAGGTCAGATGATGAGTGACAACGCGGGGAAAAACCGTAAACAGAGACGGATGATGGACGCGATGACAGAGACGAACACTCCGGCACTCCGGCCAAAAAAAAAAAAAAAAAACCTCATGTAAATACTGCGATCAATGGGACAGTGAATTTACTTTTCTGAAGAGGAGCAGGGTGAGGGACAGTCACGCATTTTGTAAGTTTTGATTTCCCTTATTTTCAAATCCAAAACTTGACAGGTATGGCCTATACCATAAAGGTCTCTAGTGTTATATTTTGCCAAAGAACTCAAATCGAAACCATGATATGGCTTTGTGCCTTTATAAAACAGCACAAGTTTATAGGCATTCTGTTTGTGCTGCGTGATTGAAAGAAAAGTGCGCTCTTTGCTCACGCGATCAGCATGGTGATCTGGTGTTTTCTCCTAAATAAAAGCTCAAGGGTTTATTTCTTGCAAGTGAAGAAATTAGGACAAAGGTATTTTAGTTTTCCTATACTATAGTGTAATGTAGGCTAAAATATACTTTTGAAATATTGATTTTCATTTATACAGTACATTTATAGGCGATATAGATTTATTATAGATTATTTTTTTTATTATATTTAAAAAAAATAATTAATAAATCATTATTACATTATTATAATAATTGTTTGGTACCCTAAAACACCATTGATAATGTAATGTAGACTGAGACTCTCATAACTAAAAAGATGTTTGAGCCATCTTTATTGTCCTGGTACAAAGCAATGCTTTTTCTTTGTTCAATGAGCAGTTCATGGGTTGAAGCTCTTAATTTTGATCTCTCAAAGAGCACCAGATTGATGCATTTAACCTTAAAATGTACACAATTTTAGAGGCCTAGGCACAGAGGTCCACCCAACATAATTTTACAAAATCCTATGTGAAAGAACGACCATTTATGAACTTTACTCCAGCATAGTACGACAAAGTTCCTTTTAAGTCAGTAAAACTGTAAATGCCATATTAAAATGTCCTTGTTCAAAATATACATTTAGCCTGCCTAAGAGGGGGCCTACAAGACATCTGAACTCTTAATCCGGCCCTGCCGGCGATGAGGGCCGGTGGTCTACGAAATTTCCCGGTAGATTTTTTGGTCCCACTCCGCCCCTGCTGCCAGTACATACAAAAATAGACCAAAGTGACATTGTTAACCAACCATTCTCGTCCTGTTCGAGCCTTAATTGTCGAACTTCTTCGGGGCCGTCATCTTGTTTCGGGTCCGACTCCGGTTCAAACTGATACGGTTGCACAGATGTGTCCTCAGAGAGAATCCCGCTGCCATAATAAACCATGAACTGTTGTCAAGTCAACACTCCAGGGCGTTGTGTCAAAGCGCCCACAGAACAGAGGGGCGGAGTCAGCGAAGCTCATTATCATTTAAAGGCATATGCACTGAAACGGCGTGCTGAAAACAGAGCTGTTTTTGAGCAGGTAAAATGAGTGTTTTCTTACAATACTAATGAGAACTTTTAATAAAAGTATATTACAAAGTTTTCATTTAGACCCTAAAGATTCATATTAACTTGTACAAAAATGGCATTATATGACCCCTTTAAAAAATGTGTATTCCCTAGCCCTCTGCTACAGCTGCTGACATCCAGAGAGAGACCCTACAAAGCACACCTTGCTTAATTGTGCAAGGTATATTCTTCCCTTATTTTGTTAAAGGAGTATTTTACTTTTAAAGGAAAATAACCCCATGATTTACTCGCCTTCAACCCATCCTAGGTGTATATGACTTTCTTCTTTCAGACAAATACAATCAGAGTTATATATAAAAAAATAAATAAATAAAAACTGACACTTGAGCTTTATAATGGCAGTGAATTGCAACCATTAGTTTTAGTTATCATATTGTGTTTATGCATTTCAGGAGAGACACTAAGTGCAGACAAATGGATGATGTCCATGGAAGGAACAATTGTGATGGGACCCGACAACAATCTTTTGAATGGAGTGGTTGCAACCTTCACTGCTTACTACGTGTTCAACATGCAGTACCCTAAAGACGCTTCGGGGCATCTTGAATTTATACAAAGGTATGTTTAAACTGTTTACACACTAACAAAGAAAATAGATCCATCATTCTCATATGGAACGTCCTATTATCATTTTGTCCTGTATTGTTAGGCTCTATGATATATTTTATGTATCGATTTCAATAGACAGGTTTCCATCCAATTAAAAATATATATTTTTTAAACGCATTCATAAATATTTGCCATAAAAATCCTTCTTAATGGAGAGCTTTCCATCAACTCTGTTATGCGAATTAGAAATTGACACAAACCTAGGGGGGAGTCATGAAAGCTGTGGGATCAAAACGTAGGGTTTTCAGAAAAATCACGATTTTATAACGATTCTTTTTCATTGTTGGTTTTACTATTTTGCAAGTGACTGAGCATTACATCCAAACTAATGTCCCTATTTTAAAAACAAAGCCTTACAATGAAACAAAATATGAAATAAAAAGAATGGCAAACATTTAGGCCAAAGTGGCGAAGATAAAAATCTTTGTTCTTATTTCTAAGACACATTACATATACACAACATAATATAAAAATGAAATAAACACTGCTTTATTTTTTCAGCTACAGTTGGTGAATTTAAAAAATATAAAAATAAAATACTACATAGACTTCGACTTCACTGTATTTATTATACATTGATTCGTATCGATGCTTTCTCAGTCAAGAGCATGTATTACAAAAGTAAAGTATTCCGGCACCGTGCCGGATCTCCGGCGAGACATGGTTCTGAAGAAATTTTCATCAGGATAGAAATTCGGAAAGGTTTAGCATTTTTGAGTTCCCCAAAACCTATGGCAGCTCTCTCAAAAAAAAGGTGTTTAGCCAATCAGAAGCAGGGTAAGATGGGACTTGTGTTTGCTAGCTATAACAACGTGCAGCTATCCAACAAGATGAACGTTTTCTCTGTCTCGCATGCGTGATGTGCGAGTGCGTGGAAAAATAGAACCAATTCCTATTTTAAAGCACGTGTGCGCCGGGACCGCGCTGTCCACGTTCCTGGTGTAGCCAGAATCGCTAGTGTGATACTCATGAAAAATGAGTACACAATATGGATGTATGAAAATATGTATATATCATAATATTCCTCTTCTATACCCTTTCATATGGACATTCATGAAGGACCTCTTTTTCTATTTTTTACATTTTGCATGGACACTTAAAAAAAGAGACTTTTATTTTGACACGGGATCATGTTTACGGGCTATCTCTGCAGCCTCCGCTCAAATCATACAGAGGAGCTGGCAGAGAACAGACGTGGAAAGTCCCTGAACCGCTTGTAGTTTTGAGTTTATTAAACAAGTCCAAAGAGCAGTACATTGGAAATGAGATTAATGCCTTTTTAAATAACACCTTTTTTTCAGTATTACAAATATTTACAGATGGTTCTAAGGAACCTATCAGTCAAAAGGTTGGAGTAGGAGTATATATTCCACTTTTTAAAAAACAGATTAGTCTGAGGTTGACTGATGAGATGTCCTGTTACACTGCAGAATTAACAGCTATAATAATAGGACTACAGTGGGTTGAACAAGTCAGACCAAATAAAATAGTCATATGTTCAGATTCTTCTTCAGCTTTAATTAGTATATTACATGCGAGATCAGACCGAGAAGATTTGTTAATGGAAATTTATTTATCATTATACAGACTGAAAGAAGCTGGAATAGTGGTGTATTTTTGTTGGGTACCAGCACATGTTGGGGTATCTGGTAATGAAGTTGCTGATAAACTAGCAAAAAAAGCACTAGAAAAGAGAGAGGTGGATGTTAGAGTACCTATGGGGAAAAAGGAGGCAAAATCGATTTTAAGTTAGTGAATAAGTGGCAAATTAGATGGGATAGTAGTAGCAAAGGGAGATGGTGTTATAGCATCACAAAGATAGTAGGGAGGGTAAAAAAAGAAGAGGTTTTGCTGTCTAGGATAAGACTTGGACATTCAGGGTTAAACTCGACACTGTCAATTATGGGATTACATGAGACTGGATTATGTGATGAATGTGGTGTATCTGAACATGTATGTCATGTATTATTTATTTGTAGTAAGTATAATATTTTTCGGGATGTGTTATTCAGTCATTTGAAGAATGGAGAGGAAAAAATGAAGAATGAGGATATTTTAGGAAAAGGTTTAATGGATAGACAGATATATAGAGCATTATTTGCGTTTATATATGATTCAGGTTTGGGAAATAGATTATAATAAGTGTGTAATGTTGAACCTGCCATGGGGGATGAGTGTGGACGGAAGAGCTGAACACGCAGCGCCGGATGAATCACAATGAAACCTCTATTGCAGGTATGATAATTAATGTTGATGTGTATGGGATGATATAGGTAGAAAGGTTATTTATTTTTTTATTTTTTTGTCCAGACTCATCACCCAAGGTTAATTTGCCATCCAGCAGCACAGTAGGTGGCGATAATGCTCCTTAGGAGTTAATCGCCATTAAACAGGAAGAAGAAGAAGAACAGACGTGATTCCCGACTCTCTTCTTTTTTTACTGTATTTTCAGGTACATAGTACAAATGTTCGGGGAAAACTTGATCAAATAGGGTAACACCCACTTAATTGTAATGTACGGTGAGGGCTGGTTGTGACAATTTGATAACTTACAAGTGTGATTTCGAAAACTGTTGTGTGGGTTATACTGTGGTAAAACTACTGTAAATTCTTCTGTGAATGCAATATTTGAGTCTAATATGTTTATTCAGTGTGTCAGATCAAAATGTTCCATTGGGTTATGTGTAGAAGTTAATCGGTTTGGAAGTTATGAAAGAAGTTATCAGAAATGTCTAATGGCGGCCTGAATAGCTGTTCATGCTTTAAAATGTTGATTTTTGACAAACTAATGGTGAAACAAATGTCACAAATGCTTTAAGAGTTGTAACAGACTTAAAAACTGCACTTAGGTGAATAATCAAAGTGATAACTTGCTAGATTTGACTGTTGACCCATGAGAAAGTAGGAAAAAAGGGTTGTTGTATGTTCAAACAGGTTAACTGAGAAAAGGACAAACAATGAAAAGAGATTATAGGAGTTTATTTTTGTGGTTTAAGAAACTGGTGAATGTTGGAGATTGATTTGTTGTCAATAAATATATCATACAGAGGAGCTGGCAGAGAACAGACGTGATTCCCGACTGTCTTCTTTCTTTCCTGTATTATCAGTAATCTGACTGCTGGGTCTCCGGAGGCGGGACCTGCAACACTGACATCAGTTGAATCAGCGTAATACGCGCGTGTATTACTCAACTTACTCGGTGTAGCTCGGGTGTTAGAATCACAGTCTAGAGATCTTTCTATTTGTAAACAATGCTCATGAATTTAGACCTACCCCTCCGAATCTAATAGTCTGCTCATTTGGGAAATGGCTGAGACAATTCCGAAAGTAAATTGAATGAAAATAATCATTTAAAAATATACAGGCCTATATAAAATAGGAAATCAGATTTTACCGATGCAAAGCTTTTAAAGGGAGATGCATCATGGTTTCAGCCCAATTTCTATCCGATACACGCCACTCCAGCCGGTGCACTCGCATCGCAGACCCTTGCATTGATCTGGCAAAGCCAAAGACACATACACACAAACACACACATCACACTCATATAGCCTACAATGACCCTCAGTCTCACACACACAAGCACTCATTCATTCATTCATAAAGATCCCTTAATGTTTCGTGTCATGGTTATGACCATGCCATTTCAGTCTTAAATGTTACCTGATAAGTGTGTTTTCCCCCCTGTTTTCAGAGACTTTTGCGGCATAAATCCCCAGACGGGCAGCAAGGCAGAAAAAAAAACGAGGGCTGAACGCAGTTTGCACTTCTTATCAGTTTTAAGAGAAAATAAAAATATATTAAAAAAATATATATATTAAGTGTTTTGTTCCCTTTCGTCCTGGGAACTCCGACGTGTCGTCGGGGAGTTCCCTGACGAATTGGGATCACGCTAGGGAGACCAATCGACTTCGAGTGAAACTAAAACGAGCCAATGAAAATTGGCATGCAAGATTTGCATTCCGCGACCCGCCTACCAGTGCGGGTATAAAAGCCGGAAGCAAACGCATCCAAAATGCTTTTTGCTTCGGAGCCGACCAGTTGTGTCCTCTGAGTGTTATGAGCTTAAGGATTGTGCTTTCTGAACGCTCAACGAGTCTGCTGTTTCCTGAGATCTCTCTGTGCTGGTGTGACGGCGCTTCAGCGGTCTTCGCGATCTCCCGTCTGCCTGTTTGTTACTACACGCGCTGTGTTTACAAAGAGCTGTTTTAACAGCTGGTATTCGGTTGAGTGCACACAGTGGGCTTGCAGTTTCCCCGCTGTGTTGCCGCGTTGATCCCTGTGTGCTTCAGCACAACTAAAGAGTATTTCTCTGAAAGAGCAACACGGGTGAAGATCGCGTCCTTTTAAGGATGACGTTTCATCCGTGTGTTTCTGGATGCGGTCAGATTCTGCCTCCGGTTGATGGTCATGATCGCTGTCTCTCGTGCTTGGGCCTCGCGCACGCTGAGGCAGCTTTCGTGAACGAGTCATGTTCCCATTGCGGGAATATGACCGTCGCAGTGTTAAGATCGAGACTAAGATCCCTCTCACGAGGGGGAGTCCCTTTGGAGATTCCCCGATCTAGTTCGTCTTCTGGTTCATTTCAGAAGCCGGCTACTTCGGCTAATCCCATTGGTGGTCTGAGGGTTACAGTGAGGAATAATCCGCCGGGTGAAAGACCCCCACGGACCCCTCACTCCTGCACACTGCTGCCATTGGAGCCCTTGGAGGAGCGCGCTGGGCCATCTCGTATGGTCCCGGTCGTTTCCTTCGGGGCTCCGCCGGAGGATCAGATGTCGATCGCTGCATCGGAGGGAGAGCGGTCATCTTCTGGGAATGACGACTTGGCTGCGTTGCCCCCTTCTGGTGTGGTAGCGTTGTCCGAGCCGGACCCGGAAATGGCCGCTATGCTTTCCCGGGCGGCCGCAAGCGTAGGGCTCGTGTGGAACCCTCCACCGTGTCCCGAACCTTCGCGGCTCGATGATTGGTTTCTCGGGGCGGCCCGTGCTGGTTCTCAGCGCCCCGCCCCGGTGCCTTTCTTCCCGGAAGTGCATGAAGAGGTGACGAAATCATGGAAGGCCCCTCTGGCGGCCCGACATAGATCGACTCCCTCCTCCTCCCTTACCACCCTCGATGGCGGGGCAGTGAAGGGTTATGAGGGCATTCCCCCGGTGGAGCGGTCGGTTGCTTTACAGCTGTGCCCTAAATCCGCTTCCACCTGGAGGGGTGACCCTACTCTCCCCTCTCGCGCCTGTAGGTTCTCCTCCGGTCTGACCGGTAAGGCCTATAGTGCGTGTGGAGAAGCTGCTTCTGCCCTGCATGCCATGGCGCTCCTCCAGGTCCATCAGGCGAGAGCGCTTTGCGACATGCAGGAGGGTGGTACCGACCCAGGTTTGCTCCAAGAGCTGCGCACGGCAACGGACCTTGCCCTCCGGGCGACGAAAGTCACCGCGCGTTCCCTGGGCCGAGCGATGTCCACACTCGTGGTCCAGGAGCGACATCTCTGGCTCACCCTGGCCGATATGACGGAGTCAGACAAGTCCAGGTTTCTGAACTCCCCCATTTCCCAGGGTGGCCTATTCGGCGACGCGGTCGAGGACTACGCCCAACAGTTCTCCGCCGCCCAGAAGCAGTCCGAGGTGATCAAGCACATCATGCCCCGGAGACAGGCTGCTGCTGGCCCGTCCCCTCCGGCTCCACCTCGCGCTGCTCGTCGCCGAGGGCGCCCTCCTGCCGCCGCCTCCGCCCCTGCTCCGCCTAAGCAGCAGCCTCCTAGGCAGCAGCCGGCCGGCCGCAAGAGAGGTGCCCAGCCCGCCCGGGGCTCGTCGAAACCCCCTGGTAAGAGGAGAGGTAAGCGGCCCTGAGACGGGCGGCCCAGAGGACCTGACTGCTGCTCTTCAGGAGGGTGCTACTGCACCCCTCCTTCCCCCGGAGGAGGGCCGGGTGGAGAATCCTTTGTTTCGTTTTGTTTTTCTTCCGCCGCTTCCTTCAGCGGTACCCACTTTATCAATAAAAGAGCAGTTTCCAATTCCTCTGGGTCTATCTCGGTCGAGACTGACTTCTCAGTCTCCCCCATCCGAGGGGGTCAGAATGACAGTGTGCGCCGCCTCGTTGCCTCGCCGCTCTCGTTCCCCTCTCCCCAGCGCTCAGATGACAGCTACGCCGCCTCGGCCTCGTCGCTCTCGTCTCCCGCTGGGCAAGGAGGCGCGGAAACCTGGATTCGACGCCCCCGAGCCTCGTTCCTCGTTTCCCCTCCTTCCTTCGCCTCCGTGGAAACAGGTAAGTGTTGCCTCGCACACTCAGACCTCTCTCTCGGCCGCAGTAATGCCTCCGGAGTCCGGTCCCTGTCTTCCACCTCGCTACCCCTCCGCGGGTACGCCGGTGGTCCGAGTGGGCTCCTTGGCACGGTTCCTCGAAGCTCCCGTTCAAAATGCTCACGCAGAAACGCATCTTCGAGTGCATCCGTCCCCGGGATTGGTTTGCAGCGATCGACCTGAAGGACGCGTACTTTCATGTCTCGATTCTCCTTCGACACCGACCTTTTCTTCGGTTCGCGTTCGAAGGTCGAGCATACCAGTACAAAGTCTTACCCTTCGGCCTGGCCCTCTCGCCCCGCGTCTTCACGAAAGTCGCGGAGGCGGCCATTGTTCCCATGAGAGAACATGGCGTTCGCATTCTCAACTATCTCGACGACTGGCTCATAATAGCTCACTCGCGAGATCTGTTGTGCGAACACAGGGACTTGGTGCTCCAGCACCTCAGCCGTTTGGGTCTTCAGGTCAACTGGGACAAGAGCAAACTCTGCCCAGTGCAGAGGATCTCTTATCTCGGTATGGAGTTGGACTCGGTCGCCCAGACTGCGCGCCTCACCGAGGAGCGCGTCCAGTCAGTGCTCAACTGCCTCAAGTCCTTTCAAGGCAGGTCAGCGGTCCCACTGAAACAGTTTCAGAGGCTCCTGGGGCATATGGCAGCCGCAGCCGCGGTGACGCCGCTCGGTCTGCTCCATATGAGACCGCTTCAGCGCTGGCTTCACGATCGAGTCCCGAGATGGGCGTGGCAGAGCGGCACGTTCCGGGTCAACATTACCCCGCACTGTCGCCAAACCTTCAGTCCTTGGTCAGACCCTGCGTTTCTACGGGCCGGAGTGCCCTTAGTCCAGGTCTCCAGGCATGCTGTGGTTTTCACAGATGCCTCTGCCAACGGATGGGGGGCCACGTACAACGGGCATGCAGTTTCAGGTCTGTGGACGGGGCCTCAACTGCATTGGCACATCAACTGCCTAGAGTTGCAAGCAGTACGCTTAGCCTTGTCGCGCCTCAAGGGGCTGCTTTTGCACAAGCACGTACTGGTCCGTACGGACAGCACTGCGACCGTTGCGTACATCAACCGTCAGGGTGGTCTACGCTCCCGTCGTATGTCGCGACTCGCCCGCCATCTCCTCCTGTGGAGTCAGAAGCATCTGAGGTCGCTTCGAGCCATTCACATCCCTGGTGTGCTCAACCGTACAGCCGACGAGCTTTCACGGCAGCCACCTCTTCCGGGAGAATGGCGACTCCACCCCCAGACGGTTCAGCTGATATGGGAAGTCTTCGGAGCCGCTCAGGTAGACCTGTTTGCCTCTCCGGACACGACCCATTGCCGGTTGTTTTACTCCCTGACCGAGGGTTCTCTCGGCACGGATGCACTGGCGCACAGCTGGCCCCTGGGTCTTCGCAAATATGCGTTTCCCCCAGTGAGCCTTCTTGCACAGATTTTGTGCAAAGTCAGGGAGGACGAGGAGCAGGTCCTGCTCGTTGCGCCGTATTGGCCCAACCGGACTTGGTTCGCGGAACTCATGCTCCTCGCGACAGCCCCTCCTTGGCCGATTCCTCTGAGGAAGGACCTCCTTTCCCAGAGACGGGGCACCTTGTGGCACCCGCGTCCAGACCTCTGGAGACTCCATGTGTGGTCCCTGGACGGGACGCGGAGGTTCTAGGTGGCCTACCACAGGGTGTGGTAGACACCATCACTTCCGCCAGAGCCCCCTCTACGAGGCGCCTCTATGCGTTGAAGTGGAACCTGTTCGTCGAGTGGTGTTCTTCCCACCGGGAGGACCCCCGAACTTGCCCGATCAGAGTCGTGCTTTCCTTCCTGCAAGATGGGTTGGAGCGAAGGCTGTCTCCCTCCACCCTCAAAGTGTATGTTGCCGCAATAGCTGCGCATCACGATGCAGTAGAAGGTAAGTCATTGGGAAAGCACGACCTGATCATCAGATTCCTTAAGGGTGCCAGGAGGCTGAATCCACCTCGTAGTGTGCACCCCTTACCCTCTTGGGACTTGACTCTAGTGCTTAGTGCACTTCAGAGGCCCCCGTTCGAGCCCTTGCCTTCAGTCGAGTTGAATATCTTGTCTATGAAGACAGCGCTCCTGTTGGCTTTGGCTTCCTTTAAGAGGGTAGGGGATCTGCAGGCATTTTCGGTCGACGAGTCGTGCCTAGAGTTCGGACCGGGCCTTTCTCACGCTGTGTTGAGACCCCGGCTCGGATACGTGCCCAAGGTTCCTACCACCCCGTTTGTGGATCAGGTAGTGAACCTGCAAGCGCTGCCCCTGGAGGAGGCAGACCCAGCCCTAGCTTTTCTCTGTCCCGTCCGCGCCCTGCGCTGTTACGTGGACAGAACGCAAAGCTTCAGGACCTCAGATCAGCTCTTTGTTTGTTACGGAGGCCAGCAGAAGGGGAAGGCTGTCTCCAAGCAGAGGTTGTCCCACTGGCTAGTGGATGCTATCGCCCGGGCTTATGAGTCCCAGGGCGTGCCTTGCCCACCTAGGTTGACGGCACACTCTACTAGGAGTGTTGCCTCCTCCTGGGCTTTGGCGCAAGGCGCCTCGCTGACAGACATCTGTAGAGCTGCGGGCTGGGCGACACCTAACACGTTCGCTAGGTTTTATAGCCTCCGTGTTGAACCTGCTTCCTCCCGTGTACTCGCTACGGCCGGTAGCGCGAGGAATTAGGTTATGTCGGCTTGCTACGCCATTCCCGCCCCGTGGGCCGGATACGTGCGTCTTTTACTCCGTTGGTTCCCCAACATACGGCTAACCTCGTGAGTTCCTCCATCACCCCTTCGGCATCAGGCGAGGCGGATCGCCGGTGCCAGGTCTATTACCTCTCGTAGGAGTTGCTATTAGACTGGGTGGCCTTAACAGTGGTCCCTTCGGTGACCCATTTTTTCCACGTTCCAGCTACCCTCCGGGTTAGCTCCGTGTCTTCCTCTCGACAGATCCCTCTGTCGTCCTTGCTGAGTACGCTCCCACCCCTCGGGCTGGGACTACCTCAAGGACTTCCGTATGTTGCACTACCCCACGGGTTAGTACATACGTGTATTCCAGTGCCTCCCTTCGGGCGGGCAGGGCTCCGTAGCGTTCCCTCCTACGGGTTGGGCACGCTTTCCCAGTGTTATCCAATCCACTGAGTGGGTCTTGCGGAACAGCAGTGTGATTTTCCTTAGCTAGCTCCCGCATCTTGTTCAAGAAACTGCTGCAGGGTAGCTTAGCTGGGCGCTGGAAGGGGTCAGCACCATGGCGTGTTTGTAGGGATCCCAATTCGTCAGGGAACTCCCCGACGACACGTCGGAGTTCCCAGGACGAAAGGGAACGTCTCGGTTACATATGTAACCCTCGTTCCCTGAGTACAGGGAACGGAGACGTGTCGTCCCCTCGCCACGTTGCTGTACCTTCGCGGAGGACTGGACACTGTTCGGCTCCTCAGCGAAAAAGCATTTTGGATGCGTTTGCTTCCGGCTTTTATACCCGCACTGGTAGGCGGGTCGCGGAATGCAAATCTTGCATGCCAATTTTCATTGGCTCGTTTTAGTTTCACTCGAAGTCGATTGGTCTCCCTAGCGTGATCCCAATTCGTCAGGGAACTCCCCGACGACACGTCTCCGTTCCCTGTACTCAGGGAACGAGGGTTACATATGTAACCGAGACGTTTTTCTTTGCAGAAGTCTGAAAGAGGACATTTATCCAAGTTACAAGATTTAATTGTAATATTTACAATATTCTGTCCTGTGAAATTACAGGAAATCCCTAAAATTACAGGAAATTCCTGGCTACTGAGTTGCCGTAAATATAACATTTTGCTGTAATATTTTACAGTATTCTATCCTGTGAAATTACAGGAAATTCTATTAAGTACAGTACCTTGTTGTAGTTATTTTACAATAACAGTCCTGTATACTGTTTACAGTAAATTTACGGCAACTATTAGCAGGAATTTCCTGTAAAATTACAGGAAATTTCTAACAGTGTACCATCTGAATTTTGAGAAAATCGAGACTCATCAGACCAGGCAACATTTTTCCAGTCTTCAACTGTCCAATTTTGGTGAGCTCTTGCAAATTGTAGCCTCTTTTTCCTATTTGTAGTGGAGATGAGTGGTACCTGGTGGGGTCTTCTGCTGTTGTAGCCCATCCGCTTCAAGGTTGTGGGTGTTGTGGCTTCATGAATGCTTTGCTGCATACCTCGGTTGTAACGAGTGGTTTTTTCAGTCAAAGTTGCTCTTCTATCAGATTGAATAAGTCGGCCCATTCTCCTCTGACCTCTAGCATCAACAAGGCATTTTCGCCCACAGGACTGCCGCATACTGGATGTTTTTCCCTTTTCACTCCATTCTTTGTAAACCTTAGAAATGGTGTGCGTGAAAATCCCAGTAACTGAGCAGATTGTGAAATACTCAGACCGGCCCATCTGGCACCAACAACCATGCCACGCTCAAAATTGCTTAAATCACCTTTCTTTCCCATTCTGGCTTCAGTTTGGAGTTCAGGAGATTGTCTTGACCAGGACCACACCCCTAAATGCTTGATGCAACTGCCATGTGATTGGTTGATTAGATAATTGCATTAATGAGAAATTGAACACCTAATAATCCTTTAGGTGAGTATATATATATATATATATATATATATATATATATATATATATATATATATATATATATATATATATATATATATATATATATATACATACATATACAGTCGTGCCCAGAATTAATCATACCCCTGGTAAATATGATCAAAAATGGCTGTAAAAAATAAATCTGCATCGTTTATCCTTTTGATCTTTCATTAAAAAAATTGGCAAAAATCTAACCTTTCATTGAAGTAAAAGAATTGAAAATGGGGAGGAAAATCACATTATAAAATAAATATTTTTCTCCAAAACACGTTGGCCACAATTATTATATGAATAAAATATCTATGAAGTATATTCCCATTAATATTTACCTTTTTTAGCACACCAGGGTGACTAGGAACATGAAATTGTCCAGCTATGACTTCTTGTTCACAGGAGTTTAAATATGAGGAAGCACAAAGGCCAAATTCCCTTAATCATCCATCACAATGAAGTAAAACCACAGAACATGGTTCTGATGTGCACAAAAGATTGTTGAGCATCACAAAATAGAAAGTGGATGTAAGAAAATAGCTAAAGAATTGAAAAATCCCACTTTGACCATCAGGGCAATAATTAAGAAGTTCCAATCATCTAAAGATGTTACGATTGCCAGGAAGAGGACGTGTGTCTATATTTTCTTAATGGACGGTGAGGATAAAAGTTTGAGCGGCCAAAGACTCTTCAAGGGATCACAGATGGAGAATTGCAGAGATTAGTTGAGTTTTGGGGTCAGAAAGCCTATTAAAAAAAATCAAACAACCCCTACATCACCAAATGTTGTTTGGGAGGGTTTTAAGAAAAATCCTCCTCGCTCATCCAAAAACAAACTCCAGCATATTCAGTGTCAGACACGACTGGATCTTCAAACGGCACAGGCTTCTGTGGTCAGATGAAACTTACAAAACCAATCAAAAGATAAAGTCCTTGTAAATAATCAGGATTTAGTGTGGTCTATTTTTCTGCTGGAGGTCCTGGACATCTTGTTCAGATACATGGCATTGTGGATTCTAGCAAATATTAACAGATAAAAAATCAAAACCTGAGCCTTCTGCTAGAAATCTTATAATAGGCCGTGGTTGGATCTTCCATCAGGACAGCGATCCAAAACAAACATCAAAATCAACACAAAAATGTGTTGGGGAGCACAAAATGAAGCTTCTGCCATGACCGTCCCAGTTCCCTGAGCTGAACCATATAGAAAATGAGTGGGCTGAACTGAAGAGAAGAAGCGCCAATATGGATCTGGGAATCTGCAGGATCTGGAGAGATTCTGTATGGAGGAATGGTCTCTGATCTCTTGTCAGTGTTCTCCAAACTCATCAGGCATTATATGAGAAAACTCCGAGCTGTTATCTTGGCAAAAGGAGATTGCAAAAAGGTATTTAATAAAAGGGTATGAATAATTGTGGCCAACGTGTTTTGGAGAAAAACATTTATTTTATAATGTGACCCCCCCCCCCCCCCCCCACTTCAAATCTTTTACTTCAATGAAAGTTTAGGATTTTGCCAATTTTTTTGTATGAAAGATCAAAAGGATAAATGCAGATTTATTTTTTATAGCATTTTTTATCATATTTACCAGGGGTATGAGCACGACTGTATATATATATATATAGTTATTTAGTTATTTTTTAAGTCATGGCCACATCACGCGTCACAACCTTAAGCAGATAAGCAGAAACATGAGCCGGCGACTGTTTCAACACACCATGTTTCACACACATTTGCCATTAAAATAGTAATAGGAATGTAACTGTATGTTTTTGCTTTGCTTTTTTGTTTTTAAGTTCTGAGCTAGATTACTGTGTTTCATACTAGTTAAAATCATCTTTCTTCTCATACTTGGTGTTCCTCTCAAGAATGTTGTCCCAACCTCTCGTTGAGAGCCTCTCTCTCTCCTCTCTCTTCTCTCTCTCTCTCTCTCTCTCTCTCTCTCTCTCTCTCTCTCTCTCTCTCTCTCTCTCTCTCTCTCTCTCTCTCAACTCTTCTCTTATATCAAACATACTGTTATACATTATCCAATTGTCAATTTGTTACAGTGAACTTTTAAAGATATGTAGTCTACAGCTGGGGATTGATTAAACAACTAGATTGTTGTATTCACTATTTTTTTTTGTATTCCCTATTATAATTTATCGTTATGCATTTGCACTTTTTCTATCTGGACACGGAGCATAAGAAACATGCAACTTGTTCATTATCATTACATGTAAAACTGTTGATTTCTACATGGCAGTTCAATTAATATTGTATTTTTAGACCATTGGTATTGACTGGTTTAAGTTATTTTATTGGTATAAGCAAGGGCATGGCCTAAGGCCTAAAATGCACCAGAATGCAGGAAATCACATCTACGAAATTCAAAATCACAGATCCAGGTGCAAAGTGACGCCACTTTGCACAGATCCCTCCAGACAACTCTTGACGGACACTGCCGTATTAGCACAGACCCACCCTGAGTGAGCTGAGTTGTACACATCATGCCACTGATTCGATGCTAGAGAAGAATCAAGACAAGAATGTCTCCTAAGCGATTTAGGTTTTTGTTGTTGGATGCAAGAATGAACATAGCAGTTGTAATTTGCTCCCAACATCTGAGCTGCTGAAGGCGCAGTGGATTGCTTTCAGTTTTGAAGGTTATGCGTCCCCCAATCTACCTAAATGTGTTTATGATTGCGCACATCATTTCCTCCAGACTGCTTTGTGAATGAAGGTAAGTACAAAGCAGGCTTTGCTAAAAAGTTGTTACTAGAGGATGGATCTGTACCAACTATTCGTCATCCAGCTTACAGTCTCCGGAACAATAGGCCTACTCATAGACTGTAAAAAAATAGGTAACGACAGTAATTAAAGGGAGAGTGCGCACTTTATTACATTACAGTGTTTTTGTGTAATTCGCTGTGTGTTGATGATAATGCAAGGGAGAGAGAGAGAGTTTATGGATAACACTATAATGCGCTCTTACAGTGACTTTCTGGAGTAAAACAGACACTTCATCTTTTGTGTGAAGTGCAATAAACTTATATTAAACTTAGTACAATAAAACTCATCAGTAAAGTTCATTCTGATGGGCTTCGCTACTACTTCCGCTCAATTTCAGTTCGCTTCTGTACTCAGTCTGAGATAGCGACCTATCTCTCAGTTTTCCTCCGGCCAATCAACGAACAGAGGGCAGACTGAGAGCCGGGACGTAGATGCTAAGCGCCGAGTTTAAGATTGTATTTTAGGTTAGGGAAATTGAAAACAACCGCGGATATCGAGACACGGGATGCAATTCGCTCTGTTGCGGAGAATATTCCTGGCATTTGCAAACTGAAGCCTGAACAAGAAGAGTGTTTGTTAAACATTTTGAATGGAGGTGATGTTGTGGCCCTTCTCCCGACAGGTTTTGGGAAAAGTTTAATTTATCAACTATTACCGATCGTCAGCGAGAAACTGGGGAGGCCAAAGGCCGGCAAGGCGATAGTTGTGATTGTGTCCCCCTTGGTTGCACTCATGGAGGATCAGGTTAAGGAGGCAGCAAAGCTCGGTCTGTGTGCTGCACAGCTTGGTGTGCACAATGATCGAGAAATCATGGAGGGGAATTTCAGACTTATTTTTGGTAGCCCTGAATCCAAAATGGCGAGCTATGTTTGCATCAACCCTATACTAAGACAACCTCGTCTCCATTGTTGTTGACAAGGCACACGTCGCATACAAATGGTGAGTTTGCATACATGGGTTTGGTAATTAACTTCAACAAGTTAATTTATTTTGACATCAGCTCAGTTCAACATTGTCATTTGCTGTCTTGTCTGATCAGAGAAAACGCTAATAGTGACCAGGTGTAAACATTATTTGATGATCAATTTAATCATTATGCAAAACGATGAAATTGTGACTTTGCTTCCATTGACTAAAACTAGACTAAAATTTCCAAACATTTACAGTATTCGACTAAAACTTGACTAAGCAAAAACTGGATGAGGCTGACTAAATATGATAAAAACTAAAATTTACATTTGACACAGGACTAAGGCTAAATATAAAAATAGCTGAGGACATGAACACTAGCTCCCACCATTCTAAAAAATCATTAGTATTTGTATTTTTATACTGGCCCATGTAAAAAAACAATGTCTGTGTTGTAAGCCTCGGTATTCTAATGTTTACAATTTTGTTTGGGTCCCTCTTTCATTTTAAGCCATTTCATTTTAAATTTGGGACTTCTTTTTTCTTTTTTAAATTAGTTTCATCATCTACAAAAAAAAGAAAAAAAGAATTTGTTTACATCCCTAGATATAAGTAATCGCTTTAAAGAACCTTGACTTGTCAAGATCTTGTTAAAATCAGCAGCTGCAATATAGAACATTCTGGATATCATTTATTTGTTTTTATATAACTGAGCCAGAGACAAACCAAGCAAGTTGACTCCAATCGTGAGACAAATTTCACTGTGTAGATATGTTGTTAAAGGAGATGGTTATTAGTGTTCATCAGATATTAGTCTGATGATTCCCAAGGTCAGTGCCAGCAGATCTCTTACCCTGGAGAACAAACAGTAAATGTTTGCTTTCTGCACCAACGATCACAAAGGAAAATGTTTGACAGCTTGTTTGGATGGCATTCCAGATTTGCTTTACTGGATTTAATTTGCATGTTTGTATGGAAAAACAATGCACTGGGTCTGTAAAACAAAGAATATGAGAGAAAGTCAGATGATGACAGGTTGTTTTAAAAGTATATCAGAATGCCTTGAAACAGGGTCGTCCTAAGCTTGGCCACACCGGTTGCACCGTTCTAAGGATGGGCCTCCCTAGAAAATAAATTGTTATTTTTGTAAATTGTACATATGAGAGCCTAATCTGGTACCACTACTTTAAGCAAACTGTGGAGCACATGACAAAAAAGTTCCATGCCAGTTTTCTCTGCCAACAGTTTCTTTCTTAGAAATATTATGAGGTTTATTTGATTAGTAAAATGCAGCTGATTTGTTTGTTCTGACTGTAAAGGTGTGCTGTGATTGGTCACACCCTCACACTCTTTTGTCATTGGCTGTATGTCAGTTTAATTAAAGAGAGAGTCAGTGTCATCATGCACAATTCTGGCCTCTACCTCAACTAATCATTGAAAAATAATGAAATCTCTTCACTGGATGAAGATGAAGACGACACTCACTGTGCGGGTGAGGTGAGTAATTAATGACAGAATTTAAATTTTTGGGTGAACTAATCCTTTAAGTATACAAGCAAATGAGGATAATTAACGACACACCCCTGAACTAAATGACAGCTAACCAGAAACCATGACAACTAACTCAACAGTGAAACAGTGCAAACGGAAAACAAGTCCAAACTAAGTGAGAGTGCGACATAATGCAGCACAAAGAGACAGGCTATAAAACAAGGCATGGGAAAAATCTCGGGTTATGACTATAACCCTTGTTCCATGAGAAGGGAACGAGACACTGCGTTGTCAAAAACGTCTCTTTAGGGACGCTCCCTAAGCGTGCACCTCTGAAGTATGAATGAAACTTATTCCAAACCTGATTGGTGTTCAGTCATGACGTAACATATGATGGCATAACCGGATGTCATAAAAGTGACGCCGGCACACACACACATTAGCCTAGCTATAAGCAAGACACTCTCAGGCCTCGAGGGGCATGGCAGGACGACGCAGTGTCTCGTTCTCTTCTCAAGGAAGAAGGGTTATAGTCATAACTCCAGATGTTCCCTTTCGAGGGAACTCGAACTGCGTCGTCGAAAACGACTCTTTGGGGAACGAATGCCCACTAGGCCACACACCGAAAACAGGCCTGCCCTAGAGTGAAACTGACTCAGGCACTAAACTAGGACGAGAGCACATGTGCGCCAGGCTTACTAGGGAGGTGCAAACTATAAAATCTGACAAAGGTGTGCGGGGTAGCCCAACCGGCTGCCTCACAGATCTCCTGAAGGGGCACTCCCGATAAGAGAGCCCTAGAGGATTCCATGCATCTAGTTGAATGAGCCCTTATGGCCAAAGTGAAGGCAAATTGCGCACCTTGTAGGCCGAGGCAATTGCCTGAACAATCCAATTACTAATAGTCTGCTTGGATGCAGGGAGCCCCTTCTTAGGTGACCCAAAACACACCAACAGTTGGTCCGACCTCCTCCACAAAGAGGACTCTCAAGGTACAAACTCAAAGCTCTGACCAGGCAGAGCAAATGGAGCCTCTCTTCTTCTGCCGACACATGATGTGGAGGATGAAATGCCTGTAGGACCGTAGACTGTGCCATTTTGGAAGGCACCTTAGGCACATACCCAGGCCTAGGATGCAAGATAGCCTTAACTCCCCCAGGGGCAAACTCCAAGCTAGCTGGCGTTACTGCCAGGGCTTGTAGATCTCCCACCCTTTTTAAAGAGGTAATAGCCAAGAGGAAAGCCACCTTGAACGTAAGGTCCTTAAGCGAAGCCGACTGAAGGGGTTCGAATGGGGCCAGGGATAACCCTTCAAGAACCACCGCCAAGTCCCAGGCCGGAAACCTGGACCTGGTTGTCGGTCTCATCCTCCAAGTACCATGGAGAAAACGAATGACCAGCTGGTGCCTTGCCAGAGGCCCATCACTCAGTGGTGCATGGAAAGCCGCAATGGCAGCCACACCTTAAGTGTGGAAGGGAGAGAACCGCAGAGAAACGTTTTTGAAGAAACTCCAGAACTGAAACCACTGGGCAGTTAACTGGATCTAACTCATGTTCTCTACACCAACTGGAAAAAACATTCCACTTGAGGCCATATAATCTCCTAGTGGACAGAGCCCTAGAGCTAAGTATGTCTCAACCACCCCAGCTGATAGTCCGGCATCTAGGTACTGAGCACCCTCAGAGGCCAAACCCACAGGTTCCACAGCTCCGGGCGAGGGTGGAATATTGTGCCTTCCCCTGAGACAACAGATCCTTCCTGGAATCTGCCATGGCGGACCTATAAGGAGTGATATTATGTCTGAAAACCATACTCGGGCCGGCCACAATGAGGCAACCAGTAGTAGACTACACGCCAGCAGCTATGTCACCCTGTAGCTCAAGACTGGTTCCCACTGAAGCTAAGCAGGGCTGAGCCTGGTTAGTACCTGGATGGGAGACCTCCTGAGAAAACCAGGTTGCTGCTGGAAGAGGTGTTAGTGTGGCCAGCAGGGGGTGCTCACCCTGTGGTCTGTGTGGGTCTTAATGCCCCAGTATAGTGACAGGGACACTGTACTGTTAAAAAGCACCGTCCTTCGGATGAGACGTTAAACTGAGGTCCTGACTCTCTATGGTCATAAAAAATCCCAGGATGTCCTTCAATAAAGAGTAGGGGTGTAACCCCGGCATCCTGGCCAAATTTGCCCATTGGCCTCTGTCCATCATGGCCTCCTAATCATCCCCATATACTGATTGGCTTCATCACTGTCTCCTCTCCACCAGTAAGCTGGTGTGTGGTGAGCGTTATGGCGCAATATGGCTGCCGTCGCATCATCCAGGTGGATGCTGCACATTGGTGGTGGTTGAGGAGATTCCCCCTCTTCCATGTAAAGCGCTTTGAGGTCCCAGAAAAAGCGCTATATAAATGTAACAAATTAAAAAAAAAATATATATATATACACTACTAGTCAAAAGTTTTAGATCGGTAAGATTTTTTATGTTTTTAAAAGAAGTCTCTTCTGCTCAACCAAGGCTGCAATTATTTGATAAAAAATACAAAAAAACAGTAATATTGTAAAATATTATTACAATTTAAAACAGCTGATTTCTATGTGAATATATAGTGAAGTGTAATTTATTCTTGTGATCAAAGCTGAATTTACAGCATCATTACTCCAGTCTTCAGTGTCACATGATCCTACAGAAATTATTATAATATGATGCTCAATAAATATTTATGATTATTATCCATGTTGAAAACAGTTTTTTACATTTTTATTTCAGGATTCAATAGAAAGTTCAAAAGAACAGAATTGATCTGAAATGGAAAGCTTTTGCAACATTAATCACTACCATTCAAAAGTTTGGGATTCAGTAAGAATTTATTTTTTATTTTTGAGGAAAAGAAATTAGAAAATACTTTTATTCATCAAGGATGAGTTAAATTGATCAAAAGTTACAGTAAAGACATTTATAATGTTACAAAAGCTTTCCATTTCAGATCAATTCTGTTCTTTTGAACTTTCTATTCAAGAAAGAATCCTGAAATAAAAACTGTTTTCAACATGGATAATAATCATAAATGTTTATTGAGCATCATATTATAATAATTTCTGTAGGATCATGTGACACTGAAGACTGGAGTAATGATGCTGTAAATTCAGCTTTGATCACAGGAATAAATTACACTTAACTATATATTCACATAGAAAACCGCTGTTTTAAATTGTAATAATATTTCACAATATTACTGTTTTTTTTTTTTTTTTTTTTATCAAATAATTGCAGCCTTGGTGAGCAGAAGAGACTTATTTTAAAAACATAAAAAATCTTACCGATCTAAAACTTTTGACCGGTAGTGTATATTATTAGACTGATGCCCACCTGACGGACCCTCTCCAGGACTCCTGGGAGCAGAGCGATCGGGGGAAAAGCTTACAGGCGAAGCCTCGGCCAGGCCTGTACCATGGCATCCAACTCCAATGGGGCTGGATGTGTGAGGGAGAACCAAAGTGGACAGTGGGACGTCTCTCGAAACGCGAATAGATCCACTTCCATCGGTTCAAACCTCTCCCATATCAACTTCACCACATCTGGATGGAGTCTCCATTCCCTGGGCCTCAGCACCTTCTTTGACAGGATGTCTGCTCCCTGATTCTGAAGCCCTGGAACGTACATTGCCCTGATAGACAGTAGTTTCCTTTGGGACCATAGGATAATCTGATGCGCCAATTTGTATAGAGGGCGAATTCTGAGTCTCCCTTGTCGGTTCAGATAAGCTACCACTGATGTATTGTCCGATCGTACTAGGACATGGTAACCCTTGATGTCTGGGAGGAAGCTCCTCAAAGCCCTGAACACAGCCAACATCTCTAGGCAATTTATATGCCAAGAAAGATGATGGTCCTGCCACAGACCCCTGGCAAAGCGGCCGTCCATGAGCGCGCCCCAGCCAGTGAGGGAAGCGTCTGTCGAAACGGACTTCCGGCGACATGACGCTCCTAACACTGGCCCTTGGGACAGGAACCAAGGTTTCTTCCATATTAGTAGAGAACGAAGGCGAGTTACTCTGATCATACCGAATGGATTCCTCTCGGGGGAAAACCCCTTGGCTTTCAGCCACCACTGAAGGGGCCTCATATGAAGACGGCCCAAAGGTATAATGTTGGATGCCGCTGCCATGCGGCCCAGCAGTCTTTGAAATTGTTTACAGTGATGGCCTGGCCTAGCCTTAACCCTACACCATCGCCAGAATGGACTCGATACGTGCGGGAGACATACGTGCTCGCATCGTAACCGAATTCCACACCACGCCCAGAAACGTTGTGCTCTGGGATGGTTCCAACATGCTCTTCTTTGTGTTGAGTCTCAACCCCTAGCTCTGAATGTGGCCAAGGACAACATCTCAATGCTGAACCGCCTTTTCTCAAGACTGGGCCAATATGAGCCAGTCGTCGATTTAATTTAGTATGCGGATGCCCTGAAGTCTCAATGAAGCTAGTGCTGCATCCATGCATTTGGTGAACGTGCGGGGAGAGAGTGCTAGGCCGAACGGAAGGACCCGATATTGGTAAGCTTCGCCCCCGAAAGCGAACCTCAGGAACCTCCTGTGACATGGATGGATGGATACATAATAATGGATGGAAAATAAGCGTCTTTTTGATCTATCGTGACAAACCAGTCCTCGGATCTGATTAGGTTCACGATGATGGGAATAGTAAGCATTTTGAACCTGAACCTCCTCAGAGAACGGTTCAAATGTCTTAGATCTAAAATTGGCCCCATCCCTCCATCCTTTTTTGGAACTGTAAAGTACCGGCTGTAAAACCCGGACTCCCTGTCTGAAGGAGGAACACGTTCTATGGCCTCCTTTATCAGCAGAGATTGCTTATTGTTCCATCACCTGAGCTTGCTCTGGAACCATGTCTCTCCGTGGCTACCATAGCTGCCATAGAGCGGCCGATAGCGCGGGCCGTCTCTTTAGTAGCCCGGAGAGACAAATCTGTGGCTTTATGAGTTCAGCGATATCCTCAGGTGTTAGTCCCTCCCCCACATCCAAGTCTTTCAGGAGGTCGGCCTGGTATGCCGGCAAAATAGCCATCGAATGCAGACATGAACCAGCACGACCTGCCGCCATATAAGCCTTCCAACCAATACAGGGGTATCTCTGCATGGTTTACTGGGCAGCGCCGGGGCATTAAGGGAAGATGCCGCTTAAGGAGAGAGGTATCCGGCGAGTGCCTCCTCCACCCTTGGCATCTTTCCATGTGCCATATCCCTGGCCCCTAAAACATTACTATAATCGACCACTGTTGGATTATAGACACGGGACGAATGGGGTTTTTCCAACGATCTCGAAATTTCCTTGTGGAGATCTGGAAAGAATGGTAAACCCCGGCGCTGAGGCTGTGACCTGTGCTGCAGGAAAACACTCATCTAGTTTACTTTACATCTAGTTTACTTTTCACGGTCATCCGCCTCGATGCTGAGCACATCCACTTACTCGGAAGCAGAGAGCTCAAGCATAGGGCCCTGATCATGGGCAGAAGAAGTCGCAGCGCGGGCTTCTGCACCACGAACAGGAGCCTCAGGATCTTCAGATGAAGAATGAGAAAGTGCCGCAGCAGTCTCATTCTCATTTGCAAGATCCCTTTGCGATCCCCACAATCTCAATTGCCGCGCCGCCTCAATGGACGCGGGACCAGAACCGTGTGGAGCGCGAGCCTGGCCATGCTCAGCAAACAAGCCAGGCGGGAGCGCAGCACTCTCATTGATAGTGCTTCACAGTCGCCGCAAGCAGCTCCCTCGAGAGCTGCCCGGGCGTGCTGCACTCCTAAACAGTTCACACACAACTGATGCGTGTCCCTATATCTAGGGCAGGGGTGCACACATCTCTTGAACTGTTCACTCGCCATCATATATATATATATATATATATATTATATATATATATATATATATATATATATATATATATATATATATATATATCACAGACAAACAACACCAAATAGAACGTACAACAACAGAGAACGATTGCTGAAGAGTGAAAGCTAATTGTGTGTGTGTGCCGGCGTCACTTTTATGACATCCGGTTATGCCGTCACACTTCAGAGGCGCACGCTAAGGGAGTGTCCCCAAAGAGTCGTTTTCGACGACGCAGTTCGAGTTCCCTCGAAAGGGAACTGGAGTTGAAATTGTAGCCTGGTGCAGCTCTGCCCTCTACTGGAGGTGACACAGAGAGGCATACTGAAATATAATTCAGCTACACCTTTACCCAGCAGATACAATAGTTTGCAATTTTGTTGTGTGCAGCAATTTTGTTTGTCTTGTGCATGAAAACATACCACAATGCTTAATATTATTCTGCATTCAACCAATACACTGAATGTTTTTTATGAAATGTGCTGAATTGTTATGTTTGATACATTTAAAGATAAAAAAAAATACATTTACATTGCTGTGACATTGATGTGGCTGTGTGTCAGCTTAATTTAGTAATATTTATTTATATTAAAAACAAAATGTTTTCTACAGACGACAAAAATGCAAGAATGTCTTGATCAAAAATAGCCTATTTATTTAACGAAATGACATGATGAGTCATGAAATGGTATACACAAAACCATTTTGTGATCCAGGCAGGCCCTTTCATGGACGATATAAGGGTTGTGCTTTAATTAAACACAAAATATAAAGGAGCTCTTCAATATAATTCCAACATTACATGTTCAATAAAGTAACACACTTAAAGGTGCCCTAGAATGGGGTTATTTTTTATTTTATAATGTTTTCTGGGTTGCTCTTATAATGTTAGTATTTTTTTTAGATAAAAAATAGTCATAATTTAGAAATAAAAAGGCATTTTTCCTAGCCTGATTTTAGCCTTTGACTTGAACACTCTGTTTGAAGGGGCGTGTCTGCTGTGGGATTCCATGTAAACCGCGCCTCTGCTGTGATTTGCTGACATGCTTGCATATGAAATTGCTACGTATTACTTGTGAAACTCTCTCGAATACTTTTACTACAGATAGTATACGTTTTTACTATTACAGCTATCGAGATTAACAAATCGTGAGATGTTTATAAAGTATTTAAATCTATTTCCATCAAGCAGATGACAGTCTGTTAATCGCGAGACTGGAGATCATTTCATTGCAACGCAGTTTCTGCACTCTCTCTAATGATTTCACCAATGCAAACACGATGATGTACATCATTGATTTCATAACGAGTTTGACAAGTGTCCAGATAAATTCGCACTGTGTGGAAATATTGTTCTTTGATCGCTTTCTGTATATAATTTATTCACTGAGAGAAGCTTGATATTGTCCCAGGTTAGAAAATAAGTCCGTGGTGAAATGGGCAGAGCAAACTAACAACTTCGTAAACTGTTGCGGTATCCGATTATATATAAACATCATCCACGCCTGTTGACATTCCTTTTCTGTGGGAAGGGTATGAAAAGTACTCGCATCCCCTGCACAGCCTGGAACATAGCATTTATTTCCATGATCTGCCATTTTCCCTCTGATCCTCGCTTGTTTCGATGACTCGGCTGCGCAGTTCCGACTGGCATTGAGGGCTGGCATATGCAAATCTTTGGAGGCGTACATATTAATGATCCCGACTGTTGCGTCACAGTCGGTATTATGTGGAGATTCACCTGTTTTTCAGGGGTGTTTTTTAAAAACGAGATATAAATAAGAAGGAGAAAACAATGGTGTTTGAGACTCACTGTGTGTCATGTCCATGTACTGAACTCTTGTTATTTAACTATGTCAACATAAATTCAATTTCACATTCTAGGGCACCTTTAAAGGGACATTAAAAATTAGCTCAAATCAAAATACTTTTATCATCCTCATGTCAGTACATCTATCAATATACATTAATTGACTACATGAATTCTTCTATTCTGATGTTGATTAGAAAACTGTCTAGGAAAATCACCCAAGTTAACTTAAGTCTCTAAGGTTACTTGCTTCTTAAATGCTCGATTCAAATTGGTCCATTGCGGCATTTAGTGTCAGATATTTCCTAATATATTTGCACAAGAGACACTACTTAAAAATGACTCTAGAAATGGCCATTGACATACATTACATTACATTACATTACATTACAACCTGAAATGCATAGCATACAGTGGATAGATATGCCCTAAAAACAAAAAAAGAGAAAGATTGTAATGCATTATTAAATATAATCCAAAATTAATAATAATTAGGGGTGTAACGAGACGCTTATTTTAGAAACGAGACGAGACACGAAATTGGGTTCACGAGAACGAGACGAGACGAGATTTTTGCACAATTTTTCAGAAATCCTCAATGAAAAAATTCATGACTGGAAAAATAGTATGCAGGTGCATTTTGCAATGTTTAACTAATAATCTTATAAAGTAGACCTGAAATGACATGCATTATGAGTATGAATTATCAAATGCATTGAAAGAAAACAATATACAAGCACTGTAAAAGGTTTTTATTGACTGGCTTTTCTCCTGCATGATTTCACATTAGTCTCTTCAGACCTTACCCAGATAGCAAACAGTCATTGAAACTATGTTAAATCAACATTGTGTTGTCAACCTTAAGTCATTGAATCAACATCGGACTCTGATGTTGATTCTACATCATTTTGCACCCTGTTTTAATATTGAAACAACATTGAAATCCAGGCCATAGATCAACGGAATTTCAATGGTATTTCAATTATCAGGAATATTGAAACAATGTTGAAATTTCAACTGAACTAAGGATCAACGTGATATCAATGGAATTTCAATCGTTTTTAAATGTTAATTTTAAATGTAATGCCATAAATTAAATAGCCTGCTTTATCTACAACCAGGATGTTTAAAAGTAATTGGAACATTTAAAATCGTGTATAAAACACTGAACACACCACACAAACAAATTCATTTTTATAAGCCTTTTTATTTAATTATTTGTACACTTTATTTACACTTCAATGTCCTCTGACGCCTGAATAGTTTGTCGTCCAGTCCCTCCTGCCCGGTCTGGCACATTGGGTGACGGCGGCTGTCCCCGTCTGCTGAGTAACCTAAAACAGAAAACAAAATTACAATGCAAAAAAATTAGCATTTAAGTTAAACAGTAGATGTTATATTTATTTGTATTGGTACATTCGTGCCGCGAGATGTTTCTATATGAAGTATGTGGGGCTAAGCCCCCCCAAGTTCCCCCTTGACGCCAGGTCTGGTTGCCAGGCGCTGTATAACAGTGCGCGCAAAAATCGTGATATCGCATAAGCACTAGTATAAAACGACTGTTATCATTTATGAAAACCAACACAACGGAGTTAACTGTATCGCACGCATATCGCAGCCCTGCTCGAGGATGGTCTAATCGGCATTTCCAGTTACAACTCGAGACAGTTCTGCATTGAATAAAGCAAAGTAAGTCATGTCTTCTGTGTAATTCTGGCCCGCCGCGGTCACACTTCTGTGGGTAGCGCTAGGTGGAGCACTGATAGCGTTGGTTTCGCCGGTGATCTCCGGCGGTCAGAATAAATAACGGTGCTGTGTTAATAGATTTCACGACCCTAGCAATGGGTACAGACATGTATTTTGAGCTAAATATTACAAAAATAGACTGGACTCTTAGGTTTTGCTAACTTTATAACATAGAAGAGAACTACAAAGTAGGCCTCTATGCTATTTTTGGCAGATTTTGACACAGTGGTAAAACAAAAATCTATTTCAGTGACTGCAGCACTGCGTCGGTTAGCCTACGTTAACAATCGGCCTAAAAGTATTTGATTTGGTACAATTTATTCATATCAAACATTAAGCAAGCTTACCTTTATGCTTGTGCCAGGGTCCAGAAATGAGCTGTGTCCGGTGCAGACGTGCACGTTGGTATAACACCCGTGGATCTCCCGGTCAACCAAAAATCTATTGATTTTCAATCCTATTTCCCGGTCAACTATATATCGATGCATTTTCAATCATATTTCCCGGTCAACTATATGTCGATGACTTTTCAACAACAGCGTTGTTTCCCGGTCAACTATAAATCAATGACTTTTTAACACATTCATCGATCGCCCGGTAAACCAAATATCAATGATTAATCAATCATAAAGATAACTATAGATCAATGTTGTTCCAATATCATTGCCATCAACATTAATAACATCAGGTTTTCATCGAAAGGGTAATGGTGATTCAACATTAATTTTGCATTGAAATTTCAATATCAACCATAATGATGATTCAGATGAAAAAACAATGTTTATTCAATGTTGGCTTGCTGTCTGGGTACTGTACATTTAAGAGCTTTCAGAACTTCTGATTGAGGCTGTGTGTGACATCCTAACTGAACTCTAGAAGTCTTATTAAGTGCAAACAATAAGTGCAAGTGCAACCATAATCAAAGTTAGCACACAGACTCTTTATAATTGTTTTGAAATTGCTGTTTTATTTTGCACCGGCAGTTATAGGGTTAATGCGGTGAGTTCGGGAAAGGCCGGTAGAGAAACGAGCCTGGTGTTTGTCTCCACAGTTGTTCTTGCGTTCCGATTATTAGTTCAGAAACGGAGCCTCTTGTCTGTTGTCTTTAAGACATACAGTACTCTCTCAATATTCGAAGTGCAAACTGACACCATAGCCGCAAATAAACAGTCCAGAGATGGGTATCGGGAGACGGACTATTGTATGTATGCGACCTAATTTGTGCGCAATCCACATCAGCGAGCTTGTGTTTTACTTTGACTATCGTGATCGCGCATACTCTGTGTATAGCAGCGGTGCTGAGCGTGCATTCTACAAGTGCCTCACGCGATCAGTGAATTCGTGCTGCACTGATTGCAACGGCAACTCGAGCTGGATGAGCAGAGCAGACTTTTACATTATTTTAAAATGATTTTTTAAAATAAAAACCGCAAAACGACAGTTTAGGAGAATGTGAGTGTAGCAGTGGAATATTCTATGATAATCTCACCCTCACGCTCAGTCATGGCGATATCGCGATCGCGAGACAGCTTTTTACTCGACGAGAAATCTCGTCATGTTTTAGTCTCGCGAGATCTCGTGGCACGAGATCTCGTTACACCCCTAATAATAATATTAATAAACAATATGTTACTAAGCACTTAGATATATTTCCTTTCTGATTTAATAATCCATGCATCAGAAAGATATGCTGAATGGAATTTAAATGATCAATTTAACAATTTCACATAGCTAAGAAAAAAGTAAAGAAGTAAAATCTGTCACACTCTGTACAGCTCCTCTAAACACAACTACTACTAATATGTTTATTTTATTTGATTGATGTTCTATATATATAAAAAAACTTTGAATATACTGTAAAGTTATAAAACAAAAGAACATGAAGCATTTTTGTACTTATAAGATATGCATAAAAGACCCCAAAATTAAACAAAAACTAGTACTTTCATTGAAACAATTTTCTTGCTTGTTTTAGACTAGGAACTTTATAGTGGCACACACTGCTTCTTCAGTGAACCCGGAGCGGGACACTTTCTTCTTTCCAGTAAGTGTGAGCAGGACATGTTAGACGGAGTGGTGTGGAGCTGTCGAGTGATTGTTGAATGCTTTGAGTGAGGAGAAGAAACTGTTGTTGAGCCAATCCCTTCTGCTAGTGTTCCAGTTTGTCATATTAAAAAAAGGGAAAAAGATGGTTTACATAAGACAGCAATAAACAGTTAGCATTAGCATTATTAATGAAAATGTTCAACAGTTGCGATAACAAATGGCTCAAATATTTTAATGGCACCATATCTATTATTGTTGTAATCTTTGCACATAAAATATTTGTTTAAGTGACGTACCATCTACTGACAAAAGAAGTTGAGCTTCTCCTCACAGTCTCTGGGTGTCCAGACCCTTGTTTGCTTGTCCAGGGCTCCACAGCGAAGGTTTCTGTCAGGACACTGGGGCGGTCCCGTCTGAGGCCAGGCCGTAAAGTCAAGATCATCTCCATTGACCCAGAACCACTCTCCTGCTAAAAAGCGTAAACCAGTCCACACATATCCAGTTTCAGTCTGTGGGATTTGTCCTAAAGCAGAATCCATCCTGTTCTTTGAGCTCAGAGTCGCCAGATCATTATAATGTTTTCTGCAGTATTCCAGAGCTCCTTCCCAGCTCTCTTCCTGCCGCACCAGAAACAACTCTATGTCCTCACAGAAGAATTTGATTTTAACATAGCAGTTTACATTATGCAGCTTCTTAGTGCTAGTGTATAAAATAGCACAGTTTTCATTAGTAACATCGTCAGGTTGATTTTCACCAGTATCCCAGCTAATTTTTTTTGCTTTTTCTCCTCTTCTCCACTTCCATTTATCGAACTGATTTAAACTATCCCAGCTTATTTGTGTTGCATATTCACGTTCAACCCACTTCCAGTCTCCTGAATCTTTGTGAAGACCCACCCAGGCATTAGAAGATTGATTAACTGCATCTGCTAAAAACTGCTGCTCCTCACTATCATCGGTGAAGGTGGACAGGTCATGAAAGAAAGTTCTGCAGTGAGTTTTTGCATCATCCCAGTTCATATCCTCATTCACAAAGAAATGTTGTTTAATGAGACCGGAGGAGAGCCCGTAGAGCTCCAGGATTAGAAGCACAGTGAGTGTCGTCTTCATCTTCATCCAGTGAAGAGGTTTGCTGATTTTTCAATGATTAGTTGAGGTAGAGGTCAGAATTGTGCATGATGACACTGACTCTCTTTTACTTAAACTGACATACAGCCAATGACAAAAGAGTGTGAGTGTGTGACCAATCACAGCACACCTTTACAGTCAGAACAAACAAATCAGCTGCATTTAACTAATCAAATAAACCTCCCCTAGTGAAAAATAAATACACTAAAACGTGTTTGAAATTAATTTATTTTATACTATTTATACTACAAATATAATTTACATAATCCAGAAATTGTACTGAGGTCCAACTAAAGCAATACTTAATTATATTAGATTGTGCTAAATTGGACCTATTGCAAGTATACTTTAGGTACACTTTAAAATAAAGACTGCTCTGGTGAAAAAAGTGTACTTAATTATATTGAAAGTGTCCTTTTTGTGTATTTCAAATCTTAAAACTATACTTGTAAAACAAATGCACTTGCAGATAATAAAATTAAAATTAAAGGCTACTTAATTGTACTTAAAGAGACAACACTTAAATGAGAATATTTATACACACACTTAAGCGCACTTTAAAAAAATGCACTTTATAATAATGTCTAATTAAGTTTTACTTAAACATACATTTTTAATATTTATAATTTTACAGTGATGTATTGACTATACATACTCTTTGATACTTGAAAGTGTCAGTTTTCTACATAATATTTGACATAAAGGGTAATTTATGAGAGGAGTAAGTTGCTTAAGCACATTTAATTGCATTAATTGCAAGCAAAAGTTTAACAAATCTAAACTAAATTAATTTGCATTCAAATTCAGTTAAAATAAATTTAATTTTAATGAGACTACATTACACTGTAAAAATGATTGACTTTTAGTTAGGTGAATGAGTCTTTCTGTGAACTTACAGAGTCTAACTAAACAATGAGTTAGAACAATTTCAACTTGAACAGAAATGGAAAATAACTTTTAACCATGAACAAAAGATTATCAACGTTTTGTTTAATGTGCATGAGCCAAAAACACTATGTCATGATGGTGCACTTCTTGACCAGAGATTGAAAAATGTCTGCCATGTTTCTGTGATTGCGATGCGTGAGGAAACTGAAGCTGATCAAACAAGAACAGATCAAAGGAATGCCACATTTGGATGATTACAGATGAGATGTTATGTACTGCAAATAATGAGTCAAGTAAGTATATCTTGATATATGCTTAATGTTTTGGCTTGTTCTTATTGCAAATTAAAATTGTATTTATTTTAATCGCAGATAGTGTAGACACAATATGGACTCGGGAGGTGAATTTATCATGTTTGCTATAATTTATCTATGATTGCATTATAATAATTTATTATGTCATTGGCGAGCAGGACGAGGCCGAATGCCGTGAGAGAGCGGCACGAGGCCGGTGGCGTGATTACTGATGAGCGACTCCTGTGAGACGCACCGGTCTCGTATCTCTCACAGAAGAGCGGAAGCAGAAATGGAGGAGCAACGACAGTGGAGATTGAGAGAGGCCAGGCCTGGACTTGTGTTGTGTTTGTTATATGTGACAGCAGTCTTTTACTTTCATTTTGTATTTGTTTTATGTTGTTTTTAAATTGTTTAAATGTTCGCTGGTTCCCGCCTCCTTCCCGTGACATCTAACCTCGTTACAATGTCAGAATGTGATCACGCAAATCATTTTAAATGAAGTCCGTGAAAAGCAATATTAAATATGTGTTCTGAGTTTGCCACACCACAGAAAAATGTGTTATTAACCAACCAGCCAAATTTGAATTATAAAAAAATAAAAGTAAATAAAATAAGTAATCAAAATCTTGAAAAAATAAGCAGTGTTCTCTGTTTTCAAACGCTGGATGCGTGTTCACTGTCGGTGTCGAAACTGTTGCATGTCCGATGAATTACACAGCCACTGCCATTTGTGAATACAATGCTTTTTATTAACAGCTCTACTTGTCAACACGATTCGGTATATTCAACTGCCCGCATACGTGTGTATGTTCCGTACATGCGCATCACGGGGGGGAAACAGACGTTCTTAAAGAGCCCAGCACATTTAAAGTAACATGTTAATAATACACAAATTATATTGTATATCTGTACGGATCATTTATCACAATGATCTACAGAAACCAAAGCCATTCGCGGGAAACTTACACTCATTGGTGGGCACGCTCTGCGGACGAGTCTGACGATGGTACCAGATGTCGGCGGGATGGGAGGATAAAGGTCAGGATGGGAGGATGAAGGCCGGGATGGGAGATAGTTGATTCAAACTCGCGATTGAGCGGGGGAACCACTGATGCTAATGTGCTCTAGTTATTATAGTGTCAGAAACAAAAACTTCAGCTCCATCCGGAGGCTTCCTACAGTTCAGCGATTGTTCACACTGTAAACTAAAGACAGTAATGAACGATGACGTCGATTTTACCATATCAATCTGAGCTTGAGTCCGATGATGAAACAGTGGAAGAACTAGTTATTCAACCAGAACCTCCACCGCAAGGACAGGTCGAGCAGGACGTTTCTCAGTGATACTCAGTTTGAGGTACATTATGAGATGTTTCAACTGTAATTCCTCACCATCAGCATTAATAAGAGTATGTCCACCAACAAACCCATATATTTCTAGTTTAATGCGGTGCATATACTGTATCAATAATGGTGCATATGTTGTGCCCAACTCTAACGCGAATGACTGATGTAATATAAACGTTCGTAAAACAAATCTTGCTCCATCCTTTATCTTTACTCAAAGTAGTGAGAACGACTGACAATCTGCAGTAATAAATGCAGTTTTAGGTAATAGTGGCCCACAACTGATTAGTATTTCAGTAAGACAGTGATAACTTGAGTTAACCGGAAACTTACATGTTATAAAACACAAAACTAAGTATTTTGAACACCTGGTAGAAAATATATACATCAATAATTATTCATGCTTACAGGTTGTGATTCTGAGGAGCAAGCTGGTCCAAAAAAACTGGTTACTGACCCATCTTTCTAGAGCAAGCGTTTTGTGAATTCTGCGTTGATCTCTGAGATTTGAGAAGCAGTCGTCAGTAAAGTGACGAGTTGTGGGCTGGTCAAGTTGTATAAACGAATTATATGCAAATGTATCTCCTAGTGATGTAGAAACGTAAAGCAATATGATTCGAAACCCAAATGACCTGTAAAGGCGGTTCAGAGTCGATTCTTTCTTTTGCGAGACAATTACTTTATTTATCGTGCACTTTCAAATTTACAACTTTGCGGAGCGTTTGCATTCAAAAACAGCTACTGTATATTACACATCATAATAAGTGATAAAGAAAAAACATAATAGGAGCACTTTAAGAAATATACACTGTGCAATAAAGAAGTACTCCAAATCAAGTTTAATTATAATATTCATATCAGTAAGTCTCAAGCAATATGTCAGTAAATATGTTAATGGATTTGGTATAGTGTATGAAATAACTGTATTTTAAATAAGAAAGAATCTATGAGCAGGAAAAACTGGCATGAATGTTTTTTCATGTGCGTCCTAATTTGGTTAAAGTAGTGGACCCAGATTAGGCATTCTGAAATACCTTTGTATCTGTAATCATCTGGCTTTCTCTCATGTTCTCTGTTTTACAGACCCAGTGGATTATATTTCCATGTACAATGCAAATCAAATCCAGTAAAAACAATCGTGAATGCCATCCAAACAAGCTGTCAAACATTTGCCTTTGTGATCAGTGGTATAAGAAAATCTGCAGACACTGAAGGACTATCCATGAACAATGTCCATCAAATGAGCACAACAATTTGAATTTTAAATTTTAATGGTTTTATTATGCAGTTATAATATGTACATAATGTATACCATGACAACCCAATTTTAAAGGGTTGTCATTTTTTCACCCAAAAACTAACTTTTTTTTGTCATCATGTACTTACCCTCATGTTGTTCCAAACCTTTTTGAGTTTCTTTCTTCTGTTGAACACAAAAAAGATATTTTGAAGAATGTTGTTAAACAATTGATGGAACCTATTGACTTCCATAGTAGAAAAAAAGAAAATACCAATAAAGTCAATGGGTGCCGTCAACTGTATGGTTACCAACATTCTTCAAAATATTTTCTTCTCTTTCGTAGTCACTTCGATACGGTGACCGGGAGGGGACATGTTCGGTTCACTTATTTTTGTCGTGGCCACAACATATAAACTCGTGGGAACGTGATATTAAGTCGTGGAAACGTCATAATATCTCGTGGGAACGTCATAATAAGTCGTGGCCACGAGATCATTTTGTTGAGGTAACGACATCATTATGTCGTGGCAACGCGATGCAAAGTCGTGGCCACGAGATCATATGTTGAGGGAACGATATATTTGTCTCATGGCCACGACTTAATGTTTCATCCGTTTCTCATGGCAACGAGTTAGGCTACACGTGGGAATAATCGAATCTTCACATGCGACGTGCACTGGCTCCTCCTTTTGCCCCATATTTTGCTTTGTTATTTGTTAATTTAAGTTTATCATAATTTGTTTTTGTTCATTGCCTTAAACGGGACTTTATTCATGACCTGGCATGGATTCGCACGACCTTTTGGATTTTTTAAGGAATCGCAACATAGAGGAGGACTACATTACCAAAATTGAACGAGACAAGGTAAAGATTTGTAATTTGATTGTTTCTAAATATGTACATTTTACAATATAAGGGGTCAGTTTTATTCGGTATGTATGTTGAGTTTGATAAATAGCTGTACAATAATTGTTAGGCTATGTCCCATTGTGACTTTGTCAAAGATTTGATAGAAAGGCAAATTTCAAAACTCATTATTTCTATCATTATTTTTGTCTTACAATAATTTAATTTGTCATTGAAATACGGGGATAAAAGTTTATAGTTCAGATATAACAATGATGTCGGTAACGATTAAAATAGAGGCTAAATCACCATTTAAAAGTAACCTCTTCAAATAAAGATTGTAGCTATCAATAACGACACAAGGTGGCGAAAAGTGACTGTTAAATCTTTAATTGAAGAGATTTTTTCAAAAACGCTGTTTCATCCAGTAACGAAACAAGTGTAGTCTTTATGAGCGAGTCATTGAATCATTCATTTAAACAGATTTTTAAAAAAACGATAAATTAAAATTATAATTCATTTTTTTAAAATAGACTGCAAAAATTATAATTTTATCAAAACCTCTAGTAATTATGTTTAGCTAATTATTGTTCAGAATCATGAGGGAATCGTCAGCTCTACCCCCCCCCCCCCCCCCCCCAATTTAATTTAATTTATCTAGAATACAAAAGTTTCATGCCATTAATATTTTAAAGGGAATCAGAATAAAACAATATTAAAAACAATTTAATCACTTTTAGTTGCTTTTTGTATTACCTGAAGGCCACATGCAAACATTTAGTAAATATCGTGTTATTTCTAAGTCTAAATAACTGTAAGTTTGAAACTAAAGAAGGGGAGAAAATATATTTTAGTGTACAATTTCGAAGTACCCCATTTTTTGTTATAATATAATCAGATTTTAAAATTATAATAAAGTATTGTCTTTTAATTTAATAATTTATACACTGAATATATTGTGAATGTGTAGAAATGCAAAAGTTTAAGGCAAACTTTGTAATATTGATCTTCAATTATTTATTTCAACAGATTGATGCATCTGTAATACCACTGATGTCAGAGATAGAGCTAGCCAAATACATTCCCTGTTATGGGGACAGAGTGGCAACTGTGGCATTTTGTCGAAGAAAACAGTGTTCCATGGAAAATGCAGACAGGAAAAGTAACTTGTTTGAGAGATTAAGAAAACGAGTATGTACCCCAAGTGGCATAGAAGAACATCGGCAACAAATTTACAACAAATATGCTGGAAACACAAATGCCAAGAAGAAATCTAAACGTGTGGAACTGGGATGGATGAACTTCAGTGCAAGAGACAATTACTTTAAACAAGTTCGGTCTGCAAAAGGTGGTGGAACCAGACATGTCTCTATAGATGTGAAGTCAACAATGAAGGATGTACAGAAAATTGCAGAAGATCTGTTTTTTCCAAATGGTAAATCCAAACATCTGGATCTGAAAAGTGTTGACTGTGACATTCGAGATGTCTCCCATAGAATGATTGAATCAGAATGTACTGTTGGAGATTTGTATGAAGCAAGTAAGGTTAAAATTCTTAGACTTTATCTTTTTACAAAGTGCATTGAAACGGAGAAGACTACAGAACATTCAGTCACACATCCTGAAGCAGATGTCATGTTGAACGAAGGTGCCGAAGATAACCAAGCATCCAACAGCTCTAGCATCAAAGAATCTGAAACAATTGATCTCACATTTTTAGATGATCCACTTAATGTCATGGACCAGCAAATATCAGTCATGCAGACTGATAAAATGATCGGTCATATTGAGATGGAGGACCAGGAGGACATCTTCCAAGAACAAATGGTAACACTGAGTCAGGATAGTAGTTTAGCTGCTGAAAATGTGAACACAGTGCAAGAAGAATGGAACTTAGAGGCATTCAATACCAATACCACATCACAAAATGCAGAGATTGCAACTTATGTGGAAGACACACCATTTGAAGAATCATTTGATAATGAGGTCACAATTGGAGGAGGTTCAACGGAGTTTGGGAGTTTGGATGATACAATTCCAATTGAGGATGTGTCAAAGACTGTTATTTTGGTGCGAAGAGGACATGCTCTGTCTGATCTAATGCAAGCTTTCAGTGGCCCAGCAATGATGGACAAAGAGATCAATATTCGAATGAAACTCCCTAATGGACAGATTGAAGAAGGCACTGGGTCAGGTGTTCTTCGCGACTGCTTGACTGAATTCTGGGATGAATTCTATTCCAGATGTGCTTTGGGTGCAGATGTCAAGGTCCCATTCCTTAGACATGAATTTCAGAGTGATGAATGGAAAGCTATTGCAAGAGTATTGGTTAAAGGATGGCATGCAGTCAAGTATTTCCCTATACATCTTTCCCTGCCATTTCTCGAAGAAGCTTTATATGGTACTGCATATAGCAGTGTCAAAGATTCGTTCATGCACTACATAGCAAAACATGAGCGTGATGTCATTGAAGAGGCAATGGCAAACTTCAATTCAGCTGATCATGAGTCACTTCTTGATGTTCTAGATTCCTATGATTGTCATCAGAGGCCCACTGAAGAAAATTTGCCTCAACTTTTGGACCAGTTAGGCCACAAAGCTCTCATCCAAACCCCTATGTTTGTGATTGAATCTTGGAGGCCTATTCTTAAGGATCTTGCTAGTGCTTTGCCACCACAGAATCTAGCAAATATTTTACAAGAGCAAAAACCAACACCCAAGCGTGTAGAGGAAATCCTAGTTTTTCCAGAAGTCATGACAGCCCAGCAGAGTTGTGTATCAAGATTCCTTAAGAAATACATCATGGAATTAGACGAGAAAACCATAAAAAACTTTTTACGCTTCTGCACAGGGGCTGATTTGCTCTTTGGGAATCATATTAAGGTGAATTTCATTGAAACAAGTGACTTCCAGTGTTGCCCACAAGCTCACACGTGTGGTTGCCATCTCATGTTGCCTTTAAACTACCAGAACTATCCAGACCTCCGCAGTGACTTCAATGCTGTTCTTAACAGTTCAGTTTGGGTGATGGATATTGTGTAAACGTTGTTCTGGTGAGTATAGTAATACATAACAATACACATTTTCATAGACCTCTGAAAAAAAGGAGATAAAATTGTCTCCTCCTAACCAGTTTATTGCTTTTTCAGGTTATGCAATAGCTGGAATGTGATTCACACTCAATCAACATTCAGATACCACTTTCAACATGCCTCAACTATTGCCTCATTGAATGTAAAAGAGTCTAAATGTACTTGTATAGTTGTTTCAACATAATTGGAATAGTTAAATATAGTAACAGCTATTTTAGAAAATGTTTAGGGTGTGTAAAATGTATATTTTCTTTATTTAAAATTAGTTTAATTCGGGAAGATTCGGATTTTATATTTTGAAAATTCAAGTTTTAAATTTGTTTTATTGATTTGATTGACTTGATTTATGATTTGTGAAGTTACACCATGGTGATGTGACATTTAAAAAAAGATTTGTTCATTAACTGTTATGGCTACTTCTAGGATTTATACAACACATAATCACATGCTTTAAACGAAACATTCAAGCTGGCGCTTATACAAAAATGTATTGAAAGAAAAAAATGCATTTCAGGACCAAATAATATTAATAATCAGGACCAAATAATAATATTGCTTGTAGGTAACTGTTTTGAGTTGAAAAAAAAAATATTTTAGTTTTAGTGTCATACAGAACAAATGCAGTTTAAACTTGCCATTTAATGTCAGCCGAATTGAATGTAAACAAAACCTTTAACAGTCTTAGTTTAAAGGGTTAATTCACCCAAAAATGAAAATTCTGTCAGTAATTACTCTCCCTCATATGTTGTTCCAACCCCCGTAAGACTTCCGTTCATCTTCAGGACTCAAATTAAGATATTTTTGACATCAAACCCCCAGTTTGCTGCACACTCTCCACAAAGTAACCAGCGATGATTGCAGGGTTGCTGTTTGTGTGTGCTGCCTTGAGCCAGATGATTTTGCGAGAAAATCCATCTATGCAACCATTAATACAGATTCCGTAGGGTTTAAGTTTATCATAAGAATCTACATGCCAAATATAATTGGGTCCTTGAGAAAAGTATTGCCGACGATGAAGTCGGCGTCGACGACGAAGTAATGAACTTTCTGGATCAAGCTCTTTTAAAATTATTCGAACATCTTCTTTTCGTGCACGTATACCATTTTCCAGGCATTTTGTATGCATCCAGCGGTATCCGTGGAGGCGTCCGGGACCGTTCAACTGGTCAATGATGAATCCGAGAATCTCATTCAAACAAGCGAATGTCCGACGAAAAAGCCCATTCAATTTAAGAATGCGCTTCAGGTGTCTTTCACTTATAACGTACCCATGTCTTAATGCCAAAGACCGCACTATATCTTTATATGACATACCTAATTTAAAGTAAAATGTTATCTCTTCTGTCATCTCCATCTCTGCTGTAGCCCATATGCGGTTACAGTATTGGCCGCTGTGGCTTCCTCAACATAACTCGTGGCCACGACAAATAGATGTCGTTCTCTCAAAATATGAAGTCGTGGCCAAGAGAAAAATATATCGTTACCTCAACAAAATGATCTCGTGGCCACGACTTATAATCACGTTCCCACGACTTATTATGACGTTCCCACGAGATATTATGACGTTCCCACGACTTAATATCACGTTCCCACGAGTTTATATGTTGTGGCCACGACAAAAATAAGTGAACCGAACATGTCACCTCCCGGTCACCGTACTTCGACTTACATCGAATGACGACGAAATTTCTCTTAAAAGCCTATGTAGGTTCTGGACCCATCAGACACACACTAATTATTCATTATATACAAAGGTTTATGAAACTCCAAAACTAACATCCCAAATGACAAGAACACAAGGGCAGAAACAGTGTCATGTTACAGGGCTGATAAGGAGATTTTACGACCTCCACAGGAATGTGGCCACGTGCACAAGAGAGAGACAATGGGAAGACAGAAAACCTCTTTAAAACAGACTTTGCTGCATTAATCATAGACTAACTGATCTATAAATGAACATGCATAAAACTGTGAAAGAAACAGTGTAAATGGTTTACTGTCTTGTGTACTATTATGTATATATTATGGTATGTACCTCTTTATACAACCAACTAACGATCAATGTAACCTCACCTGTATCATGCCTCCTACCTAATTAATCCTCATTTAATGACTCACACTTGGATGTACATCACCTTCTTCTAGAATGCAGAGTGGATGTGTTATATCTATCTGAGCATTAATGAAGGTATAGTCCACATGTGACCTCCCTCTCTTAGTTTTTCATCCAGCCGCAACACTGTTTCTGGTGATACTGGGGAAACCCCTCCCCCTCCACGGGGCCCCAGGGCTCAGCAGGCCTTGATCCAACCAGATATGGGCTCATGCAAGATAGAGAAGACTCTCTCACAAAGAACCAAGGACAATCTCAGGAGTTTTGTAACAATGACTCCAACCAACAACGACTCGAATCACCCATTCTTCCGACTTCCTCACTTCTCCTGGGTGCTCGGCGTGGCCTCAACAGGGCACCAGGCCTTGACCAAACCAGCCATGTGCTCCTGGAGAAAGATAACTTTCAAACAACTTCCACTTGCCACTGCCGGAACCCTCAACGACTTCAATTTTCCACAACTTCAAGAATTGTTCCCACTACAAATGCAAGTATTCAATTCAATGAAATGTGAAAACGAAATGCTGTTGGTTCTTCTCATAGTTAGATGGATCTTCTCCATCGTTACATCATTCCATCTCTCACTCCTTTTTCCTACACCTGTATTTATGTATGTTTGTTTAGTTTATTCATGTTTATGATTTAGTTAATAAAACTTATGCACTTTATGTATTTGGTTCTGATTTACTGCTTGCAAACAAAGTCTCTTTTACGATCTTGTTCTTGCTACATGCTCAAAGCAATGTACATGCTAAGAAATAATTATTCTTCTGTGGCCATGGAAGATACCCTTTTCTGAGAATAAATTAATAATCAAAAGAGTTTGTTGGACGAACTGAGTAATTGATTGTAATATTAATTTAGCCATGTCAAGTTAATCCAATTAACTGACCCAAATATTCATAATTAATCATAACAAGTTATTATTGATTATTAATATTTCCTAGAGCTAAGTTCCTTACACCTATCAAAGAAATGCCATGGGTCTGTGGAATTTACATAGCGTAGCTCCGCCCCACCTCGTGGGTATATAAGGAAAGACGCTGGCAACATGCAGATATGTTTTTGCTTCGGAGCCAAGAGGTCCTCTTCACTCCTACAGCCTGAATTCTCTCTGAGTGTCAACGAGTATCCTATGAAATGAGCAGCTCTCCAGTCTGTGTTGGTGCAAAGGCGATTTCCAGCAAGTTTCACATTCCTGCCTGCTGATCTGTGCATTGGTCTGCATCCAGCATGTGTGTTTCTCTCTGGCCGCTTCAGCACAGGCTGCTGAGTGTCCTTTCACAAAAGAGCTTGCACGGGCACGTCTTTTTCAAGATGTTTCGCCCGTGTATTTCTGGGTGCGGTCGTTCCGTCTCATTATCTGATGGGCATGATCGCTGTCAGTGAGAACATGACTGATCCATGAAAGCTGCCCTTGCTTTGTGTTATAAGCCCAAACACGCAAGGGCAGCTTTCATGGATCAGTCATGTTTTCACTGCGGAAACATGACCATCGCTGTGCTGAGATCGAGACTCCGTGACCTTCTTAGAGGTAGAGTCCCCTCTGCCACACCCCGATCTGTCCCCTCCACGAGAGGCGACACTCTGGCTGGTGGCCAGGGTGATCTGAGGGTTACGGTGTGGAACAAAAAAAGCACAGACGATGCGTCCTCAGGCCACACCCCCCTTACCAGTGGCCAATTCCTCTGAGGAAGGACCTCCTTTCTCAGGGACGGGGCACCCTATGGCACCCTCGTCTCGATCTTTGGAACCTCCATGTCTGGCTCCTGGACGGGATGAGGTAGGTTTGAGTACCCTACCACCATCAGTGGTGGCTACCATCACTTCTGCTAGAGCATGGTCCACGAGATATGCCTATGCGTTGAAGTGGAACCTCTTCGTCAACTGGTGCTCTTCTCGCCGAGAAGACCCCGCGATATGCCCAATCAGTGTTGTACTTTCCTTCCTGTGTGATGGGTCTGTCTTCATTGTATCTGGTTTGTCTTGCAGGGTGCGTGGCTATAGCTTACCAGTGAAATTGGGGACACCTGGGCCCAGGTGTTTCACGTCTTCATAAACCTACCACTCTACTTGTTCCAGTAGAGCCCTTCTCTCCATGCATTAATTGTTTTTGTTCATGCAACACGCCACAGCATACCTTCCATTCATCCAAACATGCACTTCATTCTTCTGACCCTACTGATCTCCACACTTCATAGTTGTATTATGTTACGTTAGTCGTTGTATTGGTGTTTTTGTTTAGTTAATAAATTTCATTTTTCTAGTTTAAAACTGCGTCCTTCTATTTTTGTCACGGCTTTAGAGCCAGGTCATGACACCTGCAAGATGGGTTGGAGCAAAGGCTTTCCACCCTGAAAGTTTATGTTGCCGCTATCGCCGCACATCATGTTGCAGTTGAGGGTAAGTTCTTTGGGAAACACGACCTGGTCATCAGGTTCCTGAGGGTTCCTCTCGTACCCTCTTGGGACCTCTCAGTAGTTTTAACTGCCCTGCGGAGTGCTCCCTTCGAGCCCTTGCAATCAGTGGAGCTTAAGTTCCTGTCCATGAAGACAGCGCTCCTGATTGCATTGGCCTCCATCAAGAGGGTAGGGGACCTGCACGCATTTTCGGTTGATGAAGGGTCTCTGGAATTCGGGCCGGCTAACTCTCACGTGATCCTGAGACCCCGGCTTGGATATGTGCCCAAGGTTCCTACCACCCTGTTTCGAGACCAGGTGGTGAACCTGCAAGCGCTGCCCTTGGAGGAGGCAGACCCAGCCTTGGCACTGCTCTGTCCAGTACGCGCTCTCCGTGCTTACGTAGACAGGACGCAGTGTTTCAGGACCTCTGACCAGCTCTTTGTCTGTCATGGTGGGAAGCTTAAGAGAAAAGCTCTCTCCAAACAAAGGTTGTCTCACTGGATAGTGGAAGCCATTGCTTTGGCTTACCAGCAGCAAGGTCGACCGTGCCCCCTTGGTGTGACGGCCCACTCCACTCGGAGTCTGGCCTCCTCTAGGGCTCTAGCGCATGGCGCCTCGCTAACAGACATCTGCAGAGCTGCAGGCTGGGTGACACCTACACATTCGCAAGATTCTATAATCTCAGAGTGGAGCCAGTGTCCTCTCGTGTACTCGCTTCAACTAGCCAGTAACTAGGATCCGCTCAGGTGTCTTCGCTTGCTCGCTTACTCCACGGACTGGATACGTGCGATATTTCCTCAGGTGAGTTTCCCCGAGAAGCCCAGGGCTCCTCCAGCACTGTTGACGTCAATGCCAAGGTTATGCCACTGGCAGCTTTCGCAGTTGGCTAGGTGCCTCCATGTGCATGGTTCCCCCGCTGGGCGACCCCCACATGTGTATTTCCACTGTGTAACTCCTTGAGCATGTGAGTTCTCTACACATGAGCCCTACGGGCTGGACACTCCAGTGTTCTTCCGTATGCTACCCTCTTTCGGGCCATACGTGTATTCGTATGTATACGAATGTATACATACATTCGAGTGTAAGACCTCCATTCGGACGGGCATGGTTTGCTTATCTCCTCTGAGATATGCTCCCCAGTGTACCTTGGTATTCCTGTGTTAGGTTGGAGTCCTTCGTCCGTGCCAGTCTCACGACAGGGAGCTCACACACGCAGGGCACTGGAAGACAGTTGAGAGGTGGCGTGATTGGACTGATACCCCCATTCCGTCGTCATTTGACGTAACTCTAAGTGACTACGAAAGGGAACGTCTCAGTTACGTATGTAACCCTTGTATGTTACGTCTTCCTGCCACCTCCGCTGTTCTGCTGGAACGCCGAGTTCAGTCTTGGCTCCTCAGCAGGAAACATATCTGCATGTTGCGGGCGTCCTTCCTTATATACCCACGAGGTGGGGCGGAGCTACGCTATGCAGATTCTGCAGACCCATGGCATTTATTTGCCATTGGCTCGTTTTTTGGCACTCGAAGGTGTTAGTCTTCTAAGCGAAACCCCCATTTCGTCATCATTCGACGTAACGTCTCTGTTCCCTACTCAGGGAACGAGGGTTACATACGTAACCGAGGCGTTTTGTGTTCAACAGAAGAAAGAAACTCATACAGGTTTGGAACAACATGAGGGTGAGTAAATGATGTCAGCATTTTCATTTTTCAGTGAATTATCCCTTTAAGTCAGAAATGTTTGAATTTTATTACCATTTGCACCTTAACATATAATTATGAATTTGTTTTGGCACTATAAATTGTTTTTCTTTTATTCAGGTTCTTCCATCGACTGAAATACCAATTCTTATCTTGGATAAGAAATCAGCATTTGGATGACTTGCTTGACGTCCTTCTTTGCAAGACAGAGACTAACTTTCAGGTGATAAAACACATGCAATCAGCAGGAAGGAATGGCAAACTGTGTTGCCATGAAGTTGGAGGAAACATTTAACAAAGCAACTATAATGATGGAAAAAAGGCTGTATTGACCACATTACAAGAGAATCATCTGAAATAAATGTGTATAATGTGCCATCCGAACAAGACTCCTCACTTTCCTACAGAACCTGCCCAACAGAGTGTTTCTGCAGTTGCCCTGGGGTTTGAAAGGTGAAGTATGCAAACATTTAGTGTTGCTAGATATACTCAAACTAGGGGAGTAACGATACACATATTCATATTGAACCGTTCGGTACGAGGCTTTTGGTTCGGTTTTCGGTACGCATTTTCAAACCGAACGGTTCATTGGACCATTTTTCCTGCCGACCAAAATTTCGTTATTTCAAATGTGCATAGCAAGCGCACTCGAGATACTGGCGTGACCACAACATTACCCAACATCAAATGGCAAATGTAATGTAAGCGGAACGAAACTGAGCTACTCGTTATCATGTGGTTGACAGACTGTTTATCAGTTTGGACCAATGCAGCGTGAGCCGATCATGATTAAGCTGAAAAGAAAGTTTACAGGGTAACAGTGTTTATTGTCATTTTAATTTATTTAATCACACAAAACTTGTTACTCAGTATTTGCTGAAAGATGAAGAAAAGACAAATTGTATTGTATTTTGAAGTTGTGTTTATTTCATTGAGAAGGATTTATATTGTGGATGTTTAATAAATCCTTGTCTCTCTTTCTGCTGAGCGACATGAAAAACGGACGCAGAGTTTTCCCTGTCTCACTTATTTCTCCTGTTTCCAGATAGAGCAAATAAGCCGTTTACATGGTGCCAGCGGTACCTGTAACAATAGTCCTGGATCAACATTAATGAATCTACCCCGTATTGAACTGATCATGATGGTCCTGGATGGTCCTGGATATAAAGTTCCGTATTAATTACAAGGTATTGCTTTTGACTTATAAAGCTCTAAATGGTTTAGCTCCAGTCTATTTAACGGATCTTCTATCGCCTTACAATCCATCGCGCTCTTTAAGATCACTAAATTAGAGGCTTCTGGTCATTCCTAGGATATCCAGATCCACCAAAGGAGGCAGAGCATTTTCACATTTAGCTCCGAAGCTCTGGAATAGCCTTCCTGATATTGTTCGTTGCTCAGACTCGCTCTCCCAGTTTAAAACTAGACTGAAGACGCATCTATTTAGCCAGACATTCATATACATTTTTATCTGTTGTAGTTACTGTAAATTCGGCCTCTAGTTCATAAACGCCAGAGGAGAACTGGCCCCCGACTGAGCCTGGGTTCTCCCAAGTTTTTCTTTTTCTCCGTTGGGTCACCTGATGGAGTTTTAGGACACCATTAGGTCACTTGATGGAGTTTTTCGGTTCCTTGCCACTGTTGCCTTAGGCTTGCTCAGTTGGGGATATTCAAATTAAATAACCAATCATTAATACCATTGATCAGCTCTACCAAACGTGGATGTCTTTTTAAGACATTGTTAAGTTGTTTTGATTGATACTGTGAAGCAGCTTTGATACAATCTGTATTGTGAAAAGCGCTATATAAATATATTTGACTAGACTTGACTTGATGAACCATCCCAAACCCTCTGGACTGGCGAGATGGTCCTTGCACCTACAGGATTTTGATTTAAAAATTGTCCACAAACTAGGGGTTCAAAATAAAGTTCCAGACGTTCTATCACCCACTGCTGCATTGTGAGGGCCCTATTGACATTCTTCCTCCGCATGCGGTCATAGCTGGGTTGGATCTGCGCAGTCTCTCCTCGGTCCCGATAACAGACAAAGCGCAGTTGATGCAGTTACAAAATGGTGACCCAGTGGTTGGTGGTCTTCTTAGAAACATTGAAGGGGGCGGTACAGACAAAGAATGTCATTCATGGTCTGCTTTATTTCAGGGACCCTAAGATAAACTGCAGTCTCCACCCAACGAAGTAGCTTAAGTTATACACTCACCTAAATGATTATTAGGAACACCTGTTCAATTTCTCATTAATGCAATTATCTAATATGGCAGTTGCTTCAATGCATTTAGGGGTGTGGTCCTGGTCAAGACAATATCCTGAACTCCAAACTGAATGTCAGAATGTGAAAGAAAGGTGATTTAAGCAATTTTGAGCATGTCTTTGTTGTTGGTGCCAGACGGGCCGGTCTGAGTATTTCACAATCTGCTCAGTTACTGGGATTTTCACGCACAACCATTTCTAGGGTTTACAAAGAATGGTGTGAAAAGTGAAAAACATTCAGTATGCGGCAGTCCTGTGGGTGAAAATGCCTTGTTGATGCTAGAGGAGAATGGGTTGACTGATTCAAGCTGATAGAAGAGCAACTTAATCACTCGTTACATGAAACAGAATGAGAACATGGATCCATCATGCCTTGTTACCACTGTGGAGGCTGGTGGTGGTGCTGTATATATATATATATATATAATATATATATAATATATATATATATATATATATATATATATATATATATATATATATATTTATTTACAAATATCATCTGTGGAAGTCTCAGGACCAAAAAACATGCAATCATTGTATTCGGTACTTTATTAGTACAGTGATAAAAGTCAAATAGAATGATGAAAAAGGAACACAAAGACATTTATTTTTTGTAAAACCATAGCGATGTCAAAGTAAAAGCGATTTTAAGATAATTCTACTGAAAAAATGTAAAAAAATGAAAAAGTAAAAATGTGTAATGTTTAATAGTGACTAAGCCTGAGCCTCAAATCATGCAAATTTTAGTCAGTGTTGCATTTAAATTTACATTACATTTCCATTATGATTCCTTCTGGGGAAAAGAAAATGAATGTGTGTCTGTAATAACCAGCAGCAAAAGGGACTTACAGGATTTCACAGAATTAAGTACATTTTACAATGAAGAACTGTATTTAGAAATGTTTTCCATCATGTCCATTTTTCCATCACAATTACATTTTTATGAATTTTAAAAACAAAAATCTACCAACATTTTGCTTTTATTGAAATTAAAACCTTTTCATTTTATTTTCTTATGTATTTTGCAGAATTTCTCTTTGTCCATCTCTTTCTGTTCATCCTTGGTATGCTTTGATTTTAAAAGTAGCTTTGACAGTTACCATCCTTTGGGCCTAAGAAGTTAAAGTTTTTGAAAGTTCAGCAAATTGCTACAATACATACACCAGGCAAATGCATGTCTACTCGTCTGTAACCATTTCCCATGCAAACATATTTATTTATTCCTCACTTTGTTTTAAAGAAAAGAGTCTGGATTTGTTTTTGAAGTGAACTTTGAGAGTGAATGTAAATGTTGTTTATTTGTGTAACATTATGCAAATGGTACTTCTTAACATTACTTTGTTCTCTTCAGCAGGTATCTTAAGGATTCAAAGAATAAGAAAAAGGCTGGTGTACAAAAATAATCTCAGTTTATTAATGGCATAGTTAAAATGTTGACCATTGGCAAATAATACTGTCCAGAGGCACACTAGGACCAGCAGTCAGCCCCACTATCACACAGCAACCGTGCAACAGGCACTTCAATAGGACAATTCTATACACAGCAAGCTTAAAACTGAATATTACATGTGAAACCACACCACCTCTACGGTAGGCACTAGCTTTTGGGTAAGTGCTGCACAATGTTACACTATCATTTGCCGGACAAAAAGAAAAGAACAAACAAAACCAAACAAACCAAATAAACCCAAATGTACAATAAAACTTGGAGGTACAATATCTTAATTACAATATGGGAAAAGCGGCAATTACACCCTGAAGCACTCAGTTTCTGTAACAAATCACAAACATACTATAAGCACACATAGTAGGAAACAGACTGCACACATTTCTTTCTATTTGTATAATCTTCTCTTGGTCACAAAATTAGTGTTTCACACAGTATAACACAACACACTGAATAAATATAAAACCTCTGTTTTTACTCACTGCAATAATTCACCACATTTAACCAGAGAAGACAAACAAATAGCACTGTACCTCCCACATTAATGGATTAAATCATTACGTACAAGAATAACTACCTTGTACCAATCAGCCCCGTTTGCCCACTAGCCTTCCCGTTCGAGACCAAGGAGGCTAAGAACGAGGGAAATAGTTCTGTTAAAGTACATCCTCGGTTACCAAGCCTCCTACATTACACACCACAGTCAATCAACGGATGCTTACCGCTCCTGTTTACAGCTATAAACTGCAATACGTCGCCAGTATCAATGCAAAGCTCTCGTTGCTCCAGCTCGCAGCTGAGGACAAGGAGAGAGATGTAAACATGTGACTTAATTACATCAGTTCCCAGCATCGTACTTGGCACATTAAATGCCGCCGATAATAGGCGCTTACCGTCCCTGCTTTCAGTTGAAACCGACCGGTAATTACCCAACGATGCGCCGATCAGGACAATCGAAACACTCTCGCCTAACTCCTCACCAGCTGTGCTGGACACGGACGACAAAAACTCAAATTCCTCTAAGAGCAGTTCGCACTTGACGCGCGCTGACTGGGCCAACCAAACAAAACCCTTCCTCGACTCTGTGCGCAGCTTTTATCTACTTCCTAGTTCCAATCCATCCCTATAGCACCTGTGTGGAAAGCTATGCAAAGTAGGTTAGCCTGCAACAAGCTCCCTCTGTAGGGAGGGAGGAGGTATCGATAGCCTACTTAATCTGGTTACATCCACCCCAGCTTTGAGAGCTCACCGTCCCGGTGAGGATATCCCCCATTCTAGTTATACCCATGGCCTAAATGTTACTAACAAGGGAGCAGGGGTTATAGGTCTACCCTCAATTGAGTTAGTGTGGCCCACATTTTCACAGACATTTCTAGGCAGATGGAATGGGTTGCTATGTTGCCCTGCTGTAGCCCTTGCTGACCGCCTTATCGCAATGTCGGGGTCTGAGGGGAGACCTCGCTCAATCTCCATGGTGGGGGTGACTTGGACGTCAATACTCATGTGGTCCTCCATCCTATTGAAAACATTTGCCATAGGCCCAGGGGGGCTAGGGGGTTTAGATGGTCTTCGGTAGGCACACCACTGTTATTCTCCATATTGGTCCATGGTTCCATCAGCACAATCCCATCTTCAGAATCACCTTCCTCTGCCGACCGCAAGTTACTTATTCTCGACTTTTCTGAGTTTTGACTGTCCCGGACTCGGTTAAGTATTGTAGAGGGGTTCAGGTCTGTACGTGCCTTAGCTGGAATAACTCGAAGCTCTGATCTATGAATGTTCTTTTCTTGCCCCGTCCCTTCCAGTGGGCAGATCTTGTACACTCTCCCATCCTGGTCCAAAGCCTCTTGTACTCGATACACTGTAGCATCCCAAAAGTCTTGAATCTTATGGCGGCCCAAAGGATGATTCCTCCTGTGGACTAATGTGCCAGGGGCCAGTGGCTGGCTCACTGACGGGTGACCTGCTGATTTCGACGCTCCTGAGAGAGAGTTAAATAATCCCGTGCATGCGTGTGAATTACCCTAAGATCATGCTGATGTTGTATCATCCAATCGTGAGGGTGCCCAGGGCCAATTTCCTCTTCAGTGTTACCCAAAAGAAAATCCACCGGCAGTCGCACTTTTTGTCCAAACATCAGTTCGAAGGGTGAATATCCCGTTGATGCATGCTGAGTGGTGTTATAAGCAAAAAGAACATGGGGAGTGCTTGGGGCCATTTACGCTTCTGATCCTGGGGTAACGAGCGGAGTAGATCGTGTAACGTACGATTAAATCTCTCACACTGCCCGTTACCCTCCGGATGATACGGTGTCGTTCTGCTCTTAGCAATATGGTACAACTGACACAACTGTTTCATAAGATCTCCCTCAAAGCTTCTGCCCTGGTCACTGTGGAGCCGCCTGGGTACACCATAACGATAGAACCAGCCCTCTGTGAGTAATTTAGCTACTGTGCTGGCCTTCTGGTCACGGGCTGGGTATGCCTGCGTGAACTTTGAGAATACGTCTGTTGCGATCAGAACATGTTCACGTCCATCAGTCGCTTTCTCCAAAGTGGTAAAATCGATGGCTACAACTTCCAGAGGTCCGGACGCAGTCAGGTTGCCGGGGAAAGTTCTCACCTGTGGGCGGGCAGCTTTTGACACGATGCAGCGACCACACTCTTGACAATAGTTCTCGATCTCTCGAGACATACCAGGCCAAAAACATCTTTCTCCAATGAGGCGGGTTGTGCGTTCTATACCTTGATGTCCATGGTCATCATGAAGACCTCTCAAGACTTCCTGTTTTAGGCACTGTGGCAAAATGAGCTGCAACGTCTCTCTACTGTACCCTGGCAGTCGAACACAGCGGTACAACACCCCATCTCTGCACCGAATCCTTGGCCACTGTTTAAGCAGTTTCTGAGCCTCTAGGGGCAGTAGCATCCGTTCTGATTTCGTTGGAACTGTTCCTTGTTTCCAAAAATGGATGAATGGCCCAATAGCAGGATCCTCCCCCTGTAGAGCTTGCAAATCGGCCTTCTGTCGGATTGGTAAGGCACTGATCTCTTGGCACTGGGTTTGGGTCCCCCCATCACCAACACTCGAGAAGGCTAAGGGGACCTCTAAGCCTGGGGCCACCGAAGCGATGGAAACAGGGGCTGACAGCCTGGACAGTGCATCCACATTCCTGTTTGCAGAGCCTGGGCGATATCTGATTTCAAAGTCAAACATTGCTAGCTCTGAGGCCCAGCGATGTTCTGTAGCCCCTAACTTAGCCGTCTGCAAATAACTTAATGGGTTATTGTCGGTGAAGACTACAAACTTTGCACCTAAGAGATACTCCCTAAACTTGCTAGTTATAGCCCATTTAAGGGCTAGAAGCTCCAACTTACGAGAGCTATAGTTGGACATATTTCTCTCGGTCGGTCGCAGACCTCTACTGGCAAAAGCAATGGGCTTCCTACATCCATCTTGCTCTTGGGCTAGGACGGCTCCGAGCCCGGCATGGCTTGCATCCACTTCCAAGACGAACGGTTTCGTGAAGTCGGCGTACGCTAAGACGGGGGCGCTGATCAGACAGTTTTTTAAAGTCTGAAAACTCTGCTGGCACTCTGGGGTCCAGCCGTCTCCTAGTATGTTGGCTCGGGACTTAGGCCTATTAGAGCCTGTCTCCACCTGAGCAACCAGTCTATGCAGCGGGGAAGCCATCTTTGCAAAGCCCTCTACAAAACGACGATAATATGATGCAAACCCCAGAAAAGATCTTAGTCCCTTTGTAGTGGTCGGCTGTTTCCATTCTGCTACAGTTTTGACTTTGTCTGGATCCGTGGCTACTCCTGAAGCAGAAACGACGTGACCCAGATATTTGACCTCTCTTTGAAAGAAGTGGCATTTAGATGGTTTTAACTTGAGGTGGTTACTGTGCAGACGGTTAAAAACGAGTTCCAAACGTTCCAAGTGTTCATCAAAAGAGGTCGAAAAGATGATTATGTCATCTAGATAAAGAAGGAGTGATTGAAAACTTTGATCTCCAAAGATCCTCTCCATCAACCTCTGGAATGTGCTCGGTGAGTTACAAAGGCCAAACGGCATACGATTAAACTCAAAGAGTCCAAACGGTGTACAAAATGCTGTCTTGCCCTTATCCACTTCGGCCACTGGCACTTGGTTGTAACCACTGGCAAGATCTAACGTTGAAAACCACTTTGCTCCAGTCAGTGCATCCAAGGACTCATCTATGCGGGGGAGTGGGTAAGCGTCTTTCCTCGTCTTTGCATTCAAGAGCCGGTAGTCAACACAGAGTCTAAGGTCTCCTCCTTTCTTTTGCACAATAACTATAGGCGATGAGTAAGGGCTAGAGCTAGGTTTCACAATTCCGGTCTCCAACAGCTGCTGGATATGGGCTTTGACTTGATCGTACTGGGAAGGGGGCAGTCGACGGTATCGCTGTCTAATGGGGACATCATCAGTGAGATGGATCTGATGCTCTACCAGGGTGGTACACCCTATATCGCCCTCCCCCTGACTGAAAACATTACTGTGCTTCTGTAATAGTTCCTTTACTTGACGCTCCTGATCTGCAGATAGGGTTGGCCAGGATATGTTGGAAAAATCAATTGAGGGGGTGGTTTTTATCTCTGCTGACTGAACTACGGCCACCTGTTCTCCACTACACCCTTCCACAATGCTCACTGAACACCCTAAGGACCTAACCTGAACAATATGGAGTGCACCCAAAATGGTGTGCGGTTGCAGCCACACGTCTTGTAGACTCACATTAGTTACTGGTATTTCTATCACCCCGTTCTTCACTGATAGTAACGCCTTAGAAATCAAAATGCCCACTGGCAGCTGGATTTCCTCGGTGGGCGGCTCCAACAACACAGAGTGGAGGGAAAGATTAGCAGCGCTAGGACAAATTATGGGGATGAGTTTCAGAGACCCGGCAGGAATGCGTACTGCAGAACTCTGAACTCTAGCCTTGCCTAACCACCCCTTGCTATGGAGGTTTTCAATAGACTGGCATGTGGTGAAAGCCTGCCGCCATACCCTGTTGTCTTTGTCCATAGGGGATACCTGGCCTGAGGTTGACAATATATCCGCGAACAATTCTTTATAAAAGCTCCGAATGATATTCATACCTAATAAACCAGGGACTGCACGCCTCTGTTGTTGAGTAAAAGGATCGATTGGATCACGCACTACTAAAATGCCCATGTTAGGGGCGGTTTTACCCAACACTGTCACATCCAGTTCAAGGTAACCTGAGTATGGGATTTCGTATCCATTCGCTGCTCGTAACTGGAGCCAACTACAGGGTTTAAGAGACTCCTCGCATGATTGAAAATTTTCGCAAAAAAATGTTTCTGTTATTGTGGAAACCATAGAGCCCGTGTCCAGCAAACATGCCACTAATTTTCCCCCCATCTGGACATGAACCACTGGGCACTGGCCTACAAGGTGGGGGATACTATCAAAAGCCGAGTGACAAGAGCCTAGTTGAGCCCCCCTTGGTGTTTGGCTCTCCACACCAGAGGGCGCTAGTTTTCCTGCGGCTGCCGAGGAGCGGGTAATTCCACCAGCTGATTCTGAGCTACGGCCCTCTGCCCCACCCCCTGGGTTGCTACATTAATCAAATTTGAATCGATACGACAGTATTTGGCGATATGACCTGCTCTGTTGCAGCGACTACAAATCGGCCTACCATCAGGATGGAACCGGTATGTTTTAGACTGGCCTCCCACACTCCTTGGGTTGGCCTGTGGGCGAGATGAATTTAATTGTGACAAAATGGCATCTAATTGGGCCTGCTGATGCCGTAGACATTCCTTTAGTTCTGCCATTTCAGTGTTGGACGCCGCTATTGCATTAGAATCAGCACCCCGACTACCCTCCGCAGATACAAAAGTATCAAAAGAAAACGCTCTAGGTCTAGCCCTCGATCCTTGTTTCCCCTCGTCCACCCATTTAATGGCTATACCACGAAGTGTAACAAAACTCATATCAGAGTCTGATGCAAGCCGTCTTTTTAGCTCCCTTCTCAGCATGTCATCGTTTACATTTTCAGCAAACTGGTCGCGTAGTACTAGGTCATGATTTAAAATTCCCCCAGGTGTCTTTTTTATTACAGCATCCATTAAAGATTTTAAACCATGAGAAAAATCACGTAGGGACTCTCCCTCTTTCTGATGTCGCTGAAAAAAACACAACTGCGCGGCCACATAGGACTGAGAGCAACTGAAATTTTCAGCAAGGATCTTAAAAATCTTTTCAGCTGTATCTCTATCTGAAGCTTCATGAAACTCAACCTCTGCCTTTGCCCCCCCATCAAGATGATCATACAGAAACAACACTTTTTCAGCATTAGACATAGGCCTAGCCTCGATGCATCTACAAACCTCAGTGACCCATTGATCCAAGGTGACTAAGTCAACAGACAATTTACCAGTAAATTTAGAACATTTACGCTCACGTGGGACATAAACATAACGTGCATGAATCGAAGCAGCCCCAGATGCATTACTAGATGTAGACTGTTCAGGATCAGTAGAGGCAGGCGTTATACGAGACTCACTGTTAGAAGTAGCAGCATCAGTATCCCTGTTTCTGCCCTGTCTCTGTGCTTTCAATTGTTCATTTTCAGCCTGAAGCTGTCGAATTTGGTCCATTAGCTCATGCAGTTCCATCATACCAGGTGGAGAAGACATTATCTCGGCCGATCTTCAATGAACACTTGCTGATGAATCCCCAACCCTGTTCTCCTTGAAGATGGTGAACTGCCGCTTTTCCCCCACAACAAAACAACCCTATACCTCCAATTATCAGACCAATATGTTAATGAAACCAACAAAAAAACAAATGAAGAGAAAAAAAAAAAAAAAAAATTTGCAACCAGCCTTAGAATCCAGTGCCGACTACGCCAGATGTAACATTATGCAAATGGTACTTCTTAACATTACTTTGTTCTCTTCAGCAGGTATCTTAAGGATTCAAAGAATAAGAAAAAGGCTGGTGTACAAAAATAATCTCAGTTTATTAATGGCATAGTTAAAATGTTGACCATTGGCAAATAATACTGTCCAGAGGCACACTAGGACCAGCAGTCAGCCCCACTATCACACAGCAACCGTGCAACAGGCACTTCAATAGGACAATTCTATACACAGCAAGCTTAAAACTGAATATTACATGTGAAACCACACCACCTCTACGGTAGGCACTAGCTTTTGGGTAAGTGCTGCACAATGTTACACTATCATTTGCCGGACAAAAAGAAAAGAACAAACAAAACCAAACAAACCAAATAAACCCAAATGTACAATAAAACTTGGAGGTACAATATCTTAATTACAATATGGGAAAAGCGGCAATTACACCCTGAAGCACTCAGTTTCTGTAACAAATCACAAACATACTATAAGCACACATAGTAGGAAACAGACTGCACACATTTCTTTCTATTTGTATAATCTTCTCTTGGTCACAAAATTAGTGTTTCACACAGTATAACACAACACACTGAATAAATATAAAACCTCTGTTTTTACTCACTGCAATAATTCACCACATTTAACCAGAGAAGACAAACAAATAGCACTGTACCTCCCACATTAATGGATTAAATCATTACGTACAAGAATAACTACCTTGTACCAATCAGCCCCGTTTGCCCACTAGCCTTCCCGTTCGAGACCAAGGAGGCTAAGAACGAGGGAAATAGTTCTGTTAAAGTACATCCTTGGTTACCAAGCCTCCTACATTACACACCACAGTCAATCAACGGATGCTTACCGCTCCTGTTTACAGCTATAAACTGCAATACGTCGCCAGTATCAATGCAAAGCTCTCGTTGCTCCAGCTCGCAGCTGAGGACAAGGAGAGAGATGTAAACATGTGACTTAATTACATCAGTTCCCAGCATCGTACTTGGCACATTAAATGCCGCCGATAATAGGCGCTTACCGTCCCTGCTTTCAGTTGAAACCGACCGGTAATTACCCAACGATGCGCCGATCAGGACAATCGAAACACTCTCGCCTAACTCCTCACCAGCTGTGCTGGACACGGACGATAAAAACTCAAATTCCTCTAAGAGCAGTTCGCACTTGACGCGCGCTGACTGGGCCAACCAAACAAAACCCTTCCTCGACTCTGTGCGCAGCTTTTATCTACTTCCTAGTTCCAATCCATCCCTATAGCACCTGTGTGGAAAGCTATGCAAAGTAGGTTAGCCTGCAACAAGCTCCCTCTGTAGGGAGGGAGGAGGTATCGATAGCCTACTTAATCTGGTTACATTTGGATTTATCATAGAGTACATCACACCTGGCAAAACAAAAGCAATCAAGTTACCAACTCAATTACATACCAAACACAATAAAAAACTGTCTTAGAGAAAAACTTAAATAAAGGAGGAGCGACGACAGTGAAGATCGAGAGAGGCCAGGCCTGCATTTTATGTTGTGTTTTGTTATACTGTATGTGACAGCAGTCGTCAGTGAGGTGCTGCTGTCTTTATTTTAATTTTGTATTTGTTTATTTTATTATTAAAGTCTTGAAAGTTCGCCGGTTCCCGCCTCCTTCTTCCCATAACAATGAACCATGTTACACTGATTTTATGAAATCATTGTACAAAACAAAAAAAACTTAGTGTGGACAAAGAAATAACAGAGTGGACAAGTTGTGCACTTTAAATACACTACTACTTCAACTTTAAAAATATATTACTTTCACAATCACTATGTGCACTCTCAGTGTCCACTCAGTTAGCTTTTCAGATACAACAGAGTAGACACTAACAGATGGGAAATTCTGACCTAAAACTCAGCCACTGCACTATGTCTGAGCAAAAGAAGCTAACATAGGGAAGGCATGTTTTTTTTAAATTGCTATTTTGAAAAAAAAAAAAAAATCATATTTCCCTCAATAGAGGGGATGTTTTGAAGTTGACCACGTCAAATTAGAAAAATAAAAATAGACAATTAAAATAATAGAGGATCTTGAGAAAGCTGTTTTCCCTCCAAATAAGTTGGAGGTGCTTTATGATAAGATGTTTTTTAACTTTTCCAACTTACATTAGAAATTAAAGTAGTCAAAAATAACAGTGGACAATAAACAAAGGGACAAGCTAAAAACCTTTATTTTAATTGTTAAAATAAATGTAATAATTGAATAGAAAATTGTACACATTAAACCTGGGGACAATCAATCCTTGTTTTAAAACCAGCAGCTGCAATATAGAAAATTCTGGACATCACTTCTGTGTTTTTATATAACTGAGCCAGAGACAAACCAAGTTGACTCCATACATGAGACAAATTTCACTGTGTAGATATGTTGTGAAAGGAGATGGTTATTAGAGTTCATCAGATATTAGTCTGATGATGCCCAAGGTCAGTGCCAGCAGATCTTTTGGAGAACAAACAGTAAATGTTTGCTTTCTGCACCAACGATCACAAAGGCAAATGCTTGACAGCTTGTTTGGATGGCATTCCAGATTTGTTTTACTGGATTTAATTTGCATGTTTGTATGGAAAAACAGTCCACTGGGTCTGTAAAACAAAGAATATGAGAGAAAGTCAGATGATGACAGGTTGTTTTAAAGGTATATCAGAATGCCTTGAAACATGGTCGTCCCAAGCATGGCCACACCGGTTCCACTGTCCTAAGGACGGCCCTCCCCATACGGAAATGTAATATATGTACACATATGAAATATACATATATTACATATATCCACATAGAAAGTGAAAACATATATGTAGCCTACATATATCTGGCCATATATAAAACCTATTAGAAAATGGAACAATTTCATATATTGACATATAAAACTAGCCCATATATTTTATGTATGTATAATACAGTCTTTTATGTGTGATATTGGAACAATGCTCCAACTTTCATTATCCGTTTCTTCTTTCCACTCGACAAGAGCGAACATTCTTCATCCGTTGGTCTCTGAATGCGCGTAATTTGAGATGGTCCTCACTGCAGAACATGAAATCCACGGGGAGGAGTCGGATCTAGATCCGACTCCTCCCACCTTACATACCTAAACCTACCCAGCTCCACCCCTTATCCCTAAACCCACCCCTAAACCTACCCAGCTCCACCCCTTATCCCTAAACCCACCCCTAAACCTACCCAACCCCACCCCTTAATCTGGATCTGACTCCGCCCCCCGGATCTCGTGTACTGCAATGAGGTGCTACTGGGTAATTTGGCGGTCTTTTGATTGCGTTTGAATTACTTGTTCAAAGTTCAAGATGTTCAAATAAGGAAAACAAGGAATGAATTAATAAGGAACCATAAGCATGTAAAATGTATGTATGTTGTTTAAATAAATTGGCATATATAAATTAAACATATTGGTGAAATATATGGTTATAACATACAATATTATATAAACAATAATCATATATATTGTATTAATATATGTCAATATACTCATTTAATATGGACAATTTATATATGTTATAAACCTATATCAACATATATCTAGATATAACTATATATGTGATAGTAATATATTGTCTTATATTTAGCATATATGACAGCATCACTTGCGATATAGGGACATATATGTCATATATTACATTTCCGTATGGGATCCCTGGAAAATAAATTGTTATTTTTGTAAATTGTAAATATGAGAGCCTAATCTGGTACCACTACTTTAAGCAAAATGTGGAGCACATGACAAAAAAGTTCCATGCCAGTTTTCTCTGCCAACAGTTTCTTTTTTAGAAATATTATGAGGTTTATTTGATTAGTTAAATGCAGCTGATTTGTTTGTTCTGACTGTAAAGGAGTGCTGTGATTGGTCACACCCTCACACTCTTTTGTCATTGGCTGTATGTCAGTTTAATTAAAAGAGAGTCAGTGTCATCATGCACAATTCTGGCCTCTACCTCAACTAATCGTTGAAAAATCAGCAAACCTCTTCACTGGATGAAGATGAAGACGACACTCACTGTGCTTCTAATCCTGGAGCTCTACGGACTCTCCTCCGGTCTCATTAAACAACATTTCTTTGTGAATGAGAATAAGACATGGGATTCTGCTCTACAGCACTGCAGAACTTACTTTCATGACCTGTCCACCGTCACCAATGAGAGCGAGGAGCAGCAATTTTTGAAAGATGCAGTTAATCAAACTTCTGATGCCTGGGTTGGTCTTCACAAATATTTAGGATTCTGGAAGTGGACCGGAGGAGAAAACGCAAAACAAATTAGCTGGGACACTAAACAACCTGATCATGATAAATGTGCTTTTCTACACAAAGATCATAAGAAACTGCATGACTTTAAATGCACACGTACATATCCCTTCTTCTGTATGAACAAAGAGTTTGTTCTGGTGCAGCAGACAGAGAGCTGGGAAGGAGCTCTGGAATACTGCAGAAAACATTATAATGATCTGGCGACTCTGAGCTCAAAGAACAGGATGAATTCTGCTTTAGGACAAAACACACAGACTGACACTGGATATGTGTGGACTGGTTTACGCTTTCTAGCAGGAGAGTGGTTCTGGGTCAATGGAGATGATCTTGACTTTACGGCCTGGCCTCAGACGGGACCGCCCCAGTGTCCTGCCAGAAACCTTCGCTGTGGAGCCCTGGACAAGCAAACAAGGGTCTGGACACACAGAGACTGTGAGGAGAAGCTCAACTTCTTTTGTCAGTAGATGGTACGTCACTTACACAAAATATTTTATGTGCAAAGATTACAACAATATAGATATGGTGCCATTAAAATATTTGAGCCATTTGTTATCGCAACTGTTGAACATTTTCATTAATAATGCTAATGCTAACTGTTTATTGTTGTCTTATGTAAACCATCTATTTTCCCTTTTTTTAATATGACAAACTGGATCACTAGCAGAAGGGATTGGCTCAACAACAGTTTCTTCTCCTCACTCAAAGCATTCAACAATCACTCGACAGCTCCACACCACTCCGTCTAACATGTCCTGCTCACACTTACTGCAAAGAAGAAAGTGTCCCGCTCCGGGTTCACTGCAGAAGCAGTGTGTGCCACTATAAAGTTCCTAGTCTAAAACAATCGAGAAATTTGTTTCAATGAAAGGATGAAATACTAGTTTTTGTTTAATTTTGGTGTCTTTTATGCATATCTTATAAGTACAAAAATGGTTCATGTTCCTTTGTTTTAGAACTTTACACTATATTCAAAGGGTTTTTTTAATATAAAAATGTATATCAAAACACATAAACATGTTAGAGTTGTGTTTAGAGAAGCTGTATAGAGTGACATATTTTACTTCTTTACTTTTTTCTTTATTTATGTGAATTTTTTTATTAATCATTTAAATTCCATTCAATAAAGTATAGATTCCTGAAGCAGGAATTATTAAATCAGGAAATATATCTTAGTGCTTATTTTTAATAACAGTTAATAAATTAATAGTTTATTATAAATTTATACCTATAATTATGCATTATAATCTTTCTCTTTTTTTGGCCATATTTATTCACTGTATACTAATGCATTTCAGATTGTAATGTAATATAAGTCAGTGGCCATTTCTAGAGTCAGTTTTAAATAGTGTCTTGTGAAAATATATTAGGAAATATCGGTGTCATAGGCTAGTTGCTGCAGAAAAATGACACATCACTGCTTTGAAAAAAACTGTATTGTAAAAAGCAAAATATAAATGTGACTTGACTTGACTGATAATTCATATATTTAAAAATGTGTGTTAAAATTTAAAACCATATGAAATCTGTTGATTTGATGATTTTATATACAATAAAATCATATTTATTGTATATAAATTCCTTTATTAACATTTATAGATATCCTGATGTCCTCTTAAATACGGTGGCCGAGAGAGTTCAACGTGCTGCAACCTAAAGAAGACGCATGCAAATAGAAAAAAATGCATGCAAATAGAAAAAAACGCATGCAAATAGAAAAAAACGCATGCAAATAGAAAAAAAACACCCGCAAATTAAGAAAACATCTTCATCAGTTTCACAACACACGTGTGCTCCAAATACTCACAACACAACCAAATAGAGAAACGCGCTGCAAAAGCTCACAACACAACCAAATACAGAAACGCTGCAAGTAACACAGACCACAACGGAAATGTTTCCGGGGAACCAAATAAGTGACGGACCCGACTGGGACGTGATAGACAGGACTTACAGCAAAGAACGTTTATTGACAAGAAGTGAAAGCGTATATTTTTTATAAATTAACTATAATTTTAAAATAATATTGTAATATATTGTATATATAAACAATATTATAATATAGTGTAATATTATACTTTTTATAGTTCTTCTATACTCTTTGCTTACAGCTCAAAATTCTACTTTATTTTATTTTATAAAAAAAATAAAAAATTTCCCCCGCAAAACACTCAGAGATTCATTTTTTATGACATACAACTTGTATACAGTATACAAAATGTATTAACAATATGTTCAATGTCATCAGAATACAAATGAGAAAAGAACAATGAGCTGAAAACTAAAATATAAATAAAAAAGATAGAGAAGACGAACATGAAGGCAAGATATTAATCCATACATCAGTTACACTATACAAATTGTTTCATGTTATGTTTAAATTTTCATAAAGAAAAGTTTCATAAGAAATGTTAGTTAATGTAGGGTCCAAAGTTTTAAAGTTGAGACACTGACACACATAACGGATATAAATGCATATTGTAACATTTCTTTTTTGTAAAGTAAAAATAAACAAATACATTTATTTGCAACCGTTATGTTAACAGCATTATATTTCTGTCGTCAGAACAGCTATTCAGCTGATGGACAACTGTTGCGTTGTCATGGGAACATCCCAGGTGAAAATAATTACGTTGGAAATTACGTTGTCTTTCATTGCTCCCTTCATCAAGTGTGTTCCAAACGGCTGTATAAATGGCACACTAGTGCCATGCTCACTCCAAAGTCCCACTTGAAGAGCTCTGCCGTCTGCCCTTCGAAGGGAGTAGGGCATAGACTAGGTGCACGTGGCCGCCATTTTGGATTTCTGATCAGCGAGAGTACGTCTAGACACTTCCGGTTTCGCTTTACGCCCGGTGCAGGGAGCCGGAGAAAGCCGAAAATAATCTCTTATAGTTGTTTATAGAATCAATTAAAATACTAAGATATATATTACTATCACACGAGCAAATGGCAATTAAATGCACGGATGCAAAGTCAGATTAATGAATGAAATACAACTGTTCACGAACAGAAGATTGTCTTGGTCTCATGCTGCATAACATGTCTTCTCTAAATATAGAGTTACAACTGCGATTTTATTTGATTGCATACAATACCGCCTGAACATTCACACGTTTGCCCTGTCTTGTTTAAATCTCCATAAATAGGCCTACTATTTTTTCTCAATTCTGCACATATAACACTTAGGGCCTAGCCTACTTAGGCTACATCAGTTGCTCGATCAATATTATCAACACATATGTTACATACATGCTTTCTTTGCATCAATTATCTTTATAGATAAAAACGACGGCGGAAAAAATCGTAATAATTGTAAATAATTTACATTTTTAACTGTAACGTTAGTTAACAAACAATTTAATATAGCTAATTGTGTATATTTTACAGTGGAATAAATAGCCTACTGTAGGTGCTGCTTATAAAAAAAGACAGATAATGATTTATGAAATATATGATTGCTCTTTACTCATCTCACTTGCGCAAATAAATGCAGTAATAGAAAGCATATAAACGCAGGTGAAATACACAGAAAATTATATGCATTTAAATTACTAAAATACAAACAATTAGCAATAATGTTACCAAATAAAGCAATGCCGACAACAGACCGGGTGTTTTTGTCACCCTCTGATGACAGATGCTTTTGATGCACAATGAGTGTTTTTAAAATTCAACCCAGATAGCAAACAGTCATTGAAACTATGTTAAATCAACATTGTGTTGTCAACCTTAAGTCATTGAATCAACATCGGACTCTGATGTTGATTCTACATCATTTTGCACCCTGTTTTAATATTGAAACAACATTGAAATCCAGTCCATAGATCAACGGAATTTCAATGGTATTTCAATTATCAGGAATATTGAAACAATGTTGAAATTTCAACTGAACTAAGGATCAACGTGATATCAATGGAATTTCAATCGTTTTTAAATGTTAATTTTAAATGTATAATGCCATAAATTAAATAGCCTGCTTTATCTACAACCAGGATGTTTAAAAGTAATGGAACATTTGAAATCGTGTATAAAACACTGAACACACCACACAAACAAATTCATTTGTATTAGCCTTTTTATTTAATTATTTGTATGCCTACACTTTATTTACACTTCAATGTCCTCTGACGCCCGAATAGTTTGTCGTCCAGTCCCTCCTGCCCGGTCTGGCACATTGGGTGACGGCGGCTGTCCCCGTCTGCTGAGTAACCTAAAACAGAAAACAAAATTACAATGCAACAGTAGATGTTATATTTATTTGTATTGGTACATTCGTGCCGCAAGATGTTTCTATATCTAGTATGTGGGGCTAAGCCCCCCCAAGTTCCCCCTTGACGCCAGGGTTGCCAGGCTCTGTATAACAGTGCGCGCAAAAATCGTGATATCGCATAAGCACTAGTATAAAACGACTGTTATCATTTATGAAAACCAACACAACGGAGTTAACTGTATCGCACGCATATCGCAGCCCTGCTCGAGGATGGTCTAATCGGCATTTCCAGTTACAACTCGAGACAGTTCTGCATTGAATAAAGCAAAGTAAGTCATGTCTTCTGTGTAATTCTGGCCCGCCGCGGTCACACTTCTGTGGGTAGCGCTAGGTGGAGCACTGATAGCGTTGGTTTCGCCAGTGATCTCCGGCGGTCAGAATAAATAACGGTGCTGTGTTAATAGATTTCACGACCCTAGCAATGGGTACAGACATGTATTTTGAGCTACATATAAATAGACTGGACTCGGAGGTTTTGCTAACTTTATAACATAGAAGAGAACTACAAAGTAGGCCTCTATGCTATTTTTGGCAGATTTTGACACAGTGGTAAAACAAAAATCTATTTCAGTGACTGCAGCACTGCGTCGGTTACGTTAACAATCGGCCTAAAAGTATTTGATTTGGTACAATTCATTCATATCAAACATTAAGCAAGCTTACCTTTATGCTTGTGCCAGGGTCCAGAAATGAGCTGTGTCCGGTGCAGACGTGCACGTTGGTATAACACCCGTTGATCTCCCGGTCAACCAAAAATCTATTGATTTTCAATCCTATTTCCCGGTCAACTATATATCGATGCATTTTCAATCATATTTCCCGGTCAACTATATGTCGATGACTTTTCAACAACAGCGTTGTTTCCCGGTCAACTATAAATCAATGACTTTTTAACACATTCATCGATCGCCCGGTAAACCAAATATCAATGATTAATCAATCATAAAGATAACTATAGATCAATGTTGTTCCAATATCGTTGCCATCAACATTAATAACATCAGGTTTTCATCGAAAGGGTAATGGTGATTCAACATTAATTTTGCATTGAAATTTCAATATCAACCATAATGATGATTCAGATGAAAAAACAATGTTTATTCAATGTTGGCTTGCTGTCTGGGAAGGGAAGCGACTTGCCTTTCAGAGGGGGTGACAGATCCGCGCATACTTCACTGTTGTGTCGTTATGAACCGTTTCATCACGTTAAAACAAAGAAGTCAGCTTTCATGCATTCCCCGTTGAGGGTGACCAGTCCCGAAATTTGAAGCTTTGTCCCGCGTCCCGCAAGTCATAAGCAGTGTCCCGCATTTTAATTTTGTCTGCATCATTTTATTTCATCGTCCTTTTAAATTACAATTCTACAATATAAAATGTTAATAATAAAAAACTGAACATACGCAGCCGTTATTATTGGTTCTAGTCAGAGCGGGACAACTGAGAAAAAATAAACTGCAACAGAAAAATGGATCTATCCGGAGCTCCCGAGAAGAAAAAGCGTCTTGTTCGTATAAGGAATGGGAGAAAAAATATACATGGTAAAAACCAGTTGCAGGTGACCATAAAAAAGGAGATGTACACATAATGATTGAAAAGCCCTAGCCTACTCGAAGCTGCCAGATCAGACAAAAAATATAAATTCAGATGCACTGAATCCGTAAGAACGCATTTAATCTTAGTCTTTCTAATGGAATTTATGTGCTTATTTGGAAATGTGCTTTTTAGCGATTGGATTATTATTTTCACTTAATTATTTAGATTGAATATACCTGTGCTGTTAAAATGAGTTATCATTAGTGACGTTCACAGCGCCGTCCTTAACATTTTTATAGCTAAAGCCATTAGCAATTAAAAAGCATCACTGCAAAAAGACATATAAAATCAATATTCAATAAAATCAAAATCAATAAATCAAAATCAGGTCTGCTGATATAATCAAATAAAATCGTAGTTGTAACATAGAAGGCATAATTCTCATTGTGTATGCAGCATGAGACCATACAATCTTCTGTTCGTGAACATTTCATTCATTAATCTGAATTTGCATCCGTGCATTTAATTGCAATTTGCTCGTGTGATAGTAATATATATCTTAGTAATATTTTAAATGATATAATTGATTCTATAAACAACTATAAGAGATCATTTTCGGCTTTCTCCGGCTCCCTGCACCGGGCATAAAGCGAAACCGGAAGTGTCTAGACGTACACTCGCGGATCAGAAATCCAAAATGGCGGCCACGTGCACCTAGTCCATAGGGATGCTCACGAGCAATAAGCACGTCCCAGTCGGGTCCGTCACTTATTTGGTTCCCCGGAAAAATTTCCGTTGTGGTCTGTGTTACTTGCAGCGTTTATGTATTTGGTTGTGTTGTGAACTTTTGCAGCGCGTTTCTGTATTTGGTTGTGTTGTGAGCTTTTGCAGCGCGTTTCTCTATTTTGTTGTGTTGTGAGTATTTGGAGCACACGTGTGTTGTGAAACTGATGAAGATGTTTTCTTAATTTGCGGGTGTTTTTTTATATTTGCATGCGTTTTTCTGTTTGCATACGTTTTTTTCTAATTGCATGCGTCTTCTTTAGCTTGCAGCACGTTGAGCTCTCTCGGCCTCCGTAGGGGTTAAAGAACATTGCATAATATGAATAATATTTAAAAAATCATTGTGGTATTTTTCCTTTTCCAAAATTGCAAACCATTGTATCTGCTGGATAAAGGTGTAGCTGAATTATATATTCAGCATGTCTCTCTGTTTCACCTCCAGTAGAGGGCAGAGCTGACCCAGGCTACAATTTCAACTCCAATTCTGAGGCAAATATGCAAGTATTTTTAGGCACTGTTTACACGAGAACGATTACGAGTGAAAACGTAAAAATATTTTTACGGATGTGCCTTTCGTTTACACGGCGACGACGTTTTGGGGGCTTAAAAACGCAAAAAAGTGAAACCACCCTTCAAAGTGGAAATCTCAAAAACGCTCCGCCGTCGCGTTCCCGTCTAAACTGTAAAAACGCAAATCTGCTCACGTTGGCTCTTGTCGCGTACGCGTTTTCGTCACAGGCATGCGCCAGTACAGGGAAATAACAATCAACATGTCGGATTATTTCCATACGTCGGACCTTCAAGTTGCCCTAGCATCTCTGATAAACATACAAGAGTCTTTTCAGCAGTTGTACAAAATATTTTCAGACATTGGTTTGTTGTGTTGCAGTGCTTCACATGCCCACCTAGCCGCCTGGAGTGCACACTACATCGTATTTCACACACTTTTGCGTCACCATATGCACGCAGATTTCCCCCCATAACGCTCGTCTAAACGCAGAATAAAAAGTTACAACGCAACGCCACTTTTGCGTTTTCTCTTCAGCTCGTTTCCATGTAAACATAGTCTTAATTATGCACCTCTAGCTTTTTCAAGCCTTGCTTGTATGTCACTTGTTGACAATGGTTCATTATTGACTGTGATTGGTGGATTAGGAATGGAAGTAACCCTCACTGGGTCTTTGATCAAGATATTTGATGTTTCCCTCGTTAAAAAACGTCTCCGGTTACTTACGTAACCTCGGTTCCCTGAAAGGCAAGGAACGAGACATTACGGATGTCGTATATGGGAACTCTCTCTCATCCTTCACTTCCGCTGAAATCTTATTGGCTAACGCCAGCAACGCTGGCCAATTGACGCAAATATGCAAATACTGAAACCCCGTTGCAGTATAATGCAAGTGCAGCGTCAATTCCTCCTCAGAATCGAACAGAACGCCAAATCAATAGCGAACACGGCGGCGAGCGTAATGTCTCGTTCCTTGCCTTTCAGGGAACCGAGGTTACGTAAGTAACCGGAGACGTTCCCTTTCAAGGCTACGGAACTTCGACATTACGGATGTCGTATATGGGAACTGTATAGAATCCCGCCGTGGAAGCAAGCAAACCACAGAACAGACCCCAATACAAAACCCCGACACCGCCCCCCCAGAATGCCAGCATTGTGATAGGACGAGACTGGCCAATAGCGAGCCTCTAACTTCTGATAGGTCCAAGGGGACGAATCACAAACTCACAAAACACTGCCAGAATTTGCATATCCCGAACAGTATAACCGGGGGGAAGTCTGCACTGTAGACCAACAGGGCAACAACAACAGTAAAATAAGGCCAACGCACAGCGGTGACAACAGTCTTAATACACATAAGCACACAGAACAACTCATGAGCAAAGCGCAGAGAGCTCTAAATGCTGTGCAAGAATTCAACTCACCGAAAGCACTTGAGACGCCACAGAGGGTAAATCCAACTTGTAAAACCTGGCGAACGTATTCTGAGAAGACCAGCCAGCCGCAAGACATAAATCCTGAATAGACATACCCTTAGTCCAGGCCCACGAAGAGGCGATCGCCCTGGTCGAATGGGCCTTAACATTGAGGGGGCATTCCTGTCCCATACAGTCATAAGCCAAAACAATAGCGTCCACAATCCAGTGAGCAAGCCTCTGTTTAGAGACTCCCCGTCCCTTATTGCATCCACCAAAGCACACAAATAGCTGGTCCGAGCTTCGGAAAGCAGCCGAGCGAGAGATGTACTCCCGGAGCGCTCTGACTGGGCAGATAGCACTTTGAGCATCCGAACCTAGTGAGGTCAATGGCTCAACAGACAGGGCAGGCAAAGAAACAATCTGCGCCCTGAACGGGGTATTGAGCGATTTCGGGACATAACCCGGCCTCGGTCTGAGAGTCACGTTACAGTTTCCGGGTCCAAAGCGAATACAATCTTCGCTGACAGAGAAAGCCTGTAAATCCCCAACCCGCTTCGCCGAAGCGAGAGGGAGAAGCAGCGCCGTTTTAATCGAAAGCTCCTTAACTGCAATCGACACTAAGGGTTCAAAGGGCGGCCGTGACAAAGCTTCCAAGACCAAAGTCAAATCCCAAGGCGGCACGGACGGCGGCCGTGCAGGGCATAATCTCTTAGCTCCTTTAAGGAACCGAGTCACCAACGCATGTCTACCGATAGACTGTCCATCAACAGGCGGGTGAAACGCAGCAATAGCAGCTACGTATACCTTCAGGGTGGATGGCAGGCTCCCTTCGTCCATTCTGTACTGAAGGAAGCGTAGAATATCCGACACCGAGCAGTTCGCTGGGTCTAAACCGATATCCTGACACCATTTAGAGAAAACACCCCACTTCAGAGCGTACAGGCGCTGGGTAGACGGGGCTCGCGCTTCCGCGATGGTATTTTGAACCCGCGAATGAAGCACATCGATCCCGCTCAGCGTCCCTGCAGCGGCCACACATGGAGCCTCCACAGCCCGGGGCTGGGATGCCAAATCGATCCGCTCGCCTGAGACAGTAGGTCTTTCCTGAGCGGAATTTCCCACGGTTGCTCCGTTAGTAACTCCACCAAGTCCGCGAACCAGGGCTGATTCGGCCAGTACGGGGCCACTAGAGTCACCGCCGCCTTTTCCTCCCTGACTTTGCACAACACCATGGGCAAAATTTTCACCGGAGGAAAGGCATAGAGACGGGCTTTCGGCCATCGCGCAGTTAGCGCGTCCATCTCCCGGGGGGAACGGGACAGCGAGAAAAACATCCGACAATGCGCGTTCTCGCTCGTCGCGAAGAGGTCGATCTCCGCTCTGCCGAAACGATCCCATATCAGTTGAACCGTCCCGGGGTGAAGCCTCCATTCCCCTTGAGGAATCCCGTTCCTCGAGAGCATATTCGCCCCCCGATTTAGAACACCGGGGATGTGTGTCGCTCTCACCGAGAGAAAGAACCGATCCGCCCACAGCAGGAGAGATTCCGCCTGCTTGAATAGGTCCCTGGAATGCAAACCGCCTTGGCGATTGATGTAAGAGACCACAGAAGTGTTGTCGGTTCGAATCAACACATGCCGCTGTTCCAGTCGAGACCGGAAAACTTTTAGGGCTAGAGAGACCGCTTCCAGTTCCAAGCGATTTATGTGCCACTCCATCTGCCTCTCCGACCACCGACCGGAGGCGGGCTTGCCCAGGCAGACCGCTCCCCACCCGGTGGACGAAGCGTCCGTCAGGACCTCCACGCGTCGCGTCACTATACCCATAGGGACACCTGAACTGTAGAGATCCGGGTTCTTCCACGGGCCAGGGCACGGGCGCACACACGGTTGACCATAATGCGCTTGCGGCCGGAGTGCCACGCGCTCGGGTTGACGCGCGCTTTCAGCCAGTGCTGAAGCGGTCTCATATGTAGCAGTCCCAGATGACACACTGACGAAGCGGCTGCCATCCGCCCCAATAGCCTCTGAAACTCTTTCAGAGGGACGAGTCTGCCCGGTCTGAAGAGACCTAGCGAAGAAGTCAGAGCCTCCGCTCGTTCGGGGGAGAGACGCGCTTTCATACTCACTGAGTCCAAGCATACTCCCAGGAATGTGGTAGTTTGGCTCGGTGTGAGCACACTTTTTTGGACGTTTACCCTCAAACCAAGCGTTTTCAAATGGCGAAGTAGGGCTTCCACATGGCCGACCAATGTCTCCCTCGACTGCGCGAGAATCAGCCAGTCGTCCAGATAGTTCAAGACGCGCATCCCGCTCGACCTGAGGGGTGAAAGTGCCGCGTCTACACATTTCGAAAAGGTGCGGGGGGCGAGGGCTAGCCCGAACGGGAGTACCGTGTATTGGTACGCCGCATTCTCGAACGCAAACCTCAGGAATCGCCTGTGGCGCTTCGCTATCTGGACGTGAAAATAAGCGTCCTCTAGATCCACTGAAGCGAACCAATCCCCGGGGCGAATTTGCGCTAGGATCTGTTTCAGTGTAGTCATCCTGAAAGCGCGCTTGTGAAGCGCTCTGTTGACGGGTCTCAGGTCCAGTATGGGGCGGAGACCCCCTCCCTTCTTCGGCACTACAAAGTAGCGGCTGTAGAATCCGCTTCCCCGCTCGCTCGGGGGAACCGGCTCTATCGCTCCCTTGTCGAGTAAACTGCACACTTCCTGCCTCAGTACATGAGCATTTTGGGGCAAAGTTAACGACTGGATTACGCCGCGGAAGCGGGGTGGTCTGCGTTTGAACTGAAGTGTGTACCCGTGTCGAATTACATTCAGCACCCACGGCGAGATGCCCGGAATAGCTTCCCACGCCGTGAGGAAACGACTGAGTGTGGGCCGGTCTAGACCTGCGGTCATCGCCGCTATGTGAGGGTTGGGGATAGACACCTCGCGCTTCCCGCGAGGCGCCTTTATAGTTAATGACCGTGACTCTGCGCTGCTCGAAGACAGGGCGGGTAACACAGTGTGAAGTGCAAGAGGAGAATAAAGCTCTGTTTGTGAAGAAGTAATTTGCTTTATTGAACAACACACAACATTCACAACATGACTGCACGCGTCGCTCGCCGAACGCAGAGGGACCGCGTGCTCTAGAGCGCGCCGCTTGGCAGCGGGGCCATCCGTGCGCTCTCCTCTCCTCTTGCCCGAGCGGTCAGGACGACTGCTTGGGCCTCGCTGGGGACGCGGCGGGTTTTCTGCGCGGGCTCCTCTGAGCCGGTCTCTTGTTTCCCGCTCCCTGCCACTGCCCGTGTCGGCCCTTACGGGCATCCGGTCCCGGGCGGGAGGCTGGCTGATGTCTGGCCGCAGCCTGGGACTGGCGCCCCGAGGCGGAAGACGAGCGAGAGCGAGGGCGCTGCGGCGGGGGCGGTGGCGGCGCTCGCCGAGGGATCACATGGCTCATCGCCTTCGCCTTCTTCTGAGTCTCGGAGTACCGCTCGGTGACCTTCTCCACGGCATCTCCGAACAGGCCATCAGGGGAGATCGGTGCGTTTAGCAGCGTCTTCCTGTCCGCCTCCTGCACGTCCGATAGGGTGAGCCACAGGTGTCTGTGGAGGACCACCAAATACCCCATCGAACGGCCAATCGCCTGGGCCGAGCGCTTCGTGGCCAGGAGCGCGAGGTCCGTTGCAGAACGGAGGTCTCGGATGGCGTCAGCGTCGACAGAGGCGGCGCCATCCAGAGATTTCAATCGCTTGGCCTGCAGCACTTGAAGAACGGCCATAGCGTGTAGTGCAGAAACCGCCTCCCCCGCGGCGCCGTAGGCCTTGTTAGCCTGGTGAGCCGTAAACCTGCAGGCTCGGGACGGCAGGCTGCGGTCCGAGCCCAGGGCGGGAGCTGACGGGCAAAGATCTGCAGCGACGGTCTCCTCGACAGGAGGGATGCGGAGGTAGCCGTGGTCCCCCGCCTCGTCCACGGGGGGGAACATGGCCTGGGTCGAAGTGAGGGTGCGCGCCGATTGCGGGGCCACCCACGACTTCACCACGTGCTCGTGCACATCAGGAAAGAACGGGGTTCCCCTTTTCGAAGCGGCCTGACGGCGGCTCGATTGGAGGAACCACGCGTCCAACTTGCTCTTTGCTCTCTTGCTCTTTCCCACTAAACTTTGGACATCGGATAGACGTGCAGATGATATATTGGGTCCTTCGGTCCATGACCAATTCTGGACGTCATATTGACGTTCAACATTTGACCTTTGAACTGGGTAATTTTTTTGGACGTCATTTAGACGTCTATGATAGGTGCAGGAAATTTACATGATTAATATATAATATTTATTTACAAATATTAACATTGTTATCAACATGATTAATACATATGAATACAGTATTTATAAGCAAACACAATTGATCATGTGTATGCCTATTTATTTAATCAGTAGGCCATGTTTTTTTTTTACATTTTCCTGTTTTTCTTTAACTGGTTTATTTATTTTAAGTAGCCTAATCAAGTTATTTATTTATGAATATATGTATTTTTGCATGTATCTGTTTATTTATTTGGAAATAAAATTTGTGGGAAATTAGAGTTCAGAAAAATATTTCATGGTAGCCTATATTAGGCCTATCCACCTTATTCCTAACTTAAAAAGTACCAACAGCAGCAGCAAAGTCAAGGACAGCCGAGTACAGCTCTCTATCAAGGCCTTTGGATTTCAACCAAAGAGTCAAAAACCAGTCAACGTCTCTCTGATTAGTGTGATCAGCACATCATCATAACCCAACCAGTAAACCCACTCTGATTGGACGAGGCAACACGCCACTCTGATTGTCCATATACGTGGTTCACAGATGATGCAAGGTTGGTTGACGTTACCCTCAGTCACTTTTATTGTTCATGAAAGAAACATGATACGTTTTATTGTAAAACATTAGAGGTGTTTTGTCTCTGATATCATCCCAGCAAACACAGAACGTTCCCAGAACGTAAAATTGTTAGCTGGGATCCCACTGGTACAAGAAGCGAACACGTAGGTTGCACGTTGTTATTGGACTGCTAGCTAGCCAGGTAAATACCATTCTTTGCTTAAATCTAGCTAAGGGTGCTCTAGGGGCTTTTCCCAACGCATTTACTCTGAATATCATCAGAAATTATGACAAAAAATATGTACCACGGTCAGGGACATACAAACTGAAAGCACGTAATGTGCTTGTATGCTCTAGGCCAGTGATTCTCAACCCTGCTCCTGAAGGACCACCAACACTGCACGTTTTCTTTGCCTCCCTAATCAAGAACACCTGATTCAACTCATCAGCTCGTTATCACATGTGGATATATTTTGATCCATTCATTGTAGCCATGTCTAATGGAAAAAGTAAGCCATGTCCTCTTGAGGAGTATTTAAAAGACTTCTCAAGGACAATGGAATAGTTTTTAAAGGCCAGACTTACACTGTCAAGGGCATATCTAAAATGTATTAAGGGTAATAATGCCTATGAGAGTTGTGAAAGATGTTTAATCAGGGGTACTCGTGTTGAGAAGAATAGTTTTCAGTGAAAAGTAATGCACTTCTTGAACAGATGACGGTTTCTCCAGAGGGGAGTACAGAAACGACCAAACTGGTATTAGCCGCTTCATTGCTGCAATAATTACTTGTGTTAGCTCCTTTGTTTTAAGTGAATGTTACACCTACAACCTGACGATGAGGTGATTAGATCGACCATGAAGCGCACTAAAAAAGGAATTGCGGAGGGTTTTGTTAGAAATGGTATGTTTCTCATCCTGCAATGTTCTCTCTGTCCACAGAAATTATAGCCGTGGCTTGGTTTCTATCATGTCAGATGATGACATTTTCTTTAGACTTTTGTTTCTTTCTTCAACACTGCTGTACTAATATAAACGCTGATTACAAAAACAATTGTGAGCTAGCTAACCTTGCTATTCTTATTGGAGCATTGCAATCATCAACAAATTTGTTTATTTCAGTGTTCCAGAAAAAAATCATTTTTTGCACGTTCTCATTTGCCTTCTTTCTCAGCATCTCAGAATAGGTGAAAATTAAATTAAAATACAAGTTCACAACCAAATGCATTGTGAGATAAGTAGAGGGATAAAAGGAGGAGCACCCTATGGTTCACTGATCAACTAGTGTAAAGGGTTTAGATTCAAGATCAATGGCGTGCTCAATTCCTTTTGAGTTTGATTTGGGTGCTCTTCGGTCCAAGGTAGAACATCTAAGAGACAGTGTAGAGAAAGAATTCAGGGCATGCCCTGAAGAAGGCTCCATGCCGCTACGCGTGGGCGTTTTAAAGTTGTCCGTTTAGGACATGTCATTTTTGTAATAAAGACATTTTAATTAAGGAATGCCTCGGTTATCAGAGAATTATTTCTCTACACTGTCTCTTAGTGTAAAGGGTTTATTGCAAGTGTAATGTTGTTCCTACATATATCCTTCACATTAATTTATTGAAATGTATTTTTCTTTACAGATCTTACAGCATTAAAAAAGAAAAAAGACAGCAAAGTTAAAAGTAAAAGATGGTAAATAATAGTCACAATTCTCTCAAAATATTATTACAGTCATTATAGTCATTACAAATTGTTAAATACCAGTGGTTATGAATGACTTCCTGTGACGGTTCTTATTACATTGAAGCTGAAATTGCCTTCAACTGTAAACAGTGTGCTGTCTGACAAGTAGTACGTGTAGTGGATTTTGTTTTGTGCAAAACTCACTAGTAATTTCTATGGAGTCCAATGTGTTTCCAAGCACAGAGCCAGCTTTTGCAAATTGCACTAAGCACAACAGACTGATAGAACACTGTTGACATTCTAATGCACACATTAAAGAATCTAAGCTTTCTCATAAAGTACAGTCTGCTTAGTCCCTTCTTGTAGACAGCCTAAGGCCGTGTGTCCACCAAAGCGGTTTTTCACGCAGCTGGCGTATATTTCCAATTGTTTTCAATGGGAGCGCTGCGTTTTTTAAATGCCATGAGCGTACCGAGGCGCTGAGCGTTTTTTTCACGCTGAAGTGCTGAGCGCGCAGCATTTTTACTGGTCGCCGAGAGTTGAAAAATGTTCAACTTTGGGTAAAACGCAGCGGTCATCACTGTCACTTTTCATCCAGCCATCCAATCACAGTGGAGGAGGGGCGGGACAATATCACACCGACCAACTGTCACAACATTATTTCTGTACAAAGACGTCAACCAACAGAGCTAACCGAACAAATGGATGAAAATTTAATTTTTAGTATGTATACAAAAAGTTATCTGTTTACATCCTGAGAGTTGTGTCCTTGAATACGGATTGTATGGAACAATACAGGTGTGGCCACATACAAAATAATAAGGGCCAGACATGGACGACTACCTCTCGTTGGTTTCATATGGATTACATAAACAGAGAATACTTGTTTTCAATATGACTTTATCTAAAAGTAGACATTTCTCATGTCTGTGTGGCAAATATTCGCTGAGTTCTGGTTCATTTTTGTGGCGCATTCCAGAAAGTAGTTCACAGAGACTAAGAAGGCAAAAAGCGCACCTGGTTAGTTTTCAAATAATGTATTGACTCAAGGTGCAGCTTGTAGGCATGCATGAGTTTCTCTTTGACTGTGTCGGACTCTTCTTTTGCATAGTCAAGCTGCTGCTGCTCTATTGTCGCTCAGTTTGAGAGTGGCTATCAGGGTGTGGCTCAGGGAGCCAGTGATCTTTGCTAGTTCTTTGTGGTTGTAGGCAGCTGTTGTTTGGGTCTTGTGCCATGAGCTCTGTTATGTTGGCATCCAGTTGTTCTTGCATGTGCTGTTTAGGTTTTTGGCAGCCTTGGGTAAAAAGGCTGTCTGTCATGGCACTCAACCATTTCTCCAAGTCTTCCCAGTGAGCAATACAATCAGCAGTGCAAGACATGTTGGCACACAGTGGAGATGCACTGCCTAATGTTATCGAATGAAATGTAGACCTAGGAAGGGTTAATGACTGTGGAGCTTTAGGGGTGTTGATGGACTCGATCTACTCCATCTGTGTTTTGTTTTGGTTGTCATTCTGAATCCAATCCGGACCTAGTCTTTGACAAAAATGCGATTTTTTTCCTCAGCTTTTTGTTTAAAATGAAACTTCCCCACATTCAAGTGTTGATAAAATGCAAGAAGCTAGAATAAAATGTAGTTTACTTAAAGTGCAAAAATATACAATATATATATGTATATAAAATAATAAATAGTAAACTATTAGTTTGATGTTCTGTTCACTTAAAGAAAACTTACAATTATACTTTCGGTTTAAAACTAGTAAACTAGTTGTTTACTGATACTTATATACTGGCCGCAGGAGTTTTCCTATTTCATTTTCGTGAATGTGTACAGACGCATCTGTGAGCCCTGCGCTGCAACAGCTGGCTAAACAAATAACTTAAATGGAGAAAAGGTACCCATTGTCTTTATTAATCACTCTTGGGGATTTTAACAAAGCAAATGTCTCCCATGAACTGCCAAAATACAGACATCATGTTACATGTCCCACCAGAAACAGTAATATACTGGGCCACTGTTACACCACAATAAAGAATGCATATCAGTGATTTCATAGCATATCATACACATACACATCATACACATATCACATCACTCTTACACAGAATGAACTCCACAGGTATAAAACGTACATGATTCATAAGATATATCGGGAACACTTTATAATAACTGCACGCTATTAATCATTAGTTAAGCATGAGTAAACAGTTAATTCATAATTTATAAAGCATTAATAGACATTAATAATCAGTTTATAAATAAAGCTATAAATGCATATCTAGGTTACACTTTATTTCGATAGTCACTTTAGACATTCTACTAACTATAAGTAACTTTTCAACTACATGTCAACTCACTCTCATTAGAGTATTAGTAGAGAGTAGTAGACTGTCAGTAGACTCTTAGGTTATTAGGTGTTCAGGTTAGGAGAACAAGTTGATTTGTAGTTGCATAGTTACTTATAGTCAGTAGAATGTCCATGTGGGGAACAACACAATAAAGTGTTAGAAGATATTAAGCAGACAGTCTACTAATACTCTAATGAGAGTTAGTTGACATGTAGCTGCAAAGTTACTTATAGTTAGAAGAATGTCTAAAGTGGACTATCGAAATAAAGTGTTACCCATATCTATAATGTGTTTAATAATTGTATTTTCATACTTTGTCAATGAATAATTAATCATTTCTAATTAAAGTATAGCATTATTTACAAACCAGTTATTTAAGAGTTGTCAGTGGTTCATAAGATCACTTAGAAAATGTAAGTAAATGTAGTAAATTCAGGTAGTTATAAAGCATTTAGTAGTGGTCAGTTAACTATTTTTGTGAACTCATCTAAAGTGAGGACTAGTTATGCCTTGTAAAGCATTTATAAAGGAGATTTAAAGACTCAGTTATCTTCTAAACATAAAAATAGAACAGAACATAGAAATATTTAACAGCCTTTAAATCTCCTTTATAAATGCTTTACAAGGCATCTCACTTTAGATGAGCTCACAAAAATAGTTAACTGACCACTACTAAATGTTTTATAACTACCCAAATTAACCCTAAATTACAGTATACAGTAAATACATGTTAATAAAGCATTTATTAACACACTAAGTAACTATTACTATATGTCTGAATAATGAATGTACATTTAAATAGTTTATTAATCATTCAATTTGTAAGTGATCTTATGAACCACTGACAACTCTTAAATAACTGTTTATAAATAATGCAATACTTCATTTAGAAATATTTTATCTTTATAAACAATTAGATAAATTGATCATTAATAAAGTATGAAAATACAACTATTAAACACAATAGAGATATGCTTTTAAATCAAGAATAAAGCATTTATAGCTGTATTTTTAAACTGCTTATTAATGTCTATTAATGCTTTATAAATGACGATTTAACTGTTTACTCATGCTTAACTAATGATCAATAGCGTGCAGTTATTAGAAAGTGTTACCGATATATCCAATGCAACTACTGGTGATTAATTCAGCTTATTGGTAGAAATTTTGATACCTTTTTTGTTAAAGACAGTGAATTCATTGAAGTCTCTGCTGGTTTAAGAGAGAATGTCTCTGGATTGTGCAGCTGGGAAGAGGAGGTGCCGTGCAGGGGAGAAAATAAATGTCACTCTTTAGGTCTGTTTTGATTTGGGCATTGGGACTGTCTTCACAAGTCTTTATTTCCTGATATGGATTTATGCATTAAGGTTACAAAGGTGTCTCTTGGCCATTTGGTCGTATGGGGGTTGTAAGTTTGAGGAACAACGAGGGTCTTCTTTATTGATTAGCTCTGTCATTACAAACCCTAGTTTGAGATAAGGTAAGCATGGGAGAGACGGTCAATTCAGCAATTTAGGCACCATGGATTATTTGTATGACTCTCTAATGGCTCGGTGGGGAATCTCTGATCTATGGAATGTGGTGTTGTGCTCATTTGATGGACATTGTTCATGGATAGTCCTTCAGTGTCTGCAGATTTTCTTATACCACCGATCCCAAAGGCAAATGTTTGACAGCTTGTTTGGATGGCATTCACGATTGATTTTACTGGTTTTGATTTGCATTGTATATGGAAATACAATCCACTGAGTCTGTAACAGAGAACAAGAGAGAAAGCCAGATGATTACAGATACAAAGGTTTATCAGAATGCCTAATCTGGGTCCACTACTTTAACCAAACTACGAAGCACATGAAAAAACATTCATGCCAGTTTTTCCTGCTCATAGTTTCTTTCTTATTTAAAATACATTTATTTCATACTAAGTATACTACAACAAACCATTAACATATTTACTGACATATTGCTTGAGACTTACTGATATGAATATTATAATTAAACTTGATTTGGAGTACTTCTTTATTGCACAGTGAACATTTCTTAATGTGCCCCCATTATTTTTTTTCTTTATCACTTATTATGGTGTGTAATATACAGTAGCTGTTTGTGAATGCAAACGCTCCGCAAAGTTGTAATTTTGAAAATTCATGATAAATAAAGTTATAGTCTCCCAAAAGAAAGAATTGACTCTGAACCGCCTTTACGGGTCATTTGGGTTTCGAATCCTATTGCTTTACGGCTCTACATAACTAGGAGATACATTTGCATATAATTCCCGCCTATGTTGTACTTTTTCTGCCCGTGAACAACTTGACCAGCCCACAACTCGTCACTTTACTGACGACTGCTTCTCAAATCTCGGAGCTCAACGCAGGATTCGCAAAACGCTTGCTCTAGAAAGATGGGTCAGTAACCATTTTTTTGGACCAGCTTGCTCCTCAGAATCACAACCTGTAAGCATGAATAATTATTGATACATATATATATTTTCGACCGGGTTTTCAAAATACTTTTTGTGTTTTATATTGTGTAAGCTTCCTGTTAACTCACAGTATTTCTGTCTTACTGAAATACTAATCAGTTGTGGGCCACTATTACCAAAAACTGCATTTATTAATGCAGATTGTCAGTCGTTCTCACTACTTTGGGTAAAGATAAAGGAAGGAGCAAGATTTGTTTTACCAACGTTTATATACATCAGTCATTCCCGCTAGAGTTGGGCACAACGTATGCACCGTTACTGATACAGTTCCCGCATATGCACCGCATTAAACTAGAAATATATGGGTTTGTTGGTGGACATACTCTTATTAATGCTGATGGTGAGGAATTACAGTTGAAACATCTCATAATGTACCTCAAACTGAGTATCACTGAGAAACGTCCTGCTCGAGCTGTCCTTGCGGTGGAGGTTCTGGTTGAATAACTAGTTCTTCCACTGTTTCATCATCGGACTCAAGCTCAGATTAATATGGTAAAATCAACGTCATCGTTCATTACTGTCTTTAGTTTTACAGTGTGAACAATCGCTGAACTGTAGGAAGCCTCCAGATGGAGCTGAAGTTTTTGTTTCTGACATGCGCTGTATACGGTAGACCACAGTTTTTCACAATTTTTGATTGGCTAGATGACACACTGGAGCCACTGATCATGATCCCTCTCCTAACACTATAATAACTGGAGCACATTAGCATCAGAGGTTCACACGCTCAATCACGAGTTTGAATCGACTATCTCCCATCCCGGCCTTCATCCTCCCGTCCCGCCGACATCTGGTATCATCGTCAGACTCGTCCGCAGAGCGTGCCCACCAATGAGTGTAAGTTTCCCGCGAATGGCTGTGGTTTTGACACTGACAGTGAACATGCCGCCAGCATTTGAAAATAGAGAATACTGCTTATTTTTGTAATCAAATATTTTGATTACTTATTTTATTTACTTGCCGTTTTTTGAATAATTCAAATTTGGCTGGGTGGTTAATAACACATTTTTCTGTGGTGTGACAAACTCAGAACAAATATTTAATATTGCTTTTCATGGACTTGAAGTCATTTAGTTAATTTAAAATGATTTACGCGATCACACGCGATCACATTCTGACATTGTAACGAGGATAGATGTTACGTGAAGAAGGAGGCGCGAACCGGCAAACATTTAAACAATTAACAAAATTAAAAAAATTAAAAATTAAAGTAAAAGACAGTCCCTCATGGACGACTGCTGTCACATATAACAAACACAACACAAGTCCAGGCCTGGCCTCTCTCAATCTCCACTGTCGTTGCTCCTCCATTTCTGCTTCCGCTCTTCTGTGAGAGATACGAGACCGGTGCGTCTCACAGGAGTCGCTCATCAGTAATCACGGCATTCGGCCTCGTCCTGCTCTCCAATAACATAATAAATTATTATAATGCAATCATAGATAAATTATAATGTACCTCAGGTTGAGGTACAAAAAAACTACCCACAAAATCCCTTACAATACAACTTTAATTTAGAAGGATGGGTAACACTTTATTTTAAGGTGCTATTAATAAGCAGTAATTAACAGTTAATAAGACATGTATAAGACCTTATAAGATGCATATAAGATGCATATAAGATGCATATAAGCATTAACTACATCATATAAGGTTAATTAAAGCACAAGACGGACCCGGAGAGGCAACTGAGCGGCTCCGGAGTGATCATGACCCAGCTGGACCCCAGGGGTGGAGTCTACACTCACCTGGCTGTAACTGTCGTGAGGCTCGTCGGCGGCAAGATTGAGTAGAGCGGGAAAGTGAAACAAAGCGTCCTCAGAAGTTATATGAAGTAGTTAATGCTTATATGCATCTTAAATGCATCTTAAAGGTGTTATAAGTGTCTTATTAACTGTTAATTACTGCTTATTAATAGCACCTTAAAATAAAGTGTTACCGAAGGATGTCCTGTTACTTTATCCACTACAGTAAAAGACCTGGGTGTTATACTAGACCACAACTTGACTTTCGAAAATCATATTTCATATGTTACAAGAACAGCCTTTTTCCACCTTAGAAACATTGCAAAGCTACGTAACATGCTGTCTGTTTCTGATGCAGAAAAGTTTAGTTCATGCATTCATGACCTCGAGACTAGATTACTGTAATGCTTTATTAGCTGGTTGTCCTGCATCCTCAATAAACAAGCTACAGTTAGTGCAAAATGCAGCCGCTAGAGTTCTTACTAGATCAAGAAAATATGATCATATAACACCAATTTTATCATCTCTACACTGGTTACCTATTAAGTTACGTATCAATTACAATGTATAACTACTGACCTATAAAGCCCTAAATGGTTTAACTCCTGTGTATTTAACAGACCTTCTATCGCCATACAATCCATCGCGCTATTTAAACCTCTGGGGTTCGAGCTGTTTTGGGGCTCTTGAGGTGTTTTGACATGCCCTGACATTTGTGCTTATTTCAGCTACTTAAAACATACCATTTGCCAACATATCAATTTGCTGTATTCAGCACAAACTCTGCTACAATAATATGTGAGCAAAATGGATGTACATGTTTGCATTTTATAGAAAAAAAAATAATATGTGTGGTTAGTACGTTTTGGGAAAAAAAATGTCACCGCAATAAGGCCATTTAACACATACTGAATAGTTGTCCACAATACTTTTGAGTTACTATTCTTGTAGGCTAGAATTTTTACTTCAAAATGAAGTGAAAATCATTCCGACCACTCTTTCAGAAAGATCAATATAACGATTTGAATTTCTTACATCAGTTTTTGGGTCATTACTGCTGTATGCGTGGGAGTGTTAATGCCCATGAATATTAATGCAATTTACACCTGGGAAGACTTAAGACACTCCCCCAATGGCTAATGACCTATCAAGGTGCTGTGAGGCAGCCTGAACTAAGAATGATTCACTGATGAATAAAAAGTTAAAAAGAACAGCATTTATTCAAAATAGAAATCTTTCCTAAGAACATAAAGACTTAAAGTCATTCATATCACTTAACACATCCTTTAAAAAAAAAACAAAAAAAAAACAAGCCTCTCACAGAGACTTCAGATGCCCCAACGCCTGTGAAGAGACGACTCAACGCCGGCGATATGTTATGCCCTAAATTAATACATGATTAACTAACTGTATTTTTCTATGTACATTTCCGAAATGCACTTTCTGTAAAGCTGCTTTGAAACAATCTGTATTGTGAAAAGCGCTATACAAATAAATTTGAATTGAATTGAATTGAATTGAATAAATTATAGCAAACATGATTAATTCACCTCCCGAGTCCATACTATCTGCGATTAAAATAAATACAATCTTAATCACAATAAGAAAAAGCCAAAAAATATTAAGCATATATCAAGATATACTTACTTGACTCATTATTTGCAGTACATAACATCTCATCTGTAATCATCCAAATGTGGCACTCATTTGATCTGTTCTTGTTTGATCAGCTTCAGTTTCCTCATGCATCGCAATCACAGAAACATGGCAGACATTTTTCAATCTCTAGTCAAGAAGTGCACCATCATGACATTGGGCCCTATTTTAACGATCTGAAACGCAAGTGTCAAAGCGCAAAGCACAAGTAACTTTGTGGGCGGATCCCAGCGCTGTTGCTATTTTCCCGGCGGGATAAATGCCTCTTGCGCCTGGCGCAAATCTAAAAGGGGTTGGTCTGAAGTAGCTTCATTATTCATAGGTGTGGTTTGGGCGTAACGTGAAATAAACCAATCAGAGCGTCATCCAACATACCCTTTAAGAGCAGGTGCGCATGTTGCATGGCGGATTGTTATTATTATGGCGCACTTACCAGGCGCGCACCAGGATCGGTTCACAGCCGAGGAGGACGATGTTCTCGTCAGGGCCGTAAAAGATAGAGAATTGACATTGGGGATGGGACAAACCCACCCAAATCAATAGAAAAAAATATGAGAAAGCTCAACTTAACAGGTAAGTTAAAGAGTAAGGTTTTTAATGTACTTACATTATGGTAAAGGTGATTTCGCAGTCTTCAGATTTCTTTCCCTGTTCTTGACGGACAAACTAATTTGTCAGATGTCCTTATATACATATGTTTCTTGCCACTATTGGGCAAACAGGTCTGATCCGTCAATTTGCCTGAAAAATTACCAATATACACTGGTAAAGTGTGTCTTCATGGACACCACAATGATTTCCCTCGTATAATATAATTCCCTCGTGGTAATATATTTCCTTGTTATAATGTATGATTTGCACAAATAAAAACTGCTGCATCTGTGTTGATGAGAGAATCAAAGTGTGTGCGCGTTGTGCACCCGCTACATTATGGCCAAGCATGCGCGCTTAAAATAGCTTTATGAACAACGCGCAACGCGCCACTGACTTTAGACCAGGATTTTTTTGGTCAGTGGCGGAATTGTTTTCTGGAACTGCAAAATAGCACTAGGGAACGTTTGCGCCGAAACACGCCTCATTTTTGCGCCGACCCGCCCAGGGAGCGCAAGTTCATTTCCTAGTTTACCGTCGTGCGTCTGTGGAGGGAAAAGCCCGCTTTGCGCGGGTGCAAAATAGGAATGATACATGCGTCAGTGTACAAAGTCAATTGCGCTGGGTGCAAGATAGGGCCCATAGTGTTTTTGGCTCATGCACATTAAACAAAAAAAGTTGATATTGTTAAATGTTATTTTCCATTTCTGTTCAAGTTGAAATTGTTCTAACTCATTGTGTAGTTAGACTCTGTAAGTTCACAGAACGACTCATTCACCTAACTAAAAGTCAATCATTTTTAAAGTGTAGTGTAGTCTGTTTAAAATTAAATGTATTTTAACTGAATATGAATGCAAATTAATTTTGTTTAGATTTGTTAAACTGTTGCTTGCAATTAATGCAATTAAATGTGCTTAAGCAACTTAGAACAACATAATGAAATTGAAAGTATTCTCTACACAGATGTAAAGTACAGTACATTACTATTACATTAAGTACAAATACAGTACTCCTCTCATAAATTACACTTTATAAATATTATGTAGAAAACTTACACTTTCAAGTATCAAAGAGTATGTATAGTCAATACATCACTGTAAAATCATAATTATTAAAAATTTATGTTTACGTAAAACTTAATTAAACATTATTACAAAGTGCATTTATTAAAAGTGTGCTTAAGTGTGTATAGAAATATTCTCATTTAAGTGCTGTCTCTTTAAGCACAATTAAGTAGCCTTTAATTTTAATTATATTATCTACAAGTGCATTTTTTAAAAACTATACTTTTAAGATTTGAAGTGCACAAAAAGCACACATTTAGCAATACAATTATGTACACTTTTTTTTCACAAGAGCAGTCTTTAAATGCAAGATATTTAAAGTGTATCTAAATTATACTTGCAATAGTTACACTTTAGCACAATCAAATATAATTATTTTTATAATCAAATATAATAGTATTGCTTTAGTTGGACCTCAGTATAATTTCTGGATTATGTAAATGTATTTGTAGTATACTTAGCATAAAAATAAATGCATTTCAAATACGCTTTAGTGTATTTATTTTTCACTAGGGGAGGTTTATTTGATTAGTTAAATGCAGCTGATTTGTTTGTTCCGACTGAAAAGGTGTGCTGTGATTGGTCACACCCTCACACTCTTTTGTCATTGGCTGTATGTCAGTTTAAGTAAAAGAGAGTCAATGTCATCATGCACAATTCTGACCTCTACCTCAACTAATCATTGAAAAATCACCAAACCTCTTCACTGGATGAAGATGAAGACGACACTCACTGTGCTTCTAATCCTGGAGCTCTACGTACTCTCTTCTGGTCTCATTAAACAACATTTCTTTGTGAATGAGAATAAGACATGGGATTCTGCTCTACAGCACTGCAGAACTTTCTTTCATGACATGTCCACCTTCACCGATGAGAGTGAGGAGCAGCAGTTTTTAGCAGATGCAGTTGGTCAAACTTCTAATGCCTGGGTTGGTCTCTACAAATATTCAATATTCTGGAAGTGGGTTGGACGTGGATATGCAACACAAATAAGCTGGGATAGTTTAAATCAGCCAGGTTCTAATGAAGACTGTGCTTTTTTACACAACAGCACTAAGAAGCTTCATGATGAAAACTGCGATGTTAAACTCAAATTCTTCTGTGTGGACATATCAGGTTTTTTTCTGGTGCGGCAGACAGAGAGCTGGGAAGGAGCTCTGGAATACTGCAGAAAACAATATAATGATCTGGCGAGTCTGAAGTCAATGAACAGGATGAATTCTGCTTTAGGACAAATCACACTGGCTGAAACTGGATATGTGTGGACTGGTTTACGCTTTCTAGCAGGAGAGTGGTTCTGGGTCAATGCAGATGATCTTGACTTTACGGCCTGGTCTCAGACGGGACTGCCCCAGTGTCCTGCCAGAAACCTTCGCTGTGGAGCCCTGGACAAGCAAACAAGGGTCTGGACACCCAGAGACTGTGAGGAGAAGCTCAACTTCTTTTGTCAGTAGATGGTACGTCACTTACACAAACATTTTATGAGTAAAGATTAGAACTATAATAGATATGGTACCATTAAAATATTTGGGCCATCTTTTAATAGCGGCGCCTATTTGTTATCGCAACTGTTGAACAACTGTTGAATATTTTCATTATTAATATTGCAAACTGTTTATCTTTGTCTTATGTAAACCATCTATTTTCCCTTTTTTTAATATGACAAACTGGATCACTAGCAGAAGGGATTGGCTCAACAACAGTTTCTTCTCCTCACTCAAAGCATTCAACAATCACTCGACAGCTCCACACCACTCCGTCTAACATGTCCTGCTCACACTTACTGGAAAGAAGAAAGTGTCCCGCTCCGGGTTCACTGCAGAAGCAGTCCGTGCCACTATAAAGTTCCTAGTCTGAAACAATCGAGAAATTTGTTTTTCGATGAATGGATGAAAAGAATAGTGTGTTTAATTTTGGTCTGTTTTATGCATATCTTATAAGAACAAAAATGTATTCAAATTTTTTTTATATATAGAACATCAATCATATCAAATAAACATATTAGTAGTAGTTGTGTTTAGAGGAGTTGTACAGAGTGTGACAGATTTTACTTCTTTACCTTTTTCTTTATCTATGTGAAATTTGTTAAATTGATCATTTAAATTCCATTCAGCATATCTTTCTGATGCATGAATTGATATGAATTCTGATGCCCAGAAAGTGCTTAGTAACACATTGTTTATTAATATTATTATTAATTTTGAATTATATTTAATAATGCAGTATAATGTTTCTCTTTTTTGTTTTTAGGGCATATCTATCCACTGTATACTATGCATTTCAGGTTGTAATGTAATGCAATGTAATGTAATGTATGTCAATGGCCATTTATAGAGTCCTTTTTGAGTAGTGTCTCTTGTGCAAACATATTAGGAAATATCTGACGCTAAATGCCGCAATGAACCGCATTGAATCAAGCATTTAAAAAGTAAGTAACCTTAGAGACTTAAGTTAACTTGGGTGATTTTCCTAGACAGTTTTCTAATTACCATCAGAATAGAAGAATCCATATAGTCAAATAATGTATATTGATATATGTACTAACATGAGGATGATAAAAGTATTTTGATTTGAGTACATTTTAAATTTACTTTTAAAGCAGCACTAGGTAACTTTTCAACCTTCATAATATATTTCCAAGTCTCTTGTGATGGTACATCGACTTACAATAGGTTGAATGACACGTCTGCCATAGCCTGATGGGGTCTGTAGCGTTTTTAATCGTACTTTTAAACTTCGGGTTTCGGGTAATAACCGGCGAACAAAGAGAACTACAAAATTCGACTGCTTTACGGCATTTACGTCACTTCCACCACCACCCCCACTTCCTTAAAATCGGACGTGCGAGCCAAATGTTATAGTCATCATGGCCGAAGCAGCACAGAAAAACAAGAAAGCAAAGGTTTTATCGGAGCAAAGCAAAAAGAGAAAAAGAGAAAGTGATCGCGTTAAAGGCAGAACGAGAATCAACATTGGGCCAGCGTTTTCTCGCTGGCGTGAGCTGGAGGAGGAGGAGGAGGGGTGCCCGACAGATGCGGACTTGGCTGTCATGCTTTTGGACTTGCAAGTAAATATATAAGATGTACAAAATCATATTTTAGGATACCTAACATGTCTGTGATATTTGTTTATTTTTCTTGCCTCAAGCTATAATGCAAATCGATTTGTAAAATGTGCAGATTCATTTATGGTAGCTTGATATTATAATATTGACGATATATGGTTATTATTGCATTGAAGTATCATGTAGATTCAGTAAAACGGTAACCAATAGACTAGGCTACTATAATGACGCTGGCTTGTAAATGTGAGCATCGCGATTATTTGTCGTTAGAAAAAACAAAATAAAACCCATGAGATTATATTCATATGACATGCTGAAATATATGTGACCAGTTACGGAAACTAGGGACACAAGTCGGTTCTGGGGCATTTTGAGTTATTCACAAGCTTTCCAACGATGTGTAACACATGGAAATCTGATAATATTTGGAGAAGTTGTGGCCATTTGAAGGTAGGCCATTAAAAAAACTAAAAGTTAAGATAACAGCCTCTAAAGATGCAGTTCTCACCTCACTCTGCTGCTGGGAGTGACAATAGGGCTCATTTACATCTCATTTAGAAAAGCCATACCCCCTGTAGAGCTCCCCCCTGTGCTTTACAGCTTTTTTTCTTCCCTGAGCTAGCTAATAACAATAGGTAGGTATTGGGAAGGTCTAAACAGACTAAAAATGAGATAACGTGTAGCCTACGTGTTCTTAGAATGAACACAAAACGACAAACTTTAATGTTTATGGAAACTCACCCCCAGGACCGGCGAATGCACTTCTGCCCCTCTATTTGCAACATATACCAGCAACAACACACAAAGACCAATATGCCATACATATAACGCAAAACCAGCAACAACACACAAAGACCAATAAGCCATAGGCCTCCATATAACGCAAATAGTGCGCAACGCGCGTGTGCCCAAAATGTCAACAATATTAAAGTTTATGCAGGAGGCAAATGCCTGCTGGCATTTTTCTTTCAGCAGTCATGACAGGAATTTTCCAAATAATCATACTTCACCTCCTCATCTTCATTGAATTTTGATATCAGATAGAGCCGGCTTAGAGCGCTGCATAATAAGTAGCCACGCTGTTGGGGGGCGTGGGCAAAACCACCGGCGGCTATTCAGTATGGAAATACACACAGACAATGACACGCCCCTACTGCATGCTAGAATCTCCAAAAAACAAGCCGATTTCAACCTCAAAATGAACACCTTTAAATATACCAATACTGGTATCTCAAACATGGAGAGGCTTCTTCATGATCTCAACTAACAGATTCTGCAAAAAGCGGAATTCTCCTACAGTGTTCAGAGCTATCATGGTTGTCAACAAATGCACGTGCATGTAGGATGACAGAGGTTACGACAGTAGTAGAGGACAATACCGTTTCCCTACTGTAGGGGGACCCCGAGAGCAAAAGTTACCTGGTGTTACTTTAAGTGTGTTACTTCAATTTTGTCATCTGTGGAGGATATTTTGTTTTTAATATAACTAAATATGACTAAATTAAGTTGACAGCCACATCAATGTCACAGCAATGCAAATTTCTTTTTTCTTGATCTTTAAATGTATCAAACATCACAATTCAACACATTTCATGAAAAACATTCAGTGTACTGGTTGAATGCCGACATCGCAAATTCATATATTCAATAGAGTGTGTTCAAACATAAAACCATATGTAACATTTATACATTTTTAATACGGACTGTATTACGAAAGAAAATCTTAAAACTTAAAACATTAAAAAATGTTTCTTCATTTTCATAACCTGATGTCCTCTTGAAGAACATTGAAAAAAATATGAATAATATTAATCATTGTGATATTTTTTCTTGCACAAGACAAACAAAATTGCTGCACACAACAAAATTGCAAACCATTTTATCTACTGGGTAAAGGTGTAGCTGAATTATATATTTAGCATGTCTCTCTGTTTCACCTCCAGCAGAGGGCAGAGCTAACCCAGGCTACATTTTCAACTCCAAATTTCCAAGCCTTGTATGTAGCCTATGTCTCTTTGTGCTGCGTTGTGTCACACTCTCTCTTAGTTTGGACTTTGTTTTCAGTTTGCACCATATCCACTGTTGAGTTGATATGCTGATTTAGCTGTCATTTAGTTCAGGTGTGGGTCGTTACTTATCCTCATTTTCTAGTATACTTAAAGGATTAGTTCACCCAAAAATTACTCAACCTCATGTAATTTCTTCAGAAATATTATTTTTGATGAAATCTGAGAGCTTTCTGCCCCTCCATAGGCAGCAACGTCATTGCAACTTTCAAGGCCCAGAAAGGTAGTAAAAACATTGTTAAAATATTCAATGTGACTCCAGTGGTTCAACCTTAATATTATGTGTATGCAAGCGTGTTCCCGAGGGACGCTCGCCCCCTCTGAGGAGGGATCCTGAGCGGTTAAACCAGTTGTTCCCTGCCGGCGTGCTAGGGTGCTGTGTTTACTGTTCAAAATACTCCAGAGGCCAGTCTTGAGAGACTGGTACCCTTAGTATATTTTCTGGCAGAGTGGAAAAGGTCTCGGCCACCTCGATTCATAGGGGTCCTGCCCACAGTGGTGAGCCCCGAGCAGGCTCTGGTAATGAAACAGGAGGTGAAAACACTCCTGCAAAAGGAGGCTATAGAATGGGTTCCTCCTCCCAGCAAGGAGTCAGGTAATTACAGCCGATATTTCCTCGTTCCAAAGAAGGATGGGGGGTTGCGTCCAGTCTTAGATCTGCGCCTGTTAAATGGCTCAGTAGGGAAGCTCAAGATCAAGATGCTCACTCTCAAGCAGATAGTGTCACAAATCAGATCCGAGGACTGGTCTGTCACGATAGATCTAAAGGACGCGTACTTCCACATTTCCATCCTTCCACAACACAGGAAGTTCCTGAGGTTCGCTGTCGGGGGCGAAGCGTACCAATTTCGTGTTCTTCCATTTGGTCTAGCCTTGTCACCCCACACATTCACTAAGTGCATGGATGCAGCGTTAGTTCCACTGCGCCTCCAGGACATTTGTATTCTGAACAGTGTTGTGCTAGTTACTAAGAAATAGTAACTTACAGTTACAGTTACTAGTTACTTCATTCAAAAACAAACTCAATTACTTTGTTGATTACTTACACCAAAAAGTAATGCATTACTGTTAAAAGTAACTTTTTAGTTACTTAAAAAAAAAAAAAATCTTTAATGTTCCCATTAATGCCCTTTTATGCGTTATGGTCTATACAAACACAAAACTGACTTAAACAGAAAGTAATTTTTAAACACTACTTTAAGTCAGACCAGCACAAACTGAATATATCACAAGGATTTCTGAGGTGACTCGCAATGCTGACTCGCGATCTTCGCAGTAGAAACAACCAGAGAGAAATGTACATTTTCAAACGGATTACATAAGCATAAAGCAGTCTGTAGTCTGTTTTCTTTCGTTTTGAATTGTTCTGTTTAAAAGTAGACATGTCTGTGACTGTGAGGCAAGTAGGTTACCTTATACGCCGAGTTTCGGTTCATTTAACCCTCTTGGGACCAAAAACGCGTTGGCGCGTTTTGTCAGATTTTTTTCACATAGCAGAAAAATAGACTTAAAGTACTCCCATCATTTTTTGGTCATACAGAGTTAAGAGTTATGAGAAAATAAACTGTTAAATGTCTACTTTTTTATGTGCCCACATACAATCGAAATAAAATATTGTGCTTTTGTAAAATAAAGAAAATAAACAGGGTGTGCGTTCTGCCTCCCCTTCTCCGTGAACTTTTTTCTGGAGCACATCTCTAAACTTAAACAAAACTCAGCTAATACTATTCACCCAGCCATGAGCAATATATCTTTTAAATCATTTGAGTTTGTACTTTTAAATGATCTGATTCAAAACCAAACGAAAACAAAAGTACATATGTATAAGGTTTGTAGATACACATGAAGTACACCTAAGTACAATCTTGATACACTTTATTTTACATAGCTTATACCTGTGTAATATTCTGTAAATTGAATATAATTAAGAAGCTACTGCATGAATTTAAGCTGTAAACTAGAGGGTTAATTCAGATGGATACGGTATGTAGATACACAAGAAGTGCACTTACAACCTTGATACACTTTATTTTAGAAGGTACAAAATTACCATGTGTAACTGCAGGCTTTTTACCTTAGTAACAATTTAAGTATTTGTTACATTGTACCAAGTCGGTAACACGTATGTAACCGACTCGGCCTGTTACACATGTGTGTAATTACAATCTGTAAGTACAGGCTGTTCCATAACTTAGTTAAATGTTAATTACATTTTATTACATGTTATTACAATGTCTACTACCAAGTAATTAATTAAGTAATTACTCTGTATCACGGACACCGTAAAATAAAGTGTTACCCATCGATTTCCTGAGGACTCTGCTGGGCGAAGTTTTATAATGCCCACTCGAGGGGGAGTCGCGTCGCCAAAGAGGCCAGAAGGCGAAAAGGGGGGCATCGAGAAGAAAGGCCCTGTCCTTCTCCCTGATCCCCAAGTGATTTTAGCCATAAATATCTCTCTGAGACGACTAGTGCTGCCATAGAACGGCCAATGGCACGGGCTGTCTCTTTAATAATATGGAAGTCAGCCACTCTACGAAATTCAGTAACACCGTCGAGTGAGACCTCCCAGTTATCATCCACCTCTTTGAGGAGGTCAGCCTGGTATGCCAGTAATAGTGTACGCATGCACCGACTTGACCCACCGCCATATATGCTTTCCCGAACAAATTCGATGAACGAGATTTGGAGGGAAGTGTCTGAGCTATCATGGGTGACACAATGTTGGGGAGAAATATTTCGCAAAATATTCCTATTCCTATCTATATAATTGAGATGAACATGGATTTTTCCCACGATCTCGATACCTCAGTATGGAGATCAGAAAAAAAGGGAAGGCTCTGACACGAAGACTGTGACTGGGTCTGCAGGAAGCGCTCATTCATTTTATTTTTCTTAGTCGCTTCCCAGGCACGTGCACACATAGACATCAAAAGGGGCTTGAGCACCTGCCCTTTTTATTCCTGGAGAGAAAGTGCCCTTTTTTTGGGGGCGCTTTTTTTTTTTTTTTTTTTTTGAAAAATAATATATATCCTGTTTGCGCACAGCTTCCCTGTCAAACAAATATATTTATTGAATAGTGTATCTAAATATCAGGTCAGGAGTTCTAAAGCGCTCCCTCTCTCTCTCTTCTCATGTGAATGTCCTCACTGTGAAGAGGCGCGCCAGTATCGTGCGCATGCACAGACCGCGCGCCAGAATACAGTTCTCTTTTGCGCTTGAACGAACAATAACACACACAATTATGCCAAAATGTAGTTTGTCAAGATCTTCACAACATAAGAGCAGTCTTATGATGGACATAAAGAGTTGTTGTGAGAGAATGAGGCGCGTGTGAGATCCGCGTCTCTGGCTCTGCACCGCTGGTCTTAAAGGGCCAGCTACCAATAAAGCTTTCTGTCTGTAAAGTTAATCAAAGAACAAAAGGAACAGAGAAAATTACCCACTGCTCTTGACTAAATAACTTGCGTAGCTTTAATAATGATTAGTCTATATATAATTTATAATTTATGCAGCGCAGTATGTCTTATAACTTTATTCAGGAACTTTAGACAGGAAGGGCACAGGTAGCCTAAATAGGCCTATGACATTTATTATGGGTTTATGTGAGGATTGTTTGAAGTTCACTTAAATTAAAAGCTGTTTTATTTTTTGAAGCCTAATAAATGTTTTTAAAAAATTGAATACTAAGGAGACCATGGTTTCTTTGTGAACTGATTATTTTGTAGACATCTTTTGAAAATGAAACAATTGCGTGAGTTTGAGGAAGATAAAATTAATTAACTTTTTACATAATTTTTTTAAAAAGGAGTTGTGTACGCTCAAAGGAGTTGTTAATATATGTACTTTTTGGTTTAAAAAAGTAAAAAATAATAATAAAAAAAACGTAATTATGAGAAGTGCCCTTTTTTTCACTTGAGCCCCTGCCCCTCAAAATGTCTGTGCACGTCCCTGTCGCTTCCTGTTTATTGAATGGCCATTCAACATTTAATTTAGCCACTGCCGTGGTTACAACCTCCAGCAAATCCTCTTTTTTATCTTTTTTTATAACGGGAATATGGCGAACCTGTGTTGAGAATATCTAACTACTCGGAGCCAAATAAATCAAACACCGGGTCTCTAACACGGTCGGAAGAAGCCGCATCGTGGGCTTCCGAACCGTGCGAGAGACCAGTGGAGCTGGTAAATAAACACTGAGAAAGGGTCACAACCGTCTCAGTATTATATGCCAGCCCCACGTGCGAATCCCATGCAAACGGCGCGCTGCCTCGACAGCCGCGAGACCTGATGCACTGGAAACGCGAGTCTGATCTATTTGATTGAACAGGCTCAAATGGGAGCGGAGCTCTTTCATATAAAAAAAAAACTGTTTGCACGGACAGCGCCCTTGAGCGCTGCTTGTGCAGGCTCCGCTCCCAGACAAACTACACAGAGTGAGTGTGTGTCACCCTCGCTTAAATAACGCGGTTAAGGGGACGCACACTGACTGAATAGTTTCTCCTCATTGTTCGCCATAATATAATATATATATATATATATATATATATATATATATATATATATATATATATATATATATATATTATATATATATATATATATATATATATTTTATAGCTTCCGCATCGCCGTCACATGCGACGCCACGTGTGACGTGATTTGGCTACGCCAATCGAGATTGAATAGCTGACTTTAGACGCTTCATGCCGAAGGCATTCCCCAATGTGTCAATTCTCGACGCATGGCGAGTTTCCTTCAAAAGGGAACACTATACAGTGTCATATTCCCTGTCCTCAGGGAACAGAGCTTACAGTCGTAAAGTCGAAACACGTTTTTTTTACAACACAGTATGATGTTTTGACATTTCCCTACATGTTGTATTAGAAGGTGAAAAAGACGTACTGTTAAATGTATTATAAATGCATTAAATTATATTTGTAGTGTGTACTAAAAACATACTTAAGTACATTTTTAATACATTTAATAATATGTCTTTTTCACCTGGTCAAAATTAAATATTTTTGCATGTAATGCTTAGTAGTTCATATGTTTTAACAGTAGACATTCAATAAGATTTTTTAATGTAATTCAAAAAAGGAGTTAATAATATATCTACAGCAAAAACATTAAGTATTGCTGAACAACAGTGAACATACAACAGTAATGTATGTTTTGTTCATAATGTGTTTTTTCTACTTTGGAAAAATAATATAATATACTATTTTAATAGAGGATATATGAAGACTTGACATTACTCAGAATAGATCCACATTTTACAGAAACAACAGAGGAAAATACCACTTTTACAATTTCCAATAGAATATATCTGTCGGCCTGGAGATTTCACGTAGTGTAATAGCCTAGTGCTTCTGGTTGAACGTCACACGCATCACTCACATGACCAGTTGTCGGCCAATAGTGAGCCTACGTGTGACGTATAACCAGTGTTGGGGAGTAACGGAATACATGTACCGGCGTTACGTATTCAGAATACAAATTATGAGTATCTGTATTCCGTTACAGTTACAATTTAAATAGTTGGTATTTAGAATACAGTTACATTGTTGAAATCAAAGGATTACATTAGGATACTTCTCTGTTTCACGAGTTTATTCACTCTCTAGCTAAATAAATTAAGGCAACTCAGCATTTCCCAGAAGCCCCAATGTGAAAACGAAAAAAATGCGCGGTTTGCGTGATCAGTCACAATGGAGTCGGAAGAGGAGCAGCGGGAGCTAGAGTAGAGATGGAGCCGGAACAACAGAGCCAGGGCAAGAATTCGTTTCTATCTTGGAAATTCAAACAGCATTTCACATTAAAGAAAGAGAAGGGAGAACGAAATATAGCCTAAATGTGCAGTGCAACCTCTGCTTGCCAGCAACCAGCTCCTTTCAGCGTCCAAAGACTCCACCTCCAACCTTAAGAAGCTCCTTAAAGTAAGTTATCCTTCCCGTCCAGATTCAATGCTACCACATCTTTAAATTACTATAAGAATTATTTGAAGGTAACATTATAAAATATGTAGACCTACACCAAAATATAAATAATTTAAAATTGAGCAATTCCAGCGTTATGGATGCGACATTTGCAGTCAAAACTTGAAATAGAAATTCTCAGAAAATGCATTTAATACGAATATATTTAAAAACGTCTGTTTATATATCCATATACTCCCGTAATAAAGGAGTCCAAACATTAGAAAAAAGATCTGTCTACAGATGCGTTCTCTATTTAATATGAGGGAAATAAACATGTGTGACACAAAAACGTGACTAACTTTTAGGTGGAAAAATATTTTTTAGTAGCCTACTTCTGTGAATTACACTCTGCTCAAACCAAAAGTAATACTACCCACCGGATGAAGAAGGGTTGGCTCTCCACAGAACATAAAATATACATTTTATAATTTTTTTCGCGTTCGCATTTATGAGGAAAAAACAATGTTACGAACGTGACCACTCTGAAAGCGGCAAAAGACTGCTTTAAAACTTTCACGCAGAGACCTCAAACAGAAAGCACAAAGCCTTTCTTTAAAGGGAATTTCGTTTTGTATTAATTGTATCTTAATTTTAATAAATGTTTCATCAACCAATTGATTTAATAAATAAGTAGGCTAAATATTTCACGACATCGAGGTGCCGGCGTGTGAACTGGAGCTTGTCTCTTATGAACCGAAACTTAGCGTAAGATTAAACTTGCCTCACAGTCACAGACATGTCTACATTTAAACAGAAAAATTCAAAACGAAACAAAACAGACTGCGTTCTGCTTATGTAATCCGTATGAAATGCGCATTTCTCTCTGGCGCGTTCACTAGCTTACTGCAAAGATCGCGAGTCAGCATCGTCAACTTCATCTTTGCAGGCGACAGTGACACAGACAGAAAACACTTGTTTATTAATAAACAATTAAAATATCTCCTTGCTATATTTTACATATTCATAATCAATACTTTTGCCGGTTCTTTGTGACAGCTTTTAGGTGCTTTATTGGCAGCGCCATCCCTACATATTACAACGCGTCCCCATCACCATTCCGCATTCCTACACTTATAAAATGCAATTCAATACGAAAGTAATCCAAGTATTCAGAATACAGTACTCAGATTGAGTAATGTAAAGGAATACGTTACAAATTACATTTTGGGGCATGTATTCTGTATTCTGTAACGAAATACATTTTAAAAGTATCCTTCCCAACACTGCGTATAACACATACGCTCTGCGCTGTTACACTACATGAACTATCTGAGGTGGAAATGAATACTTGAATAAAGTTGTTATTTGTGTTTGTTTTTTTGCGCTCAAAAAGTATTCTCGTCGCTTGATACACTTAAGATCTAGCCACTGTAGTCACTTGGACTATTTTAACAATTTCTTTAAGAACTTTTTCGGGGCTGTCAAGTTTCAATCCCTTAGAAGCCTATGGAGGAGTGATCCAGCTCTCAAATTTAATCACAAATATCTTCATTTGTGTCCCGAAGATGAACGAAAGTCTTACGAGGTTGGAACAACATAAGGGAGAGTAATTACTGACAGAATTTTCATTTTTGGGTGAACTATCCCTTTAAGTATATTTTTTCAAAATATATTTTTAGAAAATATACTAAAGTACAATTATTTTAAAGTGTGTCAAAAGTTGTATTGTGAAAATAGGTAAAAGCTTAATGCTAATATACATTTAATATATTTAAAGATAGTACAATTTTTGTTTAGTATATTTGCAATGTACTATTGAAAAAGGGAATATATTTCAAATACAATAAAGTACACTTTTTCACTCGGGTGTATGTTACCCTCAAGGCCACAAGAGGGAGCAGCTGATGCATTTGATCAGAGCCTTAAAGGGATAGTTCACTCAAAAATGAAAATTCTGTCATCATTTGCTCATCCTTGAGTTGGGACAGTGTAATGTCATACAGGTATTAATTCCCATTTAATGACTATTACATTGTTTAATTAAGGGTTGTACATAGTTTATGACAGAGCTCAAGATAAATGTTTTTTTATTACTACTGGAGCTGCCAGTTTTCTAAGCTTCAAATGATTATTAAACAGCAAGCACAAACTAGCGGCTGCCCTACCGGCACACTCAGTGTCCGAATTCACTGACTCCTTTTCATTCACTCCGTCAAGTGGACTATATTAGTCAACTTGTGTAAGGAATAGTGAATGAGGGTATATGCGGCGATTTCGAACACAGCTACTGTCCCCCGGATTACTAGAAAACAGGCAGGTTTGATTAGGGTTGGAGTAAACTCTTCAGGACATTGGATCTCGAAGGCCAGAGTTACAGTGGTTTCCCCTGGAGTAATATAATAGTTTGCAGTGGAAAAAATAGTATACTTAAGTACAATTTATTAAGTATAACTATATAGGCTATAAGTGTTTTTATGCCACACTATACATTTGTATACTTAAAGTCTGCTAAATTGGAACAACTAATTTTAACCTAAATGCATTTTAGTTGTCCAAAAGTAGTGCTAATGTAGTCATATAGATTAAAATACTCTTATGTATTTTTATTCATGTGTGTTATTGTTATTATGTATTTCTGGTTAAGATTTATTAAGTTTAGTTGTCTGTTATCATCACTTAAACTTGTTATACTGGCGGGTGACACTAGGGGACAGTGGGGAGCCGCGGGGTTGTTTCACTTGTTTACATGAAGAAGTCACACTGCCAAAGTATTCAACACTGTGATGCTGAAACTAATATTACTGTTGTCTTTGTTGAATTTGCAGGTAAGAAAAGTGATGTGACAACATAACTGTTATATGAGTAGATTAAATGTTTTAGTTTACAATTGTTTAATGGAATTGATGAGAACCGCATCGACGCTCCCGCGGCTTGTGTGCGGCCGACTCGACCGCGTTGGTGGATGTGTTTACCCGCGCTGCGTAGGCGGATGTCCGCGGCCGCGCTTTCGGATGTCGGGCGGGAGATCGCGGCCTTACATTGTTTAATGTTTGAGTAAAGAGTGTTTAAAGTTGTGTTAAATCGCTACTTAAAGTGCTTGAATATGTATATTGAGCTTTATAAGCTGAGATGTTAATTTCAGTATGTGTTATTTGGTGGAATACACAGTTTTAATTTCGGTTTTAATTTGCTGTGACCATACTGTAAAACAGATACATTTGCAATGAGTTTATTGGAAAGAGAGTGTTGTTTTCACTTGTTTACATGAAGAAGTCACACTGCCAAAGTATTCAACACTGTGATGCTGAAACTAATATTACTGTTGTCTTTGTTGAATTTGCAGAACCTGTGTGTGACAGCAATAAAACTATATGTGCCACCAGAAAACAGCCTCTTCTGTGTGTGCAACATAATCATGGCGAGCCAAGCCAGGAGGACTGCTAATTGGATGTGAGAGAGACAGCTCCTCCTTGAGACGAACCTAGAATTAACAGAAAGTCATCAATACAGAGAATAAGGTACATAGTAAAAATAAAAAATGGAACAACTTCAAGACTGTGTTAGCTCCAAGTTTCTGACGCTGGAGAAGCCTGAACTGATAAAAGTCTGCCTGCGACTAAAGTGCAGCGAACCAGCAGGTGAAGGTTTCCGAGGTCAAACAAGGCGAGCACTAATAAGAGTGGCTGAGAAGACGTTGGATGAAATTGAGGAAAGTTTAGAACAGGAAGAGTATGCAGAGGTCCTTAATGAACTTCTGTGTTTCATCGAATCCCTCCAGAAACCAGCCGAGCTCGAACCGCCACCAGTAAATCTGGCTGAGCTAGAGAAGCTAAGAAAAGAGTATGCAGAACTACAACAGACACATGCAAATGCTCGTCGCGCATTAGAGGAACAGATCGAGCTACTTGAAGAAAAATGTCAGGGAGGAAAAGTTGAAATAAATGTGAAAGAGAAAACCACAAGACACGATTCGATCCCTGAAGTTACTATGAGGAGGGAATTCCGAATCTTCGGACAAATTGGGGAGGCTGGCCAAAAGGAAAAACTGTCCTACACTAGCCTCAACAACCAGATCGAATCAGGAGTGAGAAAGGGGTACGCTGAGGCAGAAATAATTGAAGCAGTTATCAGAGCAGTGAGTCCAGGCCTTCCCCTTAGGGAACTCCTTGAAATAAAGCGAGACCTCACACTTTCCACATTGAAGACCATCCTCAGAGGACATTATAAAATAGATTCTTCATCAGATCTGCTGCACAGACTCATGAACATCTCACAGGAACCCAAGGAGTCTGCTCAAAGTTTTCTCTTCCGAGCCATTGAACTGAGGGAGAAACTACTGTGGACATCTGGAGAGGAGCAGGATGGAGAGCAGTTTAGCCCTGAGCTCATTCAAAGGAAGTTCCTTCGCTCTGTGGAGACAGGCCTCCTGAATGATGCAGTTAAGTCAAACCATACCTCAGTGATCCTAAAGTGGCAGATGAAGTATTGATCGAGAAAATTGGTGAAGCCGCTAATCTGGAATTGGAGAGACAAACAAAGTTAAAGAAAGCAGCGACTCCAAAACCCCTCAGACTAAGTGAAGTTCAAGCAGTAGAACATGCCTGTGACACTGAGCGACATATGAGCAGCGAAATTGAGACTCCAGGCCAGAAAAAAGAGTCATTGATGAAAGACATTCTCATTGGCAAAGACAAGAAGAAACGGGCACAAAGCAAAGAGAATGACAACAACACTACTAAAGCGATTGAAGACCTAAGAGCAAACGTCATGGAAATGACAAAAGTGTTCAGAGAGACAATGGAAGCGACCAGGTCACAGTTTCACCCACCCGTTACTCCACTACGGACTGAAAGGAGGGGCAAAGGCTGCCGTTCATGTCAGGAGGCCCAAAAGGGTGAAGAGTGCAGGCACTGTTTTCGCTGTGGACAAGATGGACATCTATCACGGGGCTGTCGACAACGGAGGCCAGCATCGGGAAACGGGAGGGGACTGCTGAACTGGACCCCCCAGTAGTCTATTCTGTCTTTGGGTCCCAAGCAAGCTCAGAAGTGCTACAGCCATCCAGGTCTGTACATAGCAAGCAAGGCAGTGAAGAAAATAACACCCAACCTACTATCCACACAGATGAAATCACTCCTGTTGACGAGTCACTGTCGCCTACCACGCCTGGACTTTTGAACATTATTGGAAAAAGGTGCTTGATCCACTGCTTGGTCAATGATGTCCCAGTTGAAGCCTTATGGGACACAGGAGCCCAAGCCAGCATTATCAACGCGGACTGGAGAAAACGACACTTACCACATACCACCGTCAGACCGATTGAGGAGCTCCTAGGTCCAGGAACACTGACTGGATTGGTTGCCAATCACACGGAGATCCCTTTTGATGGCTGGGTGGAAGTGAGTTTTCAATTGAATGATGATGAAGGCTCAGAAGGGACCCTGCAAGTGCCCATGCTCGTGGCAACTGGTTCTAGCGTGGCAGAAAACCCTATCATCGGTTACAATATCATTGAGGAGATAATTGGCAGGTGGGAGAAACGGGGTCCACGATCCAGTACTGTCGGTAGGGTAAGCAAAGCTTTCTCTGTATCAATCAATAAGGCAAGATCAATGCTGAGACTTTTGAAGACTGTGAATTCAAATGTGACTGTTGGAACGGTGCGAGTGGGTAGACAAAAGATCAGACTCCACGCAGGGCAAATAACCACTGTCTATGCGCAAGCAAACATTGGGGGGCGATTTCCAGAACAAAGCCTGTTATTTTCTCCAAGTGAACCATCACCACTACCTGAGGGTTTGGTAATGCAAGAAGGCGTAGTCAAAGTCGGTACAGAGAAAACGGCGAAAGTGCCCATTGCCATCGCTAATACAGCCAAACACCCAGTCATACTTACGCCACGACTCATACTAGGCTACCTGGAAGTGATAAAGACAACTTACCCAGCAACAACAGACTCTTTGATGGAACAGCCAACATCCACGGTACAGACATGTGGGGTGAGTGTTACACCACATCAATCAAAGAAACCAAGTCATTGGGATCCCCCAATTAAACTTGAACACTTAACAGAGTCTCAGCAACAGATTGCACGACAACTGTTAAAGGAAGAATGCAATGCTTTTGCTTTTGATGATAATGATGTTGGTTACATCCCCTCACTTAACATGCATATCACACTCCATGACAAAACACCTGTGCAAAAGACTTATATCTCTGTGCCCAAGCCACTTTTACAGGAGGTGAAGGAATACCTTCAAGATCTGCTGAATCGAGGGTGGATAAGCAAGTCAAGATCTCCTTACTCCTCCCCCGTGGTATGTGTAAGGAAAAAGGATGGAAGCTTGAGACTCTGCTGCGATTATCGCGAGTTAAATCGTAAGTCTGTACCAGACAGGCACCCCATTCCCAGGATCCAGGATATGTTGGACTCCCTGAGTGGCAGTTCTTGGTTTTCAGTTTTGGACCAAGGGAAGGCCTATCACCAAGGATTCCTTGATGCTGAGAGCCGACCCTTTACAGCCTTTATAACACCCTGGGGACTATTTCAGTGGAACAGGATTCCATTTGGCCTTAGCTCAGCTCCAGCCGAGTTCCAGAGGAACATGGAAGCTTGTCTGGAGGATCTGCGAGATGTTATCTGTCAGCCTTACCTGGATGATAACCTTGTTCATAGTACCTCTTTCGATGACCATGTGAACCATGTTCGCACAGTCCTCCAGAGATACCAGAAACATGGAGTCAAACTCAGCCCACACAAGTGTGAAATGTTTCAACGGAAAGTGCGTTTCTTGGGCCGCATTGTGTCTGAGGATGGATATTCCATGGATCCAGCCGAAATAGCCCCGGTACAGGCCCTGAAGCTCCGAACACCAGCTACAGTAGGAGATCTGAGGAAAATTATGGGATTCCTCTCCTATTATAGAACATACATACCCAATTTCTCTCGTCTGGCAAGACCTCTCTATCAGCTGATCGCCGCACCACCACAAAGCACATTACCTGCTGAGATGAGGGGAAAGAAAAAAAGAGTCAGTACCAAGTCAAAAGGTCAGGCATCCCCTAACACACCCATCACTTGGACACAGACTCATCAAGATGCATTGAACACACTGATTGACCATTTAACAGAGCCGCCAATTCTTGCTTATCCTGACCTGACTCTACCATTTGTCCTCCATTGTGATGCGTCACAGGACGGTCTGGGGGCAGTCCTTTATCAAAGACAAAAGGGAAAGATGTCAGTGATTGCATATGGATCCAGGGCACTTACACCACCTGAGAAAAACTATCACATGCATTCAGGAAAACTAGAATTTCTTGCTCTAAAGTGGGCTATTTGTGAGCGCTTTAGGGATTATTTGTTTCATGCTCCACATTTCGAAGTGTACACTGACAATAATCCCTTAACGTACATTTTGACATCAGCCAAACTCAATGCAACAGGACACCGTGGGTCGCGGAGCTGGCCGATTTTAATTTCACCATCAAATATCGGCCAGGGAGATGAAATGCAGATGCGGATGGCTTGTCGAGGATGCCGCCAAACATTGACCAGTACATAAAAATGTGCACAGAGGAGATCAACCAAGACGTGATAAGTGCTACAGTACAGGGTGTGGTGTTACCTTTAAAGGATGCTCCTCTGTGGACAAGTGCAATAGACATACAAGCTGTACACTTGGTGGAAGATGGAATCTCACTACCCACTAATCTGTGTCTTTCGCAGGAGCAGATCAAGCAATCTCAGCAGAGAGACGCTGTTATCAGCCGTGTCTTGGAGTACAAAAAGAATAACAGTCGTCCATTCGACCGTACTCTCAAAAAAGAATCTCCGGATGCCAGACTCCTGCTGAAACAGTGGACACGATTGCACTTGGATGATGACGGAGTCCTGTACAGAAAAGCAGGAAAGAGAAACCAACTCATTCTACCAAAAGAACATCATCAAGTGGTGTACAAGGAGTTGCATCAGGAGATGGGGCATCTCGGAACTGAGAGGACTCTAAGTTTGATACGTGAGAGATTCTATTGGCCCCATATGCAAAAAGAGACTGAGCACTTTGTGACACGTGTCTGTGAGTGTCTGAAAAGAAAAAAACCTCACAAGATTACTAAAGCCCCATTGATGACCATTCAAACTACATACCCTTTCCAGCTTGTATCCATCGATTTTCTTCACCTTGAGAAGTGCAAAAATGGGTACGAGTACATACTTGTAGTGATGGACCATTTCACACGTTTTGCCCAGGCTTACGCCACAAGAAATAAGTCTGCAAAAACTGTGGTACAGCACGTCTTTTGTGATTTTGCCCTCAAGTTTGGCTTTCCTGAGAAAATCCACCACGACATGGGAAGGGAATTTGAGAATCATCTGATGGATCAGGTGCAGAAGGTTTGTGGTGTGCGTGGATCTCACACAACCCCATATCACCCAATGGGCAACGGGCAAGTTGAAAGGTTCAACAGGACGCTCTTGTCCATGCTCAGGACACTGAGTGATGACAAAAAGGCTGACTGGAAGAACTCGCTGTCCAAAGTGATCCATGCATACAACTGCACCCGCAGTGAAGCGACTGGGTTCTCTCCATATTACCTGCTATTCGGGCGTTCACCTCGGCTTCCCATCGATCTCATGTTCAACCTGCAGGCGAATGAGAAACAGCAGAGTTATACAGATTATGTGGCAAACTGGCAAACACGGATACAGGAAGCTTATCAAATTGCATCAAAGACTGCAAAGAAAGAGGCCTTGAGAGGAAAAAAATACTATGACAAGAAAGTCCATGGTGTTGAACTTTGCCCTGGCAACAGAGTCTTACTCAGGAACTTAAGTGAAAGAGGAGGCCCAGGCAAACTGCGCTCACACTGGGAAGATTGTGTGTATACAGTAGTAAGTAGGAAAAGCTCTGATGGTCCGGTGTACGAGATCAGACCAGAGAAAGGAGGACAGAGTCGGGTGGTACACCGTAACCTCCTGCTGCCCTGTGACAGTTTACCTGTGGAAAAGCTGGACACCAGAGAATGTCAAACACAGAAAAGAAAGCACACAGCTAAGAGCAGGAAGGAGCCAGAACAACAATCCAACCCTGACTCGGACAGTGATGATGACGAAGGGTATAAACTGTACTGTAAATTTCCTCTCTGTTCTAAACCAAGTGGGAAGACCATCACACTGAATCCGGAGGCAGAACCATTCGAACCAGTAATACTGAATGAGGACGTACCCGCCTACATGCCTGATTCTGGAGGAGAAGAGAATCCAGACGCCACTGGGGCTGAAGAGGAGAATGTTCCACAGGAAAACAGTGCTTCTGAGGAGGAGGATCGAGATTCTGTGAGTGAACCGGAGGTGCCACAACCATCAACTTACCCGAAAAGACAGAGACATCAGCCAAAGGTGTTGACTTATAATGAACTGGGAGAACCAACAGTGGGACGGAGAAATCTAGTTCTGAAGGAGATCGACTTCCAGACTGCCTGTGGTCAGAACCTGTGGAGGCCATGGACTTTAATAAAAAACATGGTAGTACACTGAAGACAATTGACTATTACAGCAAGAAAGGGAAAAAAGGATAGAAGAAGAAAGTAGAAAAAGATTACATACCTGAGACTTGTGACCTGAGATCTGGGACCTGTAAAGTAAACAGAAAAAAAAAAAGAGAGAGGTAACAAGACTAAGTGAATAAGTGGCCGGTAATTATAGAGTCTGGTTACATGGTAAGATTCATCTAATTAAGATGTAACTGCTTACATATACTAACATTGCTGGTAGAAATAATCAGATTTATGGAAAAGTGCAATAGTCTTTTTTTTTTATCTTGAAACAAGCCATGGCAAGCAGGGGAAGACTGTTTTCATGCACAATAAACTTTAAAATAAACTGAAAACCTACCTTTTGTTTTGCAGCCAGGAACGGGTCAGCCGGGAAATATTTTTCTGAAGTTGTAGTAAAATGTCAAGGAACATTTTTTTTTTTAGTGGGGGAGGATGTTAGCCTGGTAATACCAGACTCTGCTACTTCACTTTGCTTCGTAGACAGAGTCTGGCATAGCATAATAGAGAAGTGTTTTCTCTCCCGCTAGGGGGCGATTTCTGAAGTTTAAAATCATTGGTTACCCGTAAGCCAATCAGATAAGTTTGTTTATGACGTATGTTATGCGGCGACACAGCCGTATTGAACCACAGACATCATGCATCGATCAAACTTCCACTGTAAACACTTGATGCGAGCGAAATACCGAAGTGAACATGGCTGTAAACGACCTTTTTGATCGGTGATTGATGTAATAGAATGACTGCTGCACTTGACAGGGCGCTAACAAGCAGAGAGAGAGAGAGAGAGGAGAGAGAGAGGGGAGAGAGAGAGAGAGGAGAGAAGAGAGAGAGAGAGAGAGGAGAGAGAGAGAGGAGAGAGAGAGAGAGAGAGAGAGAGAGAGAGAGAGAGAGAGAGAGAGGAGAGAGGAGAGAGAGAGAGAGACCCCCGGCCGCGCGCGCACTATCACGTCTTCAAACAAACAACACGAGCGCTGTCTTGTTCTCTCTCCCTCGCAAATATTAATCAAAATCAATCGACTAGTAAAAGGTCGGAACACCGCAGTTTCACGTGGAGCATTTGGAGATTTTTAGAGATTAGAGACTCTAGGAACAACATCTCAAAGAACAACATCTCAACACTAAATTATAAAGGCCTGTCTCATATAACTTTAGACGCCTGTCTCAAATACAAGCCGGTGCAGTTCGACGATTTGGGCAAATAAAAGCCCGGGCTATTATTTGAAGTTTTACGGTATTTAAGACCTGGAAAAGAAAGGAGACACTGACCTGTCAAAAGGCTCCCCAGTTTCTCGCTGACGATCGGTAATAAACTTTTCCCAAAGGGAGTAGGGCCACAACATCACCTCCATTCAAAATGTTTAATACACACTCTTCTTGTTCGGGCTTCAGTTTGCTAATGCTTGGAATATTCTCCACAACAGAGCGAATTGCATCCGTGTCTCCCTATCCGCGGTCGTTTTCGATTTCTCTGACCTAACTCTTAAACTCGGCGCTTGGCGAGTACGTCACGGCTTTCAGCCCGCCTTCTGTTTGCTGATTGGCCCGGCTGTTTTCAGGCCGGTGGAAAACAGAAAGGTAGGCTGCTATCTCAGACTGACTACAGGAGTGAAATGAAATTAGCGGAAGTAGGAAGTCTGACGTAGTCAGGCTAGGAGGATGTAGTCATATAGATTAAAATACTCTTATGTATTTTTTATTCATGTGTGTTATTGTTATTATGTATTTCTGGTTAAGATTTATTTTAGTTTTCAAAATCACAGAGTTTGATATCAAGTTGACATTTCTTTTACATATTTTCTGATAAGTATCACCTTTGATAAGTAAAACATGAGACAACAATAATTTGAAAAAAAAAAAAAAAGAACACAAACAGAACAGAAAGGAAAAAAAGGATAAAGGGCATCACGGACATATTTTAAATTCCTTAAGCAGAGATACAGATCTTTGGGCTTTTCGATTTTTTAAAAGCTTTACAGACTCAAAATACATGTTAAAGGCAGCTTTGAAATGAGCAAAGTTGGGTTTTGAGTTACTCCACTTAGTTTGATGAATATGAAATTTTCCTAATAATAGAAACAAATCGATAACATACATTTTTTTTATACAAAAGTCAAATTCATTTGTATGAAGTAAGACAGATGACAAATTTAAGACAAGGTTGCAGTTCATTTTAACACTTAGAAATTGAGACATCTCATACCAAAAGATTGAAGAACAGGGACATTCAAAAAATAAGTGTACAATAGTCTCTCTCTCACAATTACAAAAACAGCAATTGTAATCAATATCCAGATGAAAACGCTCTAATGTGTCTTTCACAGGATATATCCTGTGAGCAATTTTAAAAGACACTTCTTTGTTTTTATTTGATACACAATACCGACTAAGAACTCCCCAAAAATTTTCCCACTCAAATGAGGGAAACATATTAACCCAAACAAATTTAGATGGAGGGGAAGAGATACTGACAAAAAGAGATCTAATCAATTTGTTACTGCATTTATCATTAATTAAATCAAGTTTATCTAAAAACAAATGTTTGGAGACTTTACTTGCAGTGTTACCCCTAGAGCCCTGATTTCTGAATAGAGATAATATTTTGGGAGAAATAGACTTCGAGACAATATCATATTCTTTAACAGAAATATGGCACTTAAATTTCATACATAGTTCAGTAATACTCAAAAAATGACCATCAGAATTCAACAATTGACTAACTAATAGTATATCAGAATGAAACCAATGTCTTAAAAATAATGTTTTTCTTCGGTGTGTAATATACTTATTATTCCAAATAAAAAAGGAGTGAGGAGAGAAGTTGTGTTTAAAAGCCAAACACCATGTCAAAAAGACTTGTTTGTGAAAATTAGATAAACAAAGAGGTATTTTGTTGATATCAAAACTGCATCTAAGGAAAAAATTTATACCCCAAGTTGATTAATTAAATGGTTAGGGAAAATATTCCACATAGAGCAATTATTTTTAATAAAACATTTTAGCCAATTTGTTTTAAAAGTGCTGTTCAAAGTGGTAAAATCCACAACATTCAAACCACCCTGATCATATGGATTGCATAATATATTTTTCTTTAAATAATGAGGTCTTTTTTTCCAAACAAAATCAAATAACAACTTGTCAAATTCTTTGGTAAGTGTCTTGGGTACAAATAGAGCTTGGGATATATACGCAGATCTTGACAAACCTTCAGATTTAGACAATAAGACACGACCATAAATTGATAAATCTCTCTGCAACCAAGAGTCAAACTTTCTTTTTGTACTGTTGATAATCGGATTAAAGTTAAGAGAAGCACGATATGATTCATCTTTACAAAGTTTTACACCAAGATATGTGACGACCTCCTTGACAGGGATTCCATCAATTTCTTCAAGGTTAACACCCCTAAGTGGAAAAATCTCACATTTGCTTATATTAAGGTTGAGACCAGAGACTTAGGAGAAATTATTTATGGTACGAATTGCTTTGCTAACCTCTGCAGCATCTTTTAAAAATAGTGTTGTGTCATCAGCTAGCTGACATATTTTTTAATTCATTCCCAAAAAAACACTGTGATGCTGAAACTAATATTACTGTTGTCTTTGTTGAAGTTGCAGGTAAGAAAAGTGATGTGACAACATAACTGTTATATGAGTAGATTAAATGTTTTAGTTTACAATTGTTTAATGGAATTGATGAGAACCGCATCGACGCTCCCGCGGCTTGTGTGCGGCCGACTCGACCGCGTTGGTGGATGTGTTTACCCGCGCTGCGTAGGCGGATGTCCGCGGCCGCGCTTTCGGATGTCGGGCGGGAGATCGCGGCCTTACATTGTTTAATGTTTGAGTAAAGAGTGTTTAAAGTTGTGTTAAATCGCTACTTAAAGTGCTTGAATATGTATATTGAGCTTTATAAGCTGAGATGTTAATTTCAGTATATGTGTTATTTGGTGGAATACACAGTTTTAATTTCGGTTTTAATTTGCTGTGACCATACTGTAAAACAGATACATTTGTAATGAGTTTATTGGAAAGAGAGTGTTGTTTTCACTTGTTTACATGAAGAAGTCACACTGCCAAAGTATTCAACACTGTGATGCTGAAACTAATATTACTGTTGTCTTTGTTGAATTTGCAGAACCTGTGTGTGACAGCAATAAAACTATATGTGCCACCAGAAAACAGCCTCTTCTGTGTGTGCAACACTAAAGTGTAACTAATATTGTATTTAATATGCTTGTGTTACCGGCCTCAGACCTAGAGGAAATCTGGGCTGGCAGCAAAGGTACACAGGCAGTGAAGCACTGTGCACCTGTGAAACACTCTGTGAAATAGTAAAGAGACAGACAAGATAAGCGTCTTTCCCTTGGCGCGTCAGCTTTACTTCTGAGAACGCACCCGGGACAAATCTAGTCTCAATAGTACACTTCACAGGAGCGCTCAAGCGCCCTCCGCTGGTGTGGCGGCGAACTGATTCTTAACTGTTAGTGTTCTTATTCAAAAAATAAAGTGGGGGGGGGGGGGGGGGTGGCGTTTTCCATGAATTATCTGGTAACATCTTTTATTACATCCGTTACACTCTCCCTGCTTTAAGGGATGCCTCCAGGTATCCAGAACTAATCCAACAGGATAGAATAAAGTTCTTCTGCAGCGACAAGAACTATCCGTCTGATGCAGAGACAGGCAAGTATTTGAATTCAACAGTCTTGTATCGCTGTTTCCGTTCTGATCTAACTCTAATATGTCCACACAGGTGGTGAAGGATAGTGGCGATGATCAGATATGACAGGGTAAGTATGAATAGGATACAGTACGCAGGTATGTATTGCATTCACTCCTGGTCCCCAAGGTTGGTATGAGGGTTGTCCCATTCGATCATATGTGAACACTTCCTTTGGCTTTACTGCACGTGCAGATCTCCGCAGGGTACTGTCTTCTCCATTAATCAGCTGAGCAACCTGTTCCACTTCCACGTCCGAATCTCCATAACTACTTCTAGCTATGCAGTCTTCAACTTGTTCCTGAGGTTCCAGAGATGGCAACAGGTCATCCAGCGCTTGCATTGGTTCAGGTGTCACAACTCGAGGTTGTTGCTCATGAGGTGGATGATTAGTTTGCACAGCTCTGTGGTGTTCTGGGTGAAACTCTGGTGCAGCTACTCGAAGATCACTGTCTAGCTCATGATGGTACCTGTGATGCCGGCTGTTCTTGTGGAGTGGTTTCTGTGTCCGATTATCCTGTCCATTATATTCAAGCGGCAAATCATTCACCGGCAACAGAAGATTACGGTGTAGAACACGAAGAGTGCGATCACCAGCTTCTGCTTGAATTTGATATACTGGACCATCTCCCATTCTCTCGACAACACGGTGAACCTTGTTCTCCCAGTAAGCACGGAGTTTGCCGGGCCCACCTCTCTCGGATAGGTTACGAACAAGCACACGATCACCGGGCTGGAGCACAATCCCTCTCATTCCACGATCATAGTTTCTTTTTCCTTTTGCAGAACTCTTTTTACTGTTTTCAGAAGCAATTTTGTACGCTTCCTGCATCCGAGAAGCCCACTTCTTTGCATACTCCTGCCGGGTTTCAGTCTGTGGCTCAGGTTCCAGGCCAAAGAGTAAGTCGATTGGCAATTGCGGGGCTCTTCCAAAGAGGAGAAAGTATGGTGAATACCCCGTGGCTTCATGCCTCGAACAGTTGTATGCGTGCACTATGTGTGGTAAGTGGTCTTTCCATGCAGATTTCTTGTCCTCTGACAAAGTTCGTAGCATCTGGAGGAGTGTTCTATTCAAACGCTCAACGGGATTCCCCTGTGGATGATAAGGAGTCGTTCGAGAATGAGCAATGCCAGCCAGTTGCTGAAGCCGTTGGAATAAGTTGTTCTCGAATTCGCGGCCCTGATCATGGTGTAACTTCTGTAGGTACCCAAAGCGTGGTATAAAGTCATAGAAAATCTTCTCCGCAGCCGTTTTTCCAGATTTGTTCCGTGTCGGGTAAGCTTGAGCGAATCGAGTAAAATGATCTACTAGAACCAAGATGTACTCATAGCCACCCTTACTCTGTTCAAGATGCAGATAGTCTACTGACAGTAGTTCAAATGGTGCACTGGTTGTAATGGAGCCCATTGGTGCCTTCTCAGGAACAGTAGGTCGCTTCTGCTTAATACATGGACACTGGCGGATGACATAATTTTCTATGTCACGCTGCATGAAAGGCCAATAAAATCTCTGCCTCGCTAGGTGAGTAACTTTGTCCGCTCCAACATGTCCCATGTCGTCGTGAAGGTGTTTGAGCACAAGAGATTTTAGAGAGTCAGGGAGAACCAGCTGTCTGTGTTGTCCTGTCTGTCTGTATAGAATTTCCTGGTCAAGTAGAAGTTTGTTCCATTCGTGAATTAACCGTCGTGTATTGAGTCCCATCTGTCTCTTGTCTTTGTCATTGGGGTTCCATCCTCTCTCTTTCAATGCAATGACCTCACAGATGGAAGTGTCTCCTTTTTGAGCAGTACGGATATCTTCTGGAGGAAACAAATGTGTAATGACTGGGAGCAAACTATTATCACTGGAGCCCAGCTGAAGAGCCGCAACCCATGGTACTTCCCCTTCTCTCTTGGCTTTGTCTCCTTGCCATATGGCAGCCACCACATCTGGAGGTAAAACCTCAGAGTACTCTCGGATGTGGTCCAGAAGCTTCACTGGAAACCGTGATAGGGTGTCAGCGTCAGTGTTTGTCTTGCCTGGTCTATACTTTATGGTGAAATGAAAGTCGGCCAGTTCACCCACCCACCGGTGACCAACTGCACTCAACTTGGCGGTACTCAAAATATAGGTGAGGGGATTGTTATCGGTGAATACAGTGAACGTGGGTGCATAGTAAAGGTAGTCTCGAAATTTATCACAGATGGCCCACTTCAAGGCAAGAAACTCAAGCTTGTTAGAATGGAGGTGGTAATTCTTCTCCGCGGGTGTGAGTGTCCTTGAACCATAAGCGATAACACGTAGTTTACCCCCTTGTTCTTGATAGAGTACAGCCCCCAGACCTTCATTGGATGCGTCGGTGTGAAGGACAAAAGGTAAATTAAAGTCTGGGTAGGCCAAGATAGGAAAGGTGGTCAACATATCGACAAGGCAAGCAACCACATCACGGTGTTCAGAAGTCCACTTAACTGGTGTCTTTGACGGCAGCTGACCCTTTTTCATACTTTGCTTAGTCGTTCGAGTTTTTACAGGTTTCTCTCCAGACTCATCAGGACTCTCTTGAAGCTTAAACAGTGGCCGGGCTATTCTGGAAAAATCCTGAATGAAGGACCGATAATAGCCCAAGAATCCCAAAAGAGCTCTTACTTCCCCCACATTCTTTGGTTCCCGCTCCTTCCACTGCATCACTGCTTCCAAGTCTTTGGAATCAACTTGAATGCCCTCACTTGTCACTAAGCGTCCGACATACCTCACTTGGCGCTTAAATAGTTCACACTTCTTTGGTCTTAATTTCACACCATGCTCCCGCAAATGGCAAAACACTCTCTTCAAATCTTTGACGTGATCTTGGAATGTTTTGGAGAAACAGAGAACATCGTCTAAGTAAGGAAAACAGCATTCATCTCTCAGTCCACTCAACACATTTTCCATACATCTCTGGAAAGCCGCCGGTGCGTTGGAAAGGCCAAAAGGAAGACGGATCCACTCGTACAATCCCCACGGTGTACTGAAAGCTGTCAGGTGCCTAGAGTTCTCTTCAACAAAACCCTGGTGATATGCACTGCCCTGATCAAGGATAGAAAACCACGAGTAACCTCCCAGGCTATCTAGTAAGTCTTGAATACGTGGAAGGGGATGGCGGTCGGGAATGGTTTTGCTGTTTAGTCCACGAAAGTCCACACAAAGACGTAAGCTCATTTTTCCTTACGCAAACCACAGGGGAGGAATAAGGTGATACGGACTTCCTAATCCATCCATGGTCTAGCAGCTTTTGAACATATTCCTTAACCTCTCTATACAAGGGCTTTGGAACTGCGTTGTAGGACTTTTGGACTGGGGTGTCATCTTTTAAGTAGATTTTGAGTTGTAAGTCAGAAATGCAACCAATATCAGTGTCATCTTCAGCAAAGACATCAGACTGGTCATATAATACACTCTTCGCAATCTCCTGCTCTTCCTCAGCTAGATGAGACAGATCGACAGGAGGATGCCATTTGTCTTTGGTCTGGTGGGTAGTTTTATGCGTTTCCCTACTTGTTCGCAAAGTCTGCTCACCAGTACACAATTGAGCTGAACACAAGTGTGCTGTATTCTGAGGAGTTGGCTCACAGTTTATGGATGAATGTTTGATTGGTTTTAGATCAAGTATATCTTCAAGAGTACCAAGAACGGTTTTCTTTGCAAGATAGATGCCATGTTTTGTCGAGTTCTGAATCGGGACTTTGATGCGCTTAGATGATCCAACAGGGACATCAACTAAAGCTGGGAACACTTCCAGACCCTCCAGGCAATGATTCTCAGGGCGAGGCTGAAACATCATCGTACCTCCACTGTGCCATCCTCGAACTCTACACTGCACTTCACGAATCTTGCCTGCGGGAATATTTATACCTTTCTTTCCGAGGCGTACAATACACTCTGGGATTTCTGCGGGTCTAATAGTCTGGAGTGTAGAGACTAATGCTTCCACGGCACTTTCACTGACACTCAAAGCTTCTTTAAGTATTTGAGTCACGTCAACGTTATCATGCTGATCGAGATTTGCTTTGATCATTTCCGAAATTACATTACTACCTAAGAGAGGGTAGTTGCAGTCACGACTGATAAGTAGTGGTACTCGGATTGTCACACGCCCATGTTGCTGGCTACATATTTGAAGATCGATCTCTGCCCATCCATCAAGCGGAACCTGAGTATTGTTGGCAGCGGCAATCTCAAGAGAATGGTTAACAAACAACAATCCAAGCGGCTGTATTTTCAGACAGGGTAGTGCTTGCTCAATCCACGATTTGCTCACCATGGTCACTTGTGCCCCTGAATCAAGAAGCATCTGAAGAGGTACCCCATTAATGGAACATGAGACCATGCAGCGCTTTCCAATGAGTTGAGCTACTCTTTTCTTTGGATCTGACTGGTATTGTAAGGTTGACTGTGAGCGTTTTGGTATGTTGACCTTTTCTCGGGGCTCTTCACTGTTTAGGATCGCTGACTGCCCCTCTCCAGCGACCTCTTCCCGTTTCCCGATAACTTCCGTTGGAGACAGCCAATGGCGCGATGTCCTGCCTGGCCGCAAACAAAGCAGTGAACACAGTTCGTTTGGTTTTTCTGTAAACAGTCATTACATTTACCTCTGGTCTCAGATAATGGTGGTTGAGCATGAACAGTAGGTGAACGACAGTCTTGCCGCTTCACAGTCTCAGCTGGGGTGGACATCTGAGCTAGATGCTTGGTTAGAGAGGAAACTTGAGCAGTTAGTTCTTTGATAGCATCACGGTTTGCTTGTAACTCAGTGTCAACTCTTGTTGGAGTGTTCAATTCACTTTGGGAATGCTGAGCGGCGCTTACAGTAACTGATCTGGTTTTACCTACTGAACCCAGTCTTTTCAGTCGCCCTTCTTCTTCAGCTGTTGACTTTGTGATTTGTTCCAAGAGCAGGTCGTCACTAACCTGCATGTCTGACAGTAACTGTTTAAGATCATGTCTGACATGGCTGTTTTTCTCACTCAGCCCCTGATAAAGTGTGTGTATGAAGGTGCCCTGAACAAGCTCTTTGTGATAGCTAAACCCTACACCAGGATGTTGTGACTCAAAAAGTACACGCTGTTTCAGACCCATTATTCTGTAAAGAAACTGTTGTGGGCTTTCTTTGTCACTTTGTTTAGCATTCGTTAACTCTTGAAAAAGTTCAGTCACACTTTTGTCTCTAATGTGGGAACGCAGAAATCTTTTCAACTCATTAACAGTGAGATCATCCTTATTAACTAACATCTCTCTGAATGTACCAGGTTTGGTTATTTTAAGGACTGCTCTGATAATTTAAGACCCACTGAAACCCTCTTGCAACCCTTCATCCATTTGTTTACAGAGACAATTGAAAGACATGTCACAACCTGTATCACAAATTTGACCACCATGTAACTTAAATTCTCTTCGTGGTAACAGAGCTGAAACATCAGACAATCTTACAACATGGTCAGAAGTGTTAAATGAGTTCATCCTACCCAACGGAGCAACACCACTGTGGTCGGGCATACTGGGCATTGATGAGGTGACTTCTCTGGTAAGTGTATCAACGGTGTCTCTGCCCTGAAATGATACATGCACACAAGGCTCTCTGTCTATGCGTGACGATTGTGTGTTAGTGTCTCTGTCCATGTGAAACGGTTGTGTGTTAGTGTCTCTGTCCATGTGAAACGGTTGTGTGTTAGTGTCTCTGTCCATGTGAAGCGGTTGTGTGTTAGTGTCGCTGTCTATAGGGAATGGTGTTGTACCAGCTTCTCCCCGGTTACCAGATGGAGTGTAACCACGGTCCTGTGTTGTCGAATCTCCAGTCGTGACAGTTGCCACGTTACCAGGTTCAGCTGCTCTGGTGCCTGGCACTGATAGAACGTCGTTGAGCAGGTCAAACAGGAGGAGAAGTTGAGTCATGCCCTCATCTTCTGCAGCTTTTAACTTTTAACTTCTGATGTAGTCGACAATTAGGTCATAAAGTTCTAGTTCATTTAAATCTACCACGTAGTCAGCTTCACGGCCGTCATCTATCGAACTGGCTACAGTCTTGTAACTGCCTCAAACTCAAACCTGCAAGTTTCTTCTGGATCTTGACGAGCAGCACGCGCCGTGGGCTGAAAGTAGTCATGTTGCTGTATCACCTGTGACAGTTGTTCTCTGGATGACACTTAGCGAAGTAGTCTTCCCTGAAACACTGGGTGCAGGATTCCACCGTTGCTATGACAACCGTCCCCTACGAGATGTGCAAGAATCCCGGACGAGCCCCCAATTGTTACCGGCCTCAGACCTAGGGGAAATCTGGGCTGGCAGCAAGGGTACACAGGCAGTGAAGCACTGTGCACCTGTGAAACACTCTGTGAAATAGTAAAGAGACAGACAAGATAAGCGTCTTTCCCTTGGCGCGTCAGCTTTACTTCTGAGAACGCACCCGGGACAAATCTAGTCTCAATAGTATACTTCACAGGAGCGCTCAAGCGCCCTCCGCTGGTGTGGCGGCGAACTGATTCTTAACTGTTAGTGTTCTTATTCAAAAAATAAAGTGGGGGGGGGGTGGCGTTTTCCATGAATTATCTGGTAACATCTTTTATTACATCCGTTACACTTGTTTGTGCTAAAGTGGAACTATTCCAAGTATACTTAAAGTACACTTTAAATATACTCTTGTATCAACATGACATCATGACTTTTGCGTAAACATACACGCCACTTTCAAGTCAAGTGGCGTGTTATTTATACGCATTTTTAGCTATCCGCGTGTATGCGTATATGTCTACGCCGTTATGTCCGAGTGATTCCGCGTGTATGTACACGCCGTTAAATGTCCGAGCGAAACGAAGCAAAATGTATAGATCTACATCTGGGGACTGATATTTTTCTTCCTAGGATGATAGGGACTCATAAATGGTATTAACCAGTGACGGGTAGGTTTAGGGACGGGGTTGGGGTAGGTCATAAATTTGGTAACACTTTAGAATAATGGTCCATAGTTAACAAGTAGCTATGCAGGAAGTAATAGGTAGTACTGCATTAACACCGAACTTAATACTATTAACTAATATGGAAGCAATATTAACTAAGCAGTAAGTAATAGGTAATTTAGTACAAAGGTAGTTCCTTGGTAGGTATTTGATTATTACTAAAGAAATATATCCTCATTGAGAACTACTTGTGAACTAAGAAAGAATAACCAATTAATTACTAATCACAAAAGTAACATGTCTAAAAAGTGAACAATTATGTTTGTTTTTTTTACTCTTAAAATGGTCATAACATTTCAGAAGTGTGTGCCTCAAATGGGTTCTTTGTGGAAACCAGTTTATGAATATTATATCCCCCCAAATACATTAGCTACAGGTTGAGATTGTGACTACTACTCTTACCAAAGGATGGACGTATGTTCTCTGTTTAATTCAAACTTAAACATTGAATAATACTAATAATGATAATTTGTTTAAAATTTTAAATAATTAGGAAGTGATGCTGACATGATTGGATTAGTTCACTATTAGGAGCTCTTTTGAGTGTCAGTTCAATGTCTCAGACTCCAACGACCTACCTTTATGTTACAGTAGCCGCCTGAGGAGGACTTCTCTTTAGGATATAAACATTGATGTTCTCTTGTCAAAAACAATTTGCATCCTCAATGAAGAAATTGGCTGCATTTATGTTGCGATAATCGCAAAACCACATCTTCCAGATTACAATGTTTGTTTGAATATTACTAATCCCTCACAAAAATGTATGCCTGTACAGTATGTGTCAAATATAAAATGAAATAACTTGTATTACTTGTGAAAAACATGCTAACTCCTCACTAATTACTCAAGCGTTACCATGTCATCCCGCAGGAACTACTAGTGATGTGGCCCATTATTTTAAAGTGTAAAACATGTTAACTCCTCACTAATTACTCAAGCGTTACCATGTCATCCCGCAGGATCTACTAGTGATGTGGCCCATTATTTTAAAGTGTAAAACATGCTAACTCCTCACTAATTACTCAAGCGTTACCATGTCATCCCACAGGAACTACTAGTGATGTGGCCCATTATTTTAAAGTGTAAAACATGCTAACTCCTCACTAATTACTCAAGCGTTACCTTGTCGTCCCGCAAGAACTACTAGTGATGTGGCCCATTATTTTAACCCTCTGGGGTCTGAGCTGTTTTGAGGCTCTTGAGGTGTTTTGATATGCCCTGACATTTGTGCTTATTTCAGCTACTTAAAACATACCCTTTGCCAACATATAAATTTGCTGTATTCAGCACAAACTCTGCTACAATAATATGTGAGCAAAATGGATGTACATGTTTGCATTTTATAGAAAAAAAATAATATGCGTGGTTAGTACGTTTTGGGAAAAAAAATGTCACCGCAATAAGGCCATTTAACACATACTGAATAGTTGTAAACAATACTGTTGAGTTACTATTCTTGTAGGCTAGAATTTTTACTTCAAAATGAAGTGAAAATCATTCTGACCACTCTTTCAGAAAGATCAATATAACGATTTGAATTTCTTACATCAGTTTTTGGGTCAGCAGTGCTGTATGCGTGGGAGTGTTAATGCCCATGAATATTAATGCGATTTACACCTGGGAAGACTAAAGACACTCCCCCACTCCCCCAATGGCTAATGGCCCATCAAGGTGCTGTGAGGCAGCCTGAACTAAGAATGATTCACAGATGAATAAAAAGAACAGCATTTATTCAAAATAGAAATCTTTCCTAAGAACATAAAGACTTCAAGTCATTCATATCACTTAACACATCCTTTGAAAAAAAACAAAAACATAAAAAGACCAAACTTGTTTTTTTATATAAAAAAATGCATTCAAAGAATTCTATAAAAAAAACGATCACTATCACTAATCAAAACAATTAAGCAGCACAACTGTTTCCAACATTGATTTAAAAAAAAAAAAAAATCATATCAGAATGATTTCTGAAGGATGATGGTTAGTTAGCAGCAGAGCACACACAATCAAAGAAACTGTATTATTATCATTATCAATCACTAATTACCATGGATTAAAAAAGGCATTTGTAATTTCACACAAGAAGAGGAACTTTTACTTTTACATTATGACAATGTAAACACAATTAGGCTACATTTCATCTGTCAAATATTACGTCTATGAAGTGAGGCAGCCTGAACAAAGAATGAGAGGAGATTCAAAGGTTTTTCAATCTGTTTTATTGTAATTCCTCTATGTGGAGAAACTAAATGTTCTAAATTTGCTCTACGCAAATCAAATGGGAGTAAAATAAATAAATAATCAGTCGGCTATAAACAAAGCGATAAAATTGTGAGCGATAAATAAACAAAAGTAAAGGCAGGTATGTCACAGTATATGCTTATGCCCCGTTGATGCAGGCTCTAAGCAAATCAAATGTGAGCAAAATAAACAAAAGTAAAGGCAGGTATGTCACAGTATATGCTTATGCCCCGTTGATGCAGGCTCTAAGCAAATCAAATGTGAGCAAAATAAACAAAAGTAAAGGCAGGTATGTCACAGTATATGCTTATGCCCCATTGATGCAGGCTCTAAGCAAATCAAATGTGAGCAAAATAAACAAAAGTAAAAGCAGATCGCTATCCTCGCAGACCACACCTGCTATGCTAGCGGGCTGAAAGTAGTGAAATCAAAGCAATCCGATTGTTTTGAGAATACAGTTACATGTCTTGGTGCCATTTTTTAAAACAGTTCCTGATGCTGACATCTGTCCATTTATATTTGCGGCCCTTTGCAATTGCACCAGCAGCCTGAGCATTGGTGTTGTGGCACAGAGTTGACACTGCATTCTCAGAAAAAAACCTTTTGAAGAGACTCTGAGGAGTGTATGTGTCAGCAGAACTCAGTTGTGGTCCAGGTTTCTGTGCAGGCAGGAATCTCAGAGTCTGTGAATCCATGTCAATGTCAGTCTCTGTTTTCCATGACATTGTGGACTGCTCGTTGCTTGCCTGAATGTTTGTCTCGGCCCTCTTTGCAACAGGTGTCTGATGATCACCATCATCTTTGTAGCTGTAAAACAAACAAACAATTGTGAGCATGTTTATTACACCCCCCAAAAAAAGTAAATCACTAAATGTAATATTGCCCAAAACATTTTTTTTTTATAAAGCCATACAGACGCACAATTTTTGTATGGAATATGTAAACAGAATTATGCTAATATCTGAAAAAGAGGGAATAAGTGTACTTACTCAGTATCATTTTCAATTGTTCTTAAAACTGAACACCTGCCGCGTGCCCTTCTAGTGCGAGTTGCAGGTGAAGGTGAGAGGGATGCTACCACATTCCTATAAAAATAATAATATTAATGAAGGTTGAAAAAAGTAATATACCATCAAACAACAACAACACATTTTTTGTAAAGCCACACATGCACATACATATTGTTTTCATCACTAAGTATATAAACAAAATTGAACTAACATCTGTAAAATAGTGGGTAATTATGTACTTACTTTTTCTGATTTCCGCCTGTGTTGCTGCGTGTCCTCCTAGTGCGAGTTGCAGTTGGAGGTGAGAGTGTGCAACCTACATTCCTTTCAAAAAAAAGTTGAAACCTATTATTATCATATATTTTACTATTCCAGCACATGCATAACTGATAGGCATTAGCATGCTGATAACACAAAGAAAACATATGTAACCTTATCAACCAACCTCCGAAAATAAATAATAAAATCATACAAGCATACAAGCAAGTATATAAACAAAATTGAACTAACATCTGTAAAATAGTGGGTAAATACTGTACTTACTCTTTCTGATTTCCACCTGTGTTGCTGCGCTCCCTACGAGTTGGAGAAGGTAGTGATGCAACAACATTTCTGTAAAAAAAAAAAGTTGAAAACTTATTACATAAATATTTCAAAGTATAGTACCATTAGCCTATATGAATAACTGATGTGTCAATAATGGTACACGCGTGCTGTATATGCGTGTCAATGGGCCATTACCGGAGTTAGGGTGAAAGTGTGGTTCTTGAAGAAGGATGGGGCTTTTTGGTACTTGGATGCGCTGCTCTGGCTGAGCAAGGTGACGCAGATCACTTACAATCTCTGCTTGGGTCTCGGTGACTTGAGTGCGAGGCTTGGCTTTAGCAGGGCAGCTTGTGCCACTGATCTGCAGCCCGCAGGTTCCGTCAGGGTTGTCTCTGAGGAAAGATTTGTTAGGGCAGCGATAGTAAATGTCTTTGGTCAATGTGCACATGTGTGGATTCGGAGCTGGGGACAGCTTGGTGTCGCTGTCATGCAAGGCAATCACGTACGGCATGCGGATCTTGATGTGAGCGCTACCTTTCAAAATCTGACATGGACAATGTTCTTGAGCCGGTGGATTCGGCTTGACTATGATGGGTAAGTTCAGGGGAACGTCCCCTTTTCTCTGCTTGTGGTGATGCAGAGTGGGATGGCACTACTCATGAGAGTAGGCCAGGTGTAATTTTAAAGAGTCAGTTGGCGTGGTGATGGCGGACGCCAGCACGGTTTGCATGAGGCCTAAGGGTATCAGGTGCGGTGGGATTCTACCCATGGCGAGGCTGTCGATGGAGGAGTTCACCCCCCCCCTTAGCAGGTTTGTCATCAGGGCTGTTACCAGCTGATTTTGAGCAAAGTCATTATGGAAGACGGTAAACAGCTGTTTCATGGAGTTCACTGTCGGGGTCAGCAGAACGCTGTGAGTGTTGAAAGTTACCACAGTTCCCTATTGTCTTGTCGATGGGCTGCAGGGATGCACTCTGTTGTGAGTGGCTCTGTTCTCTGTGGAATCTCAGTCTGAATTTTTTTTTTTTTTTTTTTTTGCATGCCGTCCGACGTTGGCGAGGTTTACTGCATTCATGCCGGACATACAAGTGTTAAACAGAGTTCTGACGGCAGTGCGGCGGCGGTTGTGGCCACCTGGCTCCGCTAGCGTGACAGTCATTTTCTCAAGTTGGTCGAGCATGTGTTCGACATCGGCCTCAGTGTGCGTGAGGGCCTCCTCTGTCCGTTGGCACCTACCCAGCTGTATTGTGTCGTTACGCCGGGGTAGTGCGTTCTGTAGGCGTTGTGAGGATCAGGTGACACAGGCACTTTCTGAGTGCGGGTCCGGCAGAAAAGGAGTCTTGGTTGTTCCCTTAGGATGGTGCTTGGTGCCGGACCTGGTGAGATGTCCGATTGCGGCTACCCTCTGGTTGGCTGGAAGCACAGCAGCATCCTGGTAAAAGTGAAAGGGAGAGAGAAAGAGAGAAAGGGAGGAAAAATTTCAGCGAACATCGTCCTTGGTTGGCTAGGACAGTCTTTTCGCTTTGAGGGCGCCAGTATGCCACTTGCTTCGGTGTCTTGCAAGTGTCTCTGGTGCTGCGGGTTGCAGCACATGGTGCGTCATGGGCATAGGGCATACATTGTGGCATTACCCCCCTTTTGCACTGTGGCAGAACAAGCTGTGGCGCGGTGATGGCATCAGGTGCAGAACGCTGAATGTTGTCCAGTGCACGCAGCATGTGCTTGTTGACGTAGGTTGTGTGGGGCACCGGTTGTCGGTGGGTGCACACGACTTTCGTGGGTGGTTGGAGGGGTATGAGAGGTGGTTTCTCATAGTGTCCATAGTTTTGTGATAGTCTTTGGTAAGCTGGAAGGTTAAGGTCAGGTGAAGCAGGGGCTCTGTGACATGTTGTCATACTTGTAGTGAGAGCCTAATGCATGACCCTAAAAGTTCAGAACCATGGTTTAACTGGTTCGCTAGGCATGTAGCTTAAAGCTAGGTATTTCACATGTAGCTAGCTAGTGAAGTGTGTCTTGTATCTTATCTTAGCTGTGGATGTTAGGAGGCTAAGAGGTGTGGTTCCGAGATTATTCCATGGAAAGGGCATAGCCGAGATGAAATAAATGCCTTAAGATGGTTCTTATGACTAAATTATTTCTCTGGACTTTACTAGTGGTTCACTACGGCTTGACGAAGTGAATGATGGGGAAAAAGGACAGCTTTCCTATTCAAATTATGCTTATTATCAATCCTCTGGACTATAGTTGTGCCCTAGTAAATTGTTGAAGTTACTTGTGTTGCAGGGTCACAAAAATGAGTACACTTGTTGAAAAATAAAACAAAATCACAAATAAAGGTGTCTCTGTTTCCTTTCTGGGCCCTATGGGAAATGGAACCACATTTGAACAAGAGAGGAAATAAAATAAATTTTAAATCATATAGATGACCGAAAAGTAAAGGGAATAGCTGAGTGCTATTAATATCCAGGTCAAAGAATAAAATAAATTTTAAATCATAGAGATGACCGAAAAGTAGGGGGAATAGCTGAGTGCTATTAATATCAAGGTCAAATAAAATAAAATGGGGAAAAAAAATTAAAGAAGAGCCAAAAGAAAAAAAAATTAAAATTAAAAGCAAAAAGAAACAAAGTGATCAAAACAACGGGAATGATCTGAAGGCGAGAATAATCAGTGGCATTAGTGACTAAACTTTGGATTTGCCTGGGCCAACACTTCATAGTGGGTTACAACGGTTGCGTGTTCGAGGCCACATCGTGTGTGTCCCATCAAAGGATTAGTCACCTGCCGATGAAGATGGCTATTGCTATATGAATTCTTCTCTAGCTACACAGTTTACATGTAGTTAACTTAAGTTTAATTAACAGGGTATCTTCAAAGTTAGCCTTCGACGGTTAGCAAGGGCTATGCCTCAACTAGTAAAGGTGAACTTTAGCTAAGAAGAATTGCAAACACGGAACGTGAATGATTAGAAACCCTAACTGGTGTTAAGGAAAGTATTCTAGAATACTTTGCATTGTGTAAACACAAGCGGTGATTAAGGGCTTAAGTAAATTATGCTAACTGCTAATTGTAGAAGTTATTATTTAGCTTAGCCTAGGCTGGATGGATGTTAGGTTAGGTTAGCGTAGCGTAAGCTGGAAGGATGCTAGGTTAGCTTAGCGTAGCGTAAGCTAGCTGGATGCCATGTTAGTTTAGCTTAGCGTGAGCTGGAAGGATGCTAGGTTAGCTTAGTGTAGCGTAAGCTAGCTGGATGCTATGTTAGTTTAGCTTAGCGTGAGCTGGAAGGATGCTAGGTTAGCGTAGCCACCTAGGCTGGTTTGTTTACAAAGTGACATCACAAGTTAGCACTTCCTGTGACAAGTCGTTGTCATGGAAACTAGAGCATGTCAGACAATTCAAACAGTCCCTAAAGGCTGTCTGTACATTTTACATGAATTATGCATGTTTAAACGGGTTAACCGGGGTGCAACTTTATTTTAAGTCTTTCTAGGACTCGGTGTTACATGAAGTAAAATGCAGATGTGTTTTGGCATTAGCTAATTTTACTCATGTAACTCTTCTCTTTATTTTAAGCAACTTATTCTATTTGTTTACAGAGTAAGGAAATAGATTTGCTGGGAGTCGAAGCTTGTCTAAGCATATATAGTTACGTCCCTCTTGTGCACTACTGCTGACTTTTCAGCGATTACAACAGTTTTGATCACTAGGTAGCTCTCTGTTTGCAGATGCAGCTAAAGTTTAGGTGAATTACATCAATCAAACAATAATTTGTAAGGCCTTTACATTTGTAGAAAGGGGAGCGTCGCCCAGGTCTACCTAGATATAACTTTGTCCTGAGCTTTCTTTGTTAAGACACAGGTTTAGTCATACTGCAATTTGGATTTCTTTTAAGCAAAGCAGAATAAACATCGGTACAGTTTACAGGCTGCTGAGATGAGGTTTCTTCATCAAACAGACTTACGCTTTACTGCTTAACATGCTAATTTTAGTTGGAAATCTAAGGCTATTTTACTTAAAGTAGAGATGTCAATTTCAGCAATCGTTTATCTGCATTTAGACAAGCCAGCGATCAAAAATGCGTGCTGCACATTGTGTTTTAGTTGGATCGTAACGATTAAATGCACGCCCATAGGTTAACTGTAGTTTAAAGCTCAGGTGGTTTCACTCAACTCTGACGTCGCAGTGACGTATGCCCTATTTGGAGCTAGCGTTTCCTGTAACCCTTCATTGTCATAGAAACTAATGTTTAGCAGTGTCATTTCAACCAGCATGTTGCAAATGCTTGGTTCGAAAGAGTCGTGCATAGTCTGTTGGCAGGTGAGGCTTACACGTCCATTCAAGATTTTCTTTAAGTCAGTAAAATTCTAATTTTACGAATGCAGAGTCTTGCAACTCTTTGAGCAGACATTTTCATCTACTTTTAAAAGTTCTATGTTCTATGCTGATCAGGGACCCTTTTAGCAGAGTCTTGCACTGTATTCGTGCAGTGTCTTCTGGTTTTGCAGTTCAAAGTCAGTGGGGTATAAGAGTTCGATCTTCGCTCTTAGCTTTAGTACTGAGTCTTTCAGAGAGTTCAGCTGACATTAAAGTGAGGTCTGAGCCGGGTTTCAACCAGGGTTTCAAGGCTCACCTCATTGTCTAGAGTGATGGGTAGGTAAAGTTTCCGGGCCCACCCCCTTTTGGTCTTTTGGGGTTTTGGACTTAGCTGTGGGAAACTGTGCGGTTTGCTCAGGCTGTGCAGCTGTCAGCTGTGGTGGCTGTGTGCTGCTGTCACTTTGTGATGTGACAGTTTGCTCTGTGTCTGTGGCTGACGAGCAGTGTTCTGTGTGCCTGTAGGTCTTACGCTCAGGTATAGGATGTAAAGCTCGTACCTCTTGAATTTTTGGAAAGTCTTTTGTGAAGAAGCTTTTAAGCGATTTCGGGGTCTCGGCTGTCTCAGACGTGGCGGCATTGTGTTTGTCTGATGCGTGCTCAGACTTGGGCTTACCAGTGGCCTGGAACGGACTCGACTCTCTGTGAACAGGGCTATGGTGTTATGGGGCGCCCTCTGGAGGCATCTCTGAGTAGTGTTCAGAGACAGTAGATCGTGGGGTTTTTCAAAGTCTTTTCGGATTCTGGATCAGAGAATTCTTTAATGAAGGCCTGCCGCAGCGGCGGGTAGTCTATAAGAGTGTTTCAACTCTGTGGAACAATGTCAAGTTCGGCTTTGAGATCGTGTCTCTGTTGAGTAAGTTCATGGATTTCAGCTCGACCCGTGTGTAAGTGGTTTCAAAGGCCTTGGCTTTAGTGTCTCTTTCTTTGAGTTCAGTCTCTGCTGAACGAGCTTGTGGATGGTAGCACGGGCCTCTTGCGAGTTTTTTTTCCTTTTTCAGGCCGTGGCTTTCGAGTCTCTTTAAGTTCGGCCTCTGCTCTTTGCAAAGGGGCTTCACTTTTGTCGGAGTTTCTCGTTGGGTTCCTCTCTGGTTCTTTTCTCTGACTGGTCTCTTCGGTCTGTGTGCCGATGAAGATCAGACAGGGCAGTTTGGAGTCTTTCCACTTCCTTCTGTAGCTCGGGGTCGTTGTCGTCCTTGGCTTGCATCCTTAGCGTTGCAACTTCGTGCTCCAGGGCTATGCGGCTCCTTTCATGGAGACGTGCTGGTGCGATGAGCTGGCAAGCGAGGTTTTGGACGTGTCTGGCCGGTCTTTGTCGTGGGAGCTTTGGCTTGGTTTGTGCGCCATCAGCTTGTCCACGTCGCTCTTGGCTTTGGAGCTTTGAGTCACTGGCGACCTTGGGCAGGAATGGAGGTGTCATGAATCTCAGCCATGTGTCCAGGTTGTCCCAGCGGTTGTGGGACTGTAGGACCGGAACATACTGGTTTCGACTGTGGGCGAGAGGAACACAACACACACAGAGAGACCAAGCAAGTTGTTCTACGTTTAACGAGCTATAATACGGGCTATGCCGCGTATGCAAATTGTGGTTAACTGATGCAGACAGTTAAATCATCCTGTGGGACAATTTGGTTAGGTCATCATGGGCCTGAATGAAATTTTAACAGGGCGATAGCTTAGGGGTCACCTGTTGATGCTAGCGGCTTGTTGTCTAATTATTATTCAGCGTTCCTTGTTGTCTCAGATAGGTTCTGTCTTCTAGGTGAACTGAAAAGAACAGAGCACGACAGAAAAGAGCAGTGGCAAGATAGCAGAGTTTGAAGTAACATGCAACCATCCAAGATGGGAAGGTCTGTAATGAAATGGCGTTAAGAGTACACAGGAAGTGTTACAGGGGAAGAGGAGGCCTAAGCCTGCGGTTTGTGGCTCGGAGAGGAGGAGGGAGCCAAACACTTCAATAACCGGGGGAATCTCTAGATTCTGTAGCAAATATTAAGTGGATGGGTTTAATACCTTTGTTTAGTTTGCCTGGGGTGGAATGAGGTCATGTGGGTTGGAGTCAGCATCGTGGTTGGTCTTTCTGTCGTCCCCAAACGCTTGACAGCAGTGTCCCGGGCCTTTCGTGTATCTGTACCGATGTGCTCCCTCTCACGCAACCTGACTTTGAATCACAACCGGCAGTGCCAAATTGGTGATGTCGTGTTGCGGGCCGCACTAACGGAGAGATACAGGAAAGTCCGAGACTCGCGCTCAGTCAGTGCTGGTGACGCAGGTCAGATGAACCAGCGTGCTGGACTCCAAGCAGGGATGACTGTCAAATCACCGCAGCTCTTTAGTGGTTTCTACATGTAAATACAGAACAGTGTGAAGCTTAACAGTGAATGAAAGCTTTCTTGTTTAAACTGAATTGAGTAATTATGTATGTAGAAAATAGAAGCAAAGGTTTTCCTAAATAATGGTAAAAAGGAAATTATGAAAATGATGTTAATTATCAAAATAACTTAACCCAAAAAAAAAAAAAAATTCCAAAAAAAAATTTTTTTTTTTTTTTTTTTTTATTAAATTCCTTTTATTATTATTACTTTTACTATTAATAAAAATTAATAATTAAAAGTAATAAAGTAGGATGGACCCCGGGAGAAGACAGGCAGTAGTGGCGCGTTTGGGCCACAAAGGGATTTGGGTCACTTCCTCCTAGTGGTCAACCTGGCTGACCGAGAACTTGATTTGAATTGCATTCAAACTGGTTTAAATACACTTCAAATCGAGCGTATGCATAGATGTTAAGTAACTTCTAGAATTGTTGTCATAACATATCAAATCAAAATTATTAAAAATAATTTGAGACCGGAAATATAGACGTAAAGCCATAAAACTCTTCCCCACAGGGAAGGAGATTTAATTCACGTTAATCTTGAAATTTGTTTGTTTCAAATCAAATTTTGAATAAGTGTAGGAAATTTAAGGTTGGCATTATGTATGATGAGGATAATATCCAACATAAAATCAACTGAGAGAACACCACTTCAAAGCAGAAAGAGTAGAAATAAGAGATGAGCTGACTTAGCAGGGGAGGGCCACAAGGGGGCCGCACTACTAAGTGTTCATCAGGGACTGTTAATACTTACTTTTGAATAATTTTTTTTTTTTTTTTTTTTTTTTTTAAATTCAAATGTGGTTTGAACTAAATTCAAAATAAGTGTACACAGTCAGAAGTGAAAAATCATGTTAGTAACACTGGAACTTGCACATGCATTGAAAGTTAAACACAATTTCAGGAATTCACTGGAAAAATCTGAAATTGTGATGAGAGAAAATGTTTAGGAAAGGATGACCTTGTTACTAGTGTCCACATGATGGCGACATTTCGCTCATGCAGGATGAAGTCAGGGGGCGGTGCGAGAACTGTCAAGCACTTAGCCTAAGGGTTGCCCTCTAGTGTTTGTCAGCGGAACAACAACCGGCCTGCTTCCATGTGTGATTCAAATTTGAGCGTGCAGACGCTTTGCTTTCTGTAGCGATCACACTTATCAAACTAAATCTCAGCGGATTTTTTATGCTATGTTTTAACAAACACGACTTGCAGAAATTTTTTTTTCTGCGCTATGTAGGAGAAAACAGGAATTATACGTCTGTCGGTTGGATCCAAATACATTTATCAAATAGCATTTAATGATTAAAATGTTTTGGAGGTTTTGGATACTATATTTCACTAAACAGCGTGGCAAGATTTTTCTACACACACACATAGGGTTCACAGGAATTAGGCATCTGTTTTTCGCTACCCACAAATAATTAGCACTATGATTCATACGTGTTCGCTTATAAATTTCAAACCTCGGCGGGTTTTTCCTTTTTCGACACGTGTGCACGGAAGGATTTCTTCGCTTCCCCACATTAATATAGATAACAGGAATTATACGTCTGTCATTCGAATCCAAATAACATTTATCAAATAGCATTTAATGATTAAAATGTTTTGGAGGTTTTGGTGCTATATTTCACTAAACAGCGTGGCAAGATTTTTTTCTACACACACACATAGGGTTCACAGGAATTAGGCATCTGTTTTCGCTACCCACAAATAATTAGCACTATGATTCATACGTGTTCGCTTATAAATTTCAAACCTCGGCGGGTTTTTCTTTTTTTCGACACGTGTGCACGGAAGGATTTCTTCGCTTCCCCCCATTAATATAGATAACAGGAATTATACGTCTGTCATTCGAATCCAAATAACATTTATCAAATAGCATTTAATGATTAAAATGTTTTAAGGTTTTGGATTTTTTTCTGTGCTATATTCTAACAAACACGTCTGGCAGGGCTTCTGCGCTGCGCATAAATAACAGGAATTATTCGTCTGTTTTTTCGACTCCCATAACATATCAAATAGCACTTATGATTAGATATGCTTTAGGTTTTACAATTGAGTAGCTACGTCAATTTTTAACCAGGAGTTTACCGTTAATCTAACGATTTAATATAAGGCCTTTTTAAGAATAGTGAAAGAGCATCGTTTCACTAAATCTTGTCTTCACCCTGACAGAAGAACATCGTTCGGACAGGGGAGTTTAATATTAAAAATGTCGTCGTTCAAAAGAGGTTTCTTCGTCTTTTATAGGACAAATTTAATACTGTGAAACTATGAAAACTGCAGTTTACTTCTTAGTTTCGCTGAACTGAAATGGCTTTTTGCCTTTAATCAGTCACGATGAGTTCGCAATGCGTTCGCTCAACCGAGGTGCACGTACAATATTAAATCACAATATAGACAGATTGAAAACTGATCTCTTTTGCTCAAAAACAAGTTTAAAGTGTGCCTAGCATATTTCTCCACCATTCTATGTAAAGATTCTGGGGATCTAATCCATGGGGAATTTGCATATCATAATTAATAATTGGTAATTAATAATTATTCATACATGTTTGGATTAGATCAGTCTTACATGTTAATAAATCTCCCTCTAAAGGAGAATGTCATTTTACCTGGATGTATACATGCAATCCTTTCATTTTAACAAGTTGATTGCAGTCAATTACACAGATCACGTCTTACAAATCAGGCAAAATTAATTTAGCTCAATTGTCAGAAGAATATTGAGGGGTTTTCCCCAATATCATCTTACTGTATAGGATTGCAGGAAACGCAATTCTCTGGCCAGAAGAATTGGGCTTCCTGCCCCATAACGAGTACTCTTTAAAATATTAATTATTTAAATAATTAATTAATTCGTAAAGCTTGTAGCATAAAGATCTTTTGGCACTTAAGGGACTTGAGAATGAGCAAAGAGAATGAATCCATCAGTCAATATAGTGTATTTAATAAGGCATGACTACTTATATATTTACTACGTTCACACGGGATATATATGTATTTACAAACACATAGAAGTACACAAAACAATAAGACATCGATGAACGAGTGAGTGTGTGAGATATAGAGATAGGGATAAATTACACGCGTGAGAGCGAGTAAGAGAGAGAGAAAGGGAGTTACATTCACCTAGACAGGCAACCTCTCTGAAACAACACACAACACATTCTTAATGCTCTGAAAACTGGGTAACCTAATTTTACTTGCATGTGGAATGATTCTCTCATGCGTTGCTGTGTTCCTTGAGCGGCCTGTATGGTCTAGCCGCGTTTTGGACGGCAGATCTTTTGTTCTCCGTGCGCGTGCGTGAGCTGAATCCTTAGTTCCTTGGATAGTCACGTGATGCGGCGCGAGTCTTTGAACAGCGGTTGGAAGTCTTTGAGTTAACATTACCAACGGAAAATAGTTCGACTGAGTCCGTTTCACTTTGTGGAAGTGAACAGAGTCGACTACAAAAACAAAACTTTGACTAACAGGAACGAAAAATCTCCGAAGGGAGATCCCAGAGAAGCGCGTGGGCATCTCTCAGTACGACGCGTCACGTGGTTACGTGCGCGTGCTTCTTCTTCAGAGAGAGCGCGCGTTTGTTGGAGTGTCCCTTGTAGTTGGATTTGCTGAAGAGATATGTCACGCGGGGTTCTTTTCAATCGTCAATCGGAATTAAACCCGGGGACTTATCTTAAGACTGAAAACACAAACTAAACTAGAACACATAAAAGAAAGGCGAAAAAGCTCGCCAGGAGGCGAGACGTTACATCATGACACGCGGACATGGACGGAAGAGAAGGAGGAGCCTCTTTAAAAACATTTCGGTTCACGCCTTCTTTTGGAAGACTGCACCAATCGGCTGGGAGGGAATTTCCCGCGGAAGATTTCTCTTTGTCTTGTCAGACTGCTGGTCTACTTAAATTATGGCCTGTGGTAAAAATGTTCATTTCTACTGCAGAGATGTGTTATACACATAATCATACCTTTCATGGTGTGTTCATACATATATCTGGCGGAGTCATTTCCAGGGCATTGTAACAATATCAAACATGACATGTAAAAGTTATTGGTACATGTAACAGGAAAAACATTCTTAAAACCGTTACATTAAGAATGCATCTAGGGGTCCCTAGGTTCATTTAAAGCTCCCATATGTGTTATATGTAGTACAATACATGGGCAAACCTGAATTCATATCGAATATATCATATAACCGTCTTTCAGTGATAAAGTTAAAGGTTTGTATGTAAATCAAAGAAACACTAACCCATTAGAGTATATGTAATGTATATGAGAGTATATGTATATGTAAATCAAAGAAACACTAACCCATTAGAGTCTCCAAGGACGCACAAACCACACATAAAGGAAAGTCATGAGATGAACAGTAGATACATGTATCGCATGGTTATGCATAGGATATACAGTATATATTAGAGTTAAAATGTTTCATTTTTCCTTCTCCAGGAATCAAGTCCCTGCACATTCTTTTGAGTCATAAATCGGTAACAGGAAACTCGAACAGTTTAGCTTGGTTTGGGGGAAGCTTCATGGGCTTGAGTGTGTGGTGGAATGTGTGGGTTTTTTTCAAACTCCAGTCTCTTTAAAGACATTGGGATTTTAGTTATTCAGTCAATGATTCATCCAAATACCCTACATCTGTGTGGCAAATATTCGCTGAGTTCTGGTTCATTTTTGTGGCGCATTCCAGAAAGTAGTTCACAGAGACTAAGAAGGCAAAAAGCGCACCTGGTTAGTTTTCAAATAATGTATTGACTCAAGGTGCAGCTTGTAGGCATGCATGAGTTTCTCTTTGACTGTGTCGGACTCTTCTTTTGCATAGTCAAGCTGCTGCTGCTCTATTGTCGCTCAGTTTGAGAGTGGCTATCAGGGTGTGGCTCAGGGAGCCAGTGATCTTTGCTAGTTCTTTGTGGTTGTAAGCAGCTGTTGTTTGGGTCTTGTGCCATGAGCTCTTTTATGTTGGCATCCAGTTGTTCTTGCATGTGCTGTTTAGGTTTTTGGCAGCCTTGGGTAAAAAGGCTGTCTGTCATGGCACTCAACCATTTCTCCAAGTCTTCCCAGTGAGCAATACAATCAGCAGTGCAAGACATGTTGGCACACAGTGGAGATGCACTGCCTAATGTTATCGAATGAAATGTAGACCTAGGAAGGGTTAATGACTGTGGAGCTTTAGGGGTGTTGATGGACTCGATCTACTCCATCTGTGTTTTGTTTTGGTTGTCATTCTGAATCCAATCCGGACCTAGTCTTTGACAAAAATGCGATTTTTTTCCTCAGCTTTTTGTTTAAAATGAAACTTCCCCACATTCAAGTGTTGATAAAATGCAAGAAGCTAGAATAAAATGTAGTTTACTTAAAGTGCAAAAATATACAATATATATATGTATATAAAATAATAAATAGTAAACTATTAGTTTGATGTTCTGTTCACTTAAAGAAAACTTACAATTATACTTTCGGTTTAAAACTAGTAAACTAGTTGTTTACTGATACTTATATACTGGCCGCAGGAGTTTTCCTATTTCATTTTCGTGAATGTGTACAGACGCATCTGTGAGCCCTGCGCTGCAACAGCTGACTAAACAAATAACTTAAATGGAGAAAAGGTACCCAGTGTCTTTATTAATCACTCTTGGGGATTTTAACAAAGCAAATGTCTCCCGTGAACTGCCAAAATACAGACATCATGTTACATGTCCCACCAGAAACAGTAATATACTGGGCCACTGTTACACCACAATAAAGAATGCATATCAGTGATTTCATAGCATATCATACACATACACATCATACACATATCACATCACTCTTACACAGAATGAACTCCACAGGTATAAAACGTACATGATTCATAAGATATATCGGGAACACTTTATAATAACTGCACGCTATTAATCATTAGTTAAGCATGAGTAAACAGTTAATTCATAATTTATAAAGCATTAATAGACATTAATAATCAGTTTATAAATAAAGCTATAAATGCATATCTAGGTTACACTTTATTTCGATAGTCACTTTAGACATTCTACTAACTATAAGTAACTTTTCAACTACATGTCAACTCACTCTCATTAGAGTATTAGTAGAGAGTAGTAGACTGTCAGTAGACTCTTAGGTTATTAGGTGTTCAGGTTAGGAGAACAAGTTGATTTGTAGTTGCATAGTTACTTATAGTCAGTAGAATGTCTATGTGGGGAACAACACAATAAAGTGTTAGAAGATATTAAGCAGACAGTCTACTAATACTCTAATGAGAGTTAGTTGACATGTAGCTGCAAAGTTACTTATAGTACTTATAAGAATGTCTAAAGTGGACTATCGAAATAAAGTGTTACCCATATCTATAATGTGTTTAATAATTGTATTTTCATACTTTGTCAATGAATAATTAATCATTTCTAATTAAAGTATAGCATTATTTACAAACCAGTTATTTAAGAGTTGTCAGTGTCTAAGATCACTTAGAAAATGTAAGTAAATGTAGTAAATTCAGGTAGTTATAAAGCATTTAGTAGTGGTCAGTTAACTATTTTTGTGAACTCATCTAAAGTGAGGACTAGTTATGCCTTGTAAAGCATTTATAAAGGAGATTTAAAGACTCAGTTATCTTCTAAACAGAAAAATGAAACAAACACAACACAGTGATACAGAACATAGAAATATTTAAAAGTCTTTAAATCTCCTTTATAAATGCTCTACAAGGCATAACTAGTGCTCACTTTAGATGAGCTCACAAAAATAGTTAACTGACCCCTACTAAATGCTTTATAACTACCCAAATTAACCCTAAATTACAGTATACAGTAAATACATGTTAATAAAGCATTTATTAACACACTAAGTAACTATTACTATATGTCTGAATAATAAGATGTATGAATGTACATTTAAATAGTTTTTTAATAATTCACTTTCTAAGTAATCTTATGAACCACTGACAACTCTTAAATAACTGGTTTATAAATAATGCAATACTTCATTTAGAAATGATAAATTGATCATTAATAAAGTATGAAAATACAATTATTAAACACAATAGAGATATGCTTTTAAATCGAGAATAAAGCATTTGTAGCTGTATGTGTATTGTCTATTAATGCTTTATAAATGACGATTTAACTGTTTACTCAGGCTGAACTAATGATTAATAGTGTGCAGTTATTATAAAGTGTTACCGATATATCCAATGCAACTACTGGTGATTAATTCAGCTTATTGGTAGAAATTTTAAGACTTTTTTTGTTAAAGACAGTGAATTCATTGAAGTCTCTGCTGGTTTAAGAGAGAATGTCTCTGGCTTGTGGAAGAGGAGGTGACCTGAAGGGGAGAAAATAAATGTCACTCTTTAGGTCTGTGTTGATTTGGGCATTGGGACTGTCTTCACAAGTCTTTATTCCCTGATATGGATTTATGCATTAAGGTTACAAATGTGTCGGTAACACTTTACAATAAGGTTCATTAGTTAACATTAGTTAATGTGTTTACTAACATGAACTAACCATGAGCAATACATTTGTTACTGAATTTGTTCATCTTTGTTAATGTTAGTTCATAAAAATACAGCTGTTCATTGTTTGTTCATGTTAGTTCACGGAGCATTAACTAACGTTAACAAGATTTTAATAAAGTATTAGTAAATGTTGAAATTAACATTAACAAAGATCAATAAATGCTGTATATGTGCAGTTCATTATTAGTTCATATTAACTAATCTAGTTAACTAATGTTAACTAACGAACCTTATTGTAAGTTTGAGCTTCTTTATTGATTAGCTCTGTCATTACAAACCCTAGTTTGAGACAAGGTAAGCATGGGAGAGATGGTCAATTCTGCAATTTAGGCACCATGGATTATTTGTATGACTCTCTAATGGCTCGGTGGGGAATCTCTGATCTTTGGAATGTGGTGTTGTGCTCATTTGATGGACAACAATGTCCATCAAATGAGCACAACACCACATTCCAAAGATTCCATGAACATTCCACATTCCAAAGTTCCATGAACAATCATGGATAGTCCTTCAGTGTCTGCAGATTTTCTTATACCACCGATCCCAAAGGCAAATGTTTGACAGCTTGTTTGGATGGCATTCACGATTGATTTCACTGGTTTTGATTTGCATTGTATATGGAAATACAATCCACTGAGTCTGTAAAACAGAGAACAAGAGAGAAAGCCAGATGATTACAGATACAAAGGTATTTCAGAATGCCTAATCTGGGTCCACTACTTAACCAAACTAGGACGCACATGAAAATGAAAAATGTTATGCCAGTTTTTCTTGCTCATAGTTTCTTTCTTATTTAAAATACATTTATTTCGTACTAAGTATACTACAACAAATCCATTAACATATTTACTGACATATTGCTTGAGACTTACTGATATGAATATTATAATTAAACTTGATTTGGAGTACTTCTTTATTGCACAGTGTACATTTCTTAAAGTGCCCCCATTATGTTTTTTCTTTATCACCATATTAATATGGTGTGTAATATACAGTAGCTGTTTGTGAATGCAAACGCTTTGCAAAGTTGTACATTTGAAAATTCACGATAAATAAAGTTATAGTCTCCCAAAAGAAAGAATTGACTCTGAACCGCCTTTACAGGTCATTTGGGTTTCGAATCCTATTGCTTTACGGTTCTACATCACTAGGAGATACATTTGCATATAATTCCCGCCTATGTTGTACTTTTTCTGTCCGTGAACAACTTGACCAGCCCACAACTCGTCACTTTACTGACGACTGCTTCTCAAATCTCGGAGCTCAACGCAGGATTCGCAAAACGCTTGCTCTAGAAAGATGGGTCAGTAAACAGTTTTTTTTGGACCAGCTTGCTCCTCAGAATCACAACCTGTAAGCATGAATAATTATTGATGTATATATTTTCGACCGGGTTTTCAAAACACTTTGTTTTGTGTTTTATATTGTGTAAGCTTCCGGTTAACTCACGTTATTACTGTCTTACTGAAATACTAATCAGTTGTGGGCCACTATTACCTAAAACTGTATTTCTTAATGCCGATTGTCAGTCGTTCTCACTACTTTGAGTAAAGATAAAGGATGGAGCAAGATTTGTTTTACCAATGTTTATATTACATCAGTCATTCGCGTTAGAGTTGAGCACAACATATGCACCGTTATTGATACAGTATATGCACCGCATTAAACTAGAAATATATGGGTTTGTTGGTGGAAATACTCTTATTAATGCTGATGGTGAGGGATTACAGTTGAAACATCTCATAATGTACCTCAAACTGAGTATCACTGAGAAACGTCCTGCTCAAGTTGTCCTTGCGATGGAGGTTCTGGTTGAATAACTAGTTCTTCCACTGTTTCATCATCTGACTCAAGCTCAGATTGATATGGTAAAATCGACGTCATCGTTCATTACTGTCGTTAGTTTACAGTGTGAACAATCGCTGAACTGTAGGAAGCCTCCAGATGGAGCTGAAGTTTTTGTTTCTGACATGCGCTGTATACGGTAGACCACAGTTTTTCACAATTTTTGATTGGCTAGATGACACACTGGAGCCACTGATCACCCTCTCCTAACACTATAATAACTGGAGCATATTAGCATCAATGGTTCGCCCGCTCAATCACGAGTTTGAATCGACTATCTCCCATCCCGGCCTTCATCCTCCCGTCCCGACGACATCTGGTATCATCGTCAGACTCGTCCGCAGAGCGTGCCCACCAATGAGTGTAAGTTTCCCGCGAATGGCTGTGGTTTTGACACCGACAGTGAACACGCCGCCAGCGTTTGAAAACAGAGAATACTGCTTATTTTTGTAATCAAAGATTTTGATTTCTTATTTTATTTACTTGCCGTTTTTTTAATAATTCAAATTTGGCTGGGTGGTTAATAACACATTTTTCTGTGGTGTGACAAACTCAGAACAAATATTTAATATTGCTTTTCATGGACTTGAAGTCATTTAGATAATTTAAAATGATTTACGCGATCACACGCGATCAGATTCCGACATTGTAATGAGGTTAGATGTTACGTGAAGAAGGAGGCGGGAACCGGCAAACATTTAAACAATTTATTAACAAAATAATAAAAAAAAAAATTAAAGTAAAAGACAGTCCCTCATGGACGACTGCTGTCACATATAACAAACACAACACAAGTCCAAGCCTGGCCTCTCTCAATCTCCACTGTCGTTGCTCCTCCATTTCTGCTTCCGCTCTTCTGTGAGAGATACGAGACCGGTGCGTCTCACAGGAGTCGCTCATCAGTAATCACGCCACCGGCCTCGTGCCGCTCTCTCACGGCATTCGGCCTCGTCCTACTCTCCAATAACATAATACATTATTATAATGCAATCATAGATAAATTATTATGCACCTCAGGTTGAGGTACAAAAAAACTACCCACAAAATCCCTTACAATACAACTTTAATTTAGAAGGATGTCCTGTTACTTTATCCACTACAGTAAAAGACCTGGGTGTTATACTAGACCGCAACTTGACTTTCGAAAATCATATTTCATATGTTACAAGAACAGCCTTTTTCCACCTTAGAAACATTGCTAAGCTACGTAACATGCTATCTGTTTCTGATGCAGAAAAGTTAGTTCATGCATTCATGACCTCGAGACTAGATTACTGTAATGCTTTATTAGCTGGTTGTCCTGCATCCTCAATAAACAAGCTACAGTTAGTGCAAAATGCAGCCGCTAGAGTTCTTACTAGATCAAGAAAATATGATCATATAACACCAATTTTATCATCTCTACACTGGTTACCTATTAAGTTATTTATCAATTACAAAGTATTACTACTGACCTATAAAGCCCTAAATGGTTTAGCTCCTGTGTATTTAACAGACCTTCTATCGCCCTACAATCCATCGCGCTCTTTAACCCTCTGGGGGTCTGAGCTGTTTTGGGGCTCTTGAGGTGTTTTGACATGCCCTGACATTTGTGCTTATTTCAGCTACTTAAAACATACCATTTGCCAACATATACATTTGCTGTATTCAGCACAAACTCTGCTACAATAATATGTGAGCAAAATGGATGTACATGTTTGCATTTTATAGAAAAAAAATAATATGCGTGGTTAGTACATTTTGGGAAATAAAATGTCACCGCAATAAGGCCATTTAACACATATTGAATAGTTGTAATAATAATAATAATAATAATAATTCATTACATTTATATAGCGCTTTTCTGGACACTCAAAGCGCTTTACATAGAAGGGGGAATCTCCTCAACCACCACCAATGTGCAGCATCCACCTGGATGATGCGACGGCAGCCATATTGAGCCAGAACGCTCACCACACACCAGCTTACTGGTGGAGAGGAGACAGTGATGAAGCCAATCAGTATATGGGGATGATTAGGAGGCCATGATGGACAGAGGCCAAGAGACAAATTTGGCAAGGATGCCGGGGTTACACCCCTACTCTTTCGAAAGACATCCTGGGATTTTTTGTGACCACAGAGAGTCAGGGCCTCGGTTTAACGTCTCATCCGAAGGACGATGCTATTTTGACAGTATAGTGTCCCCATCACTATACTGGGGCGTTAGGACCCACACAGACCACAGGGATAGCACCCCCTGATGGCCTCTCTAACACCTCTTCCAGCAGCAACCTGGTTTTCTCAGGAGGTCTCCCATCCAGGTACTAACCAGGCTCAGCCCTGCTTAGCTTCAGTGGGCAACCAGTCTTGGGCTACAGGGTTATATGGCTGCTGGCTAGTTGTCCAAAATACTTTTGCGTTACTATTCTTGTAGGCTAGAATTTTTACTTCAAAATGAAGTGAAAATCATTCCGACCACTCTTTCAGAAAGATCAATATAATGATTTGAATTTCTTACATCAGTTTTTGGGTCAGCAGTGCTGTATGCGGGGTATGTGTGAATGGTCATGAATATTAATGTGATTTACACCTTGGAAGACTAAAGACACTCCCCCAATGGCTAATGGCCCAAGGTGCAAACTCATTAAGACAAACTCATTAAGGTGGATGTTTAGAGGGGAACTGGACCGGCCCTTTTCTAGTCAAAGACATTACCGGAAAAGGGGTTGCTACACTTGCAGACAAATCAGGCAACATTCTCCGCCAGAAAACCAATGTGTCCCAACTCAAGCCATTCCTGCGGCGTGACATTAAACTGAATGGTGAGAAAGGCAGTGCATTAAAATAGATAGTCCACTTCTTGAAGTAGATGTTTATGGCAAATTTAAAATATTACATATACATATACAACCTTTTTCAGTGAATATTCATGAGGACCATGCTTCTTACTGCCTGAAGACAGACATGGCAGGAGGTGATGTATCACGCACAGGTATGCTTTATTTGATTTGCTTTTAAAAAAGTACAATAAGTAACTTTGACAAAGATTTTTGACTGATCCAAATGTGTTTACAGAAATTGAAGAAAAAAATCAGTTTTCAGTGGATTGCTTTCACATCTTAGAGCTAGAAGAGGTAAGATGGCAAATAAATGGAAGTCTGTTATATATTATTATATATGTAAGACAATTTTCTAGGAAATGTATATGAGAATTTTGAGTGAGGAAACCGACAGAAAGCGGCCACTCATTAAGTTTCCGAGATGCCAGGCCACAGTTGTAGATTTCGAGACACTGTCTCCACAGAAAAAAAGTTTCCCATGGCTGAATGACGACATTAGAATTTTAATTTGATAACATTTTTGAGACATATTTGTAATAGCTCTAATTAGTCCTGGTTTCCAGAAAACGTTCAAACAAAAAGCTGCAAAAGGGCCAAATTTCATCCCAAAATTTCACTATGCAAGTCTCTATTTGCTCCAATGGAATAAATGCTTTTTGTGGGATCTCCATATCTCAGCTCTGGAAGGCTCTAGAGCCTCCCATCGTGCATTCATATCTATGTCTCGGCACCCTCTAACAGAATACAAGATTTCGAGAAAATCCAAGAAACTTTTTTTTTAGACCCAAAATATCTATAAGGGTCTAAAAACTATAAACCTTATAGTTTTTTTGGGTCGAAAAATAAAGTTTCTTGGATATTCTCGAAACCATGGATTCTGTTAGAGGGTGCCGAGACATAGACATGAATGCATGATTGGAGAAATTTCGGGACTCAGGCAAGCCCTCCATATCCGTCCAATGGCAGCTTATTTGTATGGTCGTTTGTACACGAACCTCCTATATGTACTTATATTATTCAACAACATTTTTATTGATATCTACTATTTCTTTTAGATTATTGACACAAGGATTGCACAGCTCTGTAAAGCACATGGTGGAACTGCTTTACAGGTGCACACGTTCGTCCTCTGGTGGCGATCCTTCACTATCAAGAAACATGTGGATGACAGTCACATTTCTTGTCTGAAGGTAAATGATAATCTATCAAATAAATTTCAGGGGCAGGGGACACATTTACTTACTTATTTACTTAAAAATATTTTAAAGGACCTTGATGAGATTGACAGTCCTTATTCGAAGAATTGTTGGTGGACAGAGCCCCGAAAAGGGAAACCAATTCATTTTGTGGGTATGTATGGATAAAAAAAATACATTTTTGCTCAACAGTAGTTACTCTGGTTACAGCAGTTTCTGTTTATGTTGTAAAGGTCTTGGATGGTTTGCTGAATCGTATTCACGTTTACGACCCCACTGGCAACTACAAGTCAATTTCTGCGATGGACCTGGCTATACTATGGTATTATGTGCTTTGTAAATGTCAAAATTGTTATCTTTATTTACTAATGTATGTTTATTAATTTCTTTTTTCTTTTGTACAAAAGCAATGCCTTCCGAAATACTGGGGACTTGGGAGAATGGACTGTTGAGTACCCAGAACAGTGGAGGCTGGCTGACTCTAACAACTGCGGGGTTTTGGTTTGTACAGTAAGTTAAACAAATGCTTTTATTTATTTAATTTATTTATTATCTACATTACTTTAACAACTGTGTTTATTGCATTAGATGGCAGAAATGGAGGTGAGGGAAAAATGGACCTCTATGAAAAACGAGGTGATACAGGGAGACGATCTGTGGCATCTGAGAAGATATCACGCATCATCAATGGCAGCATATGCTGTTCAGCATATGACATATAAAAGGTATGTGTAAAATGTGTGTCCTCATTCAAATAAATTAACTTAAAAGTGTAATAAATCAAGTAGATCGATGATTTTTAAAATATAGGACAGTCGAGGAGGTGGAAAAAAAAGGGAATTTGTTCTCTTGTCAGTGATACTGAAATTCAGGTACATATAAGACTTTACAAAATTTAAAATGACTAGATATTGTTTGCTATACTAAACATTTTTTCCAGGAGTTGTTTCAAGGAATTGTGAAAGGCTCACTGAAACCCACGTGGAACAAATGGTGGCAAATAAAGACTGGGAAAATGACAAAACCTTTCATCCAGCCTTGTCAGCACATGTTGAGGAACTTCTAGGACACATCGACAACATTGTGTTTGAGCAAAAGAAGGACACAAAGCTGGAACATATCGACCTTGTAATGTGTGAATTGATTCCTGAGGTAAGCATTTTATGGGATCGTGTTGGTACAAATAAGTACTTGAATTTTTTATATCATCAAAAAATCACATAATTTTCTCACCCTGGTATCATTTGATAATATGTTGGGAGAAACTGATGGCTGATTTTTATGTTTTATATGAGTTATAATTAACTCATTAAAGGGTACCTATTATGGAATTTTGAAAATTGCTCTTCATGTAGTGTGTAACATAGATCTAAGTGAACTAAAACATCCTGCAAAGTTTTAAATATGAAAGTTCACCGTATACAAAGTTATTGTCTCTCAAAAGTAAGAGTCGACTCTGAGTCGCTGATATGAATCGATAGACGAACGATGCACTTTCGTACGTCACTTGTACAAGTTATTTGAATAAGACACGCCCACTCATTGCGCGTGCCAGAAAACAGTGAAAACAACATGTCGACGAGCTGTTCTGAAGTACAAATCAATAGGGAACTTTTTTTTCACTGCCCAGGGACGAGCATGTGAAGAATCTGTGGCTAGAGTTTATATTTACAACTATACCACACAAGTATAGCCACCTTGAGCTGTGTTCGCGTTATTTTAATGAGGATTCCTTTACAAACATAAATGCTTTCAAGTGTGGATTCGAGAGTCGGCTGATACTGAAGGAACGTTTAGTACCAAGTTTATTTGGATCAGCTTCGTCCTCCGAATTACAACCTGTAAGTACTATTAATAATTGTTGCTTTTATGGGTTTTGTAGCATGCTCAATAAGTGTGTGTGTGTGTGTGTGTGTGTGTGTGTGTGTGTGTGTGTTGTGTGTGTGTGTGTGTGTGTGTGTGTGTGTGTGTGTGTGTGTGTGTGTGTGTGTGTGTGTGTGTGTGTGTGTGTGTGTCAGTTACGCTCAGCGCTTAGGTCTCCAAGCTGTGTGTGTGTGTTTTTTGAAATATGTAAAATGTTTGTCGTTGTTATTGGAGTTGTCATAAAGAATAGAGCGTATTGTAGTACTGCAGTGCTTTATCAATATGTTTAAGCTTTGGGTTAACGCGAAAAATAACTGACTGGGTCGTCTGACCAATCACCGCAGATTAGCGTCACGCAAAGGCGGGGTTTGAAAAATGAGTCGTCGAACGAATCAGGTAAAAATAAATGCATAAGACAACAAAAGTGTTTTTTGTCATTGCATAAATGTAAAACTGTTGTTGGGGACTCCCAGAACAACATTAGGAACATTTTAAATGCCATAATAGGTACCCTTTAAGTAATTACTTTTTTATCTTTTGTTGTACAGATCAGCCTTATAATACTGAGATGAACGGAAGGTTTCAGTCACTTTTGGGCTGATATATCTTATCTTGTGGAGTGTGTCATTAAAATGGCCTTGTAATGTCATGACACCCAGGTTCAACGTTGCACCTTTGGGCTTGCATATCAAAGTTAAAACAGTGAGTGATGTTCCATAGCACTAAAGACTGTGCAAATGTACAGTTGCACATGACGTGTTGCAACATGTGTGTGTGTGTGTTTTTTGCAGAGTTCCCTCAAGCCAGTCCATGACACCTCCTTGCCTACCAGGTCACGACCCCACCATCTAAAGGGGAAATTGACTGACTGCATCATCTAGGCCTTAGGATGGTTCCACAAAGAATTGACTGCATATACAACATGAATTTACTTCAAACTAAAGATTTGACTTTTCATACAGCAAAAGACACTGCATCTATTTGTCTCATTAGTTCTCAAAAAACTTGAACCTTACAGTTCATTAAATATTTAAACACAGCTAACTCAACATTAATTGTTTTTAAATCTTCACAATGTATAGCCAGAGAACTATCACAAAAGTATTTAGGAAAGTAAACACATACAAAAGTATATCTGTTTAAAGCTGTTGTGTATTTTTAAAAGCTCTATACATGTCCTAGTTTTGTGTTAATACAAATTTTATATATTACATCTCATAATTCAGTTGAATTCATTATGTATTGTATTGTGTAATTTAATACAAATTATATACAAGTTTTGGTTCACTAATTTCATTACATTTAATGTTATTGTGTTATGATGTTCTGTATTAAGATTAAATTATGCCATAAATCATATGCATTAGTACACAAATTTCATGCTTGTAATAAAAAAAGCATATTATGCGCTATTGCTTAATAACAAATAACTTTGTCACAAAACATACTTAAAAATGGTATTTCTTTAAAATAAAAGATTATTATGTGAATTAAGGGGTTTGATTACATTAAGATGTGTGATTCCATAATGTTATTATACTGTTCTTTAGTCAAGGCTTGACAACCAATTAAATATTTATAGTACCCACAAAACATAGAGCTAGCATTCTGTAATTTATTTAAATGTCTAAACTGTTAATAAGAAAATAGTAATATACACAAATAAACATTATGTTATGGCTCTTTTAATAAACAAAAGTGTACCTGTAACATATTGTGCTGATTATTCAGCCCGTTCTCATCCCAAGGCGTCATACATGTGACGCTTTTGACATTTCGTCGAAATCTTACGCATATGGCATCCCTTAGCGTCAATATGAGACACAGAACCCAAGGCGTCATACAGGTGACACGCGTCTAAATCCGACGCACATGGCATCCTTTAGCGTCAATATGAGACGCAGATCCCAAGGCGTCATAACCGTAATGCTACGTTCACACCGGACGCGAATAGCGCGTCAAATTCGCGCCTATCGCGTCTAGTTATACGCTTGACCACTTTGAATCCATTCGCGCGTCAAGAGCGAAATTGACGCGCGTAAAAAAACAAAAGTTAAAGCGAAATTTATGAAACCCTTTGGCGGCCATCTTTATTATGTTGATCGAGAATTCATCGAGAGTCACTGCTCTGTATTTGCTCTAAATACAGCATATATTCTGAATACGAGAGCAGAACGGCGGTGTAGGGGTAATCGTCGCCGTATTTGTGTCCACCAGGCGAACCCAGTGTGGCGAGTTTCACCATTTGCTCGCTCCAGGAGCTGCGCCTGGATGACGGCCGCTGTCAGCGGTACTTCCGCCTGTCCCGCGCCCAGCTTGATGACCTGTTGTCCCGCATCGGAGCGAGGATCAACCTCGCCCTCATCCACCTAATCTGTCATTTATATTTGTTTTGATGATAAATGGAGCCAGCATGCAAAAGTGATTAATCTGTCCTGTGATTTTTTCTCTCTCACACATCACTGTCCAGACCCTATGGTCCAGACACAAACTTATATGTTGGTTGTCTTTACATTATAATAATATTTCATATAATCTAGATATGGAATAAATAGCATTCAATATAAAATGAATATGTCTAATAGGCCTATATTGAAATCAAGTTTTATGTGATAAAATATTTGCTTTGTTGTGCATTAGAACTAAATTAGAACCACTGTCATATTACAAAACAATTTATTGAAGCATCCAGATACTTCACCACGTGACAGCAGCAAGCAGCTAGGCTCCTGATTGGTTAACGCGGCGCGAATTGACGCAGAAGTTCAGATTTTTTTAACTCGGGCGGCAGACGCGAATTCGCGTCAAACGTGTGAATGCACAAAATGCACCATACGCGCGTCACGCGCCAGACGCTCAATTCGCGCCATTCGCGCAAACTTGACGCGCGAATGAGGCGTATTCGCGTCTACCGCGCCGCGCTCTATGCCTCATTCGCGCCGCAGGATTTTTTTACGCGCGTAATGCGTCTTTGCATTGACTTAACATTGAAATCACTCGCGCCTGACGCGCTATTCGCATCCGGTGTGAACGTAGCATAACCCTACCCCAGACCTAAACCTACCCATAACAGTGCGTGCTATATTGACGCTAAAGGGTGCCATGTGCGTAAGATTTCGACGAAATGTCATATGGCGTCACCTATATGACGCCAAAGGATGAGAATGCATTGGATTATTGCGATAAAAAATAATGACATAATTATAATTGCACTAGGAACTGCTGTGAATACGGTAAGGCAGTATCAGTGCAGTATAAGCTCAGGTAAGAGCACGATCATCGGATAACGTTAGCTGTATGCTATGCTACTATCTAAGCTAACTAAAAAACACACTAACAACGAGAAATGTTTAATTTCACAATCTATAGCTTCGGTTAAATACTAGTATATGAAACGTATAATTTAAAATACATTTAATACATTAATGACTCGTTATACCGTAGTACAAACGTCTTCTATAATAAAGTGATTTTGTATGATTTGTAACCAGGCATCAAAGCGATTACCCATAAAACGTGCTTTGAACCAATCGGATTGCTTGGGTCCTACGCCCGGACTTTTCACACCGAGTAACAGTAATATTCACCACACCGGCGATATGTTATGCCCTAAATTAATACATGATTAACTAACTGTATTTTTCTATGTACATTTCCGAAATGCACTTTCTGTAAAGCTGCTTTGAGACAATGTGTATTGTGAAAAGCGCTATACAAATAAATTTGAATTGAATTGAATTGAATAAATTAATTATAGCAAACATGATTAATTCACCTCCCGAGTCCATATTGTGTCTATACTATCTGCGATTAAAATAAATACAATCTTAATCACAATAAGAAAAAGCCAAAAAATATTAAGCATATATCAAGATATACTTACTTGACTCATTATTTGCAGTACATAACATCTCATCTGTAATCATCCAAATGTGGCATTCCTTTGATCTGTTCTTGTTTGATCAGCTTCAGTTTCCTCCAAAAAAGTTGATATGGTTAAATGTTATTTTCCATTTCTGTTCAAGTTGAAATTGTTCTAACTCATTGTGTAGTTAGACTCTGTAAGTTCACAGAATGACTCATTCACCTAACTAAAATTCAATCATTTTTAAAGTGTAGTGTAGTCTGTTTAAAATTAAATGTATTTTAATTGAATTTGAATGCAAATTAATTTTGTTTAGATTTGTTAAACTGTTGCTTGCAATTAATGCAATTAAATGTGCTTAAGCAACTTAGAACAACATAATGAAATTGAAAGTATTCTCTACACAGATGTAAAGCACAGTACATTACTATTACATTGAGTACAAATACAGTACTCCTCTCATAAATTACACTGTCAAATATTATGTAGAAAAATAACACTTTCAAGTATCAAAGAGTATGTATAGTCAATACATCAATGTAAAATCATAATTATTAAAAATGTATGTTTAAGTAAAACTTAATTAGACATTATTACAAAGTGCATTTTTTAAAAGTGCACTTAAGTGTGTATAGAAATATTCTCATTTAAGTGTTGTCTCTTTAGGCACAAATATGCTTTAGTGTATTTATTTTTCACTAGGGGAGGTTTATTTGATTAGTTAAATGCAGCTGATTTGTTTGTTCTGACTGTAAAGGTGTGCTGTGATTGGTCACACCCTCACACTCTTTTGTCATTGGCTGCATGTCAGTTTAAGTAAAAGAGAGTCAGTGCCATCATGCACAATTCTGACCTCTACCTCAACTAATCATTGAAAAATCAGCAAACCTCTTCACTGGATGAAGATGAAGACGACACTCACTGTGTTTCTAATCCTGGAGCTCTACGGACTCTCCTCCGGTCTCATTAAACATTTCTTTGTGAATGAGGATAAAAACTGGGATGATGCAAAAACTCACTGCAGAACTTTCTTTCAGGACATGTCCACCTTCACCACTGAGAGCGAGGAGCTGCAGTTTTTAGCAGATGCAGTTGGTCAAACTTCTAATGCCTGGGTTGGTCTCTACAAATATTCAATATTCTGGAAGTGGGTTGGACGTGGATATGCAACACAAATAAGCTGGGATAGTTTAAATCAGCCAGGTTCTAATGAAGACTGTGCTTTTTTACACAATAGCACTAAGAAGCTGCATGATGAAAACTGCGATGTTAAACTCAAATTCTTCTGTGTGGACATATCAGGTTTTTTTCTGGTGCGGCAGGAAGAGAGCTGGGAAGGAGCTCTGGAATACTGCAGAAAACAATATAATGATCTGGCGACTCTGAACTCAATGAACAGGATGAATTCTGCTTTAGGACAAATCACACTGGCTGACACTGGATATGTGTGGACTGGTTTACGCTTTCTAGCAGGAGAGTGGTTCTGGGTCAATGGAGATGATCTTGACTTTACGGCCTGGTCTCAGACGGGACTGCCCCAGTGTCCTGACAGAAACCTTCGCTGTGGAGCCCTGGACAAGCAAACAAGGGTCTGGACACCCAAAGACTGTGAGGAGAAGCTCAACTTCTTTTGACAGTAGATGGTACGTCACTTACACAGACATATTATGAGTAAAAATTAGAACTATAATAGATATGGTACCAATAAAATATTTGGGCCATTTGTTATCGCAACTGTTGAACATTTTCATTAATAATGCTAATGCTAACTGTTTATTGTTGTCTTATGTAAACCATCTATTTTCCCTTTTTTTAATATGATAAACTGGATCACTAGCAGAAGGGATTGGCTCAACAACAGTTTCTTCTCCTCACTCAAAGCATTCAACAATCACTCGACAGCTCCACACCACTCCGTCTAACATGTCCTGCTCACACTTACTGGAAAGAAGAAAGTGTCCCGCTCCGGGTTCACTGCAGAAGCAGTGTGTGCCACTATAGAGTTCCTAGTCTAAAACAATCAAGAAAATTGTTTCGATGAATGGATGAAAAGAATAGTGTGTTTAATTTAATTTTAGTTTAATAGTCTGTTTTATGCATATCTTATAAGTACAAAAATGCCTAATTTCTTCTGTTTTATAACTTTACAGTATATTCACATTTTGCATTAATCATATCAAATAAACATATTAGTAGTAGTTGTGTTTAGAGGAGCTGTACAGAGTGTGACAGATTTTACTTCTTTACTTTTTTCTTAGCTATGTGAAATTGTTAATTTGATCATTTAAATTCCATTCAGCATATCTTTCTGATGCATGAATTATTAAATCACAAAGGAAATATATCTAAGTGCTTAGTAACACATTGTTTGTTAATATTATTAATTTTGAATTACATTTAATAATGCAGTATAATGTTTCTCTTTTTTGTTTTTAGGACATATCTATCCACTGTATACTATGCATTTCAATTTGTAATGTAATGCAATGTAATGTATGTCAATGGCCATTTATAGTCATTTTTAAGTAGTGTCTCTTGTGTAAATATATTAGGAAATATCTGACACTAAATGCCGCAATGGACCAATATGAATCGAGCATTTAAGAAGCAAGTAACCTTAGAGACTTAAGTTAACTCGGATGATTTTCCTAGACAGTTTTCTAATCAACATCAGAATAGAAGAATTCATATAGTCAAATAATGTATATTGATAGATGTACTAACATGAGGACGATAAAAGTATTTTGATTTGAGTACATTTTAAATTTCCCTTTAAGTGTGTTAATTCAATTATTATTTTATGTTGTAATTATTTTTGAATAGGTCCTATTTATTTTGTATTTAATTAAAGCACAACCCTTATATCGCCCATGAAAGGGGCTGTCTGGATCACAAAATGGTTTTATGAATACCATTTCATGACTCAGCATGACATTTCGTAAAATAGCCTATTTTTTTTTCAAGACATCCATGCATTTGTCATCCGTGGAGGATATTTTGTTCTTAATATAACTAAATATGAATAAATTAAGCTGACACACAGCCACATCAATGTCACATCAATGTAAATTTCTTTTTTCTTGATCTTTAAATGTATCAAATTGTCAGGTTGTGTGCAGGTAGCTGAAGACGAGGACACGGTAGCTGCAGTTTAAGAGATTTATTTTACTTAACTTAAACTTCCAAAAACAAACAGGAACACAAAATAACAGACTCCAGGGGCCTGTTTCAATAAGGAGGTTCAACCAACTCTGAGTTAAAACTTGAACTCTGAGTTGACTTACCCTGAGATGGGAAACTCTGAGTTTTGGGTTACAGAACAGCTAAAATGAGTTGGTTCAATCAACTCTGAGTTGACTGACTCTGAGTTAAGCACGTGCACCACAACTATAAAAAACATTATCAATGGAGCGCAGATATTATGAGTCACCATGGCAACAGTACAATTCTTCTGTAATTTAAAATAAAATGTGATGCAATTACATTAAATAGGCTACTGCATAGACTATAGACCAATTCAGTATAAAACAATAGTGGATTTAACATACATTTTTAAAAGGTATATTTTTTATGTATCCTTCTCCCTCTACACACTTTGATCAATTCAAGAATAATTCATGCAATTGTATATTGTTAATTTGAAAGTGCAGTTTATTGTCTCTCCTTGTATTGTTCAAGTGGTTGAGGTTGATATGATTTAGTAATTAGTAATATGTAGACCAATACTTTCTAAAGATAGTAATTATTACATTAATCTAACTACACTGTTGAAGATGTCATTTGTAGTTAATAATTCATAACTATTTTAGAGTAACTTACCCAACTGTTATAATATCAGAAGTGATAAGTCTAGGGGTGGAGTCTATGTCAGGCTGCTTTGTAGACCTCACGGATGTCAGTCTAACTTTTGGGATGTAAGAGTGTAGACGTGTTTCGCGGAGCTCCCGGGAAATTACATTTACACAACTTTTGGAGTTAAAATCTCTAAACCTTTGGATATACCTTTATAGTGATGGATTAATACCTTTGGACAATCCCTCTGGTGCTGGATGTATCTTTGCTGGTGGATTAAATCTTTAAACAGGATTACTTTTGTTCTTCTTTCAACAACAAAGCGTGGATGTAAAAAACGTAAGTCAGTTTTTTAATATGCATGTGTTTTTGATACTGTGATTTTTAACATAAAGTTTTAATATGCTTTAATATTGTTTGATGTTTTAATTTTAGAAAACGTATGATAGAAAATAGATCTATTGTTTGATATAAAATTGCATTACACATTGTTTTAGATGTTTTAATGCTAGAAAATTTCGATAACGTTAAGAAAATACAATTTAAACTTTTTCATTAATGTTTTAACATTTTACAAGTGTATGAAACACTAAAGATATGTGTATTTTAACTTTATACAACATTTTAATATTTTTAAACGATGTGTAATTGTGGAAAGTGCAACTTCGAATATAGTAATTAGATGTATATGCATAATATAATTTTAATACACATGGTTTTAGACGTTTTAAGAAAACAACTATTTACTTGATATAATTTTAATATTAGCACAGTGTATGAACACTAAAGACAATAGTATCTTAATGATATAAGTTGTTTTAATAGTTTTAAGCACTGTGTGTTATTGTGAAAAACACAACTTTTTTTAAATGTATGATAGAAAATTTTAATACAGACGGTTTTAGATGTTTTTAATGCTAACGCATTTTGATAACTTTAAGAAAACACTTTTAAACTTTTTCATGTGTATGAACACTAAAGACAATAGTATCTTAATGATATAAATTGTTTTAATAGTTTTAAGCACCGTGCGTTATTGTGAAAAACACACCTTCTTTAAATGTAGATAGAACTATTGTTTGATGTAATTTTAATACAACCGTCTTTAGATGTTTTAAGTAAAAAACTATTTACATGATATAATTTAAACACCCGCTGTTTTAGTTATTATTGTGATTGCAAACACTTTTTTAAAACATATGGTTTATGTAAAATGGAACATTTTACTAAATAATGTGTAAAGGTAAAGGTCTACACTGTGTTTTAATGATATAAAAATGACTTAATGGTTTTTAATCACTGAGTGTTATGTGAAAAGTACACCTTTTTTAAATGTGTGATAAAAATAGAACTATTGTTTTAGATGTATTTGCATAATATAATTTTAATACACGTGGTTTTAGACGTTTTAAGAAAACAACTATTTACTTGATATAATTTTAATATTAGCGCCGTGTATGAACACTAAAGACAATAGTATCTTAATGATATAAGTTATTTTAATAGTTTTAAACACTGTGTTATTGTGAAAAACACAACTTTTTTAAATGTATGATAGAAAATAGTTGTAAATGTTTGATAGAAATAGTTTTAATACAACCGATGTTAGATGTTTTAAGAGCTAAAACACTTTGATAACTTTAAGAAATGCAGTTTAAACAACTTACAAGTGTGTGTGAACACTGAAGACATATTAGATCTATTTGTTTGATGTAATTTTAATACAAGCGATGTTAGATGTTTTAAGAAAACATAACTATTTACCTGATATAATTTTAATACACGCTGTTTTAGTTATTATTGTGATTGAAAACACTTTTATTAAAACAGATGTTTTATGTAAAATGGAACATTACTATGTTTTAATGATATAAATGGATTTAATGGTTTTAAATCACTACATGTTAATATAAAAAACACTAAACCTATCTCTGTTTTCTGACATCCTTCTTAAAAGGATTGAAAATGTATTGTTTTGAATGTTTTTCCATCATTTTGAACATTTTTTACATTGATCAAGTCAGATACCCGTAACAGGTGAAATGTATGATAGAAAATAGTTGTAAATGTATGATAGAAATAGTTTTAATACAATCGATGTTAGATGTTTTAAGAACTAAAACACTTTGATAACTTTAAGAAATGCAGTTTAAACAACTTACAAGTGTGTGTGAACACTGAAGACATATTAGACCTATTTGTTTGATGTAATTTTAATACAAGCGATGTTATATGTTTTAAGAAAACATAACTATTTACTTGATATAATTTTAATACACGCTGTTTTAGTTATTATTGTGATTGAAAACACTTTTTTAAAACAGATGTTTTATGTAAAATGGAACATTACTATGTTTTAATGATATAAATGGATTTAATGGTTTTAAATCACTACATGTTAATATAAAAAACACTAAACCTATCTCTGTTTTCTGCTATCCTTCTTAAAAGGATTGAAAATGTATTGTTTTGAATGTTTTTCCATTATTTTGAACATTTTTTACATTGATCAAGACAGGTGCTCGTGACAGGTGTACAACACGTGCCCAGACCGGAACCGGTTCGAATGGGTGGGGTTCCGGAACCGGTTCGAATGGGAGGGTTTCCGTACCGTGGGAATTCCCACGGTCACATGATCTCTCCGGAAGTGGGTGGGAGGGGGACGGGACTAAGCGTGGGAAAAGGGGGCGGAGCTAAGCGTGGGAAAAGGGGCGGGGCTTAGCGTGGGAAAAAGGGGCGTGGTCAATCAAGGGCCATAAATCACTCAAAGTGACAGATGGTGCCCTTCATTCTCTCTCACACAGTTTATACAAGATGTTTCCACATTAAAACACAAAATAGTAAATTATTATTTGAGTCTATTTTTATCAACTCTAATATCTGATTGTTTGTCTCCTTCCTTACAGAGTTTATATAAATATTAAAGTTTGTTTGTGATTTAAAAGTGTAGCTTTATCATCGTGGGCAGTAACAAACAAAACATAGACTAATTAATGTGTTACAGTAATACAAAGAATATTTATTATAATCAGTTCACAGTTCTGAGTCCAAACAGAAACTTCACCCTTCTGAACTAAGAGTTTCTGCTTCAAAGTGAAGTTTAAACAGACTGAAATGTCCAGGCTTACTCCTCCACTATTCATTCATTTATTTCTGCATGGATTTATTTAATCAACGAGACTTCAAGTCAGGTTTCGTCGTCCACAGTCCAAATCCTGCCAGACTTCCTTTAGGAAACCTGTGATTTAACGTTAAACTTCAGCAGGCTGTGACAGTCCGCTCAGTCCTGGTTCTGATTCTCCCGGGCCTCCCTTCCCTCCAGCGGGCCCAGCGGTACGGCCTGGGCCTCCAGCAGCGTCCTGTCGGTTTTGTCTCCCAGGAAGCAGGCAGTGAGTCTCCAGATCCTGCAGCCGCAGACGAACTCTGCTGCCCCGCTGTAGTTTTTGGCCGATCAGCGGGGACTGGTGCAGCAGCGAGGCAAAGCTGTGTTCCTGCCCGGGAGAAGAGACGCTGCCGCGGGCCACGGAACTCTCCGCCTCCCGCCGCCGCCGGACCTCAGATTGGAGGTTGAAGGCGACATATAGTATATCATAAAACACATTCTCACTTGTGAAATGTTATCCCTTGCTGTTATTTTTTATTTTTTTTCATTTCTTTCGTTCGAACATCCATAATCTGTAGTATGTAGTGCTGATGATCCTGCGCCACTGAACTCTATCTATCGATGTCGATCTGCGCTCGATTGCTCTTCCTTCATCCTCCAACTACCCGGATGTCTGTCACAGTAACTTGAAATTGAATTTAGTGATCTGAATCTGAATTGTGAGAACTGAATGTGAGGAATATAGAGAGTTGAATTTTCAGTGAGGATCAAATTGTATTGGACTTCAGTTCCAAACAAGTAAATTCAATTTCAAATTATACAATTCAGATTCAGTTTTTCAATGCAATGATTCAAATTAAGCAATACAATTTCAAATGATGTGATTCAAATTCAGTTTTCCAATGCAATTATTCAAGTTTAGCCATTCAAATTCAAATATAAATGGTTCAAATTCAGTTTCTGGTGGCACATATTTCAGCCCATAGAAAACACTGGTCTAAAAAGAACGGGGACTAATGGGTTAATTAACTGAACACAGGTGAAGAAACGTCTCAGGTTACTATTGTAACCATAGTTCCCTGAGAACAGGGAACGAGACGATGCGTCGAAACGCTGCGGGACGCCTTCTGCGTGAATGCGTCTGAAGCATCTATGCCAACTAGTCCAATGGAAAAAGGGAATGAGCGTCACGGGCGGGTGACGTCATGACCAGGAAAGGATAAGAGCACTTCCGCTGCTCGCCGGCATTTAGCTTCGACAGTGCCGAAGCAAGCCGATCGCAGGGACGCCAGAAGTATGGCAGAGGGACGCATCGTCTCGTTCCCTGTTCTCAGGGAACTATGGTTACAATAGTAACCTGAGACGTTCCCTTTATCGAAAAGGGAACTTCGAGATGCGTCGAAACGCTGCGGGAACGAGAATACCCAATGCGCCATAATTCAAGTACCTGAGTGTCAGACTGTTCAGCTAAGCACTAAGCACCTGAGAACCTGGGGCAGCATCCAGGTCCAGGCTGTAAAACCTCACGAATGTGAGCGGAGAGGACCAGCCCGCCGCATCACAAACGTCATGGAGAGAAACCCCATGCAGCAAGGCTTTAGAAGCCGCCATACTCCTGGTAGAATGAGCTCGGACCACCAAAGGACAAGGCTGGCCCGAGTACTCATAAGCAAGTGAAATAGCCTCGACTACCCACTTACTGACTGTCTGTTTTGAAGCAGGAAGACCTTTTTTAGGTGATCCAAAGCAAATAAATAGTTGATCGGACTTCCTGATTGAGGATGTCCGATGTACATATGTGTCCAATGCTCGCACTGGACACAACAAGTGCAGTCTTTCCTGGTCCGCAGTTGCAAACGGAGGAGGACAGAAAGCCTGCAGCACGATAGGCCTCGGAGTCAAGGTCGGCACCTTAGGGACGTATCCCTGTTTTGGATAAAGGAACGCCTTGACCATCCCCGGTGCAAATTCAAGGCAGGTGGGGGAGACCGAAAGAGCCTGAAGGTCACCAACTCTATTGAGGGACGAAATAGCTAGGAGAAAGATGGTCTTAAGAGTAAGGAACTTCTCTGAGACCGAATCTAAGGGCTCGAATGGAGCCATAGACAGGCCTACTAGAACTACAGTCAAATCCCAAGCTGGCACCTTAGTGCGAATTGCAGGCCTCAGCCTCAAAGTGCCACGAAGGAAACGTGTAATCAGGGGGTCTCGACCCAAAGATATACCTCCCACCATGGTATGGTAAGCCGCAATGGCTGCCACGTAAACTTTTAGTGTGGAAGGACATAGACCTGAAACAAAGCGCTCCTGCAGGAACTCGATTACTGTGTTGACAGAACAATTAACCGGATCCCACTGATGACACCATAAGGAGAAAACTCTCCATTTAAGCGCATACAGTTTCCTCGTAGCTGGAGCTCTGGAGCTTAGGATGGTCTCAACAGCCTCAGCTGAAAGACCACTATCTACAAGTTGGGCCCCCTCAGAGGCCAAACCCAAAGATTCCATATCTCTGGCCGAGGGTGAAATATTGTGCCCCCGGCCTGAGACAGAAGGTCCCTCCTCAAAGGGATCTCCAATGGAGGCCCGTCTAGCAGAAGGATCAGGTCCGCAAACCAGATCCGACTTGGCCAGCGTGGTGCTACTAGCAGCAGGCTTATCCCACACTGACGGACCCGCTCCAGAACTCCTGGGAGCAGAGCAACAGGGGGAAAGGCGTACAGACGTAGCCTCGGCCACGTCTGCACCATGGCATCCAGCCCCAGGGGGGCCGGGTGAGTAAGTGAATACCAGAGTGGACAGTGCGTCGTGTTGTGAGACGCGAACAGGTCCACCTCTGCTCTGCCATATGCCTCCCAGATTTTCTCCACCGCCTCGGGGTGCAGTCTCCAGTCCCCTGGCCTCAGCTCCTGCCTCGACAGGATGCCTGCTCCTATATTCTGGTCCCCAGGAATATACACTGCCCTCAGGGAGAGTACCTTCCCCAGGGACCACAGGAGGATCTGGTGCGCCAGTTTGCAAAGCGGACGCGACCTCAGACCCCCCTGGCGGTTCAGATAAGAGACCACTGATGTGTTGTCTGTTCGAACGAGCACATGATGGCCTCTTAGGTCCGGAAGGAAATGTCTCAACGCATTGAAGACAGCCATCATCTCCAGGCAATTGATGTGCCACGAAAGATGATGGCTTTTCCACAGACCCTGAACCGAGCGGCCTTCCATTACCGCTCCCCAGCCGGTGAGGGGAAACATCTGTCGAGATAGTAGCTCGATGGCAAAGAGCTCCCAACACCGGGCCCTGGGTTAAGAACCAGTGTTTCCTCCATATCTCTAAGGCACGAAGGCATCGCCGCGTAACCTTGATCATACGGAAAGGGTTTCCCCTCGGGGAGAACCCTCTGGTCCTGAGCCACCACTGTAAAGGCCTCATGTACAGCAGGCCAAAAGGTATCACGTTGGACGCTACTGCCAGTAGACCCAACAGTTTCTCGAACTGTTTTACAGTGCGTGACTGACCTAGCTTTAGCTCTTTGGTGGCTGCCAGGATAACAGCTACACGAACGGGCGATAGGCTGGCCCTCATCGTCACTGAATCCCATACCACACCAAGGAAAGTGGTTCTCAATACTGGAGAAAGCACACTCTTCTTGGTATTGAGCATCAACCCCAACATCTGCATAAGAGCGAGAACGACACCTCGGTGCCGAACCGCCAACTGCTCCGATTCCGCAGAATCAGCCAGTCACCGATGTAGTTCAGAATACGTACGCCCTGAAGCCCAAGGGGGCTAGAGCTGTATCCACGCATTTCGTGAACGTGCGAGATGATAAAACTAGACCGAAAGGAAGAACCCGATATTGGTATTCTTTGCCCCCGAAAGAAAACCCTAGGAACTTCCTGTGCTGAGGGAGGATGGAGATATGGAAGTATGCATCCTTTAGATCTATCGTGACAAACCAGTCCTCGGATCTGATTTGGGTCACGATCTGCTTGAGGGTCAGCATCTTGAACTTGAGTTTCTGAACTGACCGAATCAACAGGCGAAGATCTAAAATGGGACGCAACCCTCCATCCTTTTTTGGAACAATGAAATAACGGCTGTAAAAACCCGACTCTCGGTCGGGTGAGTACACCTGTTCTATAGCCTCTTTTGCTAACAGGGCCCTTACTTCTTGCTCCATTACCAGAGCCTGCTCGGGATGCACCACTGTGGGTAGCACCCCGCTGTAACGAGGAGGACGAGAGCCAAACTGAATTCTGTATCCTTTCTCTACAATCTGCAGGACCCAATGAGAAATATTCGGCAGAAGCTTCCACGCTGCCAGAAAATTTACTAAGGGAACCAGCCTCTCGAGGCTGGTCTCTGGTGTTACTGAGAGAGCCAAATCTGGAGCCTGAAACATACCGGCAGGAACTACCTGACCTGACTGCTCTAAAACCCCCCTCAGAGGGCGCGAAACCGATGCTGTGCCGCAGCATAGCACCAGCGACTCGCTGGAGACCACTGCGCCCTGAAGCACCAGAGGTGGCAGGGTTGGCAGGAGGGTCTCGTGAGGACCCCGAAGTGGAACGGGCACCGTATAATGAGGTGAACACCGCTCCACTCCGGTCGGGGCTGTCCTCACAGGCCTGATGCCTAAGCATCAGGACCTTTTTTTTTTTTTTTTTTTAACCGAAGCTTTCTTCGCCTGAAGAACGGTCCTCAGATCCGGCTTAGGCTTAGGCGACTTCGGTTGAGAGGGTTGCGTCTGTCTCCAGTATCTACATGGAGGAACACGAGACGCAGCACTCTCTTTCTGTGCACATAATATGATGAACTCGACGGCTGGGGCTGCTCACGCCCAGCAGCCCCAGGGGGGCTGGACACAGCGAGGGAGAAACCTTATTATATATATATTTTTATATATATATATATATATATATATATATATATATATATATATATATCTTGTATCACCTAACAACGACCGCATGGAATGCGTCGCCGAAGAGACCCGGAGGCTCAAATTTCGCTATATCCAGAACCCCAGCAGATCGGCCTGATAAGCCTGGAGCATTATAATATAGATTTCTATAAACATTCTCCAGCTGACCTGCTGCCGTATAAGCTTTACCCATAAAACCAAAGTAGTTCTGCTTAAACCTACGCGCTGCCTCGGCAAACGCGAGATCCCAGCCACAGAATCTTATTTTTGCAAAACACACTCGAAATCTAAGCGGTGCCTCGGCAAACGCGAGATCCGAGCTAGATTCTGATTACAACATTAAACCTACACGCTGCCTCGGCAAACGCGAGATTCTTTAGTATAGGCTTATGAGCAAAGCAGAGGCTTAAATGATGATACTGGACCAGGTGAAAAAATAGCATTTTCCTATTTTTATTTCTGTTCAACCTGGGGCATCATATCATAACCGTAATCTTTCAACCCTCTAATCTTGAATAAACATTTAACACGAGGGCTGAAAGTAGTGATAAATACGGTTTATTCCATAATTTAAATATTCAGTGTGTAAATCAGGGAAAAAATGGAAGCCTCGTGGTGGAGATAATGTGATAGAAATAAGAAAACGCTCGTCAAGTTTCTTAGGACGAGCGTTCCTTTTTCTCAGCTGGCCATTAAATATTTTAATTTACTAACAGCACGGGACAAAACCTCCACCAGTTCATCATATACTGGAAAAATAGATGGCGAATCTAATTCAACAGTGTGTGTGCTTGCTTTCACTTTCAATATTCTCAAACACAAACCTCCTCGGAGGAAGAATATGAAGGAAAAAAGGGCTCTCTCTCCCCGAGCGGAAGAAACCGCAGAGCGTGCTTCCAACACCGGGGAGATAGAGCTGGATCTTCCGGGCAAGGAAGAAGAAAAGGCCCTCGGACCGTTCTCCCACCCCTCCAAAAGATCCTTTTGCGATCCCCAGGAATGCATTCTCCGCGCCGCCTCGGCAAACGCGGGTCCTGCATCCCGTGAGAATCGCGAGCCTGCCACTATCATACAGAGTGACAGGCGAGAGCAGAGCATGCTAATCTGGTAGTTTCACTTTCACAATGTTAGCACTCAGCATGCTCTTACTCTCAAACAAAATGACACAAAGCTGTGTGTGTCCCCACCCGTTTAAATAAACCGGGCAGGGAGGAACACACTGTTTGTACATTTGTTTCGCCATAACGATACCAACAATATTGCAACAGACAACAATAAATAGACAGGGACAGTTTGACACAGATCGCTTGCTGAGGCACAGAAGCTAAATGCCGGCGAGCAGCGGAAGTGCTCTTATCCTTTCCTGGTCATGACGTCACCCGCCCGTGACGCTCATTCCCTTTTTCCATTGGACTAGTTGGCATAGATGCTTCAGACGCATTCACGCAGAAGGCGTCCCGCAGCGTTTCGACGCATCTCGAAGTTCCCTTTTCGATAAAGGGAACTGAACACAAACGAAGAGCGGGAAAAACAAACAGGACTAAACCAAAAAAATCACAATGACAGGGGGAAAACAAGATCACAAAACACAACAGAACACATCAAAACCGTGACACAAACATCACAACTCAGCACATTTCATGAAAAACATTCAGTGTACTGGTTGAATGCAGACATTGCAAATTCATATATTTAATAGTGTGTTCAAATATAAAACCATATGGAACATTTATACATTTTTAATACAGACTGTATTATGAAAGAAAATCAAATTAAAACATTAAAAAATGTTTCTTCATTTTCATAAGCTGATGTCCCCTTGAAGAACATTGAAAAAATATGAATAATATTAATCATTGTGGTATTTTTTCATGCACAAGACAAACAAAATTGCTGCACACAACAAAATTGCAAACCATTTTATCTACTGGGTGTAAAGGTGTATCTGAATTAAATATTCATCAGCATGTCTCTCTGTTTCACCTCCAGTAGAGGGCAGAGCTGCACCAGGCTACAATTTCAACTCCAGTTTTCCATGCCTTGTTTGCAGCCTATGTCTGTTTGTGCTGCGTTATGTCACACTCTCTCTTAGTTTGTACTTTGTTTTCAGTTTGCACCATATCCACTGTTGAGTTGATATGCTGATTAGCTGTCATTTAGTTTGGGTCGTTAATTATACTCATTTTCTAGTATACTTAAAGGATTAGTTCACCCGAAAATTAAAATTATGTCATTAATTACTCACCCTCATGTCATTTCTTCGGATATATTATTTTTGATGAAATCTGAGAGCTTTCTGTCCCTCCATAGGCAGCAACGTCATTGCAACTTTCAAGGCCCAGAAAGGTTGTAAAACAGTTTATTTATTGAAAACTCAAACATCTGCCCTTTTCTTAATATTTTTATTTGTTTTGTTCTCTTTTTCTTAACAAAACACTAACGATACCAATTCCTCATAACTGGAAATCGCAGAACACTGGATCTGGCAAGTGAAAACTGAGATAGGGCGGGGCCCGTCCCAACCCCCGCTGTCAGATCCGTTTGCGAACCTCAAAATGCGAGTCGCCGCCGTGCCTCGGCAACAGCGGGACCGGCACGGGTACGCGAACCGAACCGTCCTCCTCAAAGAACGTCCGGCGGGAGCAATGCTCACAGTCAGCCCCCTCGAGAACTGACTGTTGGCATGCTCCACTCCCAAACAGCAACAAAAAGCTGATGTGTGTGTCCCCACCAGTGATATAACGATGGCAGGGAACAACACAAAGCTTGCTTGCTCTTTTGCCTAATAATATATATATATATATATATATATATATATATATATATATATATATATATATTTTATGTTGCAACTTGACAGACAACAATAAATATGACAAGGACAGAATACACAGATCGCTTGCTGATAGCGCAGAAGCTGTTGCGGTCTGTTTTCAGGGGTGCTTTATAGCTTCCTGGTCGATGACGTCACCCGCCTATGACGTCTCGTCTTTTCTTTGGTCTGATTATACACTTGTTTCACGACGCAATCACGCAGGGCTTTCGACGCAGCTCGAGTTACCTTGAAAGGGAATCGACATGCTGCTGGCAAACATGCAATCTATCAGTTAGTGTTCAGCGAGATCTGGGGAATTGCTGTGTGTTTTGTTTTATGGAGACATGGCTAACATCTGACTATATGGACAGGGCCATACACTTGTATATTCGTATATTATACGGTTTCTCCGTATTTTGTTCGGAACCGGGCAAAGGACATGTCTGGTAAGTAGAAAGGTGGGGGTGTGTGCTTTTTGGTGAACAACTCATGGTGGATTGACACGTAAGTGATCTCCCACTCCTGTTCGACGGTCCTCGAACATCTTACTATCAAATGTTGGCCGTTTTACTCAACATGAAAATTCCCATCAGCCTCACTACGGTATACAATCCTCCCCAAGCCAATGCCAAGGCAGCCCTGGAGGAGGTCTGTGACGCTGTCAACAGGTGAGAGAGGCTGCACCCACAAGCCCTCTCCATCGTAGCCGGTGACTTCAATCACTGTAATTTGAAGACAGTGCTACCGAAATACTACCAAGGCTGCTATTCAACAAGGGAGCTTATAAATTTGTCCCGCTCACTTTGGGAAATCAGTACTGCTGCTCCCTGTGTACTGCTGCTCCCTGTGTACAAGCAGGAGATAAAGAGGGAGAAACCCATTGTGAGGACAGTACAGTGCTGGACTGCGGAAGGTGAGCTTATGTTGCAAGATTGTTTTGAATCTACTGACTGGTCATTTTTTATTGATTCTGCTACCTTGCATGAGTACGCTGAGGCAGTTACTGATTATGTTAAATTCTGTGTGGACATCTGTATTCCCGCTGTATTCCCACGCATACTTTTCGCGTTTACCCCAGTGAAAAACCATGGGTAAACAGTGATGTACGCACGAAATGGCATGAGAGGACAGTGGCTTACGAGCTTAGAAATGCAATCAAGTCTGCTAAAAAACAATACCGGGAAAAGATAGAGCGATATTGTTCTGAAAGGGACTCTAGGTTCGTTTGACAAGGCCTACAAGCGGTCACTACAAGGCCAAAACTAGCAGTGTCACAACAACCTCTGCTTCCTTTTTGGGGACAGGGCTTTCTCTGCAAATGCTCCAACACTCTGGAACAGTCTACCACTCCACGTCCGCTCTGGCCCATCCCTACCCATGTTCAAAATGCACCTTAAAACATTTCTTTTCACAAAGTCTTTTGACCCCTAACCCCTCCCCCAGCCCCCCAATCACACTCACTTTTGTTAATGCGCTGCTGAGGCATGTCAAAGTACCTCCAAATGGGAATACACACACTGACATATCATCTCCAACTGGGGATGTGTTCAGTAGGCAAGCGTATCAGGTCTCACTCACTGACACATGTAACATCTGTGAAAATAGGGAATGCTGCTGGGCCTGATGGCATTACTCCGCGAGTCTTAAAGGGTCATGAAACCCCCCTCTTTCAGTTCAAGTCTAGCTCACAATCTTTTTGAAAAAATGCAACTTAAATGGGCGTGGATGGCTGTTAGAAGAAGGGAGGGAGTGGGTGTGGTATGGCCAATCACTGTCATCACCAGTGTCCCATGCATATCATCAAAAAGCAGTGGTAAAACGTGAGGAAATACTAGATTTTTTTATAGCTGGCAAAGTTAAAGTCTTATGAAATACATTGACACTTCATTATTGTCCTTTAAAAGTAACTGAATGCCCTGCTACATATTAGCCTACAGTAATCGTAATTCTATTTAAAACATATTAATGTAGGCTACATGTATAATTATAATGTCATTATAAATATATATAGTTGTTTATATAGACACTATAAATGCATATGTTTGAAAATTATTAATTTAAAAAAAACGTTCCGTGCATAGCATAGATCTACACGACCCCTGAACCCCCATAATAAAGATGGCTCTGTGGAGTATGGAGGTGGATGACTTTTCATTTTAGACATACACACACATACCTCTGAAGGGATAGAATAGTCCTCGGGACTTGGCACTGCATCACTCGCAAGACGCAACCTGCATTGGTTGTCAACAAGGTGAAGTCCACCTTGTGAAAAATGTTCGCGGCACACACTATAGTTTAGATGTGTCCGTGGTTGTCTAGCCGTGCCCTGGCAGCATCGCGGGGAAACATATTCAACCCACTTGGACTTTTGCACTACGAAAACAAATACTTGCGTCCCATTATTGCCTCTCTCATCTACTAAGCGATATCACAGTTTGACATGTCTGTCATTGGAAAGATCCACGTGGTGTCATGAATAATTAAGAGACAGTGTCTTCTCATAGGATATGAAAACTCAGTCTCATTAATAATTATGAGACACCGATGAGTCATCAAGCACTCACAGTGCACGGCCATGTCACAGCCTATAAGCTCTTTTATATTAACATTACCAATTAATGTTATATTGTGCATGCATAACAACACCTTTTTTGCAAAGCCACACAGGCACATATACATTTGTATCATCACTAAGTATATAAACAAAATGTAACTAACATCTGTAAAATAGTAGGTAAATATGTACTTACTCTTTTTGATTTTTGTTGCTGCTTGTCCTCGTTGCAGTGTAAGGCGAGAGTGAACAAGCTACATTCCTTTTAAAAAAAGTTAAAAACTATAATTATCCTATATTTTACAGAGTACTATTCCAGCACATGCATAACTGATGGACATTTATCAATGCTGATAACACAAAACATATGTAACATCATCAACCAATCTCCAAAAATAAATAATAAAGTCATACAGGCTCATATTATATTAACACTAAGTATAAACAAAATTGAACTAACATCTGTAAAATTGTAGGTAAATATGTACTTACTCTTTCTGATTTCTGACTGTGTTGCTAAGCGCACTCCGAGTTGCAGGCGGAGGTAGTGATGAAGCTACATTCCTTTTAAAAAGTTGAAGAATATTATTACATAAATATAACCATAGTAGCATTAGTTATAATGAATAACTGATGTAAATCATTTAAGACGCGTGCAATAAGCCTATATGCGTGTCAATGGGCCATTACCGGAGAGGCACACCGCAAACAAAACACATTTGCGCAATTCATTAACTGGTTATATTTACACATTTTAGCACATTTACACACATTTACAACTGATATTTGCGAGCATGCATCGTTAATGATAATGAGGCAGCATTTAAACTAGTCAAAATATAATCTAAACACCTACTAGGCGTTTAGATTACCTCTAAAATAACTTCTAAATTCTAGCTTTCATACATAATGATCTAAACATATCATTTACACATACAAATTTCCTAACCAATGGGTTTACAGTGCGTAGCATATGGACTAAAAAAAAAAAAAACTAAAAAAAAAAATTTTTGACGTTGAAATAGTATTGTAACAATTCAATGTGTTTAAGTTCTGTTTTGTGATCTTGGTTTCCCCTGTCTTTGTTATTTTGGTTCAGTCCTGTTAGTTTTCCCGCTCTGCCTAATTAGTCATTCCCGTCACCTGTGTTCTGTTTATTATTCAATCATTCCATGTGTATTTAAGCCCTGTGTTTTCTCCCAGTGTTTGTCGATCGTCGTCTATGTATGGTTGTGTGTAAACCTTTGAAGTCCTGGAGTCTTGTTCTTGTTTCATTTTGAAAGTTTCATTTTTGTTATTAAAACTACTATATTGAAGCTTCCGTGTCCTCGTCTTCGGTCACCTGCACCCAACCCTGACAGAACGATCGACCCTACAATAATAAAAAGAAAAACGAGGATGAGCCAGAGGAGATGTCACCGGAGGAGAGAGGTGAATCCAATCAACACACCTGTCCTCTTCCAAGAGGAGCGCTCTCTTGAGGAGTATGCGGGGCGTTACCTAAGTCTCTATGATGATGTGACGCTGGAGGAAGAAGAATTAACAAAGAGTTTCTGGGGTGGTCTGAAGGACCCATTGGCCCAGATAATTCTTGTCAAGGACCTCCATCTATCCTTCCTGGAGTTTGTGGATCACACGCTGTGGGCGTGTGGATCCAGCTACCTGGTAGAAGATCTACCACTCCAGCCAGCTCCAAGCCCGCCAACGCCTGAGCCCATCACCTGCACGCCAACGCCAGAGCCCATCACCTGCACGCCAACGCCTGAGCCCATCACCTGCACGCCGGCCCCTGAGCCCATCGCCTGCCCGCCAGAGCCTGCACACCGCATCAGCCCTGCCGCCAGATCGGTCCATGGACTTCCCCGGCTGATGTCCTGTATGACTGATCCCCCACTGATGTCAGTGCGATTAGCCAGGAGGATGGCTGCCGAGGCTGGGGTTCACGTCAACCACATCCAGCCAGATCCTGAGCCCGTCGCCTGCCCGCCAGAGCCTGAGCCCGTCACCTGCCCGCCAGAGCCTGAGCCCGTCGCCTGCCCGCCAGAGCCTGAGCCTGTCGCCTGCCCGCCAGAGCCTGAGCCCAGCCCCAAGCTCCCTGAAATGCTGGTTCCGTCCAGTTCCGAGTCCCCTGATGTGCTGGCCCCGTCCAGTTCCGAGTCACATGAAGCGCCAGAGCCCGTTGACCCAGCGCCAGAGCCAGAGCCCGTTGACCCAGCGCCAGAGCCCGTTGACCCAGCGCCAGAGCCAGAGCCCGTTGACCCAGAGCCAGAGCCCGTTGACCCAGAGCCCGTTGACCCAGAGCCAGAGCCCGTTGACCCAGAGCCAGAGCCCGTTGACCCAGAGCCAGAGCCCGTTGACCCAGACCCAGAGCCCGTTGACCCAGACCCCGTTGACCCAGCGCCCGTTGATGTCAAGTCTGTTCCCGTTCCTGAACCAGTCTTTCTCCCCAAGAAAATTTTGGGGGGGGCTATACGCCTTCGCCGTGGCCGGCCAAAGATCCACGGAGGCCGGCCAAAGATCCACGGAGGCCCGAAAAAATAACACCGCCATGGCCACTCGAAGGGTCCTCACCGCCATGGCCACCCGAAGGGTCCTCACCGCCATGGCCACCCGAAGGGTCCTCACCGCCATGGCCACCCGAAGGGTCCTCACCGCCATGGCCACCCGAAGGGTCCTCACCGCCATGGCCACCCGAAGGGTCCTCACCGCCACGGCCACCTGAAGGGTCTTCACCGCCGTGGCCACCTGAAGAACCTGCACCGCCATGGCCACCCGAGGGTCCCACAGCTCCACCCTGGACACCCGAGGGTCCCACAGCTCCGCCCTGGACGCCCGAGGGTCCCACAGCTCCCCCCTGGACGCCCGAGGGTCCCACAGCTCCGCCCTGGACGCCCGAGGGTCCCACAGCTCCGCCCTGGACGCCCGAGGGTCCCACAGCTCCGCCCTGGACGCCCGAGGGTCCCACAGCTCCGCCCTGGACGCCCGAGGGTCTCACAGCTCCGCCCTGGACGCCCGAGGGTCTCACAGCTCCGCTGTGGCCACGCCCACAGCCTGCTCTGCCCTGGCCACGCCCACAGCCTGCTCCGCCTTGGTCACGCCCACAGCCTGCTCCGCCTTGGCCACGCCCACAGCCTGCACCGTCGTGGCCACGCCCACAGCCTGCTCCGCCTTGGCCACGCCCACAGCCTGCACCGTCGTGGCCACGCCCACAGCCTGCACCGCCGTGGCCACGCCCACAGCCTGCTCCGCCCTGGAGGCTTCCTGGACCTGCACCATGCCCTCGTCAGCCTCCAGGGCGCCCACCCTCCCACCCCTTTGGATGTTATACGGTGCGAGGACGCGCCTTCGGGGAGGGGGAGGTACTGTAACAATTCAATGTGTTTAAGTTCTGTTTTGTGATCTTGGTTTCCCCTGTCTTTGTTATTTTGGTTCAGTCCTGTTAGTTTTCCCGCTCTGCCTAATTAGTCATTCCCGTCACCTGTGTTCTGTTTATTATTCAATCATTCCATGTGTATTTAAGCCCTGTGTTTTCTCCCAGTGTTTGTCGATCGTCGTCTATGTATGGTTGTGTGTAAACCTTTGAAGTCCTGGAGTCTTGTTCTTGTTTCATTTTGAAAGTTTCATTTTTGTTATTAAAACTACTATATTGAAGCTTCCGTGTCCTCGTCTTCGGTCACCTGCACCCAACTCTGACAGAACGATCGACCCTACAATAATAAAAAGAAAAACGAGGATGAGCCAGAGGAGATGTCACCGGAGGAGAGAGGTGAATCCAATCAACACACCTGTCCTCTTCCAAGAGGAGCGCTCTCTTGAGGAGTATGCGGGGCGTTACCTAAGTCTCTATGATGATGTGACGCTGGAGGAAGAAGAATTAACAAAGAGTTTCTGGGGTGGTCTGAAGGACCCATTGGCCCAGATAATTCTTGTCAAGGACCTCCATCTATCCTTCCTGGAGTTTGTGGATCACACGCTGTGGGCGTGTGGATCCAGCTACCTGGTAGAAGATCTACCACTCCAGCCAGCTCCAAGCCCGCCAACGCCTGAGCCCATCACCTGCACGCCAACGCCAGAGCCCATCACCTGCACGCCAACGCCTGAGCCCATCACCTGCACGCCGGCCCCTGAGCCCATCGCCTGCCCGCCAGAGCCTGCACACCGCATCAGCCCTGCCGCCAGATCGGTCCATGGACTTCCCCGGCTGATGTCCTGTATGACTGATCCCCCACTGATGTCAGTGCGATTAGCCAGGAGGATGGCTGCCGAGGCTGGGGTTCACGTCAACCACATCCAGCCAGATCCTGAGCCCGTCGCCTGCCCGCCAGAGCCTGAGCCCGTCACCTGCCCGCCAGAGCCTGAGCCCGTCGCCTGCCCGCCAGAGCCTGAGCCTGTCGCCTGCCCGCCAGAGCCTGAGCCCAGCCCCAAGCTCCCTGAAATGCTGGTTCCGTCCAGTTCCGAGTCCCCTGATGTGCTGGCCCCGTCCAGTTCCGAGTCACATGAAGCGCCAGAGCCCGTTGACCCAGCGCCAGAGCCAGAGCCCGTTGACCCAGCGCCAGAGCCCGTTGACCCAGCGCCAGAGCCAGAGCCCGTTGACCCAGAGCCAGAGCCCGTTGACCCAGAGCCCGTTGACCCAGAGCCCGTTGACCCAGAGCCAGAGCCCGTTGACCCAGAGCCAGAGCCCGTTGACCCAGAGCCAGAGCCCGTTGACCCAGACCCAGAGCCCGTTGACCCAGACCCCGTTGACCCAGCGCCCGTTGATGTCAAGTCTGTTCCCGTTCCTGAACCAGTCTTTCTCCCCAAGAAAATTTTGGGGGGGGCTATACGCCTTCGCCGTGGCCGGCCAAAGATCCACGGAGGCCGGCCAAAGATCCACGGAGGCCCGAAAAAATAACACCGCCATGGCCACTCGAAGGGTCCTCACCGCCATGGCCACCCGAAGGGTCCTCACCGCCATGGCCACCCGAAGGGTCCTCACCGCCATGGCCACCCGAAGGGTCCTCACCGCCATGGCCACCCGAAGGGTCCTCACCCGCCATGGCCACCCGAAGGGTCCTCACCGCCACGGCCACCTGAAGGGTCTTCACCGCCGTGGCCACCTGAAGAACCTGCACCGCCATGGCCACCCGAGGGTCCCACAGCTCCGCCCTGGACGCCCGAGGGTCCCACAGCTCCGCCCTGGACGCCCGAGGGTCCCACAGCTCCGCCCTGGACGCCCGAGGGTCCCACAGCTCCGCCCTGGACGCCCGAGGGTCTCACAGCTCCGCCCTGGACGCCCGAGGGTCTCACAGCTCCGCTGTGGCCACGCCCACAGCCTGCTCTGCCCTGGCCACGCCCACAGCCTGCTCCGCCTTGGTCACGCCCACAGCCTGCTCCGCCTTGGCCACGCCCACAGCCTGCACCGTCGTGGCCACGCCCACAGCCTGCTCCGCCTTGGCCACGCCCACAGCCTGCACCGTCGTGGCCACGCCCACAGCCTGCACCGCCGTGGCCACGCCCACAGCCTGCTCCGCCCTGGAGGCTTCCTGGACCTGCACCATGCCCTCGTCAGCCTCCAGGGCGCCCACCCTCCCACCCCTTTGGATGTTATACGGCGCGAGGACGCGCCTTCGGGGAGGGGGGAGGTACTGTAACAATTCAATGTGTTTAAGTTCTGTTTTGTGATCTTGGTTTCCCCTGTCTTTGTTATTTTGGTTCAGTCCTGTTAGTTTTCCCCGCTCTGCCTAATTAGTCATTCCCGTCACCTGTGTTCTGTTTATTATTCAATCATTCCATGTGTATTTAAGCCCTGTGTTTTCTCCCAGTGTTTGTCGATCGTCGTCTATGTATGGTTGTGTGTAAACCTTTGAAGTCCTGGAGTCTTGTTCTTGTTTCATTTTGAAAGTTTCATTTTTGTTATTAAAACTACTATACTGAAGCTTCCGTGTCCTCGTCTTCGGTCACCTGCACCCAACCCTGACAGGTATGAGATATTAAGTTTATGGTATAGATATGCACTTTCATTAGATCGTGTTGAATATATCAAATGTCAATACTCTGGATGGCAAGTGGAAAATAGTCCACCCAGTATAATATGTAAGCTACATGTTTATATTGAATAGCTTGTCAACTAATGGAAGTAAGACTAAATACTTCATCATCCGAAATTCTATCCACAGCTGGATCAATTCGCTCTTCAAAATACAAACGCTCGTCATCAGAGTAGTCACACTCTTCTTCTGATGAAAATGTGGATTCTTCGTCGCTGGTATCCAGGACGAGCTGAAGAGCTTTCACACCGATGTATCGTGCCATCTTCCCAACGCGCAGGTGACTGAATGATGAAACTTGAAGCCTTTAATGCATTTGCTTGGGGGCGTTTACCTGTTTTGCATAGATGGCTTAACACATTATCTTGTGAATAGCGCGCTCCGTGAGTAGGCGTGAACAAATTACAGTAAATGAGCTCGTAATCAGCTCGACTGGAATCGCTCTATTTTCATACAGATTACAGAATCTGAGAATATTTGTTTTTAATATAAATTACTTCATTTAAAAGATGCGATCTCAAACTGTATGCCCGTGGGTATGTTTGCCTAGCCTGGTAATACCAGACTCTGCTACTTCACTTTGCTTCGTAGACAGAGTCTGGAATTGCATAATAGAGAAGTGTTTTCTCTCTTGCTAGGGGGCGATTTCTGAAGTTTAAAATCATTGGTTACCCGTAAGCCAATCAGATAAGTTTATTTATGACGTATGTTATGCGCTGACATAGCCGCATCGAACCACAGATATCATGCATCGAACTCAAATCTATGATCGAACTTCCACTGTAAACCTGCTGTAAACACTTGATGATGCGAGCGAAATACTGGAGTGAACATGGCTGTAAACGACTTTTTTGATCGATGAGTGATCCCAGCGAGCAAAAAGTCGTCTAGAACACGTCTAAAAGACGTAATTGTTAGACATCCAGAAGACGTCTTCACAGGAGCCAGAATGAAAGTTTTTTATACGTCTTTTCTGGACGTTGTATAGACGTAAATTAAAGACGTGCTACTGACGTAATTGTTAGACATCCAGAAGACGTCTTCACAGGAGCCAGAATGAAAGTTTTTTATACGTCTTTTCTGGACGTTGTATAGACGTAAATTAAAGACGTGCTACCGACGTAATTGTTAGACATTCAGAAGACGTCTTCACAGGAGCCAGAATGAAAGTTTTTTATACGTCTTTTCTGGACATTGTATAGACGTAAATTAAAGACGTGCTACCGACGTAATTGTTAGACATCCAGAAGACGTCTTCACAGGAGCCAGAATGAAAGTTTTTTATACGTCTTTTCTGGACATTGTATAGACGTAAATTAAAGACGTGCTACTGACGTAATTGTTAGACATCCAGAAGACGTCTTCACAGGAGCCAGAATGAAAGTTTTTTATACGTCTTTTCTGGACATTGTATAGACGTAAATTAAAGACGTGCTACTGACGTAATTGTTAGACATCCAGAAGACGTCTTCACAGGAGCCAGAATGAAAGTTTTTTATACGTCTTTTCTGGACATTGTATAGACGTAAATTAAAGACGTGCTACCGACGTAATTGTTAGACATCCAGAAGACGTCTTCACAGGAGCCAGAATGAAAGTTTTTTATACGTCTTTTCTGGACATTGTATAGACGTAAATTAAAGACGTGCTACTGACGTAATTGTTAGACATCCAGAAGACGTCTTCACAGGAGCCAGAATGAAAGTTTTTTATACGTCTTTTCTGGACGTTGTATAGACGTAAATTAAAGACGTGCTACCGACGTAATTGTTAGACATCTAAAGGCAGCCAGAATAAAAGTTGTATTAGTCACGTTTTCTGTAGTAGAAATGTCAAAGAAGACTGTTAAAGACCCATATTGAAACGGAAATCCCATATGTGCATTTTGCAAGGATCCAACTTTAAAAAAATCTTTTCTTCAAAACAGTGGCAGTGAGTTAGTGGCAGTTTCTCACTGAGAAAAACCCAGTTACTCATTGTTAATGGTTGTCGTGTCATGAAACTGCAGTCACACAGACCATAGACCTAAATAAGATTTTAAAGAATTTTGCTAATATTGAATACTCAATTGAATACGGCAACTGTGTAGTGTATATACAAGTCTTGCATTTGTATATCTTATCAATATAATTGTAATAAACTGCTTACCATTTGCCTGTAAACCAAACTGATCACTCCAAGAAATCAACTATTTAAATCTCAAAATATATATTTTATTACTATTTTGTTCTACTGGACCAAAACTTAACAGCCAGAACAGTAAAGTTATAAATTAACACAATTTCCCTTTAAATAATCTATAAAATGTTGTTAAAACAGTATTACATATCAATTAACAAAAAGCTTCACAAGCTTCATTTATAGCAGCAAGCCCCGACTCTCCCGGGGGCATGTTTCAGATGATCGGCTGCAGACTTTATTTGGGCCTCTGTTGCAGCTGGGTCCCATTTCATGACAGCAGCTACAATCAAAGCAAAAAAATACACATGTAAAATAAATAAGTACAAACGCCACTGTTGTGGTTTAGCTTGCAGCAGAGATGCATAGAAAATTTTAGTACTCGAATCAATGTAATGAAATAGTTATTAAATCACAAATCAAGTAAAATTACATCAAGCCTGATATAAAGCATTCCACACACACATATACATATATATACACACTAGGGTTGTGCCGATAGACGATATCATCGTCCATCGTGATGGCTGACAGACATGATGTTAAGCCAGCATCACGACCCCCCCCCCCCCCCCCCCCCCCCCACCCTGCTGTTAATAATTATTCTAATTGTTATTAGAATAATAACACAATACCACTGTTACCAGTTAAATTAAATGATTAAATAAAAATCCATCTTTGCAGTGCAAAGGAGACACAGAAGCAGCATCAGAACTGGCATTAATATTTTACACTCCATTTACAATTGCATTAAATATTTAAAAACTCTCATAGCTTTATTTATTTTAATATGAACTGATTTCTAATTAAAACATTTTAATTAAAGAGTACTTTAAATGTGAAAGTAAAACCGCCAGTAGGTGGTGGCAAGTCACTCACTGTTTCATTTATCAACCGATTTGTTCAGACGGCTGATTCATTCAGGAAGAGTGATTGTTCATTGAATCGTTAAAAAGATTTGTTCAAAACGCGAATTTCAGTCAAAAAAATCATCTGTTGCATTGAGACTCTGCTATGGTTTCATTTTGAAATGCTCGTCAGCGAAATAAAGGGAAAACAAATAATATTGACAATATTGTTTATAAAATGTAACTCACAATGTTCATTTCTGTTACATAAAATAAATATCATATTTGCTATTGTGCACGGGAAAACAGCCCTCTTGCTGATGTGATATTGTATTTGTGTGATAATAACATAATATACAAAAACATAACAGGACAAAGGCTAGAACTGCACTGACACATTACGCAGTGAAGGCAAGCATGAGAGCCAAATCAAATGCGATGTCAGCTCGCAGTGCGCCATGCCCTCGTACATAGTTAAAAGTAAAACAATGATTACAATATCATAATAGACAATACACCTCGCACACCACTACGCACATAAAAAATGAACTTACAATTGAACTGACATTTACCAACTTGCTTCTCCTCCTCTCCTACTGTTTCGCGCGCAGAGACAGACGCAATGCTGCCGCGAATGTGAGGCGAAATGTCACGTGAACGAGGAAATCCACAAAGAAAGCATAATAAATAAAAAAGTACGCTAATTAGTTCATTTTAATTTGGAAAACATTCAGATGTGTCCAAGTCAAATTGCCATCGAAAATTTAAGACCTTTCATAAGTAAAAATAAGACTTTTTAAGACTTTTTATGGCCTTAAATTCTTAAAATCTAATTTAAGACTTTTTAAGGATCCGCAGACACCCTGCCTAACATAAACGCACATAGCTGTTTGCTTGGAACACCCCTTTAATTGTAAATTTATTAAATCACATGTAATGTTTATAAATAGTAGCTAAAGGAGAGTAAACTGATACCCCCTTTATTTTCTCTACCTTATGCCGTCCAAAAAGGTATGTGATTTTCTTTCTTCAGATGAACACATTTTAGAAAAAATAAACTAGACTTTTAGAAAAATTATCCATCTCTTGTGTTCGTGTGTTAAATACTGCAAGTGAATAGACACCAAAATGCTGAAGGTCGGAAAAGTCCGAGAGCATTGTAAAGCTCACATGATAAATGCAGAAAACATCTCGTGTGAACAACACAGCAGAGTCTGTACTGTATGAAGTTTCTGGCGCATGCACTTGCATAATATTGGCTTACAATAATGGATAATTTTTCAAAAACTCTTTGTGGAAAGAAAGTCATATATACATCTGGAATGGCACGGAAAAAAAGAGATTTTTTTTTTTTACTTTGGAGTGCACTGTGCCTTTAAAATTGACAAGGGTTTAGATACTGCAGTGGATACTTACTAGTGATGGACTTGTTTCTCTGTTGGTGCCTGTTCTGCTCTGTAAACATTGTTCCAATGCTTGATCTAAAAAAATAAAAAAAAAATTAAAAAGTGTGTTATTAGGTTATTATTCTGGGTGACATAACCATTTTGAATGTGTTCCTTAAGTGTTATATAAATCTGGAGAACCCTTACTAAAATTAACAATGTTTTGTGACACTAACCAAATGGTAATAAATTATTGTAATCAATCCACCATAAAAAACATGGTTTCTACACCTTTACTATAATAAAAACCATGGTTAATTTAGCAAATGTCCTTAAAAGAACAGCTCATCCAAAAAAAGAAGAGTTGAAACTGTATGAGTTTCTTATGTAGAACCATAATTCAGATATCTTGAGAAATGCCTTATTTGTTTTTGTTTTTCTCATGCAATGGAACATACAGTTGTTTTATTCCCAACATTCTTGTGTTTAACAAAAGTAAGTTAGACATTTATTTTTGGGTCAGCTAGGCCTGTAAACTCAAGATAGAAGATAAAACATTGTCTTTGAGCAGAGTGTACATGTTCTGCCTCTATTTCACGTGTATTTTATGACAATACTCACCATCTGAAGATCGTTGGCTGGATATATACTCCCAAAATGCCTGGATCATGAAGGAAACACACACAGCAATATTAGCTATTTGTTTTTACTTAGGCTACTAACAGAGACATTTGCAAAAGCTTGCAAAATTGACTCACCAGCTCCAAAACATATAATGAATCGTTATTTTGACTGATCGATAACGTTTGGCCTAACGTTAACGTAAATCCCGCGATCAACAATTTAAAAACCTAGTTTGCAGATTCTTCTAGACTCGTAGAGGAGTGTGGTTCGAGTTCCTCTGTCTAAAGAGACAATATTCTCAGTTCACTCATTGTAAAGCTCCAATGCTGAGTTTTATTTTATTTTTTATCATAAACTAAGTTAGCTGACAATACACATGCTAGCTCAGCACATAATTAACGTTAGCCTAATACATTGGAATACCGTACTAATATCAATATTGCTCTAATCGCGTTTAGATTCTCAATTTAATACACTATATTTTGATGTATTAGAATTTGTATAAAATAAAAGTTATTTACGTTACCTTCCGTAGATTGCAATATGTCCGTTGTTCGTTGTCCATATTCCTTGTTTGTTCTTCATTTACATTCCGCAACTCACTCAAAATAAACATTTAGCAGTCCGATGTAAAATAATCCATGTTTTAAACAATGTAAAAGCCACAAAACCGAAGTCGAACTGTCGAAGGATTCTACCTACCCGAGCAGCAGCACACACACCCACTCACTTCAACTGACGTATATTCAAACTTGACTCGTAAAGGCGCGAATAGTTGTCATTGGCCAGATTCCTGGATGACAGTCAGAATAACCAATCATGCTCAAAACAACTCGGAGAGACAGCCAATAGTGTGAAAACAATTACAGGACAATATATGAAATGTTTTAAAAGAAAGAATAGGAAAAAAAATATACACATGCTATTTCTTTAGTTGTATTTGTAGGCTGGCTGTTATATTTAATCAATTGTTTAAATGTGTTTTCATTGCAGTGCATGATTAAAAATGAAAGATAAAAAATGAAAGATAAAAAATGAAAAATTAAAGATTAAAAATTAAAGATTAAACTTACAGTAACTTGTATACCATATATTTATTTATCACTGTTCTGATAAACAGCAATTTAATAGAGAAAACAGAATAATTAAAAAGAGCAAAACACTGCATATCTATTCATATACAATTCTGTATGACCATGTGAAAAACTAATGGATTGGTATCATGGTGGTGACATTAGAGTTACATTCATGTGACCCATAATGACCCTTTTGCACTTTCACAAATTCTTGACCTTTCCTTTAGAAACACTCTAATGCCTAATAAATGTCAACATGCTTTGTGGTACTGTTACACAACATATTGGTTTAGGGTTAATCCCTCTGTCCAGCGCAACACTTTGCTAACATTGGCATAATTAAGTTACAACATAATACCCTGGTTTTCACAGGCAATGCTTAAGCCAGTAGTCCAGACTAAAATGCACGTTTGAGCTGTATTACCTGAAAGCAACTTGTAGGCTACTGACATATCTTATGTCAGTGCCATTGTTTTGTCTCAAGATGCACACCAGTAATGTTTTTTTTTTTTTCTAAGGTACATTTTTAAAAGCTATAATTGAATGCCCAAATTTAACTAAGGCCTAATCCTAAGATTTATATCTAAACCCTGTCTGTGAAACCGGGGGTTAGAAATTAAGGGGCTAACCCTAACCTTAACCCTTTACTACAGACTTTTATTTAACAGCATGGATACTCCAAGGTGTTGACTGTAGTGGTTAGGTCTTTAGCATTGATAAGGACAAAGATCTTCTCACTGTGACAGTCTGTAATGTATTTTAGCAATGATTGTTTGTATGGATTGTCCTAAACTAGAGCTATTGATGCATTCAAGACATGTCATAAAGATCGTATTTACGAATTGAACACACACATCGAGACGACTCAACGTCGGCGATATGTTATGCCCTAAATTAATACATGATTAACTAACTGTATTTTTCTATGTACATTTCTGAAATGCACTTTCTGTAAAGCTGCTTTGAGACAATGTGTATTGTGAAAAGTGCTATACAAATAAATTTGAATTGAATTGAATTGAACATGAATGCCACCACAATGATGAAAATAGGAAGTTATTTACTGTAAAATGAGGAATTTTTTTTTTTTTTTTTTTTTTTTACAATGCAGTATGAACATCTGTTCTGAACTAGTTCTGGCTGTCAGTGGACGTTTAGATTATGGCCAGATTGGACATATTTTATTTATTTAATTTATTGACTGTTTCTGGATGTCAACGGACGTCCAGATTATAGTCAGTATGATCGTCTTTTCTCAACTAGTTCTGGCTGTCAGTGGACGTTTAGATAATGGCCAGATTGGACATCTTTATTCACGTCATTTATGGACTGTTTCTGGATGTCAACGGACGTCCAGATTATAATCAGTATGAACGTCTTTTCTCAACTAGTTCTGGCTGTCAGTGGACGTTTAGATAATGACCAGATTGGACATCTTTATTCACGTCATTTATGGACTGTTTCTGGATGTCAACGGACGTCCAGATTATAGACAGTATGAACGTCTTTTCTCAACGTAGTTTTGGCTGTCAGTAGACATTTAGATAATGGCCAGATTGGACATCTTTATTCACGTCATTTTTGGACTGTTTCTGGATGTCAACGGACGTCCAGATTATAGTCAGTATGAACGTCTTTTCTCAACTAGTTCAGGCTGTCAGTGGACATTTAGATAATGGCCAGATTGGACATCTTTATTCACGTCATTTTTGGACTGTTTCTGGATGTCAACGGACGTCCAGATTATAGTCAATATGATCGTCTTTTCTCAACTAGTTCTGGCTGTCAGTGGACATTTAGATAATGACCAGATTGGACATCTTTATTCACGTCATTTTTGGACTGTTTCTGGATGTCAATGGACGTCCAGATTATAGTCAGTATATGAACGTCTTTTCTCAACTAGTTCAGGCTGTCAGTGGACATTTAGATAATGGCCAGATTGGACATCTTTATTCACGTCATTTTTGGACTGTTTCTGGATGTCAACGGACGTCCAGATTATAGTCAGTATGATCGTCTTTTCTCAACTAGTTCTGGCTGTCAGTGGACATAGATAATGGCCAGATTGGACATCTTTATTCACGTCATTTTTGGACTGTTTCTGGGTGTCAACGGACGTCCAGATTATAGTCAGTATGATCGTCTTTTCTCAACTAGTTCTGGCTGTCAGTGGACATTTAGATAATGGCCAGATTGGACATCTTTATTCACGTCATTTTTGGACTGTTTCTGGATGTCAACGGACGTCCAGATTATAGTCAGTATGAACGTCTTTTCTCAACTAGTTCAGGCTGTCAGTGGACGTTTAAATTATGGCCAGATTAGACATAATTTCTCAGTGTCATTAATCGACTAATTCTGGCTGTCATTGGACGTTCAGATCATGGCCTGGACGGGCGGACGGGATATCAACCTGTTTTGTATGTCCACAGACGTCGCTTGCTCAGTGGGATGTAATAGAATGACTGCTGCGCTTGACACAGAGAGAGAGAGAGAGAGAGAGAGAGAGAGAGAGAGAGAGAGAGAGAGAGAGAGAGAGACGCGCGCGCGCTCTCAGGTCTTCAAACAACACGAGCGCTCTCTCTCCCTCGCAAATATTAATCAAAATCAGTCGACAAGATATTAAAAGATCGAAAGACCGCAGTTTCACGTGGAGCATTTGGAGATTTTTAGAGATTAGAGACTCAAGGAACAACATCTCAATGAACAACATCTCAACACTAAATAATAAAGGCCTGTCTCATAGACGTCTGTCTCAAATACAAGCCGGTGCAGTTACACGATTTGGGCAAATAAAAGCCCGGCTATTATTTGAAGTTTTACGGTATTTAAGACCTGGAAAAGAAAGGAGACACTGACCTGTCAAAAGGCTCCCCAGTTTCTCGCTGACGATCGGTAATAGTTGATAAATTAAACTTTTCCCAAAGGGAGTAGGGCCACAACATCACCTCCATTCAAAATGTTTAATACACACTCTTCTTGTTCGGGCTTCAGTTTGCTAATGCCGGAAATATTCTCCACAACAGAGCGAAGTGCATCCGCGTCTCCATATCCGCGGTCGTTTTCGATTTCCCTGACCTAATCTTAAACTCAGCGCTTAGCGACTACGTCACGGCTTTCAGCCCGCCTTCTGTTCGTTGATTGGCCCGGCTGTTTTCAGGCCGGAGGAAAACCGAAAGATAGGCTGCTATCTCAGACTGACTACAGGGGCGAAATGAAATTAGCGGAAGTAGGAAGTCTGACGTAGTCAGGCTAATGTTTGCCTGTTTGACTGAAATTCGTGGAGTTACAGATAATTTCCGAACGCGTTTCAAATTGGAGTTCACTGACAGAGAGAGTGCAGAACTTGCATCATGTTAATTTTTCTTTATTTGGCAAAAAGCAAAACACTTTATTTTTATTGCGAGTATACAGAAAAAAAATAGAAACTGAACAGGATCGCTTGATGTATAACACGAAAATTAAAGATCAAAATTAACAGAGTAGTTTGAGTTTATTTTGCATTGCAAAAAAACAAAAATGAGCAAAACGCAGGGGTGCGTTTTTGGTCCCCAGAGGGTTAAACCCGGAAGACGAAAAAAGCTAGAAAAAAAATAATAAAAAATTTGGGGTTTCATGACCCTTTAAGGACATGTTATAGCCAACTTGCCTCTGTTTTTACTGACATTTTTAACTTGTCACTCTCTCTTTGTATGGTTCCAAATTGTTTTAAAAAATCAATCATAATTCCTGTGCCTAAGAAAACGACTGCCACCTGTATGAATGATTTTAGACCTTTAGCCTTGACTTCTGTGATTATGAAGTGTTTTGAACAGCTTGTGAAAGCATATATCAACAACAGCATACTTGTCTATACTGATCCACTACATTTGCATACAGATCAAATAGAGCTGTGGATGATGCTTTAAATACTGTGCTTTGGCATCTAGATGGCAGGAATATGTATATCAGGATGCTGTTTGATGATTATTGCAGTGCTTTCAATTCTATTAGACCTTCTATTTTAGTACCTAAGTTGTTAGACCTGGACCTCTGCAATTCCATCTGCAGGTGGATACAGGACTTTCTAACTGGCAGCCCCCAGACAGTTAGAGTTGGCACTACATACTCAGCCTCTATAGTGTTAAACAGTGTTCCCTTTCAAGGGAACTCGAGCTGCGTCAACGCTGTGGGAACGCTAATAGCCACGTCGCCTTAAGAGTGTAAGGTTTTTAGGGTTCATAAGCTCTTTTATCAATTTTAAGTTTGGGGATAGATATTCAATAATTATTAATCTATGATCAACAAATTATTGAATATAGTTTGAACCGGGTCCTTACGTATTTAAATTACCCACGAAGGGTTGTACAGCGTACCCGTCTGTTCAGGGTAAGTATATAACAATTAAACACAACGAATTCTGGTTAATTATTAATATACATCCTACACAGAGGAATGGCTGATCTTCAACAATACCAAAGCATTTGACCCTCCTCGCTCATTCACACGTCCGCCGTGTAGTCCGGCTGGAGGCCACAAATGACTTATGGTCTATTTTAGCTTAAATTAACTGACAATGTTTTGTGCACTTAAACGATTATCAGATTGTAGCTAGGATTCTTATATTAAAGAGGCTTTGTTATACGAGCAACAACCACAGAGTCAATAAAGTATAAAATGAGGTTTAATGAATGAACTACACTACATGTAAAACAAGGATATAGATTAAACAAAATGAAATAAAAACAATAAGAAAGGAAAAACACAAGGAAAATACAATTGCTAGCACAGTTTTTAGACCCTTTTGAGACAGCCACAGGAGATATACTTTACAACGTCTAAAATTTAGGTGAAACAGCTTTGCATTCAGACCTGTATGTTTGTTGGTGTTCGGGAACAAACGTGCGGCGTCCAGAAGATGGAGGGCGGGTTTCTTTGGCTCCAAGCGTTGTTGATTCGCGGGAGATTCAAACGTTCTGACTTAGTTCTGTATGCGTGAAGGGAGTCTTTTCACCGGAGTGCTGGAAGACTTACGAAACGCACGTGGAGGTCTCAGTCGGGAGACGGGAACACTAAGAACAGACTGGCTATGCGCAGAATGAAATGAAGTTAAAGTAAAACAGGAACATTAAAATAAAATACGAAGATTACAAAGAATACACAGGAACAGGGTACACACGAACAGAGAGAGTATACACGAACAGAGAGAGCGATCGTCTCTGAGTTTAGGGTTTTTTAAGGTTAAACAGAACACGCCTTGCAAAGGTGTGAGGGCCAATGATAATGGCGCATCTCGAGGAGCGCGTACGCCCCTGAGCGGGTGGAGTTCAGCCGTAATTTGACTTTTATGACAAAGAAGAAAATTAAGCTTACTTTGGTAATAGCATATGCATGTAGTTATACATTTCACGATATGGATATACAGCATAATAGATGGATCAGATTTGTAGGATTACAACGATATCAAACATCATATGTCGAAGACGTACACTTGCAGAATTGTATCTTAAGGCATACGTTTAGGCATTCAGAAGTACCTTACATTCATGAAAACATACATAGGACAAGTTAGCACACTTACAGTTCTTTTACATGTATTTAAAACAGCAGATCTATTTTAGTAACGATTTACAGATAGGAAATCAGAGTTCATATGTATGTGTGTGTGTGCGGGGACGTGGGTGTGAACGCATGTTGCGCTCAGGCGGGAAACAGACAAAGGAGCATCTGTTTTTGCGCTTCTCCCCCTGATTTCCGCTGGGAGGGAGAAGATGGTCTGGGTGTTGTCTTAAGTGAGAGGACCCGCTGTTTGGGGAACACTTAAAACCATTTATCAGCATAAAAAGTCCAAAGTCCATTTGTTCCCTAGACTCATCGGCGCCGATTTGGGAGGTAGGGGTCCCCAGGGCTGACCACATGGCCTTTTAGGAATGTTAGTTAAAGCTTGTTGTCCTTTTAAATTTGTTGCGAGTTCGTGATTTAATAATAGAGAATTAATGATTGCATCCAGAATCTCTACAAGAGCAAGTGCCTGTCATGTGAAATCAGAGCGCACAGAGGACGAGAGCACCTGCGCCCCTGGAGTGGAGCCAAGATCAAGGTCATAAAACCTAACGAACGTGTGCGGTGAGGACCAGCCTGCGCATCACAAACATTGTAAGGGAAACACCTGATAGTAAAGCTTTAGAAGCAGCCATACTCCTGGTAGAGTGAGCTTGAACAGCCAAAGCACCTCAAGGCTGCATTCTCAGTCCTCTATTATATAGTCTGTATACCTATGACTATAATGCAAAGCATCCCACTAATCGTATTGTGAAATTTGCAGACGATTCTACTGTGGTAGGACTCATTAACAGTAATAACGAAACTGCCTATAGGGATGAGGTGAGTAATTTGATCATGTGGTGCCTCAGAAAACAATCTGTCCGTCAAAGTGGGGAAAACTAAGAAGATCATCATAGATTTCAGCAGGAACAAACCCAGACATATACCTGTCTATATTAACAACTCTCCAGTTGAAATTGTCAACAGCTTTAAGTTCTTTGGCATCCATATTTCAGACTCCCTCTTATGGTCCTTCCATATCAGCTGTGCCATTAAGAAGGCACATAAGAGGCTTTATTTCTTGAGGTGTCTCAAGAAATATGGTATGTCCCTTAACATTCTACAGAACTTTTACCGCTGTAAAATTAAGAGTATACTGACAAGTAACATTGTGATTGTAATGTGGTTTGGCAGGGCTACTTCACGTGACCTTAATCTTCTGATAGAGGTGGTTACAACTGCATCTAAAATTATTGGGGTTCCACTTGAACCGCTTCAAAACATTTACTGGAAATGCACCCCTAAGAAGGCACTAGGTATTATGCAGTATTCTAGTCATCCTGCACAGAATCTCTTCCACCTTCCATCAGGGAGACATTTACAGTGTATCCCAACACGCACACAGGTAATAAGGCTACTGAATGATAGTACAACAGGAAAGAGCTTTGAGCTTAGTTACTATGTTTACTGTGCTTGGATGTTTTAATTTTTTTTTATAAATTGTTATTACTGACTGGTGCTGAGAGAGTGCCAAGGCACATTGTATTTCATTGCTGTGGTTCTCTGTACTAAAATGCATATGACAATAAACTTGAACTGAGTCTTTCCGCTTGCAAATTCTGCCATGTAAATAGCAATCTGCCATGGCGCGATCACAACCGACTTTTAAAGGGAATGGGAGATGAGACTCTGATTGGTTTATTGCATGTTATGCCCAAAACACACCCATTACTCATTAAGAGAATAGGGACAACCCTTTTAGACCATGCGCCGGGCGCTCCGACCATTTTCCCCGTCGTTAAACTAGCAAAAGTGGATTCGGACACGCCCTAAGTTCACTTGCACCGTGCTCTTTAGACTATCGCTAAAATTGGACCCTTAGAGGTTGTGGTTCATGCCGTGGCCAGACTGAACATCGACTGCAGGCCGAGACACAGGAAGTTCGCCATAAAAGTAAACTAGATGAATTTTTCCTGCCATCCCAATCACAACCTCCCCTCATGTCTTCCGTCCCCAAACATCTAATTATTTCAAACATCTTGGGGCTAAAGGACTAGGCATTTAAAGCGATAACTAGGATTGAAGAGAAACTTGTGGGTTTCTCATCAGCGCTGGTGGGTATTTGGCAGGTCAGGCCGTAGCATGCCTGCACACAATGTCCCTCCTACAGGCATACCAGGCTGTATCTCTGTCAATCGGTCGTTCTATGGCAGCCCTGGTGGCCACAGAGAGGCACTTATGGTTAAATCTGTCTAACATTAAGGACAAAGATAAGAGCTTTCTCCGGGTAGCCCCGCTCTTTCCTCCTGGCCTCTTCGGCGACAGTATCACATTAGTCGTCAAGAGGTTTCTGGAGGCGAAAAATCAGGAGGCGAAAAAGCAGGAGCCAAAGCCTGCTAAGGGTAAAACTGATCGAAGGACCAATATTATCTCTAAGGCGGCTTCGGCGAAGAAGTCCTGACACCAGTGGTGTCAGGCTTCTGAAAGTAGATTCCTCTGGAGGGAAATGGATTTGACCAGTGCCCTCAGGGGACCGTTCTGCCAACCCTTCCACGTTGAGTGCATCGGGGTGCAGTGCAGGGCCGGCGCTATGGGCGGGCCTTAGGGGGCCGGGCCCGCCTACAGAGCTCCTGTGCCCCCCCCTCCATCCAATTTGCATTTAATAAATTATTTTTAAAATAATAATAATAATTTACGTACAGTATTTATATATTTATTGATGTGTATTTAAGTGTAATGTTTGACTCATAATCTTATTAAAAAAAAAACACCCGGAAGTTTGACTGATTGTTTCAAAAAAGGGGTTTCACGCTGAGCCACTCTGACCGCAGCATCTCGGTAAAGTTATAGCGACGCGACGCGCTCGGTTTTGCCTATTCAGAAACGAATGGAAAGAGAAACTCATGAGGAGAATCCACTCCCAAAAACGTCGACATCAGCTGTATTAAGAACGTGAGTAGGCCAGTTGTTTTTATTACTCTTAAGTTGCACCAGCCGTGGTGTAAATTATGCATTTGACACTGATATGCTGTGTTAGTGTGTCGTAGTTGATTATGCATGGTTGATTTAATACAGTACTTAACTTGAGATTTGTGACTATTAGGCTGTTATTATAAGAAGTTGGCTTAGCATGCTGTGTTCACGGAACAATGCAGACCAAGGCTATAACTGTAACATGATATTTTCAGTAGCCGAAATAAGATTGGGCAATACGCTAGTTAGGATATTGAAATCGCTGTGAATCTGTTGTAGCTGGTCTTGCCAACCATCCCGGTTGTCGGTTGTATGTTCAAACAGCGCGCACGGCAGAGAGGTAACGTTAGAGAGCGCGAGACCTTGCGTGCGTGTGCTAGTGTGTCTCATGAAGCGCATGAAAGCACCTATTTTTTACAGTCAAGCACCCCCCCCCCCCCCCCCCCAATAATTTATTGAATGTCATAATTAGGGCCCCCCAAGAATATTAAATGCCCGTCCATTGATTTGTTTCTGCCGCCGGCTCTGGTGCAGTGGTCTCCAGCGAGGATATATCTCAGTATCTGCCTGGAAGAGTAGTGTAACTGGGATGCTTTCTCGCTCCAAGAAGGGTTTTAGAGCAGTCAGTTCAATTGTTCCCAGCCGCTTCAGGGTGCATAGTTGGCTACTTTAATTACACCAGAGATCAGTCTTGAGAGGTATATCTCAATGGGTACTGCAGACAGTAGAAAAGGGTTACAGAATTCAGTTTGGGTCTAACTCGCCCAGCTTCAACGGGGTCCTACCCACAGTGGTAGGTCCAGCGCAGGCTCTGGTTATGGAACAGGAGGTAAAAGCTCTGCTGGGCAAAGATACCATAGAATGTGTTCCTCCTCCCAACAGGGAGTGTGGGTTATACAGCCAGTACTTTATTGTTCCAAAAATGGATAGGTGGTTGCATACGATTTTAGATCTGCGCTGACTAGATCACCCTGTAAAGAAGCTCAAATTCAAGATGCTTACTCTAAAGCAAATCGTGTCACACATCAGGTCCGAGGACTGGTTTTTGTCTCAATAGATCTCAAGGATGCATCCTTCCCTGTATCCATCCTCCAACAACACAGGAAGTTTCTGAGATTTGCTTTTGGGGGTGAAGTATACCAATATTGGGTTATTTCTTTCGGACTAGCTTTATCACCCTGCACTTTCACGAACTGCATGGATGCAGCTTTGGCAAATCCAGGGCATTTGCGTGTTGAAATACATCAGTTATTGGTTGATTCTAGCTCAGTCAGAGCATTTGGTGGTTCGGCATTAAAATGTCGTTCTTGTCCAAATGAGAAAGTTGGGGTTAAGGCTGAATGTCAAGAAGAGTGTGATTTCTCCAGCTCAGATAACAACTTTTCTATTTGTGGTATGGGATTCAATGACAATGCAGGCATGTCTTTCTCCTGCTCATGTCGATTTGATTCTCTCAGCTGTGAACGAGCTAAAGGTGGGTCAGTCACTCACTGTCAAACAGTTTCAAAGACTGTTGAGTCTCATGGTGGTTGCATCCAACATGATACATTTTGGCCTGCTGTACATGAGACCCCTGCAGTGCTGGCTCAAAACCAAGGGGAAACCCACATGATTAAGGTCACACGGCAATGCCTTCATTATTTGAGTAAAAGTACAGATACCCCTTGCTAAATTTTACTCAAGTACAAGAAAAAGTACTACAGTCAGATGTCTACTTAAGTAAAAGTAGCCTACTGAAGTACTTTTTTTTAAAAGTACTTGAGTATCAAGAGTACAAGAGTACATTTTCTAAATATTGCATTACTACTGCCACAGTGCTTACATTTATGTACAGAAATGTCCTACATGGAGTTATGAAAAATGTTAATGTTAATACCTTGGAGAATGTAAAAGGAATTGAAATTCATTTTCATCTTTTTACCATGTTGCTTTATTTAACATTTAACCCTCTGGGGTCTGAGGTGTTTTTGGGGCCCTTGAGATGTTTTGAAATGCCCTGACATTTGTGCTTATTTCAGCTACTTAAAACATACCATTTGCCAACATATAAATTTGCAGTATTCAGCTGTATTCTGCTACAATAATATGTGAGCAAAATGGATGTACATGTTTGCATTTTATAGAAAAAAAAATATTATGCGTGGTTAGTACGTTTTGGGAAAAAAAAAAATGTCACCACAATAAGGCCATTTAACACATACTGAATAGTTGTCCACAATACTTTTGAGTTACTATTCTTGTAGGCTAGAATATTTACTTAAAAATGAAGTGAAAATCATTCTGACCACTCTTTCACAAACAACAATATAATGATTTAAATTTCTTACGTCAGTTTTTGGTCATCACTGCTGTATGCGGGGTAGTGTGAATGGTCATGAATATTAATGTGATTTACACCTGGGAAGACTAAAGACACTCTCCCAATGGCTAATGACCCAAGGTGCTGTGAGGCAGCCTGAACTAAGAATGATTCACTGATGAATAAAAAGTTTAAAAGAACAGCATTTATTCAAAATAGAAATCTTTCCTAAGAACATAAAGACTTAAAGTCATTCATATCACTTAACACATCCTTTAAAAAAAAAAAAAACATAAAAAGACCAAACTTGTTTTTTTTTATAAAAAAAATGCATTAAAAAAAAAAAAAAAAAAAAAAAAAAAACTATCACAGGTTAAAAAAAATTAAGCAGCACAACTGTTTCGTACATTGATTTAAAAAAATTTACATCAGAATGATTTCTGAAGGCTGATGGTAGACCCCGAAGCCGCCGCCAGGCGCCGCCATTTGCGCCATTTGGAATTTCAGCCGCCGCCAGCCAATAATTTCGTAAGCCAAATTGAGCCGCCATCTGATAAAGTTTGGCTGAGCCGGCTAGAATAATTTGTATCAAATAATAATTATATCACATATAGACATACACACACGAAATGTAACAATACACGAGATCTATTTTCCCTCTGGATTCATAACAGTAACAGCACAGTCTTGTGCTCGTTGCGAGGGGTGACATGCTGACTCGCGATCTTCGCAGTAGACGCGCAAGAGAGAAATGCACATTTTATACGGATTACATAAGAAGAGAGTAGTAGGCTAGTCTGTTTTCTTTCGTTTTGAATTGTTCTGTTTAAAAGTATGTCTGTGAGGCAAGTAGCCTAGGTTAGGCTTCCTTTATACGCCGACTGTCGGTTCATATGAGACGAGACGAGCTCCAGTTCACGCGCTGGCGTTTCGTAATAATCTACCGTCTGCTATATTTAATTATTATGTATTAAATCCAGGCAATTGGTTGATAAAAAATAGATTGAAATTAAGATACAATTAATACAAAACGAAATTCATTTTAAAGAAAGGTTTTGTGCTTTCTGTTTAATGTTTTGTGAAAGTTTTAAAGCATCTTTTAGTGCCGCTTTCAGAGCGCTCACGTCCGTAACGAAAACTGTCATCGTAGTACCATTGTTTTTTCACTAAAATAAAAAAACACTAAAATAAAATAAAATAAAATGAATATTTTGTTCTGTGGAGAGACTGAAAGCCAACCTTCTTCATTCGATGCGTAGCCTAGTATTACTTTGGTTTGCGCAGTAATTCACATAATTACTAAACAATATTTTAGGCCTATAAAATTCAGCCCATATTAATGAGCATTTTCTAAGCTTAGAAAATGGACAACATTCATTTAATTCTAATCATAATGTAACATTATTGCGAAATTGATTTCTTATAGGCTATTTGCTATTAGTAGTCTATAGTAAATCCTTATGTTTTTATCCAACTAGGCTATGTGTGGGCCTTATGTAAAATACGGGACAAATCGGTCTGTTATTGATTTGATTTTACCCAGACTTTTGTTAAATCTTCAGGCATGGTTGCACAAACACCTGAATCAAAGATTGATGTTATGAACCAAATATTCAGGAACGGAGAGATTTATAGCACTGGACGTGATTACTGCAGTAACAAACCACGTTTCCACATTGATAATTCACGACGCATGCTTCAGTGTAGGCTATATTGAAGGGAAATGTGCAAAACTTTGTCTAAAATAATAATGATAACAGTGTGTGTTTATATTAAGGCGAGACATGGCAGGCAAAAACATAGTATTTTTTTTTTTTATGGTCAATTTGCTATTTTGGGATATTTGTCTTCATAACAGGTCTTCTTTCAGACTTGTGGTGAAAAAAAAAACGAAATATCACATTTAGCTCTTTTAGCCTACTACATTCGTCTGTTTGCGTCTGTAGATTTCTCATAAATTCAACAAAAGTTTGCGTTCTTAATCAGTGATGGCAGCTTCAGCCATTTGCAGCTATGAAAAGTTTGGCGGCTGCAGCAGCCATTTAGGTTTTGGCTGAAGCGGCTAGCCAGCCAATAACTTCACCAGCCAGCCATTATTCTCAAAACAAATGGCTTCGGGCTCTAGTGATGGTGACGATGTAAACTCAATTAGGCTACATTACATCTGTAAAATATTACACCTATGCACTTACTCAGTATGATTCTCGATCGCACTGAGCACTGCAGCCACATTCTAAAAAACAAAATAAAAAAACAGTTAGCACATTATCCAAAGTAAACTGATGGACAATTAATTGGTATAGATGCACACCCAGATAGCAAACAGTCATTGAAACTATGTTAAATCAACATTGTGTTGTCAACCTTAAGTCATTGAATCAACATCGGACTCTGATGTTGATTCTACATCATTTTGCACCTGTTTTAATATTGAAACAACATTGAAATCCAGTCCATAGATCAACGGAATTTCAATGGTATTTCAATTATCAGGAATATTGAAACAATGTTGAAATTTCAACTGAACTAAGGATCAACGTGATATCAATGGAATTTCAATCGTTTTTAAATGTTAATTTTAAATGTATAATGCCATAAATTAAATAGCCTGCTTTATCTACAACCAGGATGTTTAAAAGTAATGGAACATTTGAAATCGTGTATAAAACACTGAACACACCACACAAACAAATTCATTTGTATTAGCCTTTTTATTTAATTATTTGTACACTTTATTTACACTTCAATGTCCTCTGACGCCCGAATAGTTTGTCGTCCAGTCCCTCCTGCCCGGTCTGGCACATTGGGTGACGGCGGCTGTCCCCGTCTGCTGAGTAACCTAAAACAGAAAACAAAATTACAATGCAACAGTAGATGTTATATTTATTTGTATTGGTACATTCGTGCCGCAAGATGTTTCTATATCTAGTATGTGGGGCTAAGCCCCCCCAAGTTCCCCCTTGACGCCAGGGTTGCCAGGCTCTGTATAACAGTGCGCGCAAAAATCGTGATATCGCATAAGCACTAGTATAAAACGACTGTTATCATTTATGAAAACCAACACAACGGAGTTAACTGTATCGCACGCATATCGCAGCCCTGCTCGAGGATGGTCTAATCGGCATTTCCAGTTACAACTCGAGACAGTTCTGCATTGAATAAAGCAAAGTAAGTCATGTCTTCTGTGTAATTCTGGCCCGCCGCGGTCACACTTCTGTGGGTAGCGCTAGGTGGAGCACTGATAGCGTTGGTTTCGCCAGTGATCTCCGGCGGTCAGAATAAATAACGGTGCTGTGTTAATAGATTTCACGACCCTAGCAATGGGTACAGACATGTATTTTGAGCTACATATAAATAGACTGGACTCGGAGGTTTTGCTAACTTTATAACATAGAAGAGAACTACAAAGTAGGCCTCTATGCTATTTTTGGCAGATTTTGACACAGTGGTAAAACAAAAATCTATTTCAGTGACTGCAGCACTGCGTCGGTTACGTTAACAATCGGCCTAAAAGTATTTGATTTGGTACAATTCATTCATATCAAACATTAAGCAAGCTTACCTTTATGCTTGTGCCAGGGTCCAGAAATGAGCTGTGTCCGGTGCAGACGTGCACGTTGGTATAACACCCGTTGATCTCCCGGTCAACCAAAAATCTATTGATTTTCAATCCTATTTCCCGGTCAACTATATATCGATGCATTTTCAATCATATTTCCCGGTCAACTATATGTCGATGACTTTTCAACAACAGCGTTGTTTCCCGGTCAACTATAAATCAATGACTTTTTAACACATTCATCGATCGCCCGGTAAACCAAATATCAATGATTAATCAATCATAAAGATAACTATAGATCAATGTTGTTCCAATATCGTTGCCATCAACATTAATAACATCAGGTTTTCATCGAAAGGGTAATGGTGATTCAACATTAATTTTGCATTGAAATTTCAATATCAACCATAATGATGATTCAGATGAAAAAACAATGTTTATTCAATGTTGGCTTGCTGTCTGGGCAATGTATCTGTTGATGGACGGAGAAAACATCTATTGATCGCAGGGGCGGATCTACAGGGGGGCAAGGGGGGGTAGGTGCCCCCCCACTCTAGAGCCTTGCCCCCCCAGCTGCCCCCCTAACTTTGGTGATCCAAAAACTTGTAAAAACAACCCGCAAGCTTCTCAAAACAGTGAACTAAACGATACATTTACCAAAAGTGAACAATTACATTTTTATTAAAGCCCGTCCCCCCTGCCCCTCAAATACTTAGTACGTCCCTGATTCAAACGTGCAGAGCGGCGTTCGCTCAGTCTGGCTCACACACGCACACACACACACACACACACGGCAAGTCTGTTGCGGTGCGGTGTCCCTGCAACCCGACTGGAGAGACTGAGCTGCCCCAGAGCCTCTGAATGTGAAGTGAGTTTCCCCATGTGTAGTTAAACACATGTTTAACTTAAAGTTACATTTGTAATGAATGTATTGTATGCTAAAGACGATTCAGCATCAGCAAAAACAGCGAGTCTATTACGTTAGCCAAAATCAGCGTTCAAATCGCTCCCTCGTGATTTGTAAGAGCACTCTTCCCTTTGATTGGCCTAATTTTGATTTTAGTAAAGACAAGAACAGCTTAATAAAAAATATAAATTGTTTGTATCCATAACATTTACTGATGGTCGCTGTTACGCCGACGTTACGTTACAACACACAATACAGCCCATACAAAAATGTAATATATGGCCATATATGTACTTATATTTTAAATAGTATGACATATATCTATACATATATTTGACTTATCTGAGAACACAATATATGCCTATGACATATATCTATACATATATTTGACTTATCTGAGAACACAATATATGCCTGCAACATATATGAACATTTATGTGTCCAAACATGTGAAGAAAATATTTGAGTTCATCCATATATGATACCATATATCTGCATATATTACAGTATAGTATTGGTTTCTCACATATATGGACAACATTAAGTATAAATATGTGACATACATATTTGTTTTACACATATTTAATAAATGTATGTAAACTACTGATACTGATGCATTTTTAAAGCTGTGGCATATGGTTATGGTACTTTGTGGATTTTGTCAAAAATGACAAAGAAAAACTGCATTATTGTATTAAAAATACTATATTTGGTATATACAGACACAGCATCTCCAACTATATAGGCATTTAATTACAAGGTATTCAAATACACTCTCAGAAAAAAAATGTACACAGTACAAATAATGTTCCTCAAAGAACAGTTTTGTACCTTTTCAATAATAGTACCTTTAATGGTACAAAAACATCTGACTGTCTGTTTGGTACCTTTTAGGAAATGAAGGTACTTTTCTTCTCACATCCAAATTACTGTTTCATTCATGATTGGTTGATGTGTTGAGTATTTGGCATAGCAACAAGACGCTGATTGGCTGAAATCGCTTCAGCTACTGAATTTCCAAACTGACAACGGGAAGCAGACTAACGTTACACGACTGCAGCGCGGTCGAGTTTATTTTAAATATCAAACTTATCAAACTTGTAGAATACGACATTTAAAGGTGAGTTCTGACCATTTATGTTTATATTTAGTTCACAAGTCGAAAATAAAAAGGTTTCAGTCACTTATTTAGCGAGTTAAATTAGCTTTGCACCAAATGATTTTTAGCCATTTGATATGTATAAAGTTAACGTTACACTTTTTTATATTTTTAATATACTTATTGACTAGTATAAGTCATCGCGTGTACATTATGACGTTTTTTCTCCATTATCCACTATAAATGTTAACTTTGCTATTAGGCACAACAACATATGAACTGATTGGCGCTGCAGCCGTTATTGCATTTTCAAATAGACCGGAGAGCGGGAAGCCGATTAGCAGCACGAGCGCGGACCACCACAAATGGCTGCCCTCTTTATCGTCAGAAGAACTTTAGAGGCTGGACTCGAAATACAAGACAAAGATAAGAGGACACGCAAAGGTGGGTTTTATGTTTATGTTTAACCAATTAAAAATTTTTATAAAACGTTACAGCTACTCAACATGACAATAGCGAGTGTAAATAAGTTAGCTTAATGTACGAATCCAGTCGGTGATATTAGCCGTCTGCAAATATATTTAAAATCAATTGAGTTTCTGTGTCGTCGTAAGTTAACATTTAATACGTAATTGTTGTAAATGAATGCTCAACCAGAGGTGCCATGTTGGTGTATTTTACATTAGTCCACAATACTTTATGCCGTTGTTGAACAACGTGATTGAATGCCACCGAACAGTGCACAGATAGTTTATCACATTGTGTTTAAAGTGTAAATTGCAGGTTAACCACCACAACCGATTAATGTGTACATTAAAGTGCACAATATGGATATATTTAAAAATTTCTGTCTTAAAATGCGTTAAAATAGCATTTATTGGGGTTTCTTCAAAGGTAGCGTGTTTTTTACCGTAACTGGGTGATGATGTCATAACAGGGAGCTGCGGGCAGTAATGCACTCACTCTGTGTGTGCTGTTTGAGGGAGAATAAAACGATTTGCGGGACTCCCACAAACTAGAAATATCTGAATAGAACGTAAAAACTAATACATTTTTATTCATCTGTTGCAGAAAATCAATAAGAACATCTAAAACAAAATAGAAACGGTTTACAGGCAGAGTTTCTATTTCTAACATGTCAGCAGCGAGGAGCGATGTAGCCAATCACAGACATATGTGTTGATTTCTTGAACGCAATAATAGCCAATCAGAAGCATTTACGATAGATTCCCCTCACCGCTCAAAACAGACTTTTTGTTCAGTGCTGAATTCTGTATGCTGGCAAATCCTCTAATTATAACAAACATAGTGTAACGTTATATATTATGGAAGCTTCATTGATAATAACAGAGATGTGTGAGATCGCGATGAACTGATGTCAGCTTTAGGAATTATTATGGGATGCCAAGTCATGCCAAACCATGCACGCAGTAGCCCGCTTGCTTTTATGTTATAACAGTGGTTTGTGTGTTAATGCTTTAATAACAAACAATTGATCAGGAGGCGTTGGCTAACACGTAGGCTAACTTGAAAGTATTTGGAGGTACAGAAAAAAAAGTATTTTTGCGGGCGGGAGAAAGTAATATAAGAAAGTAGTTGAGCACGTCAGTTATAACGACACACGTATTCAAAAATAGCCGGGTTTAAACCGGGCTTGGGCTCATAATTACAGTTTATGTGTCGGGCCGGACTCGGACACAGCGGGCTCGGGTAACGTTAGGGTCTTGCTTGATGTTTTGGGCCGATCTAAGCTCTACCTCGGGTAAGTTATGCTAACACTTACAGGCACGAATCAGCCGTTTGTCCTTGGTGAACTTGTGGAGCCTCTCCCCCGTTTTTGATGTATTCGTACATCCCGCACAAGCACAATAGTTAACCATTTTCGCTAGCTAGGTCTCCAATATAACGTAACTCTAGGCTTGTAGCATAGACCGTAAAAGCTTGGAGTCCCTGTTATGACATCACGCCCAGCCTAGTGGAAGGAGGAGGCGTGGTTAAAAGCACTGTAAAACGAACCAACTTTTCATTATATTCAGCATTTGGTATAAAAAAATATAAAAAAAAACAATGGTGGGCGGTTCTTATCTTTATATTTAGTAAGCACATTGCATTATCTTCGTGAAAATTTTTACCTGCAATTTACACTTTAAATGAATGCGATTACCTGATTCTGCCCTAAGTCACATGTCATTAATTTTATCATAGAATTTTGTTGAAACTCAGCAAATGTGTCTTTGATTTTTAGATCATGAAGATGCTGGGAAAAACTGCCTGGTCTCACTGATCATCACACATCTGAGAGTCTGACTTCATCCTCAGCTGTGAGGCAAGTATCAGTACAATGGGTTATTTGTTAAGATTATTAATCTTAATCTTGTGACATTCTTTTTTCTGATGAGGTTGAATTTTTATTCCTAAGACAAAATGTTTGCCATAATGACAGTGATGTCAATCTTGATAAAGCACAGTAAAACTGCACTTCAAATGAAATCTGAAAGATTTCTGTCACTTAATTGAAAGTATATTCACAAAAAATGAAATGTAACATGCAAAATGGCAAAGCAATGTGTAAAATGGCAATGTATTTCTGTTTTTATATTTACATATTATACATGTGCAACATCTGGAGCAAAACAGTTATTCTAAATCAATAATATAATAAATTGGCATTACTACACTAGCTTTAACATAAAATTAAAACATACATTTGAACATTTTATAAGTTTAAAAATTACAATTAAAATGTATTCCAGAAATTAGATGTTTAACATGTTCAAGCAAATATTATAGCAAAATGATAATTTAAGTTATTTTTCCTAGTTGCATTTACACTCAAAGTTAAGGCACTTTATGCAATGATTGACAGGGCGGGGCTTTGATCGGCTCGGAATCCTTTTTTTAAATCCACATTGAATTTTGCTACGTTAATTGCGGGTATTTAATAAAAATGCAGTCGTAAGTGTCTTAACTGTGAGTGTGAATGCGGTTAAGAAAAATAGCATTTAAAATTATAATTTTGCTACAATTTTAGCTTGAACATGTTAAAGGGCAAAATTGTTCACCCCAAAATTTTAATTCTTTCATTAATTACTCAGCCTCATGTCGTTTCAAACCCGTAAGACTTTCGTTCATCTTTGGAACACAAATGAAGATCTTAATAATGAAATCTGAGAGCTTTCTGACTAGGCTTGGGTATCGAGTATCGAGTGGAACCGGGTCTTGCTTTACGATTTTCCCGGAATCGTTCAAAAGTTTAAATTTCGATTCCTAGTTTCGATTCCTAGTTTCGTTTCACAGTCCGCCGACCGGAAGAAACCGCTGAACACCAATGAAGAAGCGTCCACCAGAAGTGTTGGCATAACCGAGCGAAGCAACTCAAGAGTCGTCCTATGCTGCGTTCACTCAAGACGGGAATAGCATGTCAAATTCGCGCCTACCGCGTCTAGTTATACGCTTGAACACTTTGAATCCATTCGCGCGTCAAGAGCGGAATGACGTGCGTAAAAAAGTAGTATATAAACGGACATTATAAACTAAAAAAACGGGGCTGTCCCCATTCGCGCCGCAGGAATTGTTCACACGCATAACGCGTCTTTGCATTGACTTAACATGAAATCACTCGCGCCAGACGCTGGTGTGAACGCAGCATCAATGGATATGTTCCAAAAGTGCTCTCGACGGCGTTCAGAGCACAGGTTATTTTGCTGGTTGCTCTCTCCTCGCCAGATGACAAAGGTTGTTTCTTATTGTTCATTTGCTTTTCTGCACCAGGTTAGCATATGAGTGGAAGCACAGTAACATGTTTAAGTACCTGCAGCATCATACATCATGTGTAAATGTGCTTTCATGAGGTTTTCAAAAATAAAGCTCTCTTGAGGAAAGTGTAGTCTAATATTAATTAATCATCATTTAGAATATTTATATTCAAGTTCATAGATTTTTATATTTATATTGTAGTTGAAAACAGCCCTGTGAGAAATTCATAGTAAAGTTCATAAAAAGTAAAAGGTTAAAAGTTAAATTAAAATTGATGGAGAAGGTCATCTATTTCCTTCAGAAAGACCATTGGTTAGCAAGCTCATTTAAAATATCCTAAACTTTTTTGACCCTGCCTCTTAAAAGAATCGGAATCGAGAATCGTTAGGAACCGGAATCGAAACAAGGAATCGGAATTGGAATCGGAATCGTTAAAATTCAAACGATACCCAACCCTATTTCTGACCCCCATAGACAGCTAAGCAACTACCACTTTATTGTTTAAAAGGTTCATAAAGTGATCGTAAAACTAATCCACATGAATTGAGTGGTTTAGTCAAAATTTTGTGAAGACATGATCACTTCCTTTATGATGAACAGGTTGAATTTAGGCTTTTATTCACATAAGTATTCATCATTTCACACATCAGAAACGGTAAACGGAAGCTTAAGCATGTTCGCTTGACATGCGAGAACAAATGAGGTTTACTCTCGTGTGTTGCGCAGCACGTTTGAGAAAGGGGTTTGTTCTCACGTGTCAAGCATGTTCGGTTGAGCTTCTGTTTATGTTCGCTAATCAATGTTTAAATGTGAAGAAAAGACTCAATTAAATCTGTTCATCATATAAAGCAATCATGTCTCTTCCGAAAATTTGAACTAAACTGCTCAATTCAAATGGATTGGTCTTACTATCTCTTTATGAACTTTTTGAAGCATCAAAGTTTTAGTTGCTTAGACTGTCAGTGGAGGGACAGAAAGCTCTCGATTTCATTAAAAAGATCTTCATTTGTGTTCTGAAGATGAACAAAAGTCTTACAGGTTTGGAACGTCATGAGGGTGAATAATTAATGAAAGAGTTTTCATTTTTGGGTGAATTATCTCTAATCATTTTTGTAATACATTTTAATTGTGCAACTTGTACAAATTTTAAATGTATATGTTTAAATTATATGTTAAACAAGTGTAAGAAATGGCTAATTTAATTTATAGTATTGAATTTGAATTGTCACCCAAACATTGCACATATGGTATGGAAAATGTCAATTTAAATAAGAAATAAATTGCCATTTTATATATTACATTGCTATTTTCCATATTACATTTCTGTATGCTACCATACTAAAAAGATCGTAAAATAATTTGAATCGAACAGGGGTGCGTTTCCCAAAACCATCGTTGCTAACTAAAGTAGCAACTTTGATGGTTGCAATGCAGTTTCCCATTGCCAACCATCCAAGTTGCTAACAGGTTAGCAACGATGGTTTTGGGAAACGCACCCCTGTTTAGTCCAAATTTAGGGTCAGAGCAGTAGTTGCATAGCTGTCAATGGAAGGACAGAAAACTTTCCCATTTCATTAAAAGATCTTCATTTGTGTTCCAAAGATAAACTAAAGTCTTACAGGTTTGAAACTACATGAAGGTGAATAATTAATGACAGAATTTCCATTTTTGGGTGAACTAACCCTTTATTTACTAGCCCATACAAAAAATGTAATATATGGCCTATATGTACTTATATTTTAAATAGTATGACATTATCTATACATATATTTTGACTTTCTGAGAACACAATATATGCCTGATGACATATATCTATACTATATTTGACTATCTGAGAACACCATATATGCCTGCAACATATTATGAACATTTTATGTGTCCAAAAACATCATGTGAAGAAAATAATTGCAGTTCATTCCATATATTGATACCATATATCTGCTAATTACAGTATAGTATTGGTTTCTCACATATTATGGACAACATTAAGTATAAATATGTGACATACATATTTGTTTTACACCATATTTAATAAATGTATTGTAAACTACTGATACTGATGCATTTTTATAAGCTGTGGGCATCCTGGTTATTGGTATTTGTGGATTTTGTCCAAAAATGACAAAGAAAAAACTGCATTATTGTATTTTAAAAATACTATATATTTATGTATTACAGACACAGCATCTCCAACTATATAGGCATTTATTACAAGGTATTCAATTACACTTCTCAGATAAAAAAAATGCTACACGAGTACAAATAATGTTCCTCAAAGAACAAGTTTTGTACCTTTTCAATAATGTACCTTTAATGGTACAAAAAAACATCTGACTGTCTGTTTTGGTTACCTTTTAGGAAATGAAGGTAACTTTTCTTCTCACATCCAAATTACTGTTTCATTCATGATTGGTTGATGTGTTGAGTATTTGGCATAGCAACAAGACGCTGATTGGCTGAAATCGCTTCAGCTACTGAATTTCCAAACTGACAACGGGAAGCAGACTAACGTTACACGACTGCAGCGCGGTCGAGTTTATTTTAAATATCAAACTTATCAAACTTGTAGAATACGACATTTAAAGGTGAGTTCTGACCATTTATGTTTATATTTAGTTCACAAGTCGAAAATAAAAAGGTTTCAGTCACTTATTTAGCGAGTTAAATTAGCTTTGCACCAAATGATTTTTAGCCATTTGATATGTATAAAGTTAACGTTACACTTTTTTATATTTTTAATATACTTATTGACTATAAGTCATCGCGTGTACATTATGACGTTTTTTCTCCATTATCCACTATAAATGTTAACTTTGCTATTAGGCACAACAACATATGAACTGATTGGCGCTGCAGCCGTTATTGCATTTTCAAATAGACCGGAGAGCGGGAAGCCGATTAGCAGCACGAGCGCGGACCACCACAAATGGCTGCCCTCTTTATCGTCAGAAGAACTTTAGAGGCTGGACTCGAAATACAAGACAAAGATAAGAGGACACGCAAAGGTGGGTTTTATGTTTATGTTTAACCAATTAAAAATTTTTAAAACGTTACAGCTACTCAACATGACAATAGCGAGTGTAAATAAGTTAGCTTAATGTACGAATCCAGTCGGTGATATTAGCCGTCTGCAAATATATTTAAAATCAATTGAGTTTCTGTGTCGTCGTAAGTTAACATTTAATACGTAATTGTTGTAAATGAATGCTCAACCAGAGGTGCCATGTTGGTGTATTTTACATTAGTCCACAATACTTTATGCCGTTGTTGAACAACGTGATTGAATGCCACCGAACAGTGCACAGATAGTTTATCACATTGTGTTTAAAGTGTAAATTGCAGGTTAACCACCACAACCGATTAATGTGTACATTAAAGTGCACAATATGGATATATTTAAAAATTTCTGTCTTAAAATGCGTTAAAATAGCATTTATTGGGGTTTCTTCAAAGGTAGCGTGTTTTTTACCGTAACTGGGTGATGATGTCATAACAGGGAGCTGCGGGCAGTAATGCACTCACTCTGTGTGTGCTGTTTGAGGGAGAATAAAACGATTTGCGGGACTCCCACAAACTAGAAATATCTGAATAGAACGTAAAAACTAATACATTTTTATTCATCTGTTGCAGAAAATCAATAAGAACATCTAAAACAAAATAGAAACGGTTTACAGGCAGAGTTTCTATTTCTAACATGTCAGCAGCGAGGAGCGATGTAGCCAATCACAGACATATGTGTTGATTTCTTGAACGCAATAATAGCCAATCAGAAGCATTTACGATAGATTCCCCTCACCGCTCAAAACAGACTTTTTGTTCAGTGCTGAATTCTGTATGCTGGCAAATCCTCTAATTATAACAAACATAGTGTAACGTTATATATTATGGAAGCTTCATTGATAATAACAGAGATGTGTGAGATCGCGATGAACTGATGTCAGTTTTAGGAATTATTATGGGATGCCAAGTCATGCCAAACCATGCACGCAGTAGCCCGCTTGCTTTTATGTTATAACAGTGGTTTGTGTGTTAATGCTTTAATAACAAACAATTGATCAGGAGGCGTTGGCTAACACGTAGGCTAACTTGAAAGTATTTGGAGGTACAGAAAAAAAAGTATTTTTGCGGGCGGGAGAAAGTAATATAAGAAAGTAGTTGAGCACGTCAGTTATAACGACACACGTATTCAAAAATAGCCGGGTTTAAACCGGGCTTGGGCTCATAATTACAGTTTATGTGTCGGGCCGGACTCGGACACAGCGGGCTCGGGTAACGTTAGGGTCTTGCTTGATGTTTTGGGCCGATCTAAGCTCTACCTCGGGTAAGTTATGCTAACACTTACAGGCACGAATCAGCCGTTTGTCCTTGGTGAACTTGTGGAGCCTCTCCCCCGTTTTTGATGTATTCGTACATCCCGCACAAGCACAATAGTTAACCATTTTCGCTAGCTAGGTCTCCAATATAACGTAACTCTAGGCTTGTAGCATAGACCGTAAAAGCTTGGAGTCCCTGTTATGACATCACGCCCAGCCTAGTGGAAGGAGGAGGCGTGGTTAAAAGCACTGTAAAACGAACCAACTTTTCATTATATTCAGCATTTGGTATAAAAAAATATAAAAAAAAACAATGGTGGGCGGTTCTTATCTTTATATTTAGTAAGCACATTGCATTATCTTCGTGAAAATTTTTACCTGCAATTTACACTTTAAATGAATGCGATTACCTGATTCTGCCCTAAGTCACATGTCATTAATTTTATCATAGAATTTTGTTGAAACTCAGCAAATGTGTCTTTGATTTTTAGATCATGAAGATGCTGGGAAAAACTGCCTGGTCTCACTGATCATCACACATCTGAGAGTCTGACTTCATCCTCAGCTGTGAGGCAAGTATCAGTACAATGGGTTATTTGTTAAGATTATTAATCTTAATCTTGTGACATTCTTTTTTCTGATGAGGTTGAATTTTTATTCCTAAGACAAAATGTTTGCCATAATGACAGTGATGTCAATCTTGATAAAACACAGTAAAACTGCACTTCAAATGAAATCTGAAAGATTTCTGTCACTTAATTGAAAGTATATTCACAAAAAATGAAATGTAACATGCAAAATGGCAAAGCAATGTGTAAAATGGCAATGTATTTCTGTTTTTATATTTACATATTATACATGTGCAACATCTGGAGCAAAACAGTTATTCTAAATCAATAATATAATAAATTGGCATTACTACACTAGCTTTAACATAAAATTAAAACATACATTTGAACATTTTATAAGTTTAAAAATTACAATTAAAATGTATTCCAGAAATTAGATGTTTAACATGTTCAAGCAAATATTATAGCAAAATGATAATTTAAGTTATTTTTCCTAGTTGCATTTACACTCAAAGTTAAGGCACTTTATGCAATGATTGACAGGGCGGGGCTTTGATCGGCTCGGAATCCTTTTTTTAAATCCACATTGAATTTTGCTACGTTAATTGCGGGTATTTAATAAAAATGCAGTCGTAAGTGTCTTAACTGTGAGTGTGAATGCGGTTAAGAAAAATAGCATTTAAAATTATAATTTTGCTACAATTTTAGCTTGAACATGTTAAAGGGCAAAATTGTTCACCCCAAAATTTTAATTCTTTCATTAATTACTCAGCCTCATGTCGTTTCAAACCCGTAAGACTTTCGTTCATCTTTGGAACACAAATGAAGATCTTAATAATGAAATCTGAGAGCTTTCTGACTAGGCTTGGGTATCGAGTATCGAGTGGAACCGGGTCTTGCTTTACGATTTTCCCGGAATCGTTCAAAAGTTTAAATTTCGATTCCTAGTTTCGATTCCTAGTTTCGTTTCACAGTCCGCCGACCGGAAGAAACCGCTGAACACCAATGAAGAAGCGTCCACCAGAAGTGTTGGCATAACCGAGCGAAGCAACTCAAGAGTCGTCCTATGCTGCGTTCACTCAAGACGGGAATAGCATGTCAAATTCGCGCCTACCGCGTCTAGTTATACGCTTGAACACTTTGAATCCATTCGCGCGTCAAGAGCGGAATGACGTGCGTAAAAAAGTAGTATATAAACGGACATTATAAACTAAAAAAACGGGGCTGTCCCCATTCGCGCCGCAGGAATTGTTCACACGCATAACGCGTCTTTGCATTGACTTAACATGAAATCACTCGCGCCAGACGCTGGTGTGAACGCAGCATCAATGGATATGTTCCAAAAGTGCTCTCGACGGCGTTCAGAGCACAGGTTATTTTGCTGGTTGCTCTCTCCTCGCCAGATGACAAAGGTTGTTTCTTATTGTTCATTTGCTTTTCTGCACCAGGTTAGCATATGAGTGGAAGCACAGTAACATGTTTAAGTACCTGCAGCATCATACATCATGTGTAAATGTGCTTTCATGAGGTTTTCAAAAATAAAGCTCTCTTGAGGAAAGTGTAGTCTAATATTAATTAATCATCATTTAGAATATTTATATTCAAGTTCATAGATTTTATATTTATATTGTAGTTGAAAACAGCCCTGTGAGAAATTCATAGTAAAGTTCATAAAAAGTAAAAGGTTAAAAGTTAAATTAAAATTGATGGAGAAGGTCATCTATTTCCTTCAGAAAGACCATTGGTTAGCAAGCTCATTTAAAATATCCTAAACTTTTTTGACCCTGCCTCTTAAAAGAATCGGAATCGAGAATCGTTAGGAACCGGAATCGAAACAAGGAATCGGAATTGGAATCGGAATCGTTAAAATTCAAACGATACCCAACCCTATTTCTGACCCCCATAGACAGCTAAGCAACTACCACTTTATTGTTTAAAAGGTTCATAAAGTGATCGTAAAACTAATCCACATGAATTGAGTGGTTTAGTCAAAATTTTGTGAAGACATGATCACTTCCTTTATGATGAACAGGTTGAATTTAGGCTTTTATTCACATAAGTATTCATCATTTCACACATCAAGAAACGGTAAACGGAAGCTTAAGCATGTTCGCCTTTGACATGCAGGAACAAATGAGTGGTTTACTCTCTGTGTGTTGCGCAGCACGTTTGAGAAAGGGTTTGTTCTCAACGTGTCAAGCAATGTTCGGTGAGCTTCTGTTTATGTTCGCTAATTCAATTGTTTAAATGTGAAAAAAGACTCAATTAAATCTGTTCATCATATAAAGCAATCATGTCTCTTCCGAAAATTTGAACTAAACTGCTCAATTCAAATGGATTGGTCTTACTATCTCTTTATGAACTTTTTGAAGCATCAAATTTTAGTTGCTTAGACTGCAGTGGAGGGACAGAAAGCTCTCGATTTCATTAAAAGATCTTCATTTGTGTTCTGAAGATGAACAAAAGTCTTACAGGTTTGGAACGTCATGAGGTGAATAATTAAGAAAGAGTTTTCATTTTTGGGTGAATTATCTCTAATCATTTTGTAATACATTTAATTGTGCAACTTGTACAAATTTTAAATGTATATGTTTAAATTATATGTTAAACAAGTGTAAGAAATGGCTAATTTAATTTATAGTATTGAATTTGAATTGTCACCCAAACATTGCACATATGGTATGGAAAATGTCAATTTAAATAAGAAATAAATTGCCATTTTATATATTACATTGCTATTTCCATATTACATTTCTGTATGCTACCATACTAAAAAGATCGTAAAATAATTTGAATCGAACAGGGTGCGTTTCCCAAAACCATCGTTGCTAACTAAAGTAGCAACTTTGATGGTTGCAATGCAGTTTCCCATTGCCAACCATCCAAGTTGCTAACAGGTTAGCAACGATGGTTTTGGGAAACGCACCCCTGTTTAGTCCAAATTTAGGGTCAGAGCAGTAGTTGCATAGCTGTCAATGGAAGGACAGAAAACTTTCCCATTTCATTAAAAGATCTTCATTTGTGTTCCAAAGATAAACTAAAGTCTTACAGGTTTGAAACTACATGAAGGTGAATAATTAATGACAGAATTTCCATTTTTGGGTGAACTAACCCTTTATTTACTAAAAATATTGTCCATGGGACTTGTTTGTCTTATTGTTTTAGTGAACATCTTGTCTTTCACCATACAGTAGCCCTAGCTCTACTCTGCACATTCAAGAGTGCATGATAAATCCTGTTCACAATGGCCGTTCTGAAATTATTCTAAAGTTAAAGCAATATTTTTGAGCTTATATTATAGAAGTGCAAAGTATGGAGAGGAAAACTGTAAAATAGGGCTGCAGCTAACATTTTACTCTTCTGGGTATTTTAAATGAAGCTTTAAGTGAATCATTTAAAACTGTTTTTTTGTGGAAAATGTAGAAATGCAGAAAGTTTGTTTTTTTTTTGTTGGTAAAACTGTTGTTTTCTTATCTGCATTTCAGTTCTTCCAGAAATGGGTCGAATGCATGCTGTGGTTGATTAAATCTGTTTCCAGGATTCCTTAAAGGTATAGTTCAGCTAAAAAATTTAATTCTGTCATTAATTATGCACCTTCATGTCGTTCCAAACCCGTAAGACCATCGTTTATCTTCAGAACACAAATAAAGATATTTTTTATAAACTCCAAGAGCTTTCTGTTCCTCCACTTGTAGCCTGCGCAACTAATACATCCAAGCCCCAGAAAGGTAAAGACACCAGTAAAGTAATCCATGTGACTCCAGTGGTTTAACCTCAATTTTATGAAGCGATGCAAGTGCTTTGTTTTGCGATAATTAAAAAAAACATAATTTACCTCTATATTTACAAAATTATATTATCTAAAGCACATTCACGGAACAACACCCGGTCCTGAGTCAACACAATACGCATGTGTCGTAGTGCTCTCCCTAATGGATTGCATTGCTACTGGTTAGTAATTTTGTAAATAAAGTGGTAAGTTGTGGTGGGGTTTTTTGTGCAAAAAACAAAGCACCTGCATTGCTTCATAAAATGGTTTAAAGCACTGCAGTCACATGGATTACTTCAATGATGTCTTTCCTATCGTTCTGGGCCTTGAATGTGTTAGTTGCATTGCTCCCAATGAAGGGACAGAAAGCTCAGAATTTCATTAAAAATATCTTCATTTGTGTTCCGAAGATGAACAAAGGTCTTATAGGTGTGAAATGACATAATGGTGAGTAATTGACTAAAAAATTGTAATTTTTGGGTGAACTAACCCTTAAAGCAAAATTGTCCAATGTGTTGAGGTTGGCTAAGCTGAAACCTGTTATAGAAGCACAGTACATGGATGACAAATGAGATGTTGCAGGATTTGTAGTTCACCCAAACAATGAAACAGTTGATGGGCCCCATTGACTTTCATAGTTTGAATAAAATAGAAAATAGCAACAAATTCTATGGAAGTCAATGGGGCACATCAACTGTTTAATTTTTAAAGAACTCAAACAGGTTTAGAACAACTTGAGGGCGAGTAAATGACAGAATTTTCAGTTCTAGGTGAACTATCCCTTTAAGTCTAGAGGCCAAATTTTAGCAAATTTGACACAGTTAAGGTACAAAGGGGCTTGTCACTGGGGTGGTACCTTAAAGGATCAAATTTGTACCTTTGATAAAAGTACAACATTGTACAAAGAAACAAAAGGTACATTTTGGTTGTACACAAAAAGGTACACAAACCCAGTGACAAGGATTTGTACCTTTGGTACAAAATTGTACCTTTTTTCTGAGAGTGTATATGATATAAAACAGTACATTATATTTGTATCCCTAATATAAGTGAAAGTATGTACTATGGAAATAAGTACATATATGCATGTATACATATATGTATCCCTAATATAAGTGAAAGTATGTACTATGAAAATAAGTACATATATGCATGTATACATATATGCGTCTTACATATATTTAACATTTATGTGCATATACGGGAAAATATATGGCACTTACATGAAAACGGCCATTTTTGCTATATTTTGAAATATATGTTTCATATATGTCTATGTATTTTACATATATGAATTTTACATATATTCTCATATAGGCAGCAGACATACATGGGCACTGACATTATATATGTAATTTACATATATTTACATATATTACATTTCTGTATGGGAGTGCCAGTTAGGAGATCGATCATTTGATTTAGCTAAGCAAATCCAATTCCTCTCAGATATCACAGCAATGAAACCAGGTTAAAACTGGGGAAATAACTAATAAAATCAGGATTATTATATTAAGTAGTCTACTGATTGATCGGTAGACCGCGTCACCGCGAGTATCTGTTTATGGCCCATAAAGACCGCACGCATTTACTGATACACTCAATGAACGGATGCACCTAATACAAATAAAACATCTCCAGTTTACTAGCAGAGCATTCATTTAGTCCGCTCTTAAATAAGAGATCAAGCGCTAAAATGTTTTGTTTTTGAACTAAAGCTGAGCGCTCATGTCCGCTGCTATCAGTGTCATGGATACACTGTTCTCCTGTGGCGGCGCGCATGCAGTCTTCACTCGGACGTGCTCTTCAATCTATCAGTTGCGGACACTATTCATTCTGGTGAAATCACAAAATAAACTGCACACAAATGTGTGTCCTATATACGTGTGTGCTTGATATAGACTGTAACCACTGATGAACATATTCGGTTTTGATGAGAGAAAAAAAACTATACAGAGGGCGGATTAGAACCCGTAACTTCTGACACGCTTTGCAAAAGTTCTGCCACTAGACCACTGAAGTACTCAAACAAAATATGCGGATCGATATATTTCACTAAATAATTATAACCTAAGCAGTTATTTAAAAATTTTACACGGCCTACACGAATGTTAGGATATTGTGAGGTAATATTTCCTATGTCAAAAGCTAGCCAAAACTAGGCAAAATATAGTCTGAAAATTCATTTGAGCTCTATGATCAGAAAAGGAATTACAAACACTGAACAACTTACTCTGAGCTTGTATCCTCGGCGGGGTAAATTCGTTCTTCAAAATGCAGCCGTTCGTTCTTCAAAATGCAGCCGTTCGTCGTCCGAGTTTCAAATTCATCTGAGGAAAAGGTGAATTCTTCCCCGCTGTCCATAATCCTCTGAAGGAGTAGCGTGTTGCCATCCTCAAAACGAGATCATCGAGATCAAACGAAATTATTAAAATTAATGACTTATTAATAATCTTACGAGATTATTAAAATAAATGACTTCATTTAAAAGAAGAGGATTTCAGCTTCATAAAGAGAAATCTCTCGTATCTCTGTGACAAGTATTGACAGAGTTACAGTTAATTTTTCGGACGCGTTTCAGAATGGACCTCACTGACAGAGAGGCAAAACGCGCATCATGTTTATTTTTCTTCATTTGACGAAAAGCACAACACTTTGTTTTTATTGTGAGTACCCACACAAAAAATAGACACTTAACAGGATCTAATGATGTACAACACTTATATGTAAGATCAAAATCAACAGAGTAATTTGATTCTCTTTTGCACTGATAAGAAAAAAAATAGAGTGCGACGGCCAGAGGGTTAAAGGGATACTCTACTGGTTTTTCATATTAAACTATGTTATTCCCTTAACTAAGACGAGTTGAGACATACCTCTCTCGTCTCAGTGCGTGCAATAAATCGCTCAGTTTTGCGGCGAAACTTTGTTAGCACTTAGCTTAGCCCAGTTCATTCAATATGTGCCAAGCAGAGAAGCGACCAAACACCTCCAATGGGAAACACCAATGGGTGTTTCCGTCAATAGAACACGTTGGTTCTATTGACGGAAATGAGAGGGAGGAGGAGAGGGAGCGGGGGCCGGTGAGAGGATTTTTCACGAGTGATGATATTACTGTGCCGAGTCGAAGTGCTCCCAAGCACTTGCTATGGTATTCCGCCATACAATATAGTTATCCATTTTACATGGTAACGTTTTATTTTGTGTCACCGTACTAGGTCGAGTTACACTACTCGAGTAACTGTATTTAAATAGGGAAAATGTGGAGATGTTTGGTCGTTTCTCTGCTTGGCACATATTGAATGAACTGGGCTAAGCTAAGTGCCAACAAAGTTTCGCCGCAAAACAGAGCGATTTAGTGCACACACTGAGACGAGAGAGGTATGTATCAACTCATCTTAGTTAAGGGAATAACACAGTTTAATGTGAAAAACCAGTAGAGTATCCCTTTAAGAAAATTTAAGAAAATTCGGAAAATTGAAATAGTCTGGCGAGGTGGGGCCACGGGTTGGCACATTCCTGGGACCTGCTGGTTTGATCTATGGATTCGTCTCTTATCTAAATCTGACCACGGAGTTGACTTTGGCGGAAAGCTGAAGGTGATTGCTGATAGGCTGTCCCAATCAGTGGCGCCTGCACAATCCAATCACGTTAAAGAGGGAAACAACAAATTGAGGGTTTCCGAGATTTTTCTTTTTTCCTTTTTTTTTTTTTTTTTTAGAAGTAGTAACGGGTACTCACTAGCCTGACTTCGTCATACTCATATTCTAGTCAGAACATGAGTCTGATACTGGTCCATAGGGCTTTGATTATGAGGCGTGTCTTAACCGAACCAGGAAAAACAACAACTCTACACTCAATTGGATACTTACAACCAATCAGAGGAACGCAATAAGTGACGTATGTTGAGCAACGCATAGTTATCAACAGAACTCAACTGCACGATCTCTGGAAAAAGTATGAAAAAAATGAGTGTTAACGATCTTTGCCGGTGTTGCAAAAAGAATTTAAGGATTCGCATAGTATAGCCCTACTTGCATGCAAACACGAAAAGCATTTTTGAAAGAAATACGTTTGATGACGTGATGATTACGTATTGGATGGATTATCTGTCCATCATCGTATAAAGCCCGCCCTGGCAATTTGATTGGCCCGACGATTTCTGAACCGGCCATAATTCCTCTTCATGGTTCCCTGAAAGGGAACTAAAGACATTTTGTCACCCTGCCATATTCCTTGCATGCCTGTGATCGACTTTCTTTAGCCTATCCAAAGCTAGCGCTGTTTGTTCTGGGTGTGCTTTATAGTTTTCTGGTCATGATGTCACCTTGTCACCTGCCTATGATGTTCCATCACACCATTAGACTGATTTCACACATGCTTCACGATGCAATCAGGCAAAGGCGTTTCCACAGCATCTTCTTCCCTTTCAGGGAACGTCTCGGGTTACGTATGTAACCCTTGTTCCCTGAGAAGGGAACGAGACACTGCATCGGTGACGACACTAGGGGAACGCCCTTCAGCGTAGCGCGTCTGAATTTATGAATGAAACCGAATCCAATCCTATTGGCGTTGCGTGATGACGTAGGGTGTGACGGCATATGCGGATGTACACAAAGGCACGCCGGCACACGGAAGATGTCAGCTTTTGCTATGAAGCAAGTGCTCCAGGCGGGGTGAGGTGTGGCGAACCGATGCAGTGTCTCGTTCCCTTCTCAGGGAACAAGGGTTACATACGTAACCCGAGACGTTCCCTTTCGAGGAACTCGAACTGCATCGGTGACGACACTAGGGGAACGAGATACCCACTATACCACAACGAACCCCGCTTCATCCTAGTGTGAAGCTGTCTTCAGGCACAACTTAGGACGAAAGCACTCGTGCACCGGGTGTAGAGGGAAGGTCCAGACTGTAAAACCTCATGAATGTGTGCGGAGTGGCCCAGCCAGCCGCCTCACATATGTCATGGATAGAAACCCCTGAAAGGAGGGCTCTAGAGGACGCCATGCCTCTGGTGGAGTGAGCCCTCACGGCCATAGGTGAAGGCAAATTGCGCACCTGATAGGCCAGGGAAATGGTCTGAACGATCCAGTTGCTGATGGTATGCTTAGAGGCGGGAAGCCCCTTCTTGGGCGACCCAAAACACACCAGCAACTGGTCCGACTTCCGCCATGAGGAGGACCTCTGTATATAACATAGCAGTGCTCTGACAGGGCAGAGCAGGTGAAGTCTCTCCTCATCCGCCGTCACATGAGGTGGAGGATGAAAGGCCTGCAGAACCACAGGCCGTGCCACATTCGATGGCACCTTGGGCAAATAGCCGGGCCTGGGATGCAAGATGGCCTTAATGTTGCCTGGAGCAAACTCCAAGCACTCGTTGGAAATAGAGAGCGCCTGAAGGTCTCCTACCCTCCTCAGAGAAGTAATGGCCAACAAAAAGACCAACTTAAACGTAAGGTTCTTGGCCTCAGCCGACTCCAATGGTTCAAAGGGGGCCTCGGCCAGCCCTTCGAGAACCACCGCCAGGTCCCAAGAGGGAACCCTGGTGCGAGCCACAGGTCTCATCCTCCAGGCTCCACGGAGGAAACGTATGACCAAGTGATGCCTCCCCAGAGGGCCATCACTCAGAGGAGCGTGGAAAGCCGCAATGGCAGCCACATAAACCTTGAGTGTGGATGGGGTAAGCCCGGCAGAAAAGCGGTCTTGAAGGAACTCCAGCACTGAAGCCACTGGGCAGTGAACTGGGTCCAGATCACGCTCTCTGCACCAAGTGGAAAACACATTCCACTTAAGGCCGTATAGCTTCCTCGTGGAGGGAGCTCTGGAAGTGAGTATGGTTTCAACCACTTCTGTTGACAGGCCGGCTTCTAGGTACTGTGCCCCCTCAGGGGCCAGACCCACAGTTTCCACAGCTCGGGCCGAGGGTGGAGAACTGAGCCCCCTGCCTGAGACAACAGGTCCCTCCTCAGAGGGATCTGCCACGGCGGGCCTGCCAGAAGCAGGATGATGTTCGAAAACCATACTCGGGCCGGCCAAAACGGGGCTACTAATAGTAGCTGACCCCGTCCTGACGGACCCTTTCCAGAACTGCTGGGAGCAGAGCGATTGGGGGAAAGGCATACAGACGCAGCCTTGGCCACGTCTGCACGATGGCATCCAACCCCAGCGGGGCTGGATGTGTGAGGGAGAACCACAGTGGACAGTGTGTCGTCTCTCGAGACGCAAATAGGTCCACTTCCACTGGGCCAAACCTCTCGCATATTAACTCCACCACCTCGGGGTGGAGTCTCCATTCCCCGGGCCTCAGCCCCTGCCTCGACAGCATGTCTGCTCCCAGGTTCTGGTCCCCCGGCACATACATCGCCCTGAGAGACGACAGTCTCCGCTGGGACCACAGGAGGATCTGATGCGCCAGTCTGCACAGAGGGCGCGATCTCAGACCCCCCTGACGGTTTAAGTAAGAAACCACCGACATGTTGTCGGATCTTACTAGGACATGGCGACCATGGAGGTCTGGCAGAAAGCTCCTCAGAGCTCGGAACACCGCCAACATCTCTAGGCAATTTATGTGCCAAGAGGAATGATGGTCCTGCCAGAGACCTCTCGTAAAGTGGCCGTCCATGACCGCGCCCCAGCCCGAGAGGGAGGCGTCTGTCGAAATAGATATCCGGCGACATGACGCTCCCAGCCTGGGACCCTGGGACAAGAACCAAGGCTTCTTCCAAATTGATAGGGAACGAAGGCATCTGCGCGTAACCCTTATCAAGCGGAATTGATTCCCCCTCGGGGAAAACCCCTTGGCTCTTAACCACCACTGTAGAGCTCTCATGTGTAGCAGGCCAGAAGGTATCACGCTGGACGCTGCTGCCATGAGACCCAACACTCTCTGAAAGTGTTTGACAGTGATGGTTTGGCCTAGCTTTATCCTGGACACTGAGGTCAGGATAGACTCGACCCGAGCAGGAGACAATCGTGCCCGCATCGTGACTGAGTCCCACACCACTCCCAGGAACGTGGTTCTCTGGGCTGGTGTCAACACGCTCTTCTTCGTGTTGAGTCTCAACCCCAGTCTTTGGATGTGGGCGAGGACGACATCTCGATGCCGAATCGCCAGCTCTCTCGACTGGGCCAATATTAGCCAGTCGTCGATGTAATTGAGCACCCTGATACCCTCGAGCCTCAGGGGTGCTAGAGCTGCATCCATACACTTGGTAAAAGTGCGAGGGGAGAGTGCTAGGCCGAATGGAAGAACCCGATATTGGTAAGCTTCGCCCCCGAAAGCAAACCTCAGGAACTTCCTGTGAGATGGAAGGATGGAGATGTGAAAATAAGCGTCTTTTAGATCTATCGTGACAAACCAATCCTCGGATTGGATTTGACTCACGATGGTGGGAATAGTGAGCATCTTGAACCTGAATCTCCTCAGAGACCGATTCAGATGCCTTAGATCTAAAATTGGACGCAACCCTCCATCCTTCTTGGGAACTATGAAGTACCGGCTGTAGAACCCGGACTCCCTGACTGGTGGGGAAACATGCTCTATGGCCCCTTTTTCCAGCAGCGAGCGAACTTCTTGTTCCAACACCAGACCCTGCTCTGGGTGCACGGCTGTCCGAACCACCCCATTGAATTTTGGTGGGCGGACCCGGAACTGCAGTCTGTACCCAATTTCTACAGTGCGCAGGACCCATGGCGAAATATTTGCGAGGTTTTGCCATGCCTCTGCAAAATTCGCCAAGGGAACCAGCCCCTCGGGGCTGGTGTCCGGTGTTTTGTGTGAGTCCTTGACGGCACCCTGAAGCGGAGGACCGGCAGGAGAAAACCGACAATGAGTCACAATGCGCGAGCTCGAACGCTGTCTGTCTGCAAGCCTTTGGGGCAGACAGATGGGCGTGAGTTCGCTGGGAGCTGGCGTGTCCCGAAGCGTCAGAGACGGCGGGATACTGACGCCAACCCTCTGAGGGCCCGACGAGAGAGGGGACCTCAGTCGCTCTCTCTCGGGGGGGGCGGCCCTTTGAGGCCTCAGAGAAACTAGGACCTCTTCCCCTTAGCCTTCCTAAGCTGAATAACGGTCCTCAGATCCGTCTTCTCAGGAGGCTGAGGGTGTGAGCGTCGACCAGATTCCCAAGCTCTATGAGGGGGAGCTCTGGAAGCAACGCTCGCCTTCTGTGCCTGGCGGTAAGAGGAAGAGGAGGGCTGCTGTGGCTGCTCCTTAGCAGCCGCCCTCCTAGACCTTGAACGACGAGGGAGATACCGCTTAAAAGCTTCACCCTGCTTCTTTGCATCTTCAAACCTGTCCACTACAGCGTTAACAGCCTCACCAAATAGACCTGAGACTGAAACGGGTGCATCAAGAAGGAAGCTCCTATCCTTCTCCTTGATGCCCGACAGGTTGAGCCACAGATGTCTCTCCGTGGTCACCATAGCAGACATGGAGCGACCGATGGCACGGGCCGTCTCCTTGGTAACCCGGAGCGACAAATCTGTGGCTCTGCGAAGCTCAGCGATATCATCTGGAGATGGACCCTCACCTTGGTCTAGATCTCTTAAAAGATCGGCTTGGTACGCCTGCAAAATGGCCATTGTGTGCAGGCTCGCACCAGCTCGACCCGCTGCCATATACGCCCTGCCCACCAAAGCAGATGTGGTGCGGCAAGGTTTAGAAGGCAATGCTGGTGACTTCAGGGATGATGCAAGGTCGGGTGAAAGGTAGCTGGCTAGTGCTTCCTCAACCCGAGGCATCATCCCGTATCCCTTATCCCTAACCCCAATTACATCACTGTAATTTAGCATCGGGGGGTTAGACAGGCGCGATGAATATGGCCTGTTCCAGGATTTACACAACTCGTTGTGCAAATCTGGGAAGAAAGGGAGAGACCGGCGTGGAGGATGCGTGCGGTGCTGCAGGAAGCGCTCATCAAGTTTGCTCTTTGTACGCGCTTCCTGCTGTTCTTGTGGCCAAGAAATATCAAGCTTGGCCACAGCCCGCGTCAAAACCTCCACCAACTCACTATAGTTCGGTGCCGGCTGAACAGGATGGTGTGTGAGAATATGATCCTCATCCCCAACACTCATCACGTCTAATTCCTCAGAATTAGACAGCTGTAGAACTGCAATATCATCCTGATCGGGAGAAGCCGCGGAGCGGGCTCCCGAACGGGGAACAGGGGAATCAGACTCATCAGAAGAGAAACGAGAATATGCCTCGGCAGTCTCGCCCTCAACCAGATCTCTTTGCGATCCCCACGATGAGCGCCGTCGCATTGCCTCGGCAGATGCGGGACCCGAACCGCGGGGAGAACGCATTTGGCCATCATCTTTAAACAAAGCCAATCGAGAACGCAGCACTCTCACAGAGAAAGACTCACAATGAGCGCAAGCAGCCCCCTCAAGAGCCGCTTGAGCGTGCTGTCTTCCCAAACATGACACACACATCTCATGTGTATCCCCAGCCGTGAGGAAACGTGGGCATGGGAACACACACTTTCTGAACCGTTCGCTGGCCATACTGAGCTTCAAAATAGACAAACAACAGTAAATAGTACTCACAAACACAGAGCGCTTGCTGAATAGCAAAAAGCTGACATCTTCCGTGTGCCGGCGTGCCTTTGTGTACATCCGCATATGCCGTCACACCCTACGTCATCACGCAACGCCAATAGGATTGGATTCGGTTTCATTCATAAATTCAGACGCGCTACGCTGAAGGGCGTTCCCCTAGTGTCGTCACCGATGCAGTTCGAGTTCCTCGAAAGGGAACCATGGTTACAGTCGTAATCTGAGATGTCTTCTGAGCTGTTCCTCTTTGGCTGCTTTCCACAGTTTAAGTTTGATGGAAACATTAATGGAGATATTATTAGGTGATTTCCTAATAATATATCAGTATTCCTTTTAAATGAAAAGTTCAAAAGATGTTTTTTTAGAACATTCTCAACTTGTGGATATTTTGATCATTAGGCACAAACTTGCTCGCAAGTTCAAACAGAAAAACTTCAAGCACATTGCTACCTCTTTAAAAATGTATGCAAAGTGAAATAAAATGCGTAATATTTCCCAAATTTCAGAATGAATAGTTGATTAACAGAAATTAATTAAATGCAATCAACTTTGAGGCTGTTTGTCGTTTATCAACCTACTATGAACAGGTGCATTTAGTCCTGCCTATTTTTTTTTCTCATTCAAGAAGCCATTTCACTTGAATATATATTACAGTAGGGAAGTAAAGACTATCACAACTTTTGTTTCATGTCTACTTTAAGCAGTAAAGTGGAATGCCAAAATGCATTCTGTTTAAACTAGGCATAATTATGCCGCGTTCCAGGCAACCTGTAACCCGTGTGTTTCCAACTCGTAACTGGGAGTACATTGTTCCAGGCAACCTGTAACCCGTGTTTTTCCAACCTTATACCCGTGAAAGTGCACTGGAACAGCAGTCAAACGCGTGACTTCCCACCCGTGAATTCGTACTAGATCGATGTACTCCCAGTTACGAGTTGAAAAAAGTCTTTTGCATATGAGATCATTTATGTTGATGGTTTGAGTGAACTTCCAATTTGAGTGAACTCCCTTCATGTTAGTGAGTTGTGCTCTGACAATAGAAAATGTTTTGAATGATTTTGGATGTTGATTAATGGCTATTTCTTTATTTGTTTGTATCATGTTGCTGTCACTGTGACTTTGCAGTGTGACATCCGCATAGCCATCTTGAGTATAACAAGTGGTGTTGGACATTAAAGTGTACAGTAATATTTTAGTATTAGTAATAATAATAATAGCATAGATCATTTACAATGATTAAACATTCAACAGGAAATGTAAGGCAAATACTCTGACAGACTGATGTTTTGTTTTTTATTGGTAACTTTGGTCACCAATAATTTGGTTTTGTTATGTCAGCTGTGAGAATGCACAACACTGCAATTACACATTTACATTCACTCACAGTTCACTTGAAAACCAAATCCTCACCTATTCGTCTAAATCTAAGTAAGTGAAACATGCAAAAATATGTGCAAGGTAAATAATTTATATTTATTAGGAGCATTTTCTTAGTTCGTTTAAAAAATATTTCAAACAATTTTCCGACTATCCAATGATTACTTTGCTCCAAACCCAGTAGTAAATACAATATTAAGTCCCCAGTTTTGTTAGGTCTGAGTGTTTCTCTGAAAAGGGACAAATGGTGATGGCTAGACTGGGTCAGAGCATCTCCAAGTCTTGTGGGGTGTTCCTGGTATGCAGTGGATGGTACTTACCAAAAGTGGTGCAAGGAATGAAAACCAGTGAATTTGCGCTAAGGTCATGGGTCAAGGTTCATTGATGCACGTCGGTAGTTAAGGTTAGCCCATCTGGTCCGATCACACAGAAGAGCTACAGTAGCTCAAAGTAATGCTTCCCATGATAGAAAAGGTGTCAGAAGACACAGTGCATCATAGTTTGTGCATATGGGGCTGCATAGAGAATTTGTCTTCTAATATTCATTGCAATGTCCAACAAATTTAATTTATGATGATATCCTACATCAATCCTGCCTGCACCTTGCAATTGCACTTTTCACCTCATTAGCTACGGCCCAGTCCAAAGGCAAATGCATTTCAGTTTGTTTGGATGAAATTCAAGATATGCTTTACTAGATCGTTTGCATTTCCGTGACTGAGAGAATCTACCCAAACACTTTTGAAAAGAATTGGAAAAATTCCAAGGATACTTTGCAAAATATGTTCCGAAGGGTTTACAGGTGGACACTAGTGTGCAGAACTTGTCTACTTTCTTTGTGTCTGTTGAAGAGATTTAGCAGACCAAAGAGGGGAAAATGTATTTGTATGTTGTTCAGCACATGCACACAAATGTTTTATGCCAGTTTTACCTGCCCACAATGTCTTAGAATTATTATGAGGTTTATTTGATTAGTTAAATGCAGCTGATTTGTTTGTTCTGACTGTAAAGGTGTGCTGTGATTGGTCACACCCACACACTCTTTTGTCATTGGCTGTATGTCAGTTTAAGTAAAAGAGAGTCAGTGTCATCATGCACAATTCTGACCTCTACCTCAACTAATCATTGAAAAATCACCAAACCTCTTCACTGGATGAAGATGAAGACGACACTCACTGTGCTCCTAATCCTGGAGCTCTACGGACTCTCCTCCGGTCTCATTAAACAACATTTCTTTGTGAATCAGAAGAAGACATGGGGTTCTGCTCTACAGCACTGCAGAACTTTCTTTCATGACTGTCCACCGTCACCAATGAGAGCGAGGAGCTGCAATTTTTGGAAGATGCAGTTGGTCAAACTTCTGATGCCTGGGTTGGTCTCTACAAAATATCAGGTGTCTGGAAGTGGACCGGAGGAGAAAACGCAACACAAATTAGCTGGGATAGTAATACACAACCTGAAGATGGTGCATGTGCTTTTCTACACAAAGGTCATAAGAAACTGCATGCCATTGAATGCACGAATCAATATGCCTTCTTCTGTATGAACATATCAGAGTTTGTTCTGGTGCGGCAGGAAGAGAGCTGGGAAGGAGCTCTGGAATACTGCAGAAAACATTATAATGATCTGGCGACTCTGAGCTCAAAGAACAGGATGAATTCTGCTTTAGGACAAAACACACTGGCTGACACTGGATATGTGTGGACTGGTTTACGCTTTCTAGCAGGAGAGTGGTTCTGGGTCAATGGAGATGATCTTGACTTTACGGCCTGGTCTCAGACGGAACTGCCCCAGTGTCCTGCCAGAAACCTTCGCTGTGGAGCCCTGAACAAGCAAACAAGGGTCTGGACACCCAGAGACTGTGAGGAGAAGCTCAACTTCTTTTGCTCTGTGCACATAGTACATGGTATGTCATATGAACAGCCTGCAAGCCCAACTCCCTAGGAAGCAAAAAACTGAAGCTGACTGTTGTTAGGTTAATAGATCTTGACATTTCTATTTTTTCCAGACACTACATACATTTCATGGTTTTATTTGCCTTAAACTTACGCTTCTTTAATCGAGATTGAGTTTTCAAACATACATTAATTCAGTTGACAGATATATTGTTTAGCAAAGGTAAAATTCTGCTTTTTTACTTTTATCTTCATTTCTAATTATTTTTCATGCTGGTAGTGACATTGGCCCTCATTTATCAAAAGTGCGTACACCAAATTTCGAGCGTACACCTGGCGTACACCCAAAACCACGGTGACTTTGAGATTTATCAATATGGACGTTGGCGTACGGCACGCTCAAATCCCACGCCAGCTCAGGAGGTGGTGTACGCACGTTTGAGTTAGTGCGGAAATGCGCAGAAAAACAATTCCTAACACCACAAAACGCACTGACAAACTAAATGACAAAAAAAAAAAAAAAACATAGTAGGCTAATTATAAACTTCAGTGTAAAAATCTGTCACAAAGAACCGGCAAAAGTAATGATTATGAATATGTAAAATATAGCAAGGAGATATTTTAATTGTTTATTAATAAAGAAGTGTTTTCTTTGTGTCGGCTGCAAAGACGAAGTTGAGATGCTGACTCGCGATCTTCGCAGTAGTGAACGCGCCAGAGAGAAATGCACATTTCAGATTACATAAGCAGAGCAGTCTGCAGTCTGTTTTCTTTCGTTTTGAATTGTTCTGTTTAAAAGTAGACATGTCTGAGGCACCTTATACGCTGAGTTTCGGTTTATTTATGAGATGAGCTCAGTTCACGCGTCCTCCGTTTCATATCATCTGCTATTTACTTTCCTATTTGTTAAATCCAGGTAGGCCTAATTGGTTGACGAAACATTGTTTAAAATTAAGATACAATTAATACAAAACGAAATTCAGTTTAAAGAAAGGTTTTGTGCTTTATGTTTGATGTCTCTGTGAAAGTTTTAAAATATATTTTAGTGCCGCTTTCAGAGCGCTCATGTCCGTATCATTGTTTTTTCCTCATAAATGCGAACACGAATAATAATAAGAATAAGAATAGCCTATTACAAATGGACATGCAATTATTAATGTGAATGAATGGTAGGCTACTCCACATCACATCATCATCACTATTGTACATGATACGATATTAAATGCTAATTGTTTCAAAACACGTGCTGTAAAATAATGCATTGTGATAGGTCATTTGATCTCCACGTCGGAGAAGTTTCTCTTCTTTGCCGTCTTCCGTGTGTCCATGGCGTAAAATGAGGGCGTGGGGGAAGCGGAGACTTGAATATTTAGGGGCGTGTTATTCTAATGACGATCGTTTTCAGCCACTGCATTTATCAAGGAGAGGTATTGCGTACACCAGGGGTGTATTCCAGAAAGCAAGGTTAACTTACCGTCAGATAAACCTTGAACTCTTGGTTGATTAACCCCAAACTTGCTTACTCTGGGTATGTCGGTTCCAAAACACCTGTGAGGAGTTAGTTTAATCAACCTCCTATTGGTAACCCAGAGTTAATGCGCGCACACGGCGAGTACATAAAGACATTTTCAATGGATCGCAGATTTCAGGAGTCACCATGGAAACCAAGGGACAAAAAAAGTGAGCGACATACTTCGGTGAAACTGAGTTGGAGGTTTTAATGCTGGCTTATGAAGACTACAAGCCCGTTAAAACTAAAAAAAAGCAATACTGATAAACGGATACAAATAATAATAATAAAAAAATAATAAATAAAAAAAACGGACAGAGTAAATGCGTGAGTTTAGAAAATTATAAACGGGCTATTTTCCCCTGTCATTAGCCAAAAATTATTTGGGGCATGTAAAAATAGACAAATAGCCTATTTACTTGTTGGCCTCCATACATTTCTTAATATTACAGTAGTAATGCACATAATTGGCTAGTTATATGTTAGGTTCTTATAAGGTGTAATCCTTCTGGAGCCAGAAGAAGTGTGAGCCAAGTCAAAATGAAAATGAAAGTCAAAAACATTCTCCAGCAAGGTAATATTTTCTAAACTTACTAAACTTGTTAGTGACGCCATGTAATTTAGTATCTAATGTAATTTAGTGTTCTATGTAGCCAATAGAAAGAAGGCCGAGGCCCGTAAAACAGGTGGGGGTCCTCCACCTCCCCTCACCCAGCTGAGGAGCTGGCACTGTCCCTGAATAAAGGGCGACCTGTGGGCGATGGGATTCCAGGGGGCCGTTTATCAGACTCAGCTACCAAGACAGGTGGCTTAGTAAAATGTAGTTGAGCCATATTAATACTTATTGATTTATTGATGTTTTCACTGTTTTTGTCAGTATTTTAATAAAGAAAATCATCATCACTGTCACCATTTTAAAAAGGCATTTTGAATGCATTTTACAGTCATTGATTCATTGTGCAGTGTGCATGCTGCTTTGACTGCATATGCTGTATACTGTAATCTTATTACTAGTACTCTTAGATGTTCCTAATGCCCTTCTTTATTAGTTGTATTTGTTTAAGAATATACATTGAGTATTGAATATGCATGATTATCTTGGTTTAATTATCTTGCAGTTGCTGATGGCCACATTGTATTATTGGATCATCCTGCAACACCACACTCAGTCACAGTTGTAAGTGATGATCGTCTTTAGGTTTCTGTTTGCTAGCTAGACCAAGCATCCTTCATTATTTTCACTGTAGGATGACGATGAAGAGACCACTTTTGCTGTGACAGAAACAGAAAATGTGGGGAGGCCCATAGAGGTATGATATATACAATGCATTCCCCCTTTTTTACATAAGAGAATAAATAAATTGCCATTGTCATTTTACAGAATATGGCAGGAGATTTTAATACAAATGAGGGTCCATCTACCTCCACACAGAATCTTAACAGTGGAAGAAATGTTCTGCAGTTCTCCTTCCTCATTTAAATATTTGGTCTGTGTTTATATTACAGTCTTTCTAGTTGCCTGCCAGAGAGCTGTATAAGGTCCCCCTTAAAAGCAAATCAGAAAAAGTGACATGGAGATGGACCTTATACAGCTTCAAATGGAGGAGAAAAGGCTTAACCTAAAAAGGCCAGACTTGAAATTGAATTGCTGGAGCACCAGCTTAAGTTGGGAAACAGTATGTGAACATTAATCTGTAATTTGTTGAATGAAATCTAAAGCAATAAATACAAGTGTCTTTTGTTACAAGAAATAAAGAAACAATGAACAACACTTGACTGTTAACTGGTTTTAATTAAAGTGATTTTGGCAAATCATGTCTTGTACCACCCTGCCATCTCTTTGGTCTACTGGGTTCACTGGGGGGGTTCCTCTTTGCCACATATTAACTAGTTAGTGGGGACCAGTAATGGTGTTATATGAGGAGTTATATCATTAGAAACATTTCATTTTTTTCGTTTTCATTTATATGTTTATTTTACAGGGACAGTGCTCATTAATTAACAGTAAAATAACTGTAAATGTGCCAGAGTTAGCTCAACAGGCTAATTTTCATCTGTTGTCCCTGGCCAGTTATTTAGGGCAACCTAAAATCAAGATATAAAAACAAAAAATGACTTTTTACAGTCCACACATAATAACAGCATAAAAAAGTAATGATAAGACAGATACAACACACAACAATAAGTAACGAGCAACATCATCACACAACATAGGCTAAAAAATGATAGATAACCAAGTTTGACAAGACAATATGCTAGCAAGCAACAATTCTCAGTAGGCAGTCAGTAGTCTAATGTGCACATAATTATTTAAAAATTATTTAATAATTAAAAATTATCGTGACTGTATAAAGTAGGGATATATAGTGCTAATTAAAATGGTCAGGGCACGCCATGCTCTGTCACCTCTCTGAAACAAACTAACTCTGCAACATAACCTGCTCCGGAGCAGGTTATGTTCAGAGAGTGAGTTGCTATGACTACTAACATACCCTGAAAGTTACCTCCGTTTTTGGAACCGAAAGTTGAGGTTATCCGCTTACTTACTCTTAAACATACCCGGGTATGTCACATAACCTGCTTTCTGGAATACACCCCAGGATTTCAAAGGTACGCACAGCTTCATACATCAGGCGGTGAGAGGAGTGTAAGCATAATCTTACGCCAACATATACGCCCGTTTCTACGCAAGAATGATAAATGAGGGCCATTGTGTTACAGTGTAACTCTTTGTATTTATCCATTATCAAAAGTAAACATGTAATATAACCAAATTACATTTCTTTTCTTATTAAAGGGTTCATGAACTGCATTATTTTATTATGTTATGTTTCCTGGGATGCACTCATATCGTTATTATGATTTTCACATAAAAAGAAAATCATACCCTGATTTTAGCCCTCTGATTTGAATTCTCTGTTTGAAGGGGCATGTCTGTGTGAGACTTCAGTGTAAATGCCCACTGATGTGATTGGCTAACATCTTTGCGTATTCTTGTGGAATTCTCTCCAAGACTTTTAGTCCACTTTTACTGTTACAGTTCTCAAGTTTTACTAATCGTGAAAAGTGTTGATTATAGCATTATATTTAGATCGTGGCATGAAAGGATGCAGTGGATGAGCATTCTAGCTGATCACAGATATGTTTAGCACATGAATGCATCGATCTCAATATTGTAACTCAATTTCCGCAGACTAACGAATGCTTTTATAACTTACAATACAAACACAATGTAAATAAGAGATTTGTTGATTGTAACAGGAGTTTTAGATTATAGCAAACCTAGCAAACACACGCAAGGTCCCTCGCTCTCGGTCCCTCTCTGCCGTGCGCTACATGGTTTGAACATACGTATTCACGTAGCCTTTCGAAAACCGGGACATTCTGTGTCCCGCGAGAGTGGATAAATTTCCCGGGACAGGTTATTAAAAAGAAGCACAATCCCGGTAAAACCGAGACAGGTGGAAACCCTAGTGAGACCCTGAACCAAATTTTATGTATTTGGTGAGCTCAGACTCAAGAAGATATTTTTCTTCCTTTTCTTTTTCCTGTGTTTAATCCTACTAATGGGTTACATAGGGATCACGATGATGAAGGGTAAAGTGTATTTTAATATCAGGGCTGCCAACTCTCACTCATTCAGTTGACACTTTTCACATGCTCTCACGCCTCACATCCATTTTCTCACGCAGAGAAAAATCGTGAAGCAAAGATGACATAGAGACCGACAGACAAGACAGAGCAGGTTACTTTTCTGTTCTCAGATTCTGTCAATTTTATTATGAAATTCAAATAAAAAAATATAGTTTTTTACTTGTAAATATGACATGAAAGATCGCTGTAGCACCTTAGTTCAAATGGGCACGTGAACCGATCCTATTTTACTCTTCTTTATAGCCTTGGCCTACTAGTAAATAAACCCGAATTACAATTACAAATAAACAATAGGTATGTTGAAAGATATAGTACAACTTACCGAAATGTAGCCTATATGCCTCGGATCAATCAGTGTTTTTCAACCTCGGAAAGAGGTCAATAAAACAGCTGGAGAACAATTTCACATTACATTTACCTCAGGAAAGCCATTTAATGACCATATTGTAATGACGGAGAAGAGGCAGTCGGATCCATCTGCAGCACTTTATTGAAACAGGTGATAAAACAAGGAATCACTGACATGCAACATCAAAGGTATACATAGCAACATGCAGCGTGGCAAAACAAGACTTCGCAATGAGCATAGAACTAAACAGTCCAGATAAAGGGTAGGTGATGATTAACAGGTGTGAGTGATGAGACTGAATGCAATAATAACCAGCTGCAGAACCGCAGAACCATACGTCATAACAGTGTGAGGACGAAAGCGCCAGCCTAACAGTCTGATGCCGGAAGTGGGCGTGACAAGGCATTGCGCTAATTTTGTGTGTTAGAACGTTTCAAAGTTTAAAACAACATTATTATAAATATATTTTTAATGATTTCAATAAGATATATACACTACCGTTCAAAAGTTTGGGGTCGGTAAGATTTTTAATGTGTTTAAAAGAAGTCGCTTCTGCTCACCAAGGCTGTGTTTATTTGATTAAAAATACAGAAAAAACAGTAATATTGTGAAATATTATTCTAATGTAAATCAGCTGTTTTCTATGTGAATATATAGTAAAGTGTAATTTATTCCTGTGATCAAAGCTGAATTTTCAGCATCATTACTCCAGTCTTCAGTGTCACATGATCCTTCAGAAATCACTATAATATGATGATCAAGAAACATTTATGATTATTATCACAGTTGAAAACAGTTTTGCTGCTTCATATTTTTGTGCAAACCGTGATTAATTTTTTTTCAGGATTATTTGAAAGTTCAAGAGAAAAGCATTCAATTAAAAAATAAATATTTTGCATTATTATAAATGTCTTTACTGTCACTTTTAAATCAATTTAATGAGTCCTTTCTGAAGAAAAGTATTAATTTCTTTAAAAAAAAAAATAATAAATCGTATTGACCCCAAACTTTTGAACGGTAGTGTGTATATATATATCTCAAATATTATAAAATATAATAACTATGTTTTGTCCTACAAACAAAAGACAGGCAATGTAATAGTTTTTTAAAAGTTAAAATTACTTTATGCATTTGTTTGGTGTCAAATGATTAACAATATAAATTGAACAAAGCTTAAAATAAAACAAAATAATACAACGAAAACAAAGCTTGAGCATTTAAACATTTGATTTAATTGAAAAGCATTTTTTAAATAAAATGTTTTTCCCCTCTGAAATAGCAAAACCTACCTGCTCCAAATAAATAACAGTAATTAAATAAAAATACAAAATCTAAATAAATAAAATAAATAAATTATATAAAACAAAATCAAACCAAAGAAAACAAATCTTATTAAAGTTATGCAGACACACATTTAACAATAATTCTCAAGTGACAAATAAACTAAATAAATCAAAGCTCCATACACATGGAGTTACTCCTGACGATTCCTGAGGCGCCTTTCGTCATGACACTCGCTTTTATAAGATTTATTTTCTTTGGTTTGATTTTGTTTTTTATAATTTCTTTTATTTAGTTCGATTTTGTATTTTTATTTAATTACTATTATTTTTTTAGAGCAGGTGCATCTAGTGTGTGATGATGCTTTTGCCATTTCAGAGGAAAAAAAATATTTTATTTAATTTATTTATTTTTGTTTGAGTCCACCATTGAATTATGTTGTGTTTGGTCTATGAAAAAAAAAATGTTAGTTGTGAAATGGTTGAGTATTAACAAACGTTAATAGTTTTTTAAAAGTTACAATTATATTTTATCCATTTGTTGTGTCAAATGATTAACAATATAAATTGAACAAAGCTTAAAAAAAATGAAAACAAAGCTTGAACATTTGATTGAATTGAAAAGCATTTAATAGTATATTGTATTTTGTTAATAGGACAAATAATTATTATCTTTTATAATATTTGAGATATATATATATATATATACACACATTTTTCACGTTTCACCTATATATAGGTGAAACGCGAAAAATTAGAATATCGTTCAAAAGTTATAATTTTGATGATTATGGCTTACAGATTATGAAAACCGCAAATTTAAAATTTCAGAAAATTTGAATATTACCTCAAATCAATACAAAAAAAGGATTTTAAATACAGAAATGTCGGCCCTCTGAAAAGTATAATCATGCATATGTAGCCTATATAGTTATACAAAATATATTAGTTTCACCTTTTAATTTGAATTACTGAAATACATGAACTTTTGCACAATATTCTAATTTTTCGAGTTTCACTTGTTATACACACATCTTAAATGTATCTTTAATTAAATCGTTTAAAAAATATATTTATAATATTGTTCTTTTAAACTTTGAAACGTTCTAAAACACATAAGAAGCGCAATGCCTTGCCACGCCCACTTCCGGCATCAGACTGTTAGGCTGGCGCTGTCGTCCTCACACTGTTATGACGTATGGTTCTGCGGTTCTGCCTACCAACCCTATGGTTCTGCGAATGCCGCTGCTTACTAATGGCTGCCGGATGCAAACTCAAGTAGACGAGAACGCGCGTGTAGGAGTCAGGTCCAAAGTGGCGCGAAAATTCACAAAAGGTGAGGTACCTTTTGTGAATTTTCGCGCCACTTCGGACCTGACTCCTCCACACACAATGGACTATACAGGCTGATAGAGGCGACCGTGGTGGACAGTCAAGGTGTCATTCTTTCTATTACATTATGGTTGGCTCATAAATGTACAAATGAAAACTCTATCTTAAAGATTTTAAGTAAAGTAAAAAGATACACATAGCCCCTTTAAATTTAGACTTCATTGTAAATGTAATTTTTTTCTCCAAAATATTAAAATGATAAATACATAAATAATTAAAATATATTGCAGTAGTCCTAAGTGTTTATAAAGTACATATATTTTAAACACACTAAAAGCTTAGTAATTTTGCTATGTTCTTACACAAAGTACTCATAAAATGTATTTTACAGTTTTTCTCAATTGTTTACACACAAATTCTGGTACTTGAGACACAATGACCACAACATTACACACTGCCATTCTGATCCGCACACTGACTCGTCACATGGGCAAACACCCGTCACACAGTTTTACAATTAGCAATCAGAGCTGTAGCATAAAAGACTGAAGCAGAAGAGAAGATGCAGCATAGTTATTTTTTATTTTTATTTTTTTTTACTGTAACTGCATACAGTATTTTTTTCTGTTGTTTTGTATGTAGACCACTGTATGTGCAACTTTGTGTTGGTTGGGATGAACGAAATGTGCAATCTATCTCCCATTGTTTTTGTGGGAAAAGTAAAATATATTTGTTGCCGTGTATTTGTGTGTTCTGGGTATAAAAACAATATTCTCAAATATTTTACAACACACTTATGTATGTACTGTCTGTAGTAAGTGTAACACTGAACAAAAAAGGCCTGAGTCATTATGATGAATGGAGAAGTGTTTTCCATTCATCACAGTGTTTTACATTGAGCACATCAGTGTTCAACTGCTTCTTATAAATGTCTATTCATATGATGTTTGTGTGTGTCATTTGAAAACATAATACCATTTTGAGAAGAAATTACATTGTTTTGAATGTAAAATTTCATTTTGCAGGAGAATTGAGGGGTTTTGCCCATTGTGTGTGTGTTTTTTGATTTGTGTGTAGAGTTCTGAGAATATGAGGCATTCTTTCAGAAAATGTGTGTAAACAATCGAGAAAAACTGTAAGTAAGAGCAACATAAGCATGTTTTCTTTAAATACACTAAAACTTCACTAAAAGTATGCTTTTGTTTAGCATATTTTTTAAAAGTGTTACTAAGCATATATTTATTACCAATAAATATCGAGTTCATTACGAGTTCAACTTCACACTTACATCAATTAAACAGAGTAAAGATTATGCGTATTTGGCGTGCTGTCTGGGGGGAGGGCTCCAAGCTCGGAATTTTGCCCGAACCCAGAGTACTCCCCCCGTTGTTATAAGAGTATTAGGACTAGAAGTGAGGAGATGGGGTGGTGGAGGGATGCTGTTAAACTGTCAATGAACGGAGGTAAGTTTGCTGTATATATACTAGGGCTGGGCGATATGGACCAAAAGTCATATCCCGATATATTTTGGCTGAATATCGATATACGATATATATCCCGATATTTTTTCCGCAAAGTGAGAGCAAATGTTCAGTCAAAGCCAAATATAGTCTTAATGTATAAATTAAACATTGATTCTTATTAAAGCTACTATTAAAGTTATCAGTCAAGAGCAGTGAGTGATTTCCTGTGTTTTGTTGTTTTATTAACATTAAATAGATAGTTCTCCCAAAAATTTGAATTGTCATCATTTACTCTAAGTTGTTTTAAACCTGAATAAGTTTCTTTCTTCTGTTGAAGTTATTTGGAAGAATGTGGGTAACCAAACAGTTAATTTACCCCAGTGATTTCCATAGTATATTTTTCCCTATGGATGTCAATGGGGACCAGCAACTGTCTGGTTACCCACATTCTTCCAAATATCTTCTTTTGTGTTCAGCACAATAAATAAATTAATACAGGTATGGAACAACATTACAGTAGTTAAATAATGACAAAATTTTTATTTCTGGGTGAACTATCCCTTTAAGGACAAGCGCTGCATGTTTACTTTTAAGGCTACTGTCTCTTTAAGACCTGTACGCGACGCGTCTATACGCATTTGACAAGCAGATTTCTCTCAATTTTCTCAGTTTGCTTTCAGTTTAGACATAACCAACTTTCCTTATGTAAACCTTGTGTGTATTTGAGAGTATTAGGAAAATAAGACTTGAAAAATAACTTAATCCAGTAACCAGGCGCTGTTAGACAGGCTTTTAGTGCATGTGCTCGTCGGGTGTTCGCGATCAGAACAGCGCATCAGCAGTGAATGACATGTTTAACCGGCAAGGCTTTAAAGCACATGCAAATGTGTCCCGTTCCTCTGCGTTAATATTTGATGTGAGTATCTGTCGCGTTGTACACTAATGCTGTTGAGACGGAGGCGCCAGAACTGCAACTGATAAAATGCACGATATACATATTTCTACAAAAGCAGTCAGCAGCTTGCTTGGAGCAAGGATCATAGCGCAAATTTGAACTATATCGATATATGCGATATGGTCTAATTCAATATCGCATTTACAAATATATCGATATATTTTTTATATCGATATATCGCCCAGCCCTAATATATACAGCGCTTAACTCGTTGATTGAGTGAGCTCCCCTCGTGTCTAATTAGGTTTGATTATCTGAATGTGCTCCACGTGTGTTTAATTAGGTTTAATTATCTGAACGTGCTCCTCCCGAACTTTGTTAATAAAACATCATTTAGTGCACTTTTTAGGAATATATTAAAAGTATGCTTGTTTTTAGCATATTTCTTAAAGGGGTCATATAATGCCATTTTTGTACAAGTTAATATGAATCTTTAGGGTCTAAATTAAAAGTTTGTAATATACTTTTATTAAAAATTCTCATTAGTATTTTAAGAAAACACTCATTTTACCTGCTCAAAAACAGCTGTCTTCAGCACGCCATTTAAGTGCATGTGCCTTTAAATGATAATGAGCTTTGCTGACTCCGCCCCTCTGTTCTGTGCGTACACAGTTTGTAACACAATAACACAAAAACCATAACGCGTTGTTCATTATGAATGTGGGATTATTAATTATATTGAGAAGGTCAATAACGTTACATAGAATACATGCCGTAATGTACCCTGAGTGCAAACATTAGCCACATTCATCGTGAAGCGTGCAAGCGATTTGCAAAGATTAATATTTAAAGGTTAATAAAACATTACACTCACTTCTTCTGGAGGTGCAGCAAGAACACGTATAGTTGGTACCGATTCCTTTTTCAGGAGCAGCTTCTTAGCAAAACCAGCTTTATATTGACCCTCGTTTATAAAGCAGTCTGGTGAGAAATGATTCGTGCAAACATGAGCGCATTGACGTTGATCGTGGAGAATATTCCCATCGTAAACAAAACTCAGCTACTGCGTCTTCAGCGGTTCGGATTTAGGAACATCAAAATGACTGCTGTGTTCCTTATTACACCCAAGAACAGAACACCACAATCGCTTAGACGCCATTCTGCTCCAGTGTAAACAATGACGGACTATGAGGACAGCGCGCTCAGGGCGGGACTGTGTTGAAACGCTGCTGTCATTTAACAATCGTGGGAGGGGCGTCCGTTTTATCTACGTCACAAAAACGAACGGCTCAATTTGAGGCAGGGGAAAACATACAAGGAGATTAAAACCAAAACACTGAATGGATTTTGATCATAATTATGATGGTTGTGTACAGGCACTGCCAACACACATTTCAGTACAATCAACTTGAAAAGGTGCATGTACCATTATATGACCCCTTTAAAAGTGTAACTAAGCATATATTTATTACCAATGTACTTATAGTGCACTTTTTAGAAATATGTTAAAATTATGCTTGTTTTAAAATATTTTTTAGAAAATATACTAAAGTACAATTATTTTAAAGTGTGTTAAAAGTTGTTTTGTGAAAATAGGTAAAAGTATGATGCTAATATACTTTTAATATATTTAAAGATAGTAAGTTTTTTGTAATTATACTTGCAATTTACTATTGAAAAAAGGAATATATTTCAAATACAATAAAGTTTTTTTTCCACTTAGGTGATGCAGTGGAGAGAGTAAACAAGGGTAACTCTCACACTAAGGGTGCTTTCACACCTGTAGTTCGGTTCATTTGGTCCGGACTAAGGGCGAAAAATTATACTTTGTATCATTTTCAGGTGTTTTGGTTCCTTTTCTCACCACACTGATTGCTCTGGTCCGAATCAGTTGATGAAACGAACCAAAATACAGTCACGTGATAACATCCACATCACTCGTTGGCCAGATGTGTCTTGAACATATTTCTACAACTACATTTCGATTGGTCAGAATTAACGTGCTGGAAAATTCCAACAGAACTCACAGAAGTAAACAAAGAGGATGAAAATCCGGCAGACATGCGGAGAATTCGCTCACAATGTATGTTCAGAATCAGCACAAGCTTTATCCTTTCGCAAATCCCCTGATAAACAACAAAGTCTAGACGCGATATAAAAAAGAGATTCTGTGCAGTGCGGACAACTCCAGTGTTTATGATGAGAGTTTTATTGAGAGTGCAGAACGCGGTAAGTCAGTCAAGGGAGCTCTATTGACAATCTAAATAATCGTTTTGTTTGACTACGGCAGCTGGTTTAGTCCAAAAATGCGCAGTTCTTTGGCAGTTGGGTCTGTTCGAGGTCGGATCACGTTCTCACAAATGGACCGCTCCAGAGTTCGTTTGAAAGCGAAGAAGAGGTGGTCTCGGTACGCTTGTTTGGCCCGCTTTTGGTGCGCACCTGAGTGCGATTGCTGCATTCACACCTGCCCAAACGAACCGCACCAAGGGGGAAAAAACGAACTCTAGTGCGATTCAACCGAACTAAATGAGTCGGGTGTGAAAGAGGCTGATTACATTTGTTTTATATCAGGAATAAAAAGATCAGCGAAACTTCGGAATGCTGTCCTGTTCATCTCATGCCAACCAAAAACACAATGCAGACAAGAGACCAGTTACATCTGGTCAGTACCTGTATGGGAGACCTCCTGAGAAAACCATGTTGCTGCTGGAAGAGGTGCTATTGAGGCTAGCAGGGGGTGCTCACCCTGTGCTCTGTGTGTGTCCTAATGCCCCAGTACAGTGACGGGGACACTATACTGTCAAAGATCTCCATCCTTTGAATGAGACTTTAAACCGAGGTCCTGACACTCTGTGGTCATTAAAAATCCCAGGATGTCCCCTGGAAAAAAGAGTAGGGGTGTGACCCCGGCATTCTGGTCAAATTTACCCATTGGCCTCTGTCCATCATTGCCTCCTAATCATCCACACGTATACTCATTGTCTTCAGCACTCCTCTCCACCAGTAACCCCTTTGTGTGTGTGTGTGTGTGTGTGTGTGTGGTGTGTGTGTGTGTGTGGTGTGTGTGTGTGTGTGTGTGTGTGTGTGTGTGTGTGTGTGTGTGTGTGTTGTGGTGTGTGGTGTTCTGGCGCACTAGTTGTGGTTGAGGAGATTCCCCCTTCTATTGAAAGCGCTTTGAGTACCTAGAAAAGCGCTATATAAATGTAACAAATTATTATTATTAAGACAACATAAAGCACACTTGAACAAAGACACATCTGACAATAACTATATATAAATGCAATAATTACTACACATTTGAGCAAACATCAATGTCCTGGAAGTGGTAATCAAAAATATATCATTAGTTTAGCATTCCAGTATTTACTAATGAAATTTGATGTAATTTATGTGTTATATTTTCCAAAATCCCACAACCCTACACAGGACAAGTGATTTGGAGAATGTATGGATGCATGTACTTTGTTGTGTGAGTAAATTCTTTGTGTCCCATCTAGAGATGAAGAGGTCGACAAAAGAAGATAAATCTGCCTTGCTGAAAAAAAAGGAAAAAAAAAAAAAGCTGCAGCAGAATAATTATCAGTATACTTCAAGTGTGTTAATGATTAGTTAACTTGAAGTGTGCTATTTTGAAACAACTAATTTGTGTATATTTTATTTGTAATTAAATTGTAGTAAAGCATAACTTTAAGTGTATTTAGTGTACTTAATTGGAACAACTTCAAGTATATTTAGTACTTGAGAGAGAGGAAAGGAAAGAGAGGGATCGGACCAGGAAAGGTCAACGAGCCAGGACTCGAACTCAGGTCTTGAACACATGTCGACACACTTGCCCACGAGACTATTGCAGTGTGATATATCTGAGTAAAAACTACAGGCTCACACATTATTAGAAATAAAACTTAGCTATACTTACTACAAACTATCATTGTATACTATAATGTATTTTGAAAGTGTACTTGCATTGTTACAATGATCATTTCCAGTGCACAGTAAAAATATACCTAAAAATATATATTTTTAATAAAGTGCAAATAAATACACTTTTAAAAAATAAACAGAATTTTCACTTCAAGTATATATTTTTTATATATATTTTGAGAAAATATACTAAAGTATAATTATTTTAAAGTGTGTCAAAAGTTGTATTGTGAAAATAGGTAAAAGCATAATGCTAATATACTTTTAATATATAAAGAAAGTACAATTTTTGTTAGTATATTTGCAATGTACTATTGAAAAAGGGAATATATTTCAAATAAAATAAAGTACACTTTTTTGCACTAGGAAAAGTATTCTCGAAACACATTATAATAAGGTTTTATACATTGACATTAGTTTATGCATTTAGTCAATATGAAATAATAATGAGTAATAACAGTTAGCAGATAGTATTAATCTTGGTGATGTTCATTTATACCTTTGTTACTTATACTTTGTTTATACGATGCCATCTCTGTACCTCACTCGTGCAGGCCAGTGGTGGTGGGACAGACTGTAAATTCAGCTGCACATAGTGGGCCGTCTGATACACAAGTGCTGTCAGATGGTTGCACAACCCTTTACCAGCTGCACAGCTGCACATATAGGCAAAAATACAAACAACCTTTTCTGTCTCCAATGACACCTGTTTGAGAAGACAATAGTTTAGCTAATGAATTGTAATTTTATGCTGTGAGCTACATTAAAGGGATAGTTCACTTCAAAATTTTAAATTAATACCGAAAAAGTTTCTGTTGTCCTCATAGTATTTGTTGCCATATTTGTCAACACCCACTAAGGCTCCTGTCTTGATATAATTTACCCTGAGAAAGACATTTCAATGATGCCTTAAATCCTATTGACTTCCATAGCAGGAAAAAAAAAATACTATGGAAGTCAATGGGACCAGTTAACTGTTTGGTTACTGACATTCTTCAAAATATCTTATTTGTGTTCAGCAGAAGAACGAAATTCATACAGGTTTAAAAACAACTTGAGGGTGAGTATATGATGACAGAATTTTTCATTTTGAAGTGTACTATCCCTTTAAGTGCTGTTAATTGAAAGCTGCAAACAGCAGCAAAAGCAAGATATACAGCTGTAGTCTGCAACCGCAGAAGCAATGAAAGAGACATAACTAAAAACCGACATAGAAAACCTTAAGACAGGTGAAACTAAAATAAAGGGAAATAACTTCTGCAACTGCAGTAACGTGATATCAGAACGACCAGGGCCCGGTTCCCCGATAACGCTCACTCTTAGCGCGCTAAGAAGACTCAAAAAGATATATCTTACCGAAGTTGTTTATGTTCCTAAGTGTGTTCCCCGAAGTGTCCCTTAGGAAGCTTCTTAATGCTCATCTTACGTTCGACGTTACAAAGGCGATGTCCCAAGTGGAGGTGCTGAACTAGTTGGCATCGATTGCTCAGGAATAGATTTTTCACTTCACGCGAAAGTGCATTACGGCGTTAAGAAAGACAACACGTTCTATGCAAATGAAACATTCCTCAAATTATTACAGTAACATTTATTTTAACATAGTTTAAGTTATCAGTAAAATATAGACTATTAATTAAATTATCAAATTGTCAGTAATATGTTCACTCGAACCGGGTATCCCTCGTTAGTCATCCACCCTCCTTATCCCATTCTGCCACTTGTGCCGCTTCTTGACATGGGTTTAACGACTTCTAAAAATTATGACATGACTAAACGGCTCCACGGCCGGCGCCGTCTTTGATTCAAAAATGGGACATGTTGGATCGCTGCCATAGTTGGTCGCTTACTGGACACCACCATGCTTACCCATTTATAGATCTTAGCCATTTAGAGCCAAATTGTTTGCCAGACTCATGTCCAAAAAGCCAAGCAAGACAGGACAGATAAAAACAAGCAAACAAACAAATAAGACAAAAAGCACAAAAAAGAGAAAAGATAAATACAAGAATTAAAATACATACAGACATTTCAGTCAATGCACTTTCAGTCTGGATGTGTACCTGGAGCAGCTCACTAAGGGATTTGAGAGTGCCACCATGATTCTGTTGGTAGACTCATCCAGACGTTGCATAAACTTAAACACTTTCAATTTCTTAAAAGTGCTTTCAGTGTAATTACTCCTACAGATACAAACATCTGACTAGCACTCCATCCCCTGGGAACCTTGAGTAACATTCTCATTGCATCATTGAAGGCAACTTTTAACTTGTACATGCTGGATTTTTTTGTAAGAAGACCACAGATGGGCAGGATAGAGTGGTGTACAGTAAGCTTTGAACAGAGCCACTTTAACAGTACAAGGGGGGAAGATTTACAGTTATTTAAGGACCCCATCTCCTTCCAAAAGTCAGTGATAATTTTGCTCATCATTTTACTGGCCATAGAGTCAGCCCCCATGGCTTGCTCATTTCTAGATATAAAACGAACAGCATACTTATCTGGCATTGTAAAGCTTTTTATTCTCAAGCCTTTCCTAGGTCTCCCACCCTGGGCCCAAAGCTTGTAAGCTTCCCAAGCTTCAGTGTGATATGGAGCTACATGATCATTCCATCCTGGTCTAATATTATAGGCCCTGTTTCTCCTGTGTTTCTGAAGAGGTTTACCATACTCAAACAGAGCAGCCACAACATCATCATACATGGCACATAGATTACTCTTATGCTCCTCAATCTGACAGTTCACATCCTTACACATAATAGCTTCTCTGGGCAGATAAACATTACTTAGATATTGCTCTGTGTAAGTATAATAAGCCAATATATCCTCTTCAGAAAGAGTTGACCAGTCTAATTTAGTACTCACATTACCACTGATAGCATTGTTATTTCTGGGTGTAGATGGTAATTCTTCAATGTTAATTGTGAGGGCCAAAGGTTTATGATCTGTTATCGTGACCCCATACTTAATACCCATATTCTCTATGGCTGCATGCCCATCAGCTGTACTAAAACAATGGTCAAGCCATGATTTTGAATGCCAGGCTTCACTTATGTATGTATAACTATCAACAGTACTCTACTTGATAGAGTGAAGTTATTATCTTCACTGAAGCAGGTCAAGTGCTTAGCAAATAATGAGTTGCTGTCATTGATATCAGCATTCATATCCCCAACAACATATACACTAGAGATGCTATTGTCTTGAATAAAAGCATTTATAAAAGCCAGTCTATTGAGATATTCAACCTCATTCTCACTAGACTCATATGGAGCATAAACATTTAAAATGACAAAATGATTACATTTATGAGTATATTGTATATACACCAGTCAACAATAAAGTCAACTTCATAAATAGGCCTGTATCCATTGTGAACATATTTTATTATTATTCTTAAAATGTCCATAACATAAAATCATTGTTGAGCCACAACATTGTCAACATACCATAGTTTGACTTGTACTGCGCTTCACTGATGCTGCACAGTGGCGGCGACAGCATCTTGAGCTCAAGAGACAGCTTACGAATGGTCCAGACCAACCTTACGAAAGTGTGACTTACAGAAGATATACTTAGCGTACGAACGTGTCGGGAATCGTGCCATAAGGTTAAGAGAGAGGTTAAGGAATAGGTTAAGAAATACTTAGCGATAAGAACGTTTTGGGGAACCGGGCCCTGACTAACTCATATAAGCCAACAGGCATATTATATAACCTCAAGAGTGTGGGGCTCCTCATTTTTCCTCATAGACCGATAACACCTAGCTCTTATTACCACCTTGCGATCAACAACATTGGAGACTGAACACATAAAAATGGTTAGCAGTTAGGATTCAAAATATTGCAAGTGCTTGCGCCAGATAGTTTCAACTTGTAGCCTGGCCACATAGGGTAGCCTATAATAATTGTATGGCTGTTTAGTATAAATGTTATACTTTTATGACAGCTGCAATAATATAATTATTTTTACCGAGTTTTGTTGCCCGCAAGTCTTTGTGTTATTGTGTTTTGATTTTACTATCGGAAGAGCTCGCGGAGCTCCAGGGAATCCCCTGTTGATCTCAGTCAGATCAGCTGGCTTAATGACTTTGACTTCCGGTTAAAAGAGGCGGAAGATCGGCGTTCGAGAGAAACGCAACCATTGTTCTTGAGGAACGCAACAATGCTCTTAAAGATCTAGCGATCGATCGCACGCGGGAGAGGCTTGTCAGAGACTGAGTAGGAAGGACTCCTTGTGGAAATAGGATTATACGATTGGATTATTTCTCGTTGGATCACTACACAGGACAGCGCTGTTCCTCTGCACGGGCACGGACTTTGGTCGGCTCACCGGTGAGGCCGATTCAACACCCACACACACACACGCACATTGGACAGAAACACTCATACTTACCGGACTCTGTGTAAAGTGTATATATTATAATTATTGTTGGTGTTGGTTATTTAATACATTGTGTGGTTATCCATCCATCTTGTTGTTTATTTTTGTTTTCAAAGCGAACAAGTTTATTTTTTTTATTTAGATAAAGGGTTTCCCCCCCGAATTAGATTTTGTGGTGTAACCTGCTTCAAGGGAGGCTGAGCGTTACAAACTTACCTTGCTAATTGTGAATAAATTCCTCAATGAAGAATTTATAGCCCTTCTTTAACTGTTGAGTGCCGTCCAACAATTCTGTCAACATCCTCAAATCTGAGTCGTGGAAGTGTCGAGAGAGAAGTTGTGAAATAATGCTCCATGTTCACTCGAAAACACCGTAGTTTCAGCTGTGGTGGAAATCTGTTTACCCAACGTGACGTAGTTTCCGGTTACGGTAAAGGCGAATCTGTTTGAATGTAAGCCTCCATCCTTCTTTGGAACAATGAAGTAATGGCTGTAAACCCCTGACTCCCTACTGGGAGGAGGAACCCTTTTTATAGCCTCCTTTCGCAGAGGAGTCTGTACTTCTTGCTCCATAACCAGAGCCTGCTCGGGTCCACCACGTAGGGAGGACCCACAGAAATCTGGGCGAAGAACCGAACTGAATTTGGTAACCCTTTTCTATAGTGATGTAAAGACTTTAGGGGATCTAATCCTTGGGGAATTTGCATATCATAATTAATAATTGGTAATTAATAATTATTCATACATGTTTGGATTAGATCAGTCTTACATGTTAATAAATCTCCCTCTAAAGGAGAATGTCATTTTACCTGGATGTATACCTGCAATCCTTTCATTTTAACAAGTTGATTGCAGTCAATTACACAGATCACGTTTTACAAATCAGGCAAAATTAATTTAGCTCAATTGTCAGAAGAATATTGGGGGGTTTTCCCCAATATCATCTTACTTTATAGGATTGCAGGAAACGCAATTCTCTGGCCAGAAGAATTGGGCTTCCTGCCCCATAATAAGTACTCTTTAAATTATTAATTATTGAAATAATTAATTAATTCGTAAAGCTTGTAGCATAAAAGATCTTCTTGGCACTTAAGAGCCTCGAAATTGAGCAAAGAGGAAGTCCATCAGTCAAGTGAATATAATGATTTAATAAAGGCATGTCTACTTAGATATATTTACTACTTTACAGGAATACATGTATTTACAAACATTAACACGAACGAAACATAATATGACATCAATGAATGAGAAATGCGTAAAGTTTGGGCAATGGATAACTTACACGCGATAGCGAGTAAGAGAGAGAGGGAGAGGGAGAGTGAGAGAGAGAGAACATTGGCATACTTCCTCCTAAGACATTCACCTTTCTGATTACAACACGAAACATCATCTTAATGCTCCTTAGAAGCGTTATAAAGAGATACTTGCACAAGTTATGGGTCTCGCTGTGTTGTCGCATTCCTGAAGGCCTGTCCCGGCCGCATGCGTGAGCGGAGTTCTTTGTGTGTGTAAGCGTCACGTGTTGTTTCTGGGCGCTCGTGTTGCGCGGCGGTTTAAAGTCTTTGAGTAGCATTACCAATGAAAGTAGCTCGGCTACGTTTGTTTCACTCCGTGGAAGTAAACAGATTTGACTATGGAAAACAAAACTTTGCCTTACAAAGGAAAGATATAAAGATCGGATCGGGTCTCCGAAGGAGCCCACGGGATCGGGTTACATGATGCAGCAGTAACGACGAGCGAAGCAAGAGCGTGGGCATCTCTCAGTACGACGCGTCACGTGGTTACGTGCGCGTGCTTCTTCTTCAGAGAGAGAGCGTTTGTTGCAGTTTCCCTTGTAGTTGGATTTGCTGAAGAGGTATGTCACGCGGGTTCTTTTCACTCGTCGATCGGAATCAAATCCGGGGACTTATCTTAAGACTTAAAACACAAACTAAACTAGAAACAAAATAAAAGAACGGCGATGAGCTCGCCGGAGGCGCGACGTTACATGATGATGACTAGGATCAGGAAGTAAGAGAGGAGTTGGGAAGCCCTCTTTATCACCTCTGAGAAGTCCTTCCCCTTCCCGTTGTCTGAGCCAATCGGAGAATGGCTGTTGCACGCGGGAACTCGCGGTTTATTGTCCTTTGTTTGGGGAGAACGTGCCCCTCGTAGTACAGGGGCGTGTTCGATAGATGTACAGTTTAACAGTTTGAATCTTCAATGGCGGTAAAACATATTAAAAATACACTTTACTTTATATCTCTGTGCATATTCAGATAGCCCGTTCCATGAGCATTTTAGAGGTGTCAAAAACATCAAATGAAAGTCAAAGGAAAAATACAAAGGTATTTAAAATGCATAAAGAAGGTATTTCTAATGTCTATTTATGCCGCGGCCAAACAAAGATATTTCACTGTGACATTGGGAAAAACATACATTTAACAACATATATTTAATGTTTTTTTTTTTGTCTTTAAACAACAGAAATGTCCGTCTCTTTGTTCAGAGACATCTGCAACATTCCGATGTCTCGTAACAGGCGTTTCCCTCGTGTGTGTGTGGGTGAGGGGATCGTGGTGGAATGTGTTTGTGTGTGTTAATTTTGAGTCCTGGGGGAGGACGCTGGTGGAAGCTTCCCGGCCTTTGAAGGCTCTTAGGATTTTAGTTATCCAGAATATATTTAATTATTCAGATTCACCCTAAATACGCTACATATTTCCCCCCTTTCGTCGGATGATGTCCCCGTGTGTTGGACATCATATGACAACAAATCATCACCATTGGCGGATGGCAGGTGAATCATGATGATTGGGTAGGAGGTGCTGTTAGGCTGAGGCTGAGGGCTCAGCTTGAGAGTTCGACGCAGCCTCCAGCGTGGTACCCTCTTCCTGAGGGTCCCGTGGGCTTGGCTGTAGATGTTCGCATCTCGTTGAGCCTCCTGTGCAGGATGACTGTCGAGTGTCAGGGTGTAGTTGATAGATGTAATGTCAATTAGCTGGGATCTCCTTTTGCAAACCACAATTCCCTTTCTGGAGTTAGGGTGAGAGTGTGGTTCTTGAAGAAGGATGGGGCCTTTTGGTACTTGGATGCGCTGCTCTGGCTGAGCAAGGTGACAGATCACTTACAATCTCTGCTTGGGTCTCGGTGACTTGAGTGCGAGGCTTGGCTTTAGCAGGGCAGCTTGTGCCACTGATCTGCAGCCCGCAGGTTCCGTCAGGGTTGTCTCTGAGGAAAGATTTGTTAGGGCAGGGATAGTAAATGTCTTTGGTCAATGTGCACATGTGTGGATTCGGAGCTGGGGACAGCTTGGTGTCGCTGTCATGCAAGGCAATCACGTACGGCATGCGGATCTTGATGTGAGTGCTGCCTCTCAAAATCTGACATGGACAATGTTCTTGAGCCGGTGGATTCGGCTTGACTATGATGGGTAAGTTCAGGGGAACGTCCCATTTTCTCTGCTTGTGGTGATGCAGAGTGGGATGGCACTACCCATGAGAGTAGGCAAGGTGTATTTTTAAAGAGTCAGTTGGCGTGGTGATGGCGGACGCCAGCACGGTTTGCATGAGGCCTAAGGGTATCAGGTGCGGTGGGATTCTACCCATGGCGAGGCTGTCGATGGAGGAGTTCACCCCCCCCTTAGCAGGTTTGTCATCAGGGCTGTTACCAGCTGATTTTGAGCAAAGTCATTATGGAAGGCAGTAAGCAGCTGTTTCATGGAGTTCACTGTCGGGGTAGGCAGAACGCTGTGAGTGTTGAAAGTTACCACAGTTCCCTATTGTCTTGTCGATGGGCTGCAGGGATGCACTCTGTTGTGAGTGGCTCTGTTCTCTGTGGAATCTCAGTCTGAATTTTGGCTGCATGCCGTCCGACGCTGGCGAGGTTTACTGCATTCATGCCGGACATACAAGTGTTAAACAGAGTTCTGACGGCAGTGCGGCGGCGGTTGTGGCCACCTGGCTCCGCTAGCGTGACAGTCATTTTCTCAAGTTGGTCGAGCATGTGTTCGACATCGGCCTCAGTGTGCGTGAGGGCCTCCTCTGTCCGTTGGCACCTACCCAGCTGTATTGTGTCGTTACGCCGGGGTAGTGCGTTCTGTAGGCGTTGTGAGGATCAGGTGGCACAGGCACTTTCTGAGTGCGGGTCCGGCAGAAAAGGAGTCTTGGTTGTTCCCTTAGGATGGTGCTTGGTGCCGGACCTGGTGAGATGTCCGATTGCGGCTGCCCTCTGGTTGGCTGCACAGCAGCATCCTGGTAAAAGTGACAGGGAGAGAGAAAGAGAGAAAGGGAGGAAAAATTTCAGCGAACATCGTCCTTGGTTGGCTAGGACAGTCTTTTCGCTTTGAGGGCGCCAGTATGCCACTTGCTTCGGTGTCTTGCAAGTGTCTCTGGTGCTGCGGGTTGCAGCACATGGTGCGTCATGGGCATAGGGCATACATTGTGGCATTACCCCCCTTTTGCACTGTGGCAGAACAAGCTGTGGCGCGGTGATGGCATCAGGTGCAGAACGCTGAATGTTGTCCAGTGCACGCAGCATGTGCTTGTTGACGTAGGTTGTGTGGGGCACCGGTCGTCGGTGGGTGCACACGACTTTCGTGGGTGGTTGGAGGGGTATGAGAGGTGGTTTCTCATAGTGTCCATAGTTTTGTGATAGTCTTTGGTAAGCTGGAAGGTTAAGGTCAGGTGAAGCAGGGGCTCTGTGACATGTTGTCATACTTGTAGTGAGAGCCTAATGCATGACCCTAAAAGTTCAGAACCATGGTTTAACTGGTTCGCTAGGTATGTAGCTTAAAGCTAGGTGTTTCACATGTAGCTAGCTAGTGAAGTGTGTCTTGTATCTTATCTTAGTTGTGGATGTTAGGAGGCTAAGAGGTGTGGTTCCGAGATTATTCCATGGAAAGGGCATAGCCGAGATGAAATAAATGCCTTAAGATGGTTCTTATGACTAAATTATTTCTCTGGACTTAACTAGTGGTTCACTACGGCTTGACGAAGTGAATGATGGGGAAAAAGGACAGCTTTCCTATTCAAATTATGCTTATTATCAATCCTCTGGACTATAGTTGTGCCCTAGTAAATTGTTGAAGTTACTTGTGTTGCAGGGTCACAAAAATGAGTACACTTGTTGAAAATAAAACAAAATCACAAATAAAGGTGTCTCTGTTTCCTTTCTGGGCCCTATGGGAAATGGAACCACATTTGAACAAGAGAGGAAATAAAATAAATTTTAAATCATATAGATGACCGAAAAGTAGGGGGAATAGCTGAGTGCTATTAATATCAAGGTCAAATAAAATAAAATGGGGGAAAAAAAAAAAATTAAAGAAGAGCCAAAAGAAAACAAAATTAAAATTAAAAGCAAAAAGAAACAAAGTGATCAAAACAACGGGAATGATCTGAAGGCGAGAATAATCAGTGGCATTAGTGACTAAACTTTTGATTTGCCTGGGCCAACACTTCATAGTGGGTTACAACGGTTGCGTGTTCGAGGCCACATCGTGTGTGTCCCATCAAAGGATTAGTCACCTGCCGATGAAGATGGCTATTGCTATATGAATTCTTCTCTAGCTACACAGTTTACATGTAGTTAACTTAAGTTTAATTAACAGGGTATCTTCAAAGTTAGCCTTCGACGGTTAGCAAGGGCTATGCCTCAACTAGTAAAGGTGAACTTTAGCTAAGAAGAATTGCAAACACGGAATGTGAATAATTAGGAACCCTAACTGGTGTTAAGGAAAGTATTTTAGAATACTGTGCACTGTGTAAACACAAGCGGTGATTAAGGGTTCAAGTAAATTATGCTAACTGCTAATTGTAGAAGTTATTATTTAGCTTAGCGTAAGCTGGATGGATGTTAGGTTAGGTTAGCGTAGCGTAAGCTGGAAGGATGCTAGGTTAGCTTAGCGTAGCGTAAGCTAGCTGGATGCCATGTTAGTTTAGCTTAGCGTGAGCTGGAAGGATGCTAGGTTAGCTTAGTGTAGCGTAAGCTAGCTGGATGCTATGTTAGTTTAGCTTAGCGTGAGCTGGAAGGATGCTAGGTTAGCGTAGCCACCTAGGCTGGTTTGTTTACAAGGTGACATCACAAGTTAGCACTTCCTGTGACAAGTCGTTGTCATGGAAACTAGAGCATGTCAGACAATTCAAACAGTCCCTAAAGGCTGTCGGTACATTTTACATAAATTATGCATGTTTAAACGGGTTAACCGGGGTGCAACTTTATTTTAAGTCTTTCTAGGACTCGGTGTTACATGAAGTAAAATGCAGATGTGTTTTGGCATTAGCTAATTTTACTCATGGAACTCTTCTCTTTATTTTAAGCAACTTATTCTATTTGTTTACAGAGTAAGGAAATAGATTTGCTGGGAGTCAAAGCTTGTCTAAGCATATATAGTTACGTCCCTCTTGTGCACTACTGCTGACTTTTCAGCGATTACAACAGTTTTGATCACTAGGTAGCTCTCTGTTTGCAGATGCAGCTAAAGTTTAGGTGAATTACATCAATCAAACAATAATTTGTAAGGCCTTTACATTTGTAGAAAGGGGAGCGTCGCCCAGGTCTACCTAGATATAACTTTGTCCTGAGCTTTCTTTGTTAAGACACAGGTTTAGTCATACTGCAATTTGGATTTCTTTTAAGCAAAGCAGAATAAACATCGGTACAGTTTACAGGCTGCTGAGATGAGGTTTCTTCATCAAACAGACTTACGCTTTACTGCTTAACATGCTAATTTTAGTTGGAAATCTAAGGCTATTTTACTTAAAGTAGAGATGTCAATTTCAGCAATCGTTTATCTGCATTTAGACAAGCCAGCGATCAAAAATGCGTGCTGCACATTGTGTTTTAGTTGGATCGTAACGATTAAATGCACGCCCATAGGTTAACTGTAGTTTAAAGCTCAGGTGGTTTCACTCAACTCTGACGTCGCAGTGACGTATGCCCTATTTGGAGCTAGCGTTTCCTGTAACCCTTCATTGTCATAGAAACTAATGTTTAGCAGTGTCATTTCAACCAGCATGTTGCAAATGCTTGGTTCGAAAGAGTCGTGCATAGTCTGTTGGCAGGTGAGGCTTACACGTCCATTCAAGATTTTCTTTAAGAATGCAGAGTCTTGCAACTCTTTGGGCAGACATTTTCATCTACTTTTAAAAGTTCTATGTTCTATGCTGATCAGGGACCCTTTTAGCAGAGTCTTGCACTGTGTTCGTGCAGTGTCTTCTGGTTTTGCAGTTCAAAGTCAGTGGGGTTTTAGGAATTCTTTCTGAGGAGGCCTTTTGTGTTAGAGGCCTTCTGCATTAGGTCACGCATCGTTGAGTGGGCATTGCGTGGTCTTTGGCGAGCTGGAAGGTGCAGGGTAGCGAACTGGAACTTTGACTTGGTGCTGAGGCTGTGTACCCCTAGATGGCTGCTGGAGTTCTTGGGAACTCTGACCTTGGAGTCTGGCTCTGGTGACCAGTGTGACTGGAGGGCCCAGACGGTCAGGTGTTTGAAGTCTAATGAAGCTTAGAGCGTTCTAGCAGGTCTTTGCCAATCAGAAAGGGGTGCGTGCTCATTTGTGAGATGTACACTGGGTGGGTAGGCCTCAAAAGGACCAATTGTCAGGTAAATGGGAGCTCTCTGTTCTAGCCGGTTGTACGTTCTGGTTGTACGACTGCACGTTCAGCTCACACATGTGGGGTATAAGAGTTCGATCTTCGCTCTTAGCTATAGCACTGAGTCTTTCAAAGAGTTGAGCTGACATTAAAGTGAGGTCTGAGCCGGTGACTTTCCCGTGTTTCAAGGCTCATCTCATTGTCTAGAGTGATGGGTAGGTAGAGTTTCCGGGCCCACCCCCTTTTGATCAGTTCTTTTGGGGTTTCGGTCCCAGCTGTGGGAAACTGTGCGGTCTCACTCAGGCTGTGCAGCTGTCAGCTGTGGTGACTGTGTGCTGCTGTCACTTTGTGATGTGACAGTTTGCTCTGTGTCTGTGGCTGACGAGCAGTGTTCTGTGTACCTGTAGGTCTTACGCTCAGGTATAGGATGTAAAGCTTGTACCTCTTGAATTTTTGGAAAGTCTTTTGTGAAGAAGCTTTTCAGCGACTTCAGGGTCTCGGCTGTCTCAGACGTGGCGGCATTGTGTTTGTCTGATGCGTGCTCAGACTTGGGCTTACCAGTGGCCTGGAACGGACTCGACTCTCTGTGAACAGGGCTCTGGTGTGATGGGGCGCCCTCTGGAGGCATCTCTGAGTAGTGTTCAGAGACAGTAGATCGTGGGGTTTTTCAAAGTCTTTTCGGATTCTGGATCAGAGAATTCTTTAATGAAGGCCTGCCGCAGCGGCTGGTAGTCTATAAGAGTGTTTCAACTCTGTGGAACAATGTCAAGTTCGGCTTTGAGATCGTGTCTCTGTTGAGTAAGTTCATGGATTTCAGCTCGGCCCGTGTGTAAGTGGTTTCAAGAGCCGTGGCTTTAGTGTCTCTTTCTTTGGGTTCAGTCTCTGCTGAACGAGCTTGTGGCTGGTAGCACGGGCCTCTTGCAAGTTTTTCTTTTTCAGGCCGTGGCTTTCGAGTCTCTTTAAGTTCGGCCTCTGCTCTTTGCAAAGGGCTTCACTTTTGTCGGAGTTTCTCGTTGGGTTCCTCTCTGGCTCTTTTCTCTGACTGTTCTCTGCGGTCTGTGTGTAGAAGATCAGACAGGGCAGGTTGAAGTCTTTTCACTTCCTTCTGTAGCTCGGGGTCGTTGTCATCCTCGGCTTGCATCCTTAGCGTTGCACTTCATGGAGACGTGCTGGTGCGATGAGCTGGCAAGCGAGGTTTTGGACGTGTCTGGCCGGTCTTTGTCGTGGGAGCTTTGGCTTGGTTTGTGCGCCATCAGCTTGTCCACGTCGCTCTTGGCTTTGAAGCTCTGAGTCACTGGCGACCTTGGGCAGGAATGGAGGTGTCATGAATCTCAGCCATGTGTCCAGGTTGTCCCAGCGGTTGTGGGACTGTAGGACCGGAACATACTGGTTTCGACTGTGGGCGAGAGGAACACAACACACACAGAGAGACCAAGCAAGTTGTTCTACGTTTAACGAGCTATAATACGGGCTATGCCGCGTATGCAAATTGTGGTTAACTGATGCAGACAGTTAAATCATTCTGTGGGACAATTTGGTTAGGTCATCATGGGCCTGAATAAAATTTTAACAGGGCGGTAGCTTAGGGGGTCACCTGTTGATGCTAGCGGCTTGTTGTCTAATTATTATTCAGCGTTCCTTGTTGTCTCAGATAGGTTCTGTCTTCTAGGTGAACTGAAAAGAACAGAGCACGACAGAAAAGAGCAGTGGCAAGATAGCAGAGTTTGAAGTAACATGCAACCATCCAAGATGGGAAGGTCTGTAATGAAATGGCGTTAAGAGTACACAGGAAGTGTTACAGGGGAAGAGGAGGCCTAAGCCTGCGGTTTGTGGCTCGGAGAGGAGGAGGGAGCCAAACACTTCAATAACCGGGGGAATCTCTAGATTCGGTAGCAAATATTAAGTGGATGGGTTTAATACCTTTGTTTAGTTTGCCTGGGGTGGAATGAGGTCATTTGGGTTGGAGTCAGCATCGTGGTTGGTCTTTCTGTCGTCCCCAAACGTTTGACAGCAGTGTCCCGGGTCTTTCGTGCATCTGTACCGATGTGCTCCCTCTCACGCAACCTGACTTTGAATCACAACCGGCAGTGCCAAATTGGTGATGTCGTTGTTGCGGGCCGCACTAACGGAGAGATACAGGAAAGTCCGGGACTCGCGCTCAGTCAGTGCTGGTGACGCAGGTGAGATGAACCAGCGTGCTGGACTCCAAGCAGAGATGACTGTCAAATCACCACAGCTCTTTAATGGTTTCCACATGTAAATACAGAACAGTGTGAACAAGTAGCTTAACAGTGAATGAAAGCTTTCTTGTTTAAACTGAATTGAGTAATTATGTATGTAGAAAATAGAAGCAAAGGTTTTCCTAAATAATGGTAAAAAGGAAATTATGAAAATGATGTTATTTATCAAAATAACTTAACCCAAAAAAAAAAAATTCCTAAAAAAAAAATTTTTTTTTTATTAAATTCCTTTTATTATTATTACTTTTACTATTAATGGAAATTAATAATTAAAAGTAATAAAGTAGGGTGGACCCCGGGAGAAGACAGGCAGTAGTGGCGCGTTTGGGCCACAAAGGGTTTGGGTCACTTCCTCCTAGTGGTCAACCTGGCTGACCGAGAACTTGATTTGAATTGCATTCAAACTGGTTTAAATACACTTCAAATCAAGCGTATGCATAGATGTTAAGTAACTTCTAGAATTGTTGTCATAACATATCAAATCAAAATTATTAAAAATAATTTGGGACCGGAAATATAGACGTAAAGCCATAAAACTCTTGCCCACAGGGAAGGAGACTTAATTCACATTAATCTTGAAATTTGTTTGTTTCAAATCAAATTTGAATAAGTGTAGGAAATTTAAGGTTGGCATTATGTATGATGAGGATAATATCCAACATAAAATCAACTGTGAGAAGGCCACCTCAAAACAGAATAAGAGTAGGAGATAGGAGATGAGCTGACTTAGCAGGGGAAGGCCACAAGGGGGCCGCACTACTAAGTGTTCATCAGGGACTGTTAATACTTACTTTTGATTTTTTTTTTTTTTTAATTCAAATGTGGTTTGAACTAAATTCAAAATAAGTGTACACAGTCAGGAGTGAAAAATCATGTTAGTAACACTGGAACTTGCACATGCCTTGAAAGTTGGAAGCACAATATCAGGAATTCACTGGAAAAATCTGAAATTGTGATGGGAGAGAAAATGTTTAGGAAAGGATGACCTTGTTACTAGTGTCCACATGATGGCGACATTTCGCTCATGCAGGATGAAGCAAGGGGGCGGTACGTAATTCGAGAACTGTCAATCACTTAGGCTAAGGGTTGCCCTCTAGTGTTTGTCAGCGGAACAACACCCGGCCTGCTTCCATGTGTGATTCAAATTTGAGCGTGCAGACGCTTTGCTTTCTGTAGCGATCACCCTTATCAAAACTAAATCTCAGCGGATTTTTGATGCTATGTTTTAACAAACACGACTTGCAGAATTTTTTTCTGCGCTATGTAGGAGAAAACAGGAATTATACGTCTGTCGGTTGGATCCAAATACATTTATCAAATAGCATTTAATGATTAAAATGTTTTGGTGCTATATTTCACTAAACAGCGTGGCAAGATTTTTTTTTTTTTTTTTTTTTACACACACACATAGGGTTCACAGGAATTAGGCATCTGTTTTTCGCTACCCACAAATAATTAGCACCATGATTCATACGTGTTCGCTTATAAATTTCAAACCTCGGCGGGTTTTTCCTTTTTCGACACGTGTGCACGGAAGGATTTCTTCGCTTCCCCACATTAATATAGATAACAGGAATTATACGTCTGTCATTCGAATCCAAATAACATTTATCAAATAGCATTTACTGATTAAAATGTTTTAAGGTTTTGGATTTTTCTGTGCTATATTCTAACAAACACGTCTGGCAGGGGTTCTGCGCTGCGCATAAATAACAGGAATTATTCGTCTGTTTTTTCGACTCCCATAACATATTATCAAATAGCACTTATGATTAGATATGCTTTAGGTTTTACAATTGAGTAGCTACGTCAATTTTTAACCAGGAGTTTACCGTTAATCTAACGATTTAATATAAGGCCTTTTTAAGAATAGTGAAAGAGCATCGTTTCACTAAATCTTGTCTTCACCCTGACAGAAGAACATCGTTCGGACAGGGGAGTTTAATATTAAAAATGTCGTCGTTCAAAAGAGGTTTCTTCGTCTTTTATAGGACAAATTTAATACTGTGAAACTATGAAAACTGCAGTTTACTTCTTAGTTTCGCTGGACTGAAATGGCTTTTTGCCTTTAATCAGTCACGGTGAGTTCGCAGTGCGTTCGCTCAACCGAGGTGCACGTACACTATTAAATCACAATATAGACAAGATTGAACTGATCTCTTTTGCTCAAAAACAAGTTTAAAGTGTGCCAGCATTTTTCTCCACCATAAAATATGTAAAGACTTTAGGGGATCTAATCCTTGGGGAATTTGCATATCATAATTAATAATTGGTAATTAATAATTATTCATACATGTTTGGATTAGATCAGTCTTACATGTTAATAAATCTCCCTCTAAAGGAGAATGTCATTTTACCTGGATGTATACCTGCAATCCTTTCATTTTAACAAGTTGATTGCAGTCAATTACACAGATCACGTTTTACAAATCAGGCAAAATTAATTTAGCTCAATTGTCAGAAGAATATTGGGGGGTTTTCCCCAATATCATCTTACTTTATAGGATTGCAGGAAACGCAATTCTCTGGCCAGAAGAATTGGGCTTCCTGCCCCATAATAAGTACTCTTTAAATTATTAATTATTGAAATAATTAATTAATTCGTAAAGCTTGTAGCATAAAAGATCTTCTTGGCACTTAAGAGCCTCGAAATTGAGCAAAGAGGAAGTCCATCAGTCAAGTGAATATAATGATTTAATAAAGGCATGTCTACTTAGATATATTTACTACTTTACAGGAATACATGTATTTACAAACATTAACACGAACGAAACATAATATGACATCAATGAATGAGAAATGCGTAAAGTTTGGGCAATGGATAACTTACACGCGATAGCGAGTAAGAGAGAGAGGGAGAGGGAGAGTGAGAGAGAGAGAACATTGGCATACTTCCTCCTAAGACATTCACCTTTCTGATTACAACACGAAACATCATCTTAATGCTCCTTAGAAGCGTTATAAAGAGATACTTGCACAAGTTATGGGTCTCGCTGTGTTGTCGCATTCCTGAAGGCCTGTCCCGGCCGCGTGCGTGAGCGGAGTTCTTTGTGTGTGTAAGCGTCACGTGTTGTTTCTGGGCGCTCGTGTTGCGCGGCGGTTTAAAGTCTTTGAGTAGCATTACCAATGAAAGTAGCTCGGCTACGTTTGTTTCACTCCGTGGAAGTAAACAGATTTGACTATGGAAAACAAAACTTTGCCTTACAAAGGAAAGATATAAAGATCGGATCGGGTCTCCGAAGGAGCCCACGGGATCGGGTTACATGATGCAGCAGTAACGACGAGCGAAGCAAGAGCGTGGGCATCTCTCAGTACGACGCGTCACGTGGTTACGTGCGCGTGCTTCTTCTTCAGAGAGAGAGCGTTTGTTGCAGTTTCCCTTGTAGTTGGATTTGCTGAAGAGGTATGTCACGCGGGGTTCTTTTCACTCGTCGATCGGAATCAAATCCGGGGACTTATCTTAAGACTTAAAACACAAACTAAACTAGAAACAAAATAAAAGAACGGCGATGAGCTCGCCGGAGGCGCGACGTTACATGATGATGACTAGGATCAGGAAGTAAGAGAGGAGTTGGGAAGCCCTCTTTATCACCTCTGAGAAGTCCTTCCCCTTCCCGTTGTCTGAGCCAATCGGAGAATGGCTGTTGCACGCGGGAACTCGCGGTTTATTGTCCTTTGTTTGGGGAGAACGTGCCCCTCGTAGTACAGGGGCGTGTTCGATAGATGTACAGTTTAACAGTTTGAATCTTCAATGGCGGTAAAACATATTAAAAATACACTTTACTTTATATCTCTGTGCATATTCAGATAGCCCGTTCCATGAGCATTTTAGAGGTGTCAAAAACATCAAATGAAAGTCAAAGGAAAAATACAAAGGTATTTAAAATGCATAAAGAAGGTATTTCTAATGTCTATTTATGCCGCGGCCAAACAAAGATATTTCACTGTGACATTGGGAAAAACATACATTTAACAACATATATTTAATGTTTTTTTTTTTGTCTTTAAACAACAGAAATGTCCGTCTCTTTGTTCAGAGACATCTGCAACATTCCGATGTCTCGTAACAGGCGTTTCCCTCGTGTGTGTGTGGGTGAGGGGATCGTGGTGGAATGTGTTTGTGTGTGTTAATTTTGAGTCCTGGGGGGAGGACGCTGGTGGAAGCTTCCCGGCCTTTGAAGGCTCTTAGGATTTTAGTTATCCAGAATATATTTAATTATTCAGATTCACCCTAAATACGCTACAGTGAGTAGGTCCCAATGAGATATATTTGGCAGTAGCTTACACGCTGACAGAAAATCTACTAAGGGGATCAGTCTCTTGAGACTGGCCTCTGGTATTGGTCGAACAGCCACTTCGGTGACCTGAGGTGGCGAACCGGCAGGGAAAAACCGAACTGGCAGCGCTGCGACCCTCCTCAGAGAGTCACTTCCCAGGAATAATAACATAACTAGATTCTGCTCGGGGTCCACCACCGTAGGGAGGGCCCCTAAAAATATGGGTGGATGAGAACCGAACTGAATTCTGTTGCCATGGTGAATCACAGTATTGGAGGTTCATTGATGATGGCTTTTTACTAGTCTTCAGGCACGAGCTCAACTCAGAGTTAACATACTCAGAGTCGACTTACCTAACTCAGATCAGCTGTTCTGGAACTGAAAACTCAAGAGTTTCACTTCACAGGGTCAACTCAGAGTTCAGGATCAGGCTCTGAGTTTGTTGAACCTCCTCTCTTGGAATAGCCCTCTGGAATGGATAACTCAGAGTTTCCCTCATCTCAGGGTTCAATGGAATACCCCCCAGGTTCTCCTAGAGTTCTTTGGGTGATGTCAAATTTTTTAAGCTGACTGAATAGCTAGGCGAAGGGATTGATAGTGAGGCCAGTACACTTACATTACAGGTCCTGAAGAACTTGGAGGCATCTTCACGCAGGTACACAGGAAGTGCACGAAGGACAAGGGCCCGTATCATATTTACATCATGTTGTTCCTAGATGGACAAAAAATATCCATTACAATAGTAATTACACAAATGCAGAGCAAACACTTGAAAAAAATCAAAGTGTTAAATAGCTCCATATTCTGATGGTGGTCATTACTATGGATGGTAGATTCAGTATTTTGGGTCACAATTTCTTCAGTAAAACATTTTTCAAATTAATAACTTTCTATCGTAAATACTTTAATAACTCACAATGGAAAAAATCTTAAAATTGTAAATCAAATTTTATGAAAACAGTAGTTATTTTGACTTCTTCAAATTGAAGCTGATAAAGTATCTTTTTAAGGTACCTCTTTCTGATAGAATACATCTTATCAAGACGTCTATCTCTGATGAGATGACAATGTTGTGTTTATTTAATAATCACTTAACCTCGAGGCACAGTCGTGGCAATTCACACTATGACTTCTTACAGTTGTCTGCAGACAATCTGTTAATAATTTGTTTCTTAATCATGCCAAGTTAAAAATTCACCTGAAAGTCATAAATCCTCACGAGTTTGGCTCACTCCTCGGCTATCTTGCCAGTCTTGGTGGCCTTGAACAAGGTGACGAGTTTAGCCGTGTGTCTATCCAGCTCCTTGTAGAATTGATTGAGCAGGTTAACGTTATTGATTCGGTGGAACTCTGATGAAGATGAAGTAACGTAACGTATTTGTCACATTCAACAACTTCTAAAGTTACAATTACTTGGATTTTAAAACTATTTACAATAAATATTCACTGTGCACATTGTACAAATGTATTCCCAGTTCCAAATTTAGGACTATTTATCGAAATTCAATAAAAAATAAATAAAAAAAAAAACATTACCGTTACTTACCAAATCAGGGCTGATGATAATACGACGCTTAAGAAAACGAGGGCAATAAGACTAATGAAAAAAACGGTGGTGGTGGTTTGAAGCGGGGGGATAAAAGTGCGCATTGCAAACAAATAAAAACAAATTAAACTGTGTTCCACATCCACAGGGGCTGGCCAAAACTTCCCCGCATCAAGGAAAATTCAAGATGGCTGACTCACCTTTCCTGAGGGAGAGATAAGACCCACCCACCAGAACGTCATGACGTTGATAACGTCATGACACTACTGTATGGTTTCTAAACTTTTTGAGCGTTACACACAAAAAAGCTATAAAATATTGAGCTCTATTTAATTATAGTGGCATAAATCTCAACAGAGCTCAACACTTTATAGTTTTGTCAACTGCATAACGACATTTGACTGTTATGACCGTATTAGTTATGAGCTAGTACAACTGTTTGGGATTACAGTGCATGTGGCGCTCACGGACCATACCGGTTTCACACGGACAGGCACTTGTTAGTGTGGCGTCGTGGGTAAAACGCTCCTACAGCGTCTTGACGCAGCTCGAGTTCCTTTATAAGGAAACGTCTCAGGTTATGACTGTAACTCTGTTCCCTGAAGAGGGAACGAGACACTGCATCGCCCTGCCATACTCCCTGCATGCCTGTGATCAACTTGCTCCAGCATATCAGAAGCTAGCTTTCTTTGTTCTGGGCATGCTTAATAGTTTTCTGGCCTGCCTATGACGTTCAGTCAAGCCATTGGACTGATTTCACATGTGCTTCATGATGCAATCACGCAGAGACGATCCCGTCGTTTCTTCTGAACTGTTCCTCTGAATTTGAACATTCCTTTCTGTACATGATTGGTACTTCATGAGCTGTCCTTCTGACAGTTGAAGTTCATTTTACAACCTTTCTTTGTCTTTTCCTTATACACAACATCTTTGTGATACTTCATTTTACAAACATTCTTTTTCTTTTCCTGATAACACATCTTTGTGATACTTATATTTGCTCATGTCCTTTTTATTTTATTTATACGTACAACACATTAATGTGATATTGAATGTTTTTTTTGGAAGGCACATTTCCTTTTATTATACTTAGAAAAACAATTATTGCTTTTGAAATACAAATATTTGCAGTCGTGTCTGCCCGTCTTATTGAATTCTTTCTACATAGCATAGTGTATAGTGTCTCAGGAAAATTACTAACTGATCAAAGCAAACCTTCTTATCAACCTGTTGGACACATATTACAAGCTCAAAATGATTATTCTCACATTGTTTTAGTCAGGGGTCTCCAACACGTCGCTCACGAGCTACCAGTAGCTCGTGGCCTGATTGGTGGTACATATATCGCGCTCACATATGTTGCGCGCTCAAGTTATTTCAAATTTAGACGCACGGCAAGCGCGCTCATAATTGAAGTGACGCGCTCATTTTTCCCAGGCGCAGTATGTTTGTTCTTCGCGGTTGTCTATGACAACTATTTACAACAAACCCACCGTAAGCTGTCACGAGACTATCTATGGTAGCCCATAAGGGATAAAAAAAAAATATATATATATATATATATATATATATATATATAAAAACGCGGCACACGCAACAACGGGCCGCATTAACATTAAACTTTAATGTCAAGTAGGGGGCCACAAAATATCACCGCCCGCAGGCCGCGAGTTTGAGACCACTGCCTTAAAGGGACTCTAGTAAAATGAATTGATGGAGGGGGTATACATTCTTTTGAGTCCCTTTCTGGATTCCAACAAGTCTGCAAGATGTACAATTATTTTAACCTTTATTTCTATGCTTCATTTATATTAGCCAATGTTCTTGTTTTATATATATATATATATATATATATATATATATATATATATATATTATATATATATATATATATATATATATATATATATATACATATACATGTGTGTGTGTGTATGTGTATGTGTATGTGTGTGTGTGTGTGTGTGTGTGTGCGCTCGTGTGTGTGTGTGTGTGTGTGTGTGTGTATTCCTCAAAATAATTGTTTTGAATGTGCTTAAAAATGTGATAAAATGATGAAACTCACTCTGATGTGTTCTAGGGTCATTCAAGATTTTGTCTTTCACAATGTCTAAAGTCCGATCACTAATGGTTTCAGAGAAAACAAAACGTATGGTTCTGTTTAAACAAGCTACATCAAGTTCCATCCAGTGTGTGGGTGTTGGTCATAAACTACTGAATTGCAGCTGTTGAAATACTCAATTGTTTAACCTCTCCCATCCTCCTCACTAAATGGTTATCCCTAAAGCCTTTCTACTTAAATTGAATTTACTTCTGCAGAACAAAAAAGAAGCTATGATGTGTTCTACAGAATAAAGAAAATCACCCAGGTGAAAAGGAAATATATTTAAATTTAGCTTTTTCGGATATACTTAGTATATTTAACTTATACTATATTAAGTGCGTATTAAATGTGTTATTTTGAAACAACTTCAAGTAAATTAAATGTATTTCAAGATATGCTTAAGATCAATTTTGAGCTATTTACAATATATTTTAATATACTAAATTGTGCTAAAATGGAACCATTTCAAGTACATTTAGTGCATTTAAGTGTATTTCTTTACAGTTCAATGTACTTCAAGAACATTTCAATAGCATTTCAGCTCATTAGAAATATTTAAGCACTACACAAATAGTTTATTATAAAGCTGTTTTATTCAGTATTCAAAATTGTATATTAAAAGTGCAAAAATAATTAAATATAAATGTTAAGACATACACACTCTGAAAAAGTGCACTATGAATATTACATCACTTAATAAATAAGCATCACAATGCAATTTTCTCAAAAAAAAATAAAAATCAAAGTTACGGAAAACCAATGTGCAGAAGTCAATAATGCATTATTTACAAACTTATGCCTACTGAACTAAACTAAACTAAACCAAACTGAACTGAACCAAATAAACAGTAGCGTTTAAATGTCACATCTTCATCTTCAAGTGGACTTTAACTTTTAACTCGCATTTTCTGCAACTGAGGGCTTATGGTTCAGATACTGTAGTATTTGAAGACTGCTTTATCACAGGATCTATGAAGAAGGGAAGAAGAATGTATATAAAATTAATCAATGATTAACATTTTTGTATCCATGTGTGAATATATGTATTATTAGCATAGATATGCATTAGAATTTTGTTGACTTCTCAGTTTACCTTTCAAAGCTTTGACTATATCCGGATCAAGCTAGACATGAGTGTCCATTTTTATCCTCTCGTCTGTCGTCGCTGTTTTTTTTTTTTTACAGAGTTACATTGAACATAAGATTAGAAGAAGCCCAACACAACTTACAGTGAGCAGAGTTCAATCATAAAGTCACTAATATAGTTATTAGCCGCAATAAAGCAAACTTTATTTACAACTTGCTTGTAAATTCTAATATTGATTTTCTTGGACTGTCAGAGACTTGGGCCCGGTTCCCCAATAATGCTGACTCTTAGCGTGCTAAGAAGACTTGAAAGGTATATCTTACCAAAGATGTTTAAGTTCCTAAGTGTGTTCCCCGAAGTGTCACATAGGAAGCTTCTTAACACGCTGCCTCTTAAGTTCGACGTTACAAAGGAGATGTCCCAAGTGAAGGTGCTGAACTAGTTGGCATCGATTGCTCAGGAATCGATTTTCCACTTCACGCGAAGGTGCATTACGGCGTTAAGAAAGACAACACGTACTATGCAAGTTAAACATTCCTCAAATTATTATTCAAGTAAGATTTATTTTAACAGTTTAAGTTATCAGTAAAAAATTTAGACTTTTAATTAAATTATCAAATTGTCAGTAATATGTTAATGATATGTTGTGTCGGGTAGACGAACCTGGTATCCCTTGCTAATCATCCTCCCTCCTTATCCCGTTGTTCCACTTCTTGACATGGGTTTAACGACTTCTAAAAATTATGTAATACACTTTTATATTAATGGTAAGGTACTTTACAATCAAAATTGTTTGGCAAGCAGCTGTAATTACTTCTGTTTAATGCGGTATTGATTGCCATTGGTTAATGTTTTCAATAAAAAGCAACCTATCTACAATGAACAGGGAGAGAGAGAGTTAGATACAAAATATGATTGGGAAGCAACGTTAAAAAAAAGGGCACCAAGCTTCTCGTCAGAGGAACTTGAAGTTTTGCTGGACGAGGTGAGCTTGCAAGGTGACACTGTTTTCCAGCTTTCGGATTAACTTGTGCAACAGCAACAAAAACGCAGAAACATTAAACGCTTTAATGACATTACGATTAGTTCTGATCATAATTGAATGAATGAATGAATGAATGAGGCATTTATATAGCGCTTTTTTATATGTACTTCTGTACACCCAAAGCGCTTTACAATCATATCAGGGGTTCTCTCCTCAACCAGCACCAGTGTTGCTGAGAGCTCTGTCTCTCCCGCTAGCTGTTGGTGAAACAGTCTTCTGTGAAGTGCTGACCGCAAACCGATGTGTGGTTTTTAACATTGCCGTGACCAAGGAACGTAATCCATCTATCTCTCACATAGGGCTGCACGATATTGGTAAAAAATTGATTAATATGTGGGAGGGAGAGAGAGCGAGCGAGACAGTTTGAAGACGGTGAGAGTATTTTTATACTATTTACTATTTTTATATTTTTATGAAACAACCTGTCTGATGGGCTCATTGTTTATCATGATAGGTGAGTGGTTACCCACTAATTTGGAATCAAAAATCATTTCCTCTGTCTTTCTAACATTAATTACAAGACGATGTTCTTTACTCCATGTAACAAAGTTAGCGATCTCTGAGGTATAATGTTGAATGTCCTTATCTTTATACAGAAGACCAAGAATAGCAGTATCATCAGAGAATTTTACGACAATATTTCTTGGATGGTGACACCTATATTCATTGGTGTACAGTGTAAATAAGAGTGGTGAACATACACACCCCGGAGGGACCCCAATACTAATGGACCTGCACTCAGACAGTCTGCTTGATTTTAACTTGTTGAGTCCTACCAGTAAGAAATGCATGAAACCATTTAATCATGTATGGATTAACACCCATACCATTTAGTTTTAAGAGCATAAGGTGTGGCTGCACGGTATTAACAGCAGAGCTCAGATCAAGAAATAACACCCTGGCATAAGCCCCCAATCATCCAGATGTCTTAAGACCTGATGCACCACAGTAAGGATAGCATCATCAGTGCCCCTATTGATTTGATAGGCAAACTGATAAGGATCAAGATGGTCCTTAACCTCTTTCTTAAGTTTCCACACCATAATCCTTTCCAAGCACTTCATCACAATGCAGGTTAAAGCCACTGGGCGATAGTCGTTATACTCTTGTGGACCAGGGCCCGTATTCCTAAAGAATCTTAATGCAAAAAGTATCTCCTAGTGACACAATTCTAAGAAAATTCTTAGAAATGTGGGCGTTTACTCTTAAAATTAAAGAAAAAATCCTATAAAGAAAAAAGTAATTCAGAAAGCGTCTTAACCCTTAAAAGAGGTCTTAAGGTCAAAATTGTTAGGAGCACGGACGAGGACTTTTAAGAGGCTTAAGAGTTTCTTTAGCAGAGGAGAAAATGGCAGAAAGACGAAGAGGGAGAAGAAATGTGTTGCAGACAATGGATGACAGTGAGTTTGGTACATTAAAACCAACATTCAAACCACCACTTAAATAGACACGACAGAAAGAGTGGAACAATTTTTATCATTATAAGCCAAACAAATACCTTTTAGGAAATAAACAGCATTGCAAATAAAAAAAGGATTTATATACACATATATATACTATGTGTGTGTGAAAACGATCAAATAGGAAAAATTACACTACAGGTGAAACTCGAAAAATTAGAATATTGTGCAAAAGTTATTATTTTGATGATTAACTACAGCTTATGAAAACCCCAACATTCAAAATCTCAGAAAATTAGAATGTTACATGAAATAAAAAAAATAAAAAATAATTTTAAACATTCCACATCTTTGGAATTCTCTCCCACCTCACATTCGTCACCTAGACTCACTTCTTCAATTCAAATCTCAACTACTCATCTGTTTAGATTAGCTTATTCAACATAGATTTTCATCGGGATTTCATTTTACTTACATTTTTTGATTGTACTTATTAATTTGATTTTAAAAATGATATTATTGTTGGGCTAGTATTAATGTTCTGTTTTAAATTTGCTCTGTAAGGCGTCCTTGGGTGTCTTGAAAGGCGCCCTGAAATAAAATGTATTATTATTATTATTATTATTATTAAACACAGAAATGTCAGTCCTCTGAAAAGTATAATCATGCATATGTTTATAGTTATATATACTAAATATATTAGTTTCATCTTTTAATTTTAATTACTGAAATGCATGAAGTTTTGCATGATATTCTAATTTTTCCAGTTTCACCTGAATACTTAAATCACTATTTTTTTCCTTCTTGGACAACCAACAAATCACAGTCTTCAAAAGATTGTGTCATACATAGCAACGGGGTCAACCCCGCCTCCTCACTAAGATAAAAGTTTTTGTCTTTTCCTTACTCAGAGTTGCTCTCAGATCGATCCCGAATCGCTCTTAAGCTAAGACTCCTACGTAAAAGTTTTTAAGCTAAATTAAGAGTTTTCTAAAAGGATTCTTAGATTCTTTAGGAATACGGGCCCAGGTTTTTTTGGAACTGGTATGATCCAAATATCTGGAATACTATGTGTATCAATGGAGCTCTGAAAAATGTCTACCCATGCAGGGGCTAATTCCTCTGCAAAGGTTTTCAGGATAAAAGCAGATAGATCATCCGGCCCAGTTGCTTTTTTGGTATCAAGATTTTTAAAAACCTTAACAACATCAGACAAACTCATTTGAGGTTTAGAAACTGAATTATCAATCCCAATAGCCCCCAGTACATCACTACAGTCACTAGAATTATCATCAAATCTAAAATAAAACTCATTAAGCTCATTTGCAGTGTCTCCTCATTTACAACCTGCATGCTTAATCCTTTTAGGTGCATATTTGTTATACACCTTACCTTAGACCACAGCTTTTTGGGATTTTTACTCAGTTCACTATCAATTAAATCTCTGTAATTCTTACGAGTTTCTCTTATTATATGATTAAGCTTTTTCTGATTTTTATAAGTTCAGGGTTTCGTTGTTTAAAAGCCAGGTGTTTCTGATGTATACTCTCTTTAACATCCTTAGTTATATAAGGCTTGTTATTTGAGAAGTGTTAAACCTGTTTAACTGTTATCACAGAATCTACACAGAATTTGACGTATGCAGACCTGATTTCAATATACTTGTCAATATCTGAATCATACAGTACCTCCCAGTCAGTACAGAGAAAACCTTTCAATGTTTCTACTTTTTCTGAAGACCAAAGTCTCACCACCTTGTTCACAGGCTTTACTGATTTCAGCAAGGTAAGGTAGACAGGAATAAGCTGCAAAGTATTATGGTCTGAGGGCATGTTGTATATTGATAATTGTGGTTTACCCTCTGGGGTCCTTCAGGTCCAAATGGTCCCGAAGTGTCTAAATAAAAAAATGTAAAAAATCATAGCTTCATCGGAATGGTCCGAAATTTGGTGACTTTGTTGGTACTTGGTATATGAACACCCCCAAAAAATTGGCGACAGGATTTGAATAGTCTAAGTGGTTGTAAAAAAAAAAATAGTCACACTCAGGACCTTCGGGTCCAAATGAACCCCCATAGGAAATGAATGGGAAATTGGCAAAAATGTGACAATACAGAGTTTTTTTGTGCGTACAATCTACAAATCAACCACAATCCAGAACACCGGTTACAATCCAGTGAAGGAGTGAATCTATAAAACATCAAGAGTGCAAAACAGACACACACACACACACACACGCACGCACGCACGCACGCACGCACGCACACACACACACACTTTTATACACAAACACACTAATACATTCAGATTACATATATCTGTTTTGAATTTTTAAAATGCTCAGTGTGTCCACCAGATGGCATCCATCTCATTTCAAAAAATGCTTTCATGAGGCCTAGGCTTGACTCTAAAATGAAATACAGCTTAATATTTATATTCTATTATATTCAATAGGAAAAAATGGGTCATAATCATTGCATAAATATTAATTATAAATCATAAAATTATCTCAAAACACCAAAAAAGAAAAGAAAAAATATTATAAAAAACAAGTAAAAAAAAAAAAATGATGATTTTTTTTAATATATATTAATCCCACCCTCCCGGAACATTTGGTCCCGAATGTCCTGAGTGTGACTGTTAAATGAAGGACCCCTTGTGTCTATTGTGGTCATGCTAACATGCACTCTCTTCACCGCCGTTGCAAAGATTTAAGGAAATTAGAAGTTGTGCGAATTCAAAATATTGTATCCCAGGACAACTAGGACAAGTTACTTGCAGCTTTACTAAAAAACAATTAAATAAACAGATTTTTACATTAATGACTCAAAGGAAGCACAATTAGACACCTGAAATGGACATGTTGCTAACATTTTCCTACCAAGACTGACAGAATCACCTTCCATTAGGCCTGATTCAAAAATCTCTATAACAGAGGTGATATGAAACTAAACCATACTTACTACTCTCTTCTTTGCTTGTCTCTTCACTTAGATTTCAGTTTGTCTTCTATAGCAGCTGGTCTAAAAAACAAATATAAAAATTTCAGAAATTGTTCAGTAAATTAGAAATAAATACACAGCTTCATTTTGCAAATAAAAATAATGTTAATGTAATGTTATTATGTTTAATTGTGATTTTTGCAGATGCATTGGACAATGTTTTATAGTTGTTTTAAGATGTAAAAATGCAAAATGTCTCCACATAGATTTTAAACAAACTTATCAAATACTTTTACTATATTCCCATACTGAAGTTGCTAGAATTCAGCGTCAGCATCATGTTACAGCGTTAACATCAGTTCTCTTTCGTTCGGGAACTCCTACATCTCGTCGGAGGAGTTACCAACGAATTGGGATCACACTAGGGAGACCAACTGCCTTCAAGTGAAACTAAAACGAGTCAATGAACATTGGCATGCAAGACTTGCATTCCACGCCCCGCCTGCCAGTCCGGGTATAAAGCGGAAGCGAGCGCACACACAATTGCTTTTTGCTTCGGTGCCGACCGGTTGTGTCCTCTGAGTGGATGAGTGGATTCAAGAATATTTGTTCTTTGCGCTCAACGAGTCTGCTGTTTCCCAGGATCTGTCTGTGTTGGTGTGACTTCAGTGATCTTCGCGAGCTCCCAGGGAAACCGGCAGTTACTGTTTCTTTGGTTTCTTTGGTTTGGGTTCGAGGGTTCGAGGGTCGAGCATATCAGTACAAGGTCCTACCCTTCGGCTTGGCCCTGTCGCCCCATGTCTTCAGAAAAGTCCAACCAGCCTTTGTTAGTGGAACTCATGCTCCTAACGACAGCCCCTCCTTGGCCCATTTCTCTGAGGAAGGACCTGCTTTCTCAGAGACGGGGCACTCTGTGGCCTCTGCGGAGGTTCTAGGTGGCCTATCACAGGCTGTGGTAGACACCATCACTTCCGCTAGAGCCCCCTCTACGAGTCGCCTCTATGCGTTGAAGTGGGACCTATTCGTTGATTGGTGTTCTTCCCACCGGGAAGCCCCCCGAACTTGCCCAATCAGAGTCGTGCTTTCCTTCCTGGAAGAATGTTTCCGCAATAGCCGCTCATCACGATGCAGTAGAAGGTAAGTCATTGGGAAAGCACGGCCTGGTCATCAGATTCCTTAGGGGTGCCAGGAGGCTAAATCCGCCTTGTAATCCGCACCCCTTACCCTCTTGGGACTTAACTCGAGTGCTCAGAGCACTCCAGAGGCCCCCTTTTGAGCCTTTACCTTTGGTTGAGTTAAATATTCTGTCTATGAAGCCAGCTCTCCTGTTGGCTTTGGCTGCTTTTAAGAGGGTAGGGGATCTGTAGGCTTTTTCGGTCGACGAATCGTGCCTTGAGTTTGGACCGGGCTTCTCAGGTTTCTCAGGTTGTTCTGAGACCCCAGTTCGGATATGTCCCCAAGGTTCCTACCACTCCATTTGTACATTAGGTAGTGAACCTGCAAGTGCTGCCCCCAGAGGAGGCAGACCCAGCCCTGGCTTTTCTCTGTCCCGTCCGCACCCTGCGTTGTTACTAGAGAGAACGCAAAGCTTCAGGACCTCAGAGCAGCTCTTCGTCTGTTACGGAGGCCAGCAGAAGGGTTAGGCTGTCTCCAAGCAGAGGTTAGCCCACTTTCCTACACAAAGTACACATAAAATATACTTTAAGTAAGAGTAACATAAGTATGTTTTCTGTAAATACACTAAAACTTCACTAAAATATGGTTGTGTTTAGCATATTTCTGAAAATTGTAACTAAGCATATATTACCAAAGTACTTATAGTACACTTTTTAGAAATATATTAAAAGGATGTTTGTTTTAAGCATATTTCTTAAAAGTGTAACTAAGCATATATTTATTACCAATGTACTTGTAGTATACTTTTTAGAAATATATTAAAATGCATTTCTATATATTTTTAATGCACTTTAATTATGTTGGGAATATAAATGTATTATAAACATACTACTTTAATTTCAAGTATATATTTAATACATTTTTAATACTATGTCTTTTTCACCTGGGCGTGCATGCTCTCTCTCTCTCTCTCTCTCTCTCTCTCTTACACACGCGCATACCAATGTTCTTTCTTGTTTGTTGTTTTTTACCTGTCAAAATAACTGATAACATTTTGAATTATCCATCTGTTTTTAAAAGTAGTGAACATTTTCATGTGGCAATAAATCCTCCCTTCTAAATAAAAAAAAAGCGGTCAAGACAATATCAAGGTTTTTATACAGCTGTGTAACATGACATTTTAGTTTGATATCTATTTTAATATCACTTTTTGTGCATTTTTTTTCAGCTGTGCCTATTACCGGTAATCACTTTTTATTACAGAATTTTTGCTTAAAAAGTTTAGAATGTTATGGGTTATATTATCTGTATTTTCCTATTAAAGCATGAGGTTTTTAAAAATAAAAAATAAAAGGGGTCTTGACCATTAAAATCCCGGGCTATTCCAAATACAACAAATTGCATACTTTGTCTTCAATAACAAATGTACATTATTAGACAAATAAAACTTAGCTATACTTTGTACAAAATACTATTGTATATTGTATTTTAAACTTTCAATGCATTGTTACAATGACCATTTCCAGCACACAGTTAAGATATACCTAACATATATTTTTTATAAAGTGCAAATAAATACACTTTTAAAAAAAAATAACAGAATTTTCACTTCAAGTATATTTTTAAAAAATATATTTTTAGAAAATTTAGCTACTAAAGTACAATTATTTTAAAGTGTGTTAAAAGGTCTATTGTGCAAATAGGTAAAAGCATTACTCTAATATACTTGAAATATTTTAATGATACTATCTTTTGTTAGTATTTGCAATTTTCTATTGAAAAATTAAATATAATTCAAATACAATAAAGTAGCCTATACCTATTATCCTTGCTCGATGAAGAATGAGGCGGCCCAATGGTAGTTTGAGATTTAAAAGGCTGATTCGCGCTTCAGGGCAGTGACGAGTACACGTGTGTCCAGTGGTTGTCCAGACAACAGTGGTTCAGTGTCAACATTGTGACAACGCTGTAAAAGCCAACGTTCTGTTTGCTGGGATTCTTACATCCAACAACAAAACACCTCAATCGCTTAGGATACATTCTTGTCTACAGCTGCTCCGGCGTCGAAACAATGTTGGACTGTGTTTATCTCACTCAGGGCGGGTCTATGCTAATACAGCAGTGTCCGTCTACAGTTGTGGGAGGAGCCTGTGCAAAGTGAAGTCTAGAGAATAGAGAATATTTTTCTAAATAATACCAGTGGTGGAGGAAGTACTGAATCTCAGTACTTCAGTAAAAGTACAAATAACCAGAGACATAATTACTTTAGTGAAAGTAGAAGTACCACAATGACAACCCTACTTAAGTAAAAAGTACCTGATTTTAAATGTATTTTAAGTATTAAAAGTAAAAGTACTTGCGTAACAATTTATTCTCGTAATGCCTATATTCTAATGATTAATAAAACAGTTAATCCTAACTCATTCAACCTAATAATCCTATAATGATGTTCAATAATGATGGAAAAGCCATTATTTTTGAAGTTTTTGTCACTATTTCTGAACAAATTAGGCAATATATACACATCAAGCTTAATTTGACAGGGTTTGGCTGTAAATACGATTCATTTATGGTGTAATTCTGAACCTCTTGGCTTGCCACACTAATCCTAACCAAACGTATAATACACACGCACCCCACACCAGTACTAAACCTACCCATGCATATCCTATGCACGTAAAAACTAATTTTCGCGTATAAATTGCAAGATAAACACACTGCGTGCTATAGAGACGCATTTAGTGTGACCGGGTTGATATGGCAACCAAACTTCACGGGGTGAGACAAACGTGCGACGAACGGACGGTCAGGATGACGTTTTGGCAGGGGAAGAACTGATCAGAAAATGAAATGAAAATGTAACAGAACGTTGTAGAAATGTAGTGGAGTAGAAAGTATAATACTTGCTGCAAAATGTAACGAAGTAAAAGTAAGTATGCACTATTGATTCTACTTAAGTAAAGTAAAGATATGTGAAAAATGTACTTAAAGTCCCCGTCAACCGGAAGTTGCAAACGACTTTTCTCCAGTGCTGTGACGTATTTCCGAGAGAAACGGAATACTAAATGAGGCAAAATAGTGAGCGTGGCTTTTTTTCCAACTAGCACCTGATTGGATCTAGAAAAATGCACCTCCTCGCCATCTCTCCTTTCACACGCTGTGTGCCTGTCTACTGTCAGTTGGAGGGGCGTGGTTACGGATGTTAAGCAGACACCTAAACCGTCAAGCCTACGTCATCGGGCAAGGTCCTCCAGTGCAGAGGGGAGGGGCATTTTCAGAATTTGATTAAAGATTACGAAGCCAAAAATTTTTTTTGTGTGGATTGACTTGCATGGATGAATTGTTCACCACAAAACGATCAATTTAGGCAAACAAAGTAAGTATGGTCAATTTTGATTTCATGGGGACTTTAAGTAAAGTAACAAAGTATTTGTACTTAGTTACATTCCACCACTGAATAATACACACGAATAAGGAAAGTTTACAATAAAACACAAATATTAAAAACTTAAATGCACCACATGCGATAATTGTCACTGAATATAAGCAGAATTATGGGGTAACACTTTATATTATGACCCGCAAACAACTGCGTAAGTAAACCGAAATTACGGTGTACATTTCTGTAATTATAGTGTACCTCCGTGTAGGTATACGGGAACAATATGTTAAGTTTTGGGTAATAAATGGGTAACAAGTAGATATACAACCTGCAAAGAACTTCGTAAGTAAACCAATATTACGGTGTACGTTTCTGTAATTATAGTGTACTTCTGTGTAAGTATAGGGAACAATATGTTAAGTTTTGGGTAATAAAGGGGTAACAAGCAGATATACAACCTGCAAAGAACTGCGTAAGTAAACCGAAATTAAGGTGTACGTTTCTGTAATTATAGTGTACCTCCGTGTAGGTATAAGGGAACAACATGTTAAATTTTGGGTAATAAAGGGGTACAACCAGATATACAAGCAAATTGTTTATATAGGCTACATTTAATTTTCAACCCACAGATGTCAAAATTACCCTGTAACTACATTTCACAAGAACATATTTTGCCAGAAATGTGATGATAACTTTTATATACAACAGACGTACAATTTTTGCCTGTCATAGTATTAACAGAATAGGTACCTGTTAGTTTTAAAATAATTACATTATAAATAATTTGCTTGTATATCTGGTTGTACCCCAAAACTTAACATATTGTTCCCTTAAACCTACATGGAGGTACACTATAATTACAGAAACGTACATCGTAATTTTGGTTTACTTACGAAGTTCTTTGCAGGTTGTATATCTGCTTGTTACCCCTTTATTACCCAAAACTTAACATATTGTTCTCTTATTCCTACACGGAAGTACGCTATAAATACAGAAACGTACACCGTAATTTCGGTTTACTTACGCAGTTGTTTGCGGGTCGTAATATAAAGTGTTACCAATTATGGTCCTGCAATGAGGGTGAATAAAAATTAAAGAATTTCTGTTTTTTGGGTGAACTATCCCTTTAAGAAGGTTGATTTAAGTGGGGGAAATAATTATTTGATCTTCTGCAGATTTTGTAAGTTCGGCCACTTATGTCCAACAGACCAGCCAGAATTCTGCCTCCCACAGATTGGTGATGTGCATGTGGAGCACAGATTAGTCCTGTCACTTTAAGAAAGTACTCCTAATTGCAAACAAAGGGTTCTCCACCAAGTACTAAGGCATGTTTTGCTTGGGGTCAAATACTTATTTCACTTACTGAAATGCAAATAAATGTATAACCTTTATAGTATGTGTTTTTTTTTCTGGATTTATTGGTTGATATCCATTCAAATAAACCTACCATAAAAATTATAGACCTTTCATTTCTTTGTAAACGAAACTTACAAAATCAGCAGGGAATCAAATAATGATTTACACACACTACATTTATTGCAAATCCTCATTCAACTAAATAAAGGATGTGAGCTTAAGTTTCTGTTTCAAGAAATGTCTACCTCTGTTAAACATTAATTTAATAACTTTCCCTTTTGAAACGCTATAAAATGAGCGCTGAAACGGGCACATTACTTCATTCACCTCCTGATCAAAGATGGATCTGCAAATCTCAGTTTTTCTTCTCTTCATTATTTTCACTGCAGGTACAAAGACAAATAACGTTTGTAATTTACTGGGTACAAATACAGATAATTGATGTCTCTTTATCTATTTTTTATTACTAAAGGACACTCTTTCCGGTGTTATGAGTGCAGCAGTCAGACGGGTTCTTGTGCAGCTCAAACGGTTCAAACATGTCCAGTTGGATCTTCTTGGTGCGAGAGTTCAACAGGAGTAACACAAGTTGGTAAGTCCAATATCATTTAAAGTTTACAGTTATATTTGTCTGGAGATGCTGCTATTAATTATTGGAGCTGCGACAGAATACATGTTTTTCTGATGGAATTTACAATTTCAATCACAAAATATTTTATGTTATAATATGTTTTTCTCAGATTGTTCTGATCTGTATTTAAAAAAAAATAATAAAAAAAGTTCTAAATGTTGACATTTATAAATCAATTTTCAAGTTGGTCTTTCCTGTATCATTCATATATTTAGGTGGCATTACTTCTAAAGTGATGGCTAAAGGTTGTGTTCCTTTCTGTGAAAGTGGATCGGTAAACTTCGGCTATGTAAGGATTAGAAATTCCTGCTGTAACACAGACCTGTGCAACGTCCTAAATCCTTCAGGTATTGTACTTAAATTACAATGTGCAAATCTTCTGCAAAAGTCAACACTCATTTTACTTCTAAATGACATTCAATCAGAAAATAAAATGCAGGCTGTGGCTGTCTGTCGTGAACTGGTTGAATGGAGCAGATAAAAGAAGTGTTGTTTCATTAGATATTTTGTACAGAAAATAAAATAAAAGTGTACTTGTTTTCCTTCTGTAGATCCCGTCCCGAATGGAAAGAAATGTTATACTTGTGATGAAAAGAGCTGCTCAAAAACATTGAGCTGTTCAGGGGACGAAGACCGCTGCATTACAGCAACAGGTGAGAATCTGGAAAAGGAAGATTATCATTATCTTTTAAACTCTCTTATGTTTAAACATTCGATACAGATCACAAATACCAATTTACAGCTTAGACTGAATCAGCCTTTGTTTTTGTTTTTCTTCTTTCTTTTCATTAGGGATTTTTGATGGTCAGTCATTGGTTGTAAAAGGCTGTGTCTCTAAATCTTTATGTGTTAGCACGGCATCTGTTAAAGATGTTCAGAGCATCTCATGTTGTGAGGGGAACCTGTGTAACAGTGCTCAGAGTGTCAGCCAGAGCTTCCTGTTCCTCGGCTGTTCTCTGCTTTCCTTCTTCCTGTTGCACTGAATCCAGCAGCTCTACAGATGCTACATCAGACACGCTGTACTGAATAACTTCTCTGTATATTTCGTGTTCAGATGTGATTTTTTGCTGTAATATTTGATGTGACATTTTACGAAATATACAACTACCATGTTCCTGCACTGAAAAAAAATATTTTGTTGCGAAGTAAATGTATGTATGAATGTAATTTCTACATGAAAAAGTTAGCTCATGCAAGAATAAAAAAAAAAAACTCCCATCGACACATATGAAGTAAATTATATTTTAGTACTCAATTCAAGCATGTAGAAATGAAAGCGTAAAGATTAAAGTTATACAATTAAGTAAAGTTACTCAACTTTTCTGATACTCATGTTCCCATCATGCACTGGACCTTGATTAATTAATGAGGTTGATTTTTCACTGTTTTCTCATTGCTTTTGTTGATAGGTTTATTAACTTGCCATTTTGTGACATTTGGAGTTCATTTTCTACTCAAAATAACACATTCATACACAAAAACGATCCATCAAATGTTAGTGTCACTGTGTATTGTGTACCAATATTGAGGTATCTGTGTTCAAGTGCCGTGATACTGCTGATATGTAGATATGGTGTTTAACACATTGTATTATTTACTTAAATGTTTCGGTAACATTTTACTTGAAGGGGTGTGCATAAGACTGACATGACACCTTCACAACCATGACATGACACATGTCATGAATATGAAGTAGGGTTTATGCATGTTTATGACAACTGTCATTAAGGGTCTTTTGCTCAATTATGACATCTTGAATGCAAATATGACATTGTTTAAGATGTCTTTGTTATGACATCTTGACATAAACCAATATGTCAGTGTCTTTGTCATGACAACTTAACATTAAATTAAGTTAAACTGTCATGTGGTTGGTTTTGACATTGGCTGTGATGAGGCCATTATAACTGTGTCATTAATATTTTTCGTGACCTCAACTACAGTGGTACAAATTGAATTTGTCATTAAAAAGTAATAATGGCTTCATGACAGCCAATGTCAAAACCAACCACATGACAGTTTAATGTAATGTTAACCAATAAAGCTAAGTGGTTTCTTAAGTTTGATAATTAATCTGCTATGTCATGTTTATGACAGGTTGTGTTTTCTTAGTAATGTGATGTATTGGTTTATGTCAAGGTGTCATAACAAAGACATCTCAAACAATGTCATATTTGCATTAAAAATGTCATAATTGAGCGACCTTCATATTCATAACATGTGTCATGTCATGTTTATGAAGGTGTCATGTTAGTCTTATGCACACCCCTTCAAGTAAAGTGTTACCCCAACTATGTATACTTGGAAACTTTCAAAGGCGTGCATTTTGAGATACATTTTTGTGAATTTGTCAGTTTAGGCACAGGGAGAAGAGAATACATTTTTTTTATTTGCATGCTGTCTGAGACGTGCAGCTGTATGCGCACACAAAACTTCTCACACACCGCACAAGTTCTAAATTCAGAAGGAGCACGTTCAAATTATCTATCCAATCAACTCGTCATCAGCATTTACCACGTCTATCCGATCAGCATGAGAGGAAGCCTATATTGTCAGGTATGGGTGTGATAGAAGGAGCGAGGAGACTGAATCCTCCTCGCTCTCCTCTCGTTCCCTCTTGGGACCTCGCGGTGGTTCTAACTGCCCTGCAGAGTGCTCCCTTTGAGCCTTTGTATTCAGTGGAGCTTAAGTTCCTGTCGATGAAGACAGCGCTCCTGGTTGCATTGACATCTATCAAGAGGGTAGGGGACCTTACTTACTCTCACGTGATCCTGAGACCCCGGCTCGTATATGTGCCCAAGGTTCCCACCACTCCCTTCCGGGACCAGGTGGTGAACCTGCAAGCGCTGCCCCTGGAGGAGGCAGACCCAGCCTTGGCACTGCTCTGTCCAGTATGCGCTCTCCGCGCCTATGTAGACAGAACGCAGTGTTTCAGGACCTCGGACCATCTCTTTGTCTGTTATGGTGGGAAGCTGAAGGGAAAGGGTCTCTCCAAGCAAAGGGTGTCTCACTGGATAGTGGACACCATTGCTTTGGCATACCAGCAGCAAGGTTGACCGTGCCCACTTGGTGTGACTGCCCACTCCATATATATATATATTTCGGATGGCAGAGAAAAAAACAATTCAGGCAGTGTGTGTCCCCTTGTCCGCGCTATTTGAGCGAGGGTGACACGCACTCTCTGTGTGTTGTTTGTTTGGCAGTGGAGCATGCACAGGCAGCGATCGAGGGCGCTGTCTGTGCAAACTGTGATCTCATGCCCCTGAGAACGTTCCGCTCCCGCCTGAGCCTATTCGATCATAAAGGCCAGGCACGCGCTCCCCAGGGATCAGGTCCCGCGTCTGTCGAGGCAGCGCGGCGCTTGCATTCTTGGGGATCGCAAAGAGATCTGGCTGAGGATGTTGAGACGGCCGAGGCCCTATCTCAACATTCATCTGCCAGTTAACGTGGTCCCGCTTACGGTTTGGAAGCCCGCCCTGCGGCTTCTTGGAGCCGTGAAGAGGACCCGATGCTCGAATTATCTGCCTCTGAGGAGGTGGATATTTTGAGCATCGATGCAGGGGAATGTCAAGATCTGCCACCCCATTCCCCTGCATCTGAGTAGTTGCTGGAGGTTGTGACTATTCCACTAGGACCATTTCATCTACTAGGGCTGTGGCCAAACTTAACATTAGTTGGCCACAAGAAAAGCAGGAAGCGACAGTAAAAAGCAAACTCGATGAGAGAGATGGGCTATGGGACGATGCCACGTGTTGAGGAGGCGTTCGCGCCTCATCTCTCGCCCGACGCTGCATCGTCCCTTAGGGCTCCGGCGCTTCCCTCCAAGCCTTGCCATACAACATCGGCCTTGGTTGGGAAAGCATATATGGCGGCAGGTCTGTTAAAGGAAGTGGGCAACAGCGGGGAGGTCACCCTCGACGATATTCAGGAAATGTGTCGAGCGGTTGACTTGTCTCTCCGTGCTACCAAGGAAACAGCCTGTGCAATCGGCCGTTCTATGGCAGCTTTGGTAGCTACGGAGAGACATTTGTGGCTGAACCTGTCGGGCATTGGGGACAAGGACAGGGCCTTCCTCCTCGACGCCCCGATTTTGTCTTCTGGCCTTTTCGGCTACGCAGTCAGTACTGTCGTCGATAGGTTTCAGGAGACGAAACGACGGTCAGCTGCACTAAAACAGCTCATCCCCCGCCATCGTTCCAACACTTGTGGGCCTGCTGCCAGGAGGCAGTCCCACAAGGCCGCCGCCAGCTCCTCACATCAGCAGCAGCAAAGAGAGAGTGTTGCTTCTCATGCTCCCCCGCTTAAGGCCTGGAGACAGAGGCAACACACTCAGCCGAAGCCGTCCAAGCCTAGGGCAGAACTGAGGACTGTCATTCAGGAGAGGAAGGCTTCGGCAAAGAGGCCCTGACGCATTACACAGGCCTCTGAGGGCGTTCCCCCCCCCCCCCCCCCCATCCCCCCCCCCATCCCCCCCCCCCCCCCCCCGATCGAGTATCAACAAACTTGCTCCTTCGCGGAGCCCTCAGGAAACCGATGTTTACTTCCCACCGCCGAAGGCGCCTCGGGACGCATCGGTTTCCAGCGAACGCACATCACAGTGTCCGCCCGTAATATTGGTGGCCCTGTCGAGTTCGCCTCCTCTCATGAGGCCTGCAGAAAAATGATTTCGGGTAGAACCTGCCAGTCAACTGCTTCAGATCACAGAGATTTTAAATATAACACCAGAGGTCAGTCTCGAGAGACTGGTCCCCCTAGTAGATTATTTAGACACCTGGAAGGGTCTTCGAAATATATCTCAGTGGGTCCTGCGTATAATAGAAAAGGGGTACAGAATCCAGTTCGACTATCGCCCACCAAGATTCAGTGGGGTCGTGCACACACTGGTCAGCCCCGAGCAGGGTCAGGTCATGGAACAGGAAGTCCAGTCCCTCTTAGCGAAGGAGGCCATAGAGCATGTTCCTCCTCAAGAGTGAGAAACCGGGTTCTACAGCCGCTACTTCATAGTACCCAAGAAGGATGGGAGTTTACATCCCATAATAGATCTCAGGGTATTGAACCGGTCTCTGAGGAGATACAGGTTCAAAATGTTGACCAAACCTATGATCGTGAGTCAAATCAGGACTAGTTTGTCACGATAGATCTGAAGGATGCCTACTTCCATAATCCATCCTTCCTCAACACAGGAAGTTTCTCAGGTTTGCTTTCGGGGGAAAGGCTTATCAATACAGGCTTATTAATGTAATGCCAGACAGCATTTCACATTAAAGAAAGAGAAGGGAGAACGAAATGTAACTGTGCAGTGTAACCTCTGCTTGCCAGCAACCAGCTCCTTTCAGCGTCCAAAGACTCCACCTCCAACCTGAAGAAGCATCTAAAGTAGGCTACTTTTTATAGCCAGGAGTAGTTGTCTCACTCATCTGCTGTAGTTTTACTGGTCACCTTGCTATTTTAGCGTTGTTTCAGGTTGCTACCAGGGCTGTAACGATATGCGATATGAAATCCAACTCCCAGAGTTATCCTTCCCGTACAGATCCAATGCTACCACATCTTCAAATTATAGTATTATTTGAAGTTAACATTATAAAATACGACCTACACCACATAACTAGTTAAAGATAAATCATTTAAAATTGGGCAATTCCAGCGTTATGGACGTGACATTTGCAGTCAAAACTTGAAATATAAATTCTCACAAAATGCATTTAATACCAATATATTGAAACGTCTGTATATATATTCATACTCCCTTAATAAAGGAGTCCAGGCATTAGAAAAATATCTGTCTACAAATGCGTTTTATATTTAATATGAGGGAAGTAACATGCGTGGCACAAAACAATCTTTAACTTTTTGGTGGCAAAATATTTTTTAGTCGGCTAATTCTGAGAATTACACTGCGCAAACCAAATGTAAGACTCCCCACCGGATGAAGAAGGGTTGGCCCTCAGTCTCCACAGAACATAAAATATTTATTTATTTTATTTTTCGTGTTCGCATTTATGAGGAAAAAACAATGTTATGGACGTGACAGTTATGGAAGCGTCACTAAATCTTTCACAGAGACCTCGATATTTTTTATTCACGATTCGATAATGATTTTAATGATAATTTGTCTGCTAGTAATGAATTAATGATGACCATGACTCAATCACAGCCTATGATTATACAGGAGAGGGAGGTTGTCAGAGTGCTTCATAAAATTAAACCGCATAAGGCACCTGGCCCAGATGGCCTGAAGGGGAAAGTCTTGAAAGAATGTGCAGCACAACTTGGTCATGTGTGTACCAGGTTGCTTCAAACCTTCCTGGACAATGGTTTTGTACCATTAGCCTGGAAGAATTCCATTGTCATTCTGGTGCCAAAAATACCTAATGCAAAATCTCTCAAAGACTTTCACCCAATCGCACTCACATATATTCTGTGTAAATGTATGGAGTGCATAGTATGTAAGGAATTGTTATCCCAAATTGAGACATGCATAGACCCCCTGCTATTTGCCTATCGGGCCAATAGGAGCACTGTGGATGCCCCTCTTAATCTTTTAAATAAGGTTCAAAATCATCTAGACAACTCAAATTCCTATGTTCGAATACTCTTTATGGATTTCTCATCCGCTTTTACTACTGTCCAACCTTATCTTCTTCTAAAGCGCCTCTATGAGTTAGGTGCTAGCAGTTGGATGATTTTATGGATTAAGGAGTTTTTAAAAGGTCGCCCTCAGCAAGTTTGTGTTAATAATAATGTTATGTCGGATTGCTTGGTTCTAGATACTGGGGTACCGCAGGGATGTGTACTGTCTCCAATACTTTTTCCGCATACATAAATGAACTGAAATGCAATGACGATAACCTTACCCTTATAAAATATGCAGATGATATAGCATTGGTCTCATGTCAGAAAGAAATGACTTGCACCCTCATATTTTGAGTACATCGACAGTATCATCCGTTGGTTTGAGAGTAGTTCTTTACATCTTAATATTAAAAAGACAAAAGAGTTATGTTTGAGAAATCAATCAAGAAGAGTAGACACTGCATCTGAATATAAACCAGTTGTCATAAAAGAAAAAAACTGTAGAGCAAGTCTCAAATTTCAAATATTTGGGTACAATTATAGATGAGAAACTTAATTTTGAAAGTAATGTGGAGTACATTCATAAAAAAGCACGACAACGCCTGGGTCTCCTTAGGAAACTGAGAAGCTTCAATGTTACTCAGCAGACCCTAACTATGTTGTATCGATCAATGATTGAGAGTATTCTCACATATAACATTATTCCATGGTACAGCAATCTAACACTAAAAAAAACAAACTCTCACAAATAATTATTTACTGGATTACTGGACAAAAACAACAGCCACTACAGAGCTTGTTCGATCATTTTATGGGAAAAATGGCAATTGATATTTTTAAAGATAACACTCACCCTCTTCACTCTGCTCCCATCTGGACGTAGACTAAAAATCCCTTGGCTAGAAAAAAAATTCTACAAAAGATAGTTTCTTCCTATGGCAGTGATTATCTTAAATCGTACAGTGCTTTAATTGAAACAATAGAGTGACTGCTAATATTTTTAAATTTTTCTTTTTTTTACAGTGTTTAACTATATTATTTTTTTGTATTTGTGTTGTTGATATGTGATGTGTCTTCTGTTACAGTGTCAAAGAAAAATTTCCCTTACAAAAACTTATATATGATGTTGCAGTATCTGTGAGCTCATCCAGATCGGTGGTAGCAGCATCAAAAACAGTCCAATCAGTGCAATCAAAGCAGGCCTGTAGATCCTGCTCTGCTTCATTAGTCCATCTTTTTACAGTAACAGACTTTTTACTGAAAACAGACTGGACAATAAAGTTCAATCAAACAGAAAGCACAAAACCTTTCTTTAAAGTGAATTTCGTGTTGTATTAATTGTATCTTAATTTTAATCAATGTTTCATCAACCAATTGCCTGGATTTAATAAATAAGAAGTAAATATAGCAGACTAAAATCACGACACGGATGCGCCGGCGCGTGAACTGGAGCTTGTCTCATAAATGAACCGAAACTCAGTGTAAGGTAGGCCTACTTGCCTCACAGACAAGTCTACTTTTAAACAGAAAATATCAGACTGCTCCTTGCTTATGTAATCTGTATGAAATGTGCATTTCTCTCTGGCGCGTTCACTACTGCGAAGATCGCGAGTCAGCATCGTCAACTTCACCTTTGCAGCCGACACTGATAAAGAAAAAACGTATTTATTAATAAACAATTAAAATATCTCCTTGCTATATTTTACATATTCACAATCATTACTTTTGCCGGTTCTTTGTGAGAGCTTTTAGGTGCATTACTGGCAGCGCCACCCTATGTTACATGAACGCGTCACCACCGCATCACCGCACCCACCAGAATAGGTCTGTTTAGTAAGCAGAAATTGATAGATGCATTCTTACATCTATAAAAGGCAATTCAATGTGAAAGTAATCCAAGTATTCAGAATACGTTACTCAGATTGAGTAATGTAACGGAATGCGTTACAAATTACATTTTTGGGCATGTATTCTGTAACGAAATACGTTTTGAAAGTATCCTTCCCAACACTGGAAGTGTAGCCTGCACACATACATTTGCAGTTTTGTTAATAGTTTTCTATCTTGAATAGCTACAGCTGGTATGAATGACAGTTGATCAAGCAGGGTAGAGTAGGAAATGAATCCTTGAAAGTAAATCCAGTTAACCTTAGAGTAGGTCAGACAGGCCTATAGCAAAAATAAATATCAAGCCTTGAAATAGGCTGGCAAAGTCAAAGTAACTGTAGAGTAGCCTTATACATATTTGCATTGAATTAATTTGTACCAGTTAATCAACTGTTTAATTGCAATTGTCCAAAGTGTGGCCCTCCGTTTACTTTGCCAAAGTAACTGTGGCCCTCATACTAAAACTGTTGCCCACCCCTGGTCTATGACAAACGCGTACAAACATTTTGGACCTGAATTTGTAATTATGTACTAATTTTGTAAATGTATTTTCTATGTATACTTTATGACGTAATTTTTCGATTTGTGCAAAAAAAACGTAAACCAATGCCAACGCTGTTTGTTTATAGTAGCCAGTTAGTTCAATGCTATTTTGTGTGTATAAGACAAACGTGTACACCTAAAGAAAACAATACACTGAGTAAACTAAGTTTTGTGAATAGATAAACAGTTGTTCATTATATCGATAAAACAATAACTTTAAAAAAAGGTATTACTCTGTCATTTATTCAGTTATATTAAATGTTTAACCCTCTGGGGTCGGCGGTCTCGCCGGCGATACCAGCTCACTTTTTTCCTTATCAGTGCAAGAGACTCAAATTACTCTGTTGATTTTGATCTTACATTTAAGTGTTGTACATCATTAGATCCTGTTTAGTGTCTATTTTTTGTGGGTACTCACAATAAAAACAAAGTGTTGTGCTTTTCGTCAAATAAAGCAAAATAAACATGATGCGCGTTTTGCCTTCTCTCTGTCAGTAAGGTCCATTCTGAAACGCGTCCGAAAAAATAACTGTAACTCTGTCAATACTTGTCACAGAGATACGAGAGATTTCTCTTTATGAAGCTGAAATTCTCTTCTTTTAAATGAAGTAATTTATTTAAAAAAAAAATATTTCCAGTTTATGTTATCCATTTGAAATCAAGGAGAGGTACAGTTTTTTCATTCTCCCTTCATTATCTGTAATTAGCTGAGGCCGCCACGCCCCCAGAGCTTTTCACATGGTAAATAGGCGATATATGCATCGCACACGCGGCACGCCCTCGATCAATGCCATAACAACACAAAGTTTTTTCATCAGATTCACTGATAGTTACTGATAGCCTGTTTATGTTTGAATGTAGAAAAGAAAGAACTAATGTAAGGTCTAGATGTGTATCAGTTATGGGTGTGAAATTATGGAATTTACTAAAAGATGATTTGAAATTATGTACTTCTCTGTTTAGCTTTAAAAAAAATTAAAAAAGAAAATTGTTAATGATTATTCAGTTAGTATGTCAATTTTGTTAATATCATGTAAAAAAAAATGTGTATGTGCAGTATTGTATAATTATGTATGTTTTTTTTATAATTTATAATGCTGATTCTTCAGGTATGGTTAAATAGGGTAGGCAAATATAAGCCTTGGCTTCAGCCTACTCCTTTTTTTTGGTTATTTCATTGTAAATTTACCAGAAAATAAAATAAAATCAAAAATAAAATCAATAGTTCATTGCGTTTTGAGGATGGCAGCACGCTACTCCTTCAGAGGATTATGGAGAGCGGAAGAATTCACCTTTTCCTCAGAGGAATTTGAAACTCGGATGACGAACGGCTGCATTTTGAAGAACGAATTGACCCCGCTGAGGATACAAGATCGGAGTAAGTTGTTTAGTGTTATAATTCCTTTTCTGATCATAGAGCTCAAATGCATTTTCAGACTACATTTTGCCTAGTTTTGACATAGGAAATATTACCTCACAATATCCCTAACATTTGCGTAGGCCGTGTAAACTTTTTAAATAACTGCTTAGGTTATATTGATTTAGTGAAATATATCGATCCGCAAGTTTTGTTTGAGTACTTCTGTGGTCTACTGGCAGATCGTTTGCCAAGCGTGTCAGAGGTTACAGGTTCGAATCCGCCCTCGGTATAGTTTTTTTTCTCTAATCAAAACCGAATATGTTCATCAGTGGTTACAGTCTATATCAAGCACACACGTATATAGGACACACATTTGTGTGCATTTTATTTTGTGATTTCACCAAAATGAATAGTGTCCGCAACGGTGATAGATTGAAGAGCTATAGGGAGTGAAGACTGCGCGCGCCGCCACAAGATAGCAGCGGACACGAGCGTTCAGCGTGAGTTCAAAAACAAAACATTTTTGCGCTAGATCTCTTATTTAAGAGCGGACTAAATGAATGGTCTGCTAGTTAACTGGAGATGTTTTATTTGTATTAGGTACAGCCGTTCATTGAGTGTATCAGTAAATGCGTGCGGTCTATATGGGCCATAAACAGTAAACACAAACATTGTGCATCTATAATCATAATTGTCCATCAGTTTACTTTGGATAATGTGCTAACAGTTTTTTGCTTTTGTTTTTTAGGAATGTGGCTGCAGTGCTCAGTGCGATCGAGAATCATACTGAGTAAGTGCATAGATGTAATATTTTACAGATGTAATGTAGCCTAATTGTGTTTACATCGTCAGCCTTCAGAAATCATTCTGATATATTTTTTTAAAATCAATGTTGGAAACAGTTGTGCTGCTTAATTTTTTTTTAACCTGTGATAGTTTTTTTAGGATTCTTTGAATGCACTTTTTTTATAAAAAAAACAAGGTCTTTTTATGTTTTTTTTTTTGTTGTTGTTGTTGTTTTAAAGGACGTGTTAAGTGATATGAATGACTTTAAGTCTTTATGTTCTTAGGAAAGATTTCTATTTTGAATAAATGCTGTTATTATTTAACTTTTTATTCATCAGTGAATCATTCTTAGTTCAGGCTGCCTCACAGCACAGGGTCGGCCCGAGGCATAAGCGAACTAAGCAGCTGCTTGGGGCCCCCTGGCCACCAGGGGGCCCCCCAATCGAGTTTAAAATATATATATATATATATATATATATATATATATATATATATATATATATTATATATATATATATATATATATATATATATATATATTTAGATGACTTAAACAAGTGACATAAATAAATGAATGAATATGACTGAATGAATGAATAATTCAAGACAAGAAAATTCTGATTTCATGATCAATATACCTGCCTACAACTGCTGCTGTGTCTCAGCGTTTAAGTCATCTGCATAATCTAGACACCTCACGCGTGCATAGACAATTTGTGCGCAACTGCGCATAGTCACAGTATCGGTTTAAGTTGGAGAAAACAGCCGTAGGGGAACTTAACCTTCTAGGTGTAAGGGTAGCAGTTTGAATAAATAATAAACATAGCAGTTTGAACTCTTCTCCACTTTATTATACCACACATCAGATCACTAACTCCAAAAACCTGCGACACTCCAGTACCAAGTGCGCGCGAGCGCGACCTCCCATTCCTATCTACGGCAAGCCCCGAGGGGAAAAATACATTGCATACACACATACAACGAGCGCCAGTACATCATTACTGGTATTATAGTAACAGACTTTGTTGGATTCTGTCATGTACTACAATCCAACAAAGTTTGATACAATAATAATAAAAAAGCTTTTAAGGACAGTTACACAGTATTGAGACAGTTGAGAAATAATAATATTTTTAGTTTTCAACAATACTTGTCATTGTTGAACCCTTGTTCTTATTTTGTTTCTGATTTCTCAGTTTTGTCATTATTTTAGCAAATAATTGATTTTATATGTTTTGAGACAGTTTGTTTTAAGAACTTTTAAAGAGTTAGTAAAAGAGTAAAGTAAAAGTTAAAACTTTTTTATTTAATTAGGCATCTATTTTTTATTAAGTATTAATTTTGTATTAATACATAACCTCACTGTATTAATTTATAATGTATCATAATTGCGTGACATTTGTGTCAATAATCATCAAGCACAGGGGACTTCGCGTAGTGGAAGGGGGCCCCCAAATCAAATTCTGCTTAGGGCCCCCAAAAGGCTCGAGCCGGCACTGTCACAGCACCTTGGGCCATTAGCCATTGGGGGAGTGTCTTTAGTCTTCCCAGGTGTAAATGACATTAATATTCATGGCCATTCACACATACCCCGCATACAGCACTGCTGACCCAAAAACTGATGTAAGAAATTTAAATCGTTATATTGTTGTTTGTGGAAGAGTGGTCAGAATGATTTTCACTTCATTTTGAAGTAAAAAATTCTAGCCTACAAGAATAGTAACTCGAAAGTATTGTGGACAACTATTCAATATGTGTTAAATGGCCTTATTGCGGTGACATTTTATTTCCCAAAACGTACTGACCACGCATATTATTTTTTTTCTATAAAATGCAAAAATGTACATCCATTTTGCTCACATATTATTGTAGCAGTGTTTGTGATGAATACAGCAAATTTAAATGTTGGCAAATGGTATGTTTTAAGTAGCTGAAATAAGCACAACTGTCAGGGCATTTCAAAACATCTCAAGAGCCCTGAAATCAGGGAGAAACCGTATCTCAAAAGCTAACAAGTAGTATTAGCATTTTGTCAAGTAACAGCGTATCGAAATTCTTATATAATAATAGTTGAATATAATAGAATAATAATAATAATAATAATAATAAAATGTACCATTCAGAAACATTTTGTAAGAGCAGTGAGGAGGTTCTGCTTCTGCTTTCTGGGTCTGATTCTGGCTCAAACTGATACGGCAGTATTGACACCATTATTTACATTTGACCGGAGCACTGATGCAACTTTCGCCCGTAAAGATAATGGGCATGAAGTTTCCGGACAACGTGCGCTACGCAGTTTAGCCAATTACAACACACCGGCCCAACTAACCAATCTGAGCCCATTGCCTGTTTCTGAGGGAGTGGTTTCATAGAATCAGGAAGTCAACTGGTCGTTCAAAAAAAGACACACAAAGACATGTTATATTGCACCCCATAAACACAATCATGCAAAGAAAAAAAGCAGTAAACCACCCCTTTAAGAGCTTTATACAATTTCAGAACGAAATGTGATTTTTCCTCCTTACTTCCGTGGGTGCGTCTCACTAACTAGTCTCACCTTTTTAGATGCGAAATTAACGTTCCACTAGGATGCACCAAAATAAAAGACTCATAATATTGACAGAGAAAATTAATAAAATAAAGCTCTGAAATGATTATCTTATTTACACTTTCCTTAGAGTTAGTTACTCTCCCACCAATCATGAGTGAATAATGGAACGGTACACAGTCTGCATTAGACACGAATGATTTTAGCTGAAAATTGCCTTCCCTGAGCCCGTATAAGAACAAAGACAACTTATGCCAAAGTTAGAAACTTAACTTTAACAATGTAATATTATACGCTAAGAGGGGAGGGAGCAGATTTAGCTTGTCTCCAGCAGCAGAACAAGCTTCTGGACTGGGCGCTCAACTTCGGACACCTTGTGAAGACGCTCTCCTTTCTTGCCAAGCTTACTGTCACCAAGCTGGATTTTAACTCTCCGTACAGGTCCATCTTCGTCAGTAGTGCTTTCTGAAACTCTACCCAATCTCCATTCATTCCTGTGCACATCCTCTCCATTCGTGATTACAATGTCTCCAACTTGTAAATTTCTCCTTGGAGCATGCAAGCGCTGTCTGAGAGCAATGTTGGCAAGGTATTCCTTTCGCCAGCGACAACTGCCAGCGCCAAAACTGTTCTGCAAGGTATTGAACATGTCTCCACCTTTTGTTGCCATAGACATCTTCTCTGACAAATTCACCTGGGGGAGGTAGGGCCTGGACAGATTTCATTGTCAGAAGATGATTAGGACTGAGTGGTTCGAGGCTATGGGGGTTACTGAGGTTGTCAACAGTCAGAGGACGACTGTTGACTATAGCCATAGCTTCATAGAAAAAGGCCTGTAGTGAAGCATCATTTAGTCTACCAGAGGAAAGAGCAAGAGTGGACCTTAGAATGCTTCTCACTGTCCTTATTTATCTTTCCCACACCCCTCCTGCATGACTGGAATGGGGGTGCGTTCATGATGAAGTCTCACTGCTTCTCTGCAAGTAATACAGCCAGACGATCTGCATCGACTTCCTTTAGAGCTTCTCTGAGCTCATTTTTGGCTCTGACAAAGTTGCTTCCTTGATCAGACTTGATCTGACGAACAGCACCACATATGGCGATGAAACATCGAAGGCCATTAATGAAGGCATCTGTCGACATGTCTTTAAGAATCTCAATATGAACAGCCCGGGAGCTAAGGCAAGTGAAAAGAAGGCCGTACCTCTTTCTCCTTTCTACCTTTTTTTGTAAGGAATGGCCCGAAGCAGTCCATGCCACAGAAGGTAAAGGGAGGTGATGGTTCCAACTGCTCAGGAGGTAGATTGGACATTTTGCTCTTCCATAGGTCTGCATTGCCGTCTACGGGTGACACATTGACGAATGTAGGATGCGACTGCCCGGTTGATTCCTGTAATTCAGTAGCCACTGCGCCTTATTTCATTAATGGTAGGAAAATAATGATAGTAAAATAATGACTAAACACAGGTCACAGCGAGCCGGCGGGCTGGTTAAACTCCGTGAGCGCGGCCTGCGCACTGCACTCCCCAGTATTAATCTTGCGAATCTCCGATCCCTTCCTAACAAAATGGACGAACTTCTCCTCCTCACCCGCATTAACAAGGATTTTTTCAACTCTGCTGCTCTGTGCTTCACTGAAACCTGGCTGAGTGAAGCCATACCGGACAACGCACTACATCTGCCGGGCTTGCAAGCTGTTCCAGCTGTTCCGAACACCATGGGAATTTTTGCAGATCTCGTCTAATCACCACCACCAAAAACAACTCTATGATATATTAATAATTATTATAATTATATTATTTTTTTATTTAAAACAACCCAAACACATCTATATACATTTGGATGCTGCATTAAACAAATTCTATAACGGAAAAAAAAATAAAATGATAAGTCATCTCCATAGCTGATTCCAAGTGATCAAGGGCTTAGGACGTTCCAGTTCAGCCCATTGCAGTTTCCGCCAGTAGTGGGCACTCATGCGACGAAAGCAATGACGTACATCCGAGTGAACGAGACAGAGGGAAGTTAGCGAGTGAAGGGCATGACAATTTTGGACTGGAACACAGCCCTGATGTCTTACGGCGGAGTCTCTATCGTCATCATCGGCGGCCATCTTCTCACAGGCAAGCTTTCTGCAGGCTCTGTGGTACCTGATGTAAGGTGAGAACACAAATACTCTTATCTCGCTGAAATCTTGGCAGATTTACAAACGGTTTGGTTTCTTACTAACATTATATAATATACTGGATGTTTACATAATACATAATTATTCTTAAGTGTGCAGTGTCATAACTACATCTCTGACGTTTATAACGAACCAAACCGTTTGAAAATCAGTAGAAAATTGAGCAAGTTATGGTTATTTAAAAAGTACTGTACATACACCATAAAACACAATGTTACGAGTGAGCGAGCTGCCTATGACAAGATGGCCACCAGGTGCTGATGTCGACCTCCATTGGCCAGCAGCGCGAACGAGACATCTTGCCTTTATTTTTGGATATCTATGGTGTACACATCAAAACTTTCTTCTTCTTCTTCTTCTTCTTTTCATTACTCAACACAATTCCTCACTAGAGTCCCTTGTGGTGTAGTTCCACATTAATGTTATAGTTAACAATTACTATGAATTGAACATCAAGTATTGTATGCTTCTCAACACAACACCGATGTTAAATGTTGATCAATTTAAAGACTTCAAGCGATAAAAAAAATAAAATAAATAATAATAGGTTCCTTATTTTACATTTTCCTTTTTCTGCTCTGCGCCCCAGAACGCTTCCTACATCTAGTGATGGCAATTTCAAAACACTGCTTCATGAAGCTTCGAAGCCTTTACGAATCTTTTGTTCCCAATCAATGGTTCGGAGCGTGTATCAAACTGCCAGAGTCACGAGATTTCAGTGAACGAGGCTTCATTACGTCATAACTGTTTCGAAACACTTCAGAATTTCAATGGTTCACCGCTGGGAGCGATAATCTCTGTCAACCCATGAATCATGGGAGTCACTGAGAACCAATGTCTGTGGGTTTTACCTGATCTCTGATCAGTTTTATAGATTTGTAGACATTTTAATTAGACATTAGTATAATTAAAATTAGGTAGTTAATAGTCCTATTGGTCTGTTTAGCTGAGCCATTCATAGGACAAACAAAACAAACCCTGACAATTGATAAAAGAACACGTTTACACATGATAATCTTATTAGATGATTAGATAATTGGATTTGAAAGATTTTACTTTCAGTAAAAAAATTGCAATAGATTGTAAACAGGTTTTTTATGCACTATGTTCTGACCACTAGGGGTCACCGTGGAGACGGGTGTCGAATTGTTTTGAAGCCTCGGCACAATATGGTACACCACTACCCACATCTAGGCCTATTGTTGTGATTGAATTCACTGGAGGCAAGATGTAGAGAACCCAAATACAACTTTACTACAAAACATAATGAAACATAAAACAAGGGCATGGCAGGGCATGAAACAAGAACAACGGCAGGAAACAATCAATACTAGACAAAGACACATGGCAAACATGAGAGCTTAAATACAAAGACTAATTACAAGACAATGAACTCCTGTGAACAATGATCAGACAATTAACAAATGACAAGACACATGGCAGGATCACATGACAATCAGGGAATCACATGACAGACAAGCTTAATCTCTCGTTCCACACTCCAGTCCAGTTGGTTGCGGTAATGCACTGTTAAACTGTTAGTTTGCCAACCGCCATTAAACCCTAAAGAAGAAGAAGACATGACAGACTTGGGCTGCGTTCGGAATCGCATACTCAATGAGTAGGTACTTAATTTCAATGAGTACTTACTTAACGAGCGCTAAAAGAGTAGGTACTTTATAGCCAAATCTCGTTGAGTATGAATGCGATCCGGACATCATCGCCATGTTGACGTTATCATGTGACCTACGACGCGTTCTCACAAGCGCAACAACTTGAAAAGATGAACGACACGTTTAATTCATCTATCTGTAAATATCTTGATATTGATGAAAGTTGCTCATTTTGTTGTATTGTTGAAGAAACAGCTGCCGATTTTTTTTGTGAATACATTTAGGGTTGATTTAAGCAGTTTTATCCTTATAACGATATATTTATTATTATTAAGAAACCTCAAAAAACGTCATCTCTTGAATATGTTGTTAATTTATTTATTTTCCTCAGAACTGTTTAAAGATATGAATAGTATAAATAAATAAGTAGATATAAATAGTAATAGTATCTCGCCTTGTTATTGTTCTTTTTTTCCTGTGTATAAATATCATATTATGATGTCACAAACCAATGATCTTTATGTTTTCTGCTTTGTTGTTCATTGTTAGATCAATCTTTCCATGATCTTGTATGTAATAAGTTTATAAGTTTAAATGATATGAGCGACAGGTGCACTAACACTTCATAACATCAGTAACTCGACAGCACAACCTAGAACAGTTTTCCTCAGCGTTTGTAATGTCTGCACAAAGGAGACGAGCAGCTCGAAGATCTCTCCGTTGGAGGAAACTGTTGATTTATACGTTATATAAGTATCGCTCCTTAAAATATTAATATTAGCCTACCTTAGAATGAATTGCATTGCAAATGCTGACCAATACTTAATTATATTACTTTTTTATAGCCTACTAAAAATGATATAATTTAATAAAACAAGCCGAATGTAATTTGTTTTGTCATATGATAGTTATACATGAATAGCTACACAGCTATAAATGCAGTGAAACATCTCAATTTCCAGTCAAGCAATGAATTAATGCATACATTAGGCTAAATAATTATATTTTATTTACTGACAACAATAATAAACATGAATAAATGAGTAAACTAACAAATAAAAGTAACCATCACAATAAACAAATGCATATACAAGACAACAACGCATGATACAAAACTTTTTTCAGACTACAAGCATGTATTTACAGGCGGTGAACCCCACATACTGCCATCTCAACACAGCGGTTCGCATTCTGGGCTTTATCCTGATAAATTTATCAGAGCTGAGCCGTGCCTGCTTGTTGCTGCACTTCACAATCTGCGTAAGGCAGTAAGGCCAGATGAGTGATGAGGACTCAGGCAGTGAGTGTGGAGGGTCTCATAAGGGCAGATGGAGTGATGGAGGGACTCATCCATGGGACCGTTTCCAGGATTCAGCTTTGGGCTCCAGTCTAAAAAGATAAAAGAATAAATAAAACGAGCGCTTCAGTCAGTGACGGCTTCCTGGTCGTCGTTTTTACTCTTGAACGAAGCACATCACGGGCGCGCGCTACTACTGGTATGCTAAGCGAAAATAATTTAATAAATGGACATAACACTCTTCTTTTTAAATAAGCATTTAAGCAATATCAACAATATATTAGATAAATAACATTTACAAATTCTACAATGCATTTAAAAAAAAAAAAAGACAATACAGATAAAATCCACTAGGCTATATCACACTCACACCAGTCTGTAGACATTTCAGATCCTACAAAAATGCACAAATATTATATAAAATTATTTACAGCACATTTGTCTAATGAAAACAGTGTTGACAACAGTGAATTATCTTAAACAATAGTACACGTAACTCAGAAGTCTATTTCATATCTATTAGACGTAGAAATATGCAATTCTTATATTAGTTTTTCTTACCAGATATTAAATAGACATTTAGAAATTATTTAAGATGCATACGGTTTAAAATGTATGCAAATCCAGTTTGGAGACGTATGTGTCCTTACTGGAGCTCCTCTGTTAGCTATACAATAAAATGTGATTTACAGCAAAATCACAAATTTACCATACTATATAGCGTCTTTACACCTTCAACAATTCAACAGTTTACTGTACAGTACTTCAACACATGCGATCATTTGATTTGTAATATCTAATAGGCTACTCACATTTGAAAACACTCGTCCGTCATCATTTCGTCCGGCGTCATGTTCGAGTATGACCTTCTTCTTATTTTATATGACGTATCCTCTCGCGTGGCCTCCTGGGATAGAAGAGTACCCATCGGACTGCACTCAAAAATCGGGCCGGAAGCAGTAAGCCATCCGGGAACTTCTCGCCTACTCTTTTATGAATACTGATGTTTCGAACGTACTGCTTCTTTCACGTACTGTTTTCGCCTACTATATAGAAGGAAAGTAGGCATATTCGAACGCACTTAAGTCCGAATCTCGCGATAATTAGTACGTCAGCCAGGTAATTCTCGCCTACTCTTTTGGATTCATACATACTTTTTCGCTCGCCTACTCTTTTTCCCATACTAAATAGTAGGGAAGTATGCGATTCCGAACGCAGCCTTGGGCTGCGTTCCAGTCCACTTTTAGACACGCACTTGCGAACTTCCCTAAGCACTTCCCCTTGGGGGAATCCCTGCCGCCATTTTGAAGTGCGTTCCACTTCGTGAAGTGGACGAGGGAAGTTTAAATGGACAGACACTTGTTCCCTCGATTTAGACCGAAGGAGCGAGTCTACTTCATATGTACACTTCAGGCAGCTTTATATACCACAATGCAGTACGATTGTGACGTAACCACAGATCTCGTCTAATCACAACCACAACAAGCCATTCTTTGATATTAATTATCATTTTTTTTATTTATTTAAAAGAACCCAAACACACCTATATACATTTGGACGCCGCATTAAACAAATTCTTTAAAGGAAAAAAAGTAAATAATAAATCAACTCCATAGCTGATTCCAAGTGATCAAGGGCTTAGGACGTTCCAGTTCAGCCCATTGCAGTTTCCGCCAGAAGTGGGCACTCATGCAACGCAATCAATGACGTACATCCGAGTGAACGAGACGGAGGGAAGTTAGCGAGTGAAGGGCATGACAATTTTGGACTGGAACGCAGCCCAGGTGACACGGTGTGGGTTTTGTGTCTTGTGTCTTGTTCCTTGTTCTTGGCTGTGTTCCAGTCCAAAAGAATTTGTTTAATGCAGCATCCAAATGTATATAGATGTGTTTGGGTTGTTTTATATAAAAAAAATTATAATCAATATATCATAGAGGTGTTTTTGGCGGTGGTGATTAGACGAGATCTGTAGTGACGACTCAATCGTGTTGCAGAGCTGCCTGAAGTGTACATATGAAGTAGACTTGCTCCCTCTGTCAAAATCTGAACGAAGTGGAACGCACTTCAAAATGGCGGCAGGGATTCCCCCGAGGGGAAGTGCTTAGGGAAGTTTGCAAGTGCATGTCTAAAAAGTAGTTGCAAGTTGAGAGGTTAATATTGATAATCAAATAATCAGTTAAAAATGCTTAACAAAAGTTAAATAAAAATGTTTCCTTTCATAATTTCATCTTTTTTTATTATTTCTGAAGTTTTATTAAAAGAAATTTTCAAATAATTATTTTGACACAATGGTACATGTACACAATAAGTGCTTTTATATCAAATTATTAGTTTGAATGTTAGTACATGCTGTAGTAGACACTTATTATAAAGTGGGACCAAAAAGGTTTGCATTATCTCACTAAAAGGTTACAGTAATATGTTAAAACATGAAATGCATGTTATGAACATGCTGATCTCTGGTCTCTCTGGTTCTTCTTATCCAGCAGATGGCAGAACTGCACTAAGACAGACATTTCATTGAGCACTCAAAAATTCAGATGATTGGAAAATATTGTTCATGTAGCCTATTATATAAACATTTCAAGTATGACTGCGCATGCAGGGGTTGTTTCAAACATAACTGTGCTTGTGGTCTGTCTGAAATCTGTACATTTCTATTTAAATCCATATTTCCTTTCCACATAAGCAACTGATTACAATAAATTGGATAATGTTCAATCAGAAAAGAAACTTCTGGCTGCAGCAATAAACAATATCAGATGGTACATTATCCATTCCATATATATATATATATATATATATACAGAACAGACAACAGATATTTTCATGAAGAATAATTCAAATATAAATGATTAAGATATTCAGACAGAGTTTTTAATGTTCTTTAGGCTAAATGATTTAAATAGTCTTTGAACTACACATTATTGTCTTTCATGTCTGTTTTTGAGGAGTATTTACCTTGTGTTTAATCTTTTCTGTAGTCTTACGGTCTTTGTTTAGGCTCACCGACAGTGAAAGTCTCTATAATATATAATAATGTAGGTGTCACGGCTGATACAGGAGACAGACAGGTGGTAAGTGAAATAAGTGTTTATTTTCAGAACAGTAGAAGCAGACGGAGTAATGGTGAGTATTCAAACAGATGATAATAGGAAGGACTTAGCCACTGGAATAACAAGAGTCTCTCTTTCAGATGCAGGTGGACAGTCACTGGAATGGGTTGCAGAAGGATGGCTGGGAACTGAAGACGGCATGCGGTGATGAAGATAATCCAATAGGAGTCAGGTAAGTAGCAGGTAAGTAGCGGGTAAGTCACTGGTGAGCGTAGGAGAGTCTGTGTGTCAAGTAGTGACGAGATCAGACAGTGACTGCAGGGAGAGTGAGTGTTATATAGTCCGTGCTGGTGATGAGATGATGACGTGATAGAGATCAGGTGTGGTGATGAGGGAATCGAGTGCAGGTGAGGATCCAGAGGAATGCTGGGAAATGTAGTGAATACAGATGATGAGGTGAACGTGAATGTGACATAACTCCCCCCTCCCGCTAGGCGCGACCCGCGCCGTACAAGGCAGAACAAGGGAGGGAGGGTGGGCATCCTGGAGTCCGTGACGGGAAGGTGGACCGGGTGCAGTTGGACGGACTCCAGGATGGTCCAGGCGTAGCAGGCTGAGGGCGTGGCCAGGGCGGAGCAGGATGAGGGCGTGACCATGGCGGTGAGATCCCCTCGGGTGGCCATGGCGGTGAGACCCCTTCGGGTGGCCATGGCGGTGAGGACCCTTCGGGTGACCATGGCGGTGAAGCCCCTTCGGGTGGCCATGGCGGAGAGGCCCCTTCGGGTGGCCATGGCGGAGAGGCCCCTTCGGGTGGCCATGGCGGTGAAGCCCATTCGGGTGGCCACGGCGGTGAGGCCCCTTCAGGTGGCCATGGCGGAGAGGCCCCTTCGGGTGGCCATGGCGGTGAAGCCCATTCGGGTGGCCGTGGGTCCTTCGGCGCCCACGGCGAAGGCCTATGGCCCCCCCCCAAAAAATTAATGGGGAGAGTGACTGGATGAGGGACCAGCGGTGAGGGCTCGGCAGGGCTGGACGGGACCAGCGGGGAAGAAGCCTCTGGCTGGACGGCGGTCTCTGGCTGGACGGCGGTCTCTGGCGGGCAGGCAACGGGCTCAGGCTCTGGCGGGCAGGCGACGGGCTCAGGCTCTGGCGGGCAGGCGACGGGCTCTGGCACTGGGTCAACGGGCTCTGGCTCTGGCGCTGGGTCAACGGGCTCTGGCTCTGGCGCTGGGTCAACGGGCTCTGGCTCTGGCGCTGGGTCAACGGGCTCTGGCGCTGGGTCAACGGGCTCTGGCTCTGGCGCTGGGTCAACGGGCTCTGGCTCTGGCGCTGGGTCAACGGGCTCTGGCTCTGGCGCTGGGTCAACGGGCTCTGGCTCTGGCGCTGGGTCAACGGGCTCTGGCGCTGGGTCAACGGGCTCTGGCTCTGGCGCTGGGTCAACGGGCTCTGGCTCTGGCGCTGGGTCAACGGGCTCTGGCTCTGGCGCTGGGTCAACGGGCTCTGGCTCTGGCGCTGGGTCAACGGGCTCTGGCTCTGGCGCTGGGTCAACGGGCTCTGGCGCTGGGTCAACGGGCTCTGGCTCTGGCGCTGGGTCAACGGGCTCTGGCTCTGGCGCTGGGTCAACGGGCTCTGGCTCTGGCGCTGGGTCAACGGGCTCTGGCGCTGGGTCAACGGGCTCTGGCTCTGGCGCTGGGTCAACGGGCTCTGGCGCTGGGTCAACGGGCTCTGGCTCTGGCGCTGGGTCAACGGGCTCTGGCTCTGGCGCTGGGTTAACGGGCTCTGGCTCTGTGAAAAAGTCTATTAGATCAGTGCTGGCAGAGGCCAGCGGTGGGGGCTCTGTGCTGGATGGGACCAGCGGCGAAGGTTCAAATGGGCTGGACGGGACCAGCGGCGAAGGCTCTGTGCTGGATGGGACCAGCGGCGAAGTGGGCTTGGTGCTGGTAGGTTGTGTCCCGGGTCGGGAACCGACACTCTCCAGACACCGGATCACGGTCTCCCTCCAGCTGAGTCCGGTGGTGTCTGGAAGGTCGATCCGGTGGTGAAAGGTGGCCCCGAGCCAGAATAAGGTACTCAACCGCTCGTCATCCTCATTACTGACGAGTGCGATGCGGATAAAGCCTGCAACAAACGAATACAAATTTTGGCTCTCCTGAGCCAGGACGATAATTTTTACCCCATCGTCCATCTTAGGGCGGTCTGATCTTCTGTCACGGCTGATACAGGAGACAGACAGGTGGTAAGTGAAATTAGTGTTTATTTTCAGAACAGTAGAAGCAGACGGAGTAATGGTGAGTATTCAAACAGATGATAATAGGAAGGACTTAGCCACTGGAATAACAAGAGTCTCTCTTTCAGATGCAGGTGGACAGTCACTGGAATGGGTTGCAGAAGGATGGCTGGGAACTGAAGACGTCATGCGGTGATGAAGATAATCCAATAGGAGTCAGGTAAGTAGCGGGTAAGTAGCGGGTAAGTCACTGGTGAGCGTAGGAGAGTCTGTGTGTCAAGTAGTGACGAGATCAGACAGTGACTGCAGGGAGAGTGAGTGTTATATAGTCCGTGCTGGTGATGAGATGATGACGTGATAGAGATCAGGTGTGGTGATGAGGGAATCGAGTGCAGGTGAGGATCCAGAGGAATGCTAGGAAATGTAGTGAATACAGATGATGAGGTGAACGTGAATGTGACAGTAGGCTACTCTATAATAGTACAAATGTACAGTAGCAAAACTGCAATGACATCATTCCATCTCTATCTCTCAATGCATCTATTAAAGCTATTGTTCACCTCAAAAAAATGATTGCGTAACCTTATATTGTTCCTGAAAGTCACCAATATAACCAGGTTCATTTAGATCTGAATGACCTGGTTGTTTGAGAGCTATAGCAGACGGAAGATTTATAGTGCAAAATGACTTATGTTTTAGTCTACTTCACACAAATCTATTCGATGGCTTCAGGAGACTTTGAGTCATGGGCATTTTTTTTTTTCAAAGCTCATCTACATTGTGTCCATTCATATTCATTCCATGGAAAACACAGCCAGGATATTTCCTTTTATCAACCAGGAGGGAGATAGGTTTTTTTTACGGAGAGCAAATCATGACGTAATTCTCATTATGGATGATTTTTGCTTTACTTTATTATTGACCTTGTCTGCCTTGGTGCAAACTCATCTGATATTTTCTTTTTTTTTCATCTTTTGATTTTTGTTTTGTTATTTGCACTGTCAAAGCTTCATTTGCGCATTGCTTCTCTCTGTCACACACAAATACTGTGTTTGAAAGGCAAATTTAGACGAGAATTATCTACATCCCCACAGCTTTGACCCTTCCTCTCAGCTCTCTCTCTCTCTCTCTCTCTCTCTCTCTCTCTCTCTCTCTCTCTCTCTCTCTCTCTCTCTCTCTCTCTCTCTCTCTCTCTCTCTCTCTCTCTCTCTCTCTCTCTCTCTCTCTCTCTCTCTCTCTCTCTCTCTCTCTCTCTCTCCTCGTAAGTCAGCTTGTGTGTTTTGGTGCGGAGACACGCTCCACCTTGCCTCAGGACAGCTGTAGTTCAGACAGACAGAAATAAAAAATAAAATAAATAAAAAGAACGAGTGAAAGAATACCCAGAAAAACATGTCACTGTAGGCCAGGGGACATTCTCTGTATGACCAAAGCCACCAATTGAAAATGGGAGTAAATTCATGTATTTCGTCTGGACATATTTAGACACCCAAATTTAAAAAGTGTGATCCTATCCTATAATTGTGTGTCTGTTGCTTTGTTTCTCAGCATAACATTGTTACAGATGCAAATTTAAAAATTTGGTAACACTTTCATTTGTTAACATTACTGAATTAGTTAACATGAACTAAAAAACAAACAAACATTTATTTGTTTTAGTTTGTTAATTTTAACATGTGGTCCCACTTTATATTACATAGCTTTAACTACTACTTACAATAAAAGAAGAATTGTTTGGTACAATGATCTTTGTAATGGAGCAGATGAAGATGATGGTTAAGAGATCCCAAGTGCAGGTTATTAGCAATAATGAAGATCCAAAATGTGAAACAAAACAAACTCAATCTTGACATGAAACAAAACATAAACTATGAACTAGACAAACAATGGCCTGCACATTACGTTTATCAATATCAAATAGACGAGGCAAACATGAAGACTTAACCCTGCGGTCTGGAAAACCTTACAACACCTTTTGTGTTCACCGTCAAATATAAGGCCTACAATCATTCAGTCTAGAATGATTCAGTCAAGAAAACAGGTTGACAAAAAGACTGAATCCAATATTTGGTGATAATATAGCATAGCGAGAGATTTATAAAAAAAAAATTTAAGCTAGTCATTTTTGACCGGGAACATTTTGTACAAGATAAAAGCATTTGAAAACAAACATCCTGGTTAAACATTAAAGCACACTAGTGTGGTATATTGTACATACTATTGTTTTATTTCATTCAATATTGCCAAAATTACCCACAAATAATGCTTTTTTAGGCAGAAATTGATTGGGGCATGAGCTCAAATAAAAGAGGCCTACAATCAATCAGATCCAAAAAGAAACAAAACCTGAGCTAATCGAAAAGAAAACAAGTTGACAAAAAGAGTTACTTCAATATTTGGTTATAATAGGCCTATAAAGTAATGAGAGATTTATAAGCAATTTTTTGTAGGCTGGTCATTTTTGACTGAAAAATGTAAAATTTTGGGAAAGTTATACCCTGTGTGAAGCAAAGGAAATCCTCTACGGGTCAAAACGACACAAACACAACCTGGATTGAAGGTTAAACACATGATAAAGGGGAGCATTAGACTATGACAACCAATGAGAACATGATTTCTGAAACAAAGGAACTAATGAAAACAAGACACATATACAAAGGAACCAAACATGGGTTCTCTTGACAAACTAAAAGGCGTAAATGACATTTGTATGTATTCTACATAAAAGATATAGATTGTATTGAATGTCAGCTTGCTTATTTGGCTCAAGATAAGGATTTATTGAGTCCATCAAAATAAAAGACATGAAAACCTAAACAGGATGCAAAACCTCAAACCAAACGTAACATACTAATTAGCCGCGTTTCCACTGCCGGGCTAGGGCCGGGCCAGGGCTAACAGCGAGCCGAGCCAAGCCACTGGCCTCGGGCCTCAAGCACCGGGCTTGCATTTCCACTGCCAGGCCAGTAGCCCCACAGCGCTGCCCTAAACCCCGCCCCTAACACGCCTTTCTGGATCACACGTCATACAACCCTACACATTTCAGCGGGTATTATGAATTTATTTATTTATTTATTAAGTTAGGAAGATAGCATGTATATTAACTCACCGGCCGTGGCTGCAATAGTGTCCTGACTTGTCTCGCGAGTCGCCACTAACAGCACCGTCCATCAAATCGAACCATGGAAACCTCCTTCTCTGAGCTCCGAGTCCGCTAAATCCATTGTGCGTTTGAATCGCCTTGTACAATACTGCGCCCGCAACTTTTTTATTTTTTCCCGAACTTGAAGCGTTGCTCGCTGAATGCTTAGCTTGTTCAGCATCGATGTATTTTATAACGTCCTCGTTTCTTCACACACTGTCAAATTGACGTTGTACCCTTTCTTCTGCCCAAATACTCAGAAGAGCTTTGGTATCTTCGACAGACCAGTACCTACAGGCGATTCTCCATTTCGAGCAGCGATTATTTTGCGCGATATAAAAAAGTGAATTGTGCATCTTGCCGCAGATCATAACGTTCCATAACAATGCTTCACGGTGCAAACCGTGAAGCATTGTTCAGGATTCTTTGACAATACTTGATTGGGTCTGCGCATGCGCGTGCGGTCTGTGTTTGTGTTTGGAGCTCCGTCGAATTGATGCATTAATCCTTGATTTTCTTCTTTACCACTCATTTATAAACAAGCACTTTCTATTTTTATATCATGTGAACTTATCCTCGATACTATTCCTTATAAATAACAATCGGATCGCTTTGATTTCGCTACATAGATCCAACTTTCCGAATCTCGGCTACTAGCCTTTAGCCCGCTAGCATTTCACGCGTGGCCTCACGCCTATTGACCGTCTCATTTTACACCCGTTTCACTGAAAGGATACAGGCTATATCCATCATTTCAGTCCTAAATTAGTAGTGATATTGGTAGTATCACTACTAATTTACTGTTCATCTGTTATAATGGCGAACAGATCGGATGTGTGTCTAATGTTACCTCTGAGTGCAGGACACATTCGAGCTGTTTTCGGTACGACTGGAGCTGGAGTCGGTGGAGAAGCAGATCCGTGTTCTGCTGGAGAAGCAAGCCGAGCTGCGAGATCGGCGATCAGCGCTTGAAACATCACGCGCCGATGCTCACAAGTCACTGGTTAGTAACTTTTTGACTCCGACTTCGTCTACTCCGTGCGTTTCTCTGCCCAGGAGGACGCGATCATCTCAGCCTTCACTCACTCCGGCACCGAGGCAACACCATGGACCCTGGGTGATCCCACAGCGGAAGACACGAGCCAGGACCAGAGCAAGAACCTCTCTGCCCCATCCCGGTCTTCGAGATCTCCACACGGAACCGCTTCTCCCCTCTTCGCGAGTCGGAACGCGACGACGCCGTGATCATCGGCACTTCCATGGTCCGTCATGTCCGTGCTACCTCAGGTAAAGGTAAGGTGCGCACTCACTGCTTTCCTGGTGCTTGTGTTCTTGATGTCGCTGCACAGATTCCCGAGATCCTGAACGGTGACGAGCGCGTCGGAGCTGTCGTGCTGCACGCGGGAACGAACGACGTCAGGCTGCGGCAGACGGAGGTTCTGAAGAAGGACTACAGGAGCCTGATCGAGACGGTACGCAGCACATCGCCTAGAGCAACGATCGTCGTATCTGGACCGCTTCCCACGTACCGACTTGGACAACAAAGGTTCAGTAGACTATTTGCACTAAATGAATGGTTAATGTCATTGTGTAATGAACAGAAACTGCTCTTTGTAAATAATTGGAATCTGTTCTGGGAGCGACCTAGGCTCTTCCGTCCTGATGGCCTGCACCCCAGCAGAGTCGGAGCGGCTGTTCTGTCGGACAACATCTCCAAGACGCTACACACCATCTGACTAGAAAGTCAAAGTCCAAATCACAGTCTTTGCTGTCCCAACTTAATTGATATAAGTACCAATGTAGAACATTATATAGAAACTGTGTCTATTCCTCGTTTAGTAAGGCCAAACAATAAATCTACTGTAGGATCTAGGAAAAATCTTATTGTAATTAAACCAGAAAATCCAAATATCAGTGAACAAAAACAATTTCTAAAGATAGGTCGTCTAAACATTAGATCCCTTACACCTAAGGCGGTTATTGTAAATGAAATGGTCACAGATAATAGTTTCGATGTACTTTGCCTTACTGAAACCTGGCTTAAACCAAATGATTATTTCGGTCTAAATGAGTCTACTCCGCCAGGATACTGTTATAAGCATGAGCCCCATCTGATCGGTCGTGGCGGCGGTGTTGCAACAATCTATAGAGATATTCTCAATGTTACTCAGAAAACTCGTCATAGGTTTAATTCGTTTGAAGTACTTGTGCTAAATGTTACGCTCTTAGATGTAAGAAAGAAATCCCTCTTATCTCTAGCCTTGGCTACCGTATATAGACCTCCAGGGCCTTACGCCGATTTCCTAAAAGAGTTTGCAGACTTTCTCTCAGATCTATTGGTCAATGTCGATAAAGCAATAATTGTTGGAGATTTTAACATACACGTAGATAACCCAAATGACGCGTTAGGGGCTGCGTTTACAGATTTATTAAACTCCTTTGGGGTGAAGCAAAACGTCAGTGGTCCCACTCATCGTCTAAATCATACACTAGATTTAATTATATCATATGGAACCAATCCAACTGATATAAATATTATACCGCAAAGTGACGATCTCACTGATCATTACATGGTAACTTGCATAATACGTACTGCTGAAATTTGTCATGACGTGCCACGTTATCGACCAGGCAGAACAATCCTTCCAAACACTATAGATAGATTCTCAAATAGCTTACCTGATCTATCACAGCTGCTCAGTGAACCCAAACAAACAGATGAACTAGAGGAAATGACTAGCAGTTTGAGCACCATTTTCTCTAGTACACTAGTTCTGTCAGGTCCATTAAGTCAAGAACACACAGACAAAATAATTTAGAATTTAATTGAATAGATTGCAATGGTTAATGTTCCTGAATTGAAATTTGGCGGTATGGCTCTGTTCAGGGAGTCCTCTGACCTTTCATGAGCACCATGAAATAGCATAGAGTCAGAGGACAGCAGCAGCAGCATTAGGGAACGCTCACACAGTTTTAGGACTGTGAGAGCTAAAATATCCCCTGTGAACAGAGCAGGCAACATGACATAAGCAAATGCCACATTATGCATAAGGAGGAGCTGGGGAGGTGGCGGGCAGCAGAAGCGAGCAGCGAGCCAGCAGAGCGAGCAGCAAGCATGTATGAGCAAGGTGAATGAGCTTTAAATAGGGCGCCTTGTTTGAGCTTTGGCCATTGAGCAGCGAGGGGAGTTAACCAGCTAATGCAGCTCAGCTGGAGCAGATCAGCTGACAGACAGCGTTGATAGCAAATAGCATAAGCAGCGGCTTGACTACCTGGCCTGCCAGAACTGACGCTGACGCTTAATTTCTGTCAGGTCCATTAAGTCAAGAACACACAGACAAAATAATTTAGAATTTAATTGAATAGATTGCAATGGTTAATGTTCCTGAATTGAAATTTGGCGGAATGGCTCTGTTCAGGGAGTCCTCTGACCTTTCATGAGCACCATGAAATAGCAGAGAGTCAGAGGACAGCAGCAGCAGCATTAGGGAACGCTCACACAGTTTTAGGACTGTGAGAGCTAAAATATCCCCCCAAACAAAACCACACCTGGCAATCCTCTGTGATACAGAGGATGATTTATTTGACTACATGAGCTATTCCCCCCAAAACAAAATTGAGTGTCTCGAACGGTGTCGTCTGAGCCGCCCTAATTTAGCGATTTATAATAGTAAGTAAAAATATTAATTAATTACTGAAATGACTAATCAAGACCGCAATAGCTAAAACATGCCGTTACCTAGATTATCCGTCTTTAAACTGTTTTGACAGTCTATTAGAATATTAGTCCATAGAGTAAGCTCTATGGATAGATGACTAATCCACCTCTGAGAACGAGCTAGATGAACAAATTAAACAGCTGATAGCGCATCAGGGGCGTTAACTGAGCAGAGCGCGAGCAAAATAATGATCAAATGTGTTTTATTAATGAAACAAATCAGAGACTTGAGCTCATGGCTTTCTGGGCGTCAGAATATCCCGAACATCGGGACGGAGGTATCGTTCGTAAGCAGCAGAAACCACCGCCCCATAGCTTAAAGGGTTAAACCGGAGCGAGTGCCGCCGCCGTAGTTGCTGCACAATGAGTAGAATGAGCTGTATACGGTCCGGAGGCAGTCCGCAGAAGTTAATTCCTATCACAACAAGCTGCTTGAATCTGCGCTGCATAGTGGTAAAAGCCAGCGTGAGCAACGCGATCAGTTGCCAATGACAACAGATAACGCACGTAGCCAATATGATCGCATAAGCATTTTTTTGAAAACGACTAAGTTAGATAAGCCCAAATGCCACACGGATAGCATTAACGAGAAGCATGGTGCCAACACACTGATAGCTTTTAGCAATGATATTAAAAAGGAACATAGCTTCGTGAAGACTTTCAGAGATGAATGGAGAATGAATCACGTCGAGTCCTGTGTCGATATTCCAGCAGAAGCGAGCAGCGAGCCAGCAGAAGCGAGCAGCGAGCCAGCAGAGCGAGCAGCAAGCATGTATGAGCAAGGTGAATGAGCTTTAAATAGGGCGCCTTGTTTGAGCTTTGGCCATTGAGCAGCGAGGGGAGTTAACCAGCTAATGCAGCTCAGCTGGAGCAGATCAGCTGACAGACAGCGTTGATAGCAAATAGCATAAGCAGCGGCTTGACTACCTGGCCTGCCAGAACTGACGCTGACACTTAATATATTGTTGCACCAATTAGATTAAAAAAGGTTAGGGAGAAAACTAAAGCACCGTGGTACAACAGTGCTACGCATGCTATCAAGAGAGAAAAGTAACTTAGAGCGTAAATGGAAACAAACTAACTTAGAGGTCTTTAGAATCGCGTGGAAAGACAGTATGTCACGTTATAAAAAGGCTCTAAAAACAGCCAGGGCTGAGCATATGCGCAAACTAATAGAAAATAACCAAAATAATCCAAGGTAATAATCCAATAATCCAATAATCCAAAATTTATTTAACACCGTGGCTAGACTAACAAATAAACAGACATCACCAGAGCAAAATATTCTGTTACAATATAGTAGTAATGATTTTATGAATTACTTCAATGAGAAAATAGAAAGCATCAGAAACACAATTGTAAATGTACAATCTTTTATGCTGTCTTATGATTCAGCCTCAATTATGGCCCCTCTAGAACAACTAAACCGCTTTACAACTATAGGACAGGAAGAACTAAATAAACTTATCATTGCATCTAAACCAACAACATGTTTCTTAGATCCAATACCCACTAAACTACTAAAAGAAGTGTTACCTATAGTGGAAGAGCCTCTTCTCAATATTATTAACTCGTCTTTATCTTTAGGTCATGTTCCAAAAATATTCAAGCTGGCAGTACTAAAACCTCTCATTAAAAAAATGCAATTAGATCCAAATAACCTAGCAAATTACAGACCCATCTCAAATCTTCCACTTATGTCTAAAATACTAGAAAAAGTTGTGTCCGCTCAAGTGTGCTCTTTCTTGCAAGAAAATGATATCTATGAAAAATTTCAGTCGGGATTTAGACCGCATCATAGCACAGAAACTGCACTAGTTAAAATTACAAATGATTTACTCTTAGCTTCTGACCAAGGCTGTATCTCAATACTAGTTCTACTTGATCTTAGCGCCGCGTTCGACACTATAGATCATAAAATACTCTTAGATCGACTACAAAACTACACTGGTGTTCAGGGACAGGCATTAAGCTGGTTTAGATCGTACTTATCTGACCGCTACCATTTTGTCTGTTTAAATGGGGAAAAATCGAAGATAACATCAGTAGACTATGGAGTGCCGCAAGGATCTGTCTTAGGCCCTCTGCTATTCTCAATATATATGCTGCCACTTGGTAATATTATAAGAAAACATGGAATTAATTTCCACTGTTATGCTGATGACATCACGTCAGCATCACGACCAGATGAAAACACTAACTTATCTAACTTGACAGAGTGTCTGAAAGATATAAAATGCTGGATGACGTGTAATTTCCTGCTATTAAATTCAGATAAAACGGAGGTATTACTTATTGGTCCAAAAAACTACCCACAAAATCCCTTACAATACAACTTTAATTTAGAAGGATGTCCTGTTACTTCATCCACTAATGTAAAAGACCTGGGTGTTATACTAGACCGCAACTTGACTTTCGAAAATCATATTTCATATGTTACAAGAACAGCCTTTTTCCACCTTAGAAACATTGCTAAGATACGTAACATGCTATCTGTTTCAGATGCAGAAAAGTTAGTTCATGCATTCATGACCTCGAGACTAGATTACTGTAATGCTTTATTAGCTGGTTGTCCTGCATCCTCAATAAACAAGCTACAGTTAGTCCAAAATGCAGCCGCTAGAGTTCTTACTAGATCAAGAAAATATGATCATATAACACCAATTTTATCATCTCTACACTGGTTACCTATAAAGTTCCGTATCAATTACAAAGTATTACTACTGACCTATAAAGCCCTAAATGGTTTAGCTCCTGTGTATTTAACAGACCTTCTATTGCCATATAATCCATCGCGCTCTTTAAGATCACAAAATTCGAGGCTTCTGGTCATTTCTAGGATATCTAAATCCACTAGAGGAGGGAGGGCGTTCTCACATTTATCTCCTAAACTCTAGAATAGCCTTCCTGAAATTGTTCGAGACTCAGACTCGCTGTCCCAGTTTAAAACTAGATTAAAGACGCATCTCTTTAACCAAGCATACACTTAATGCTTACCTTTTATACTACTTCTGAATCAGTTCGAATGCATTAATATTATGAACATCAGCTATGCTAATTATTTCCCATCTGCCTTTCTGAGGTAAATAGCGTTCGTCAGCTCCAGTTTGTATCCAGCCTCTCACGGAGACTTCAGATTCCCCAACACCTGTGATGAGACGACTCGACGCCTGTGAAGAGACGACTCAACGCCGGCGATATGTTATGCCCTAAATTAATACATGATTATCTAACTGTATTTTTCTATGTACATTTCCAAAATGCACTTTCTGTAAAGCTGCTTTGAGACAATGTGTATTGTGAAAAGCGCTATACAAATAAATTTGAATTGAATTGAATAACACCGATAAACTCCGCCTTTTACCTTGAGCATGCCTCTAGCCCGAGCTGGCCCGCTTTGGCCCAAGGTATTCGACGGGCCAGAAATCCTGGCCGTTGGCCCCGAGGAAGCCCCGGAAGTGACAGTGGAAACGCGACTGGCCCTGGCACGCACTAGCACGGCTCGGCCCTGGCCCGGCAGTGGAAACGCGGCTATTGTGTTGATGTTGTATTGAAGAACACTTTGTTCTGCTATTGAGTTGGATACGGGTAAGGTTAGCAGAGGTTTGGTGGTATGGGTCGGGTTAAGGGTGGGATAAGGGGTTAGGGAAGGTGAACAGACTCCTTATAGATGCAATTACAGAAATGTTTCCATTGTTAATTTTATTTATCAAGCATCGCGTTAGTTCTGGCAGGTCACGTTAGTTGCCTCACAGCAGCTGATCCACATCTACCTATAGGAATACAACGCCTATCACTGTATACATATAAGCTCCGTCAGTATTATCAGCAGCTATCGCGTTTCTCAGGAGCGAATTGCCCTCCTCCATTCCCAGCTCCATCTCTCGTCAGTCAGGATTTGGATTTCCCCTTAAATCAGAATAAATTCTCGAATTATGTTGAATTAAATTAAATTATGTTATCTTGAATTAACGATATTGCATGCATTCGTATTGGTTCTGTTCTGTTTACCCTAAGGGGGGTTTTTGCTGCTCTCACTGCTATTATCCATGCTAGGCTGCATGAATGCGCAGGGAGTTCTCGCCCAGAACGGAACCATAATGCCAATCAAAACTGTATGCTAATTGTCAATCGTATTTGACGATAGTGGTCCTGACTGAAATTGTGTTAAGTAATTTGAATTGCACAGTGTTGCTGGAAATTTGAACTCTCATACAGTATGACATCATCCCAGCTCCCATAAATGGCCATGCAGAAACTGGGCTTTTGAGTTGTTGAGATCTCCAGCCGTGAACACAGAGAGTGTTTGTGGCCATTATGAAACGTTGAGTATGCTTATGCTGTGATGACATAACTAGCACCGACATGTGTCCTTCACGCATGATTACTGTGGCCATAGATAAACAGCAGACAAACACACACGAGATGTGACTCAGAATCGAAGGGGACTCAACAACCCAGAGTCTGAAACATCTGAAGAGTGTGAGACGCGTGCTCCCCCGCTGACCTGTCCAGGATTACTCAACGCCAGAGCCTTCAATGAAAGATGTTCTGCTTTTGAAAGGATTAAAGGCTCTGAATAAGTACTGACAACAGAAATATGTGTGTTCCCAAATAAACCATGTTACGGAGCCGCTAAAGGGACATGGTGATGGGAAAAAATATGAGATGGTAACACTTTACAATAAGGTTCATTGGTTAAAATTAGTTTACTATGCTATTTAGCATGAACTAATAATGAACTGCACTTATACAGGATTTATTAATCTTTGTTAATGTTAATTTCAACGTTTACTAATACTTTATTAAAATCTTGTTAACATTACTTAAAGGATAATTCCGGTATTTAGCACTTTGAGTCTATTTTCTAGTGTGTTTTGAATGAACTAGAGTGGTGGACACAGAAATGTTGACGATGGGTCCTGTCTTGACTTTTTGATTCTTTTAGAATCGCCTCTGAGCGCTTTAGAGTGGCTATCTATGGGCATGCACAAACATGTGCTTAAAACAACCCTTAACATTCGTTCGCTACGCTCCTTGTTTTTAATCATCAACGAAACATCTTCCATCATCAAATTTCTGTGTCCACAACAAACTAGAAAATAGACTCAAAGTGCTAAATACCGGAATTATCCTTTAATGCACTGTAAACTAACATGAACAAACAATGAACAGCTTTATTTTTTATTAATTAACGTTAACAAAGATTAACAAATAAAGTGACAAACGTATTGCTCATTGTTAGTTCATGTTAGTTAATACATTAAAGGATAATTCCGGTATTTAACACTTTGAGTCTATTTTCTAGTGTGTTTTGGATGAACTAGAGTGGTGGACTTAGAAATTTTGACAATGGGTCCTGTCTTGACTTTTTGACTATTTTAGGTTTGCCTCAGAGCGCTTCAGAGTGGCAGTCTACGAGCATACTGAAACATGTCCTTAAAACAACTCTTAACGTTCGTTTTTCAAAACTGTGACACTCACCGAGTGGTTAGTGGAGTTCGTTGATGTTCCAAAACAAGTAGCGTAGCGAAATACAGTTTCTGTCGTGTTTTATTTGCCATTTTGTAAAATCGCATGATTTCTGTTGAAGGACTCAGTGCTCGTTGATATTACTGCGCTACCGGAGACCGAAAGGGGGTCTGTTTACATTTGGTTGTAGTCTTTTCGCTCGGTTCTCCGTCTCTCAGAAGGCTAGCGTGAGCAGAGCAACTGCGGCAAAGTGGTTGTCGCCATCAAGTGGTCGGGAGTGTGCTAACGCTTCAGACTCAATTCCAGCGGACGTTTATACGCGGTCGTGAGGTATCTGAAAAAATAGTTCCACTATAGTAAATAACATGGATTGAAAGCATACATTGCGCCGATATATTTGTTTTTAATCATCAACGAACTCCACTAACCACTCGGTGAGTTGCACAGTTTTGAAAAACGAACGTTAAGAGTTGTTTTAAGGACATGTTTCAGTATGCTCGTAGACTGCCACTCTGAAGCGCTCCGAGGCAAACCTACAATAGTCAAAAAGTCAAGACAGGACCCATTGTCAAAATTTCTAAGTCCACCACTCTAGTTCATCCAAAACACACTAGAAAATAGACTCAAAGTGTTAAATACCGGAATTATCCTTTAACTAATCTAAGTGTTAACGAAAAACTATGCTTTTGCATTCTCTCAAAAATGTTTGCGTTCCCCGGAGAAACTTTGTGTTCGCTCACAAACCTTTTGAGTTGAGTTGTGAGTGAATGCAATGTTTCTTGGGGGAATGAAAAAGTTTAGCAAGCAAAAACGAATGTTTTGAAATATATCGTTTCCTCCAATCTCATATTTGTGCCACCATTACGTCCCTCTAGGGTCTCTGTAAACTGCCCAGCGATATGTAAATTTGTGTGTGTGTGTGTGTGTGTGTGTGTGTGTGTGTGTGTGTGTGTGTGTGTGTGTGTGTGTGTGTGTGTGTGTGTGTGTGTGTGTGTGTGTGTGTGTGTGTGTGTGTGTGTGTGTGTGTGTAAAGACCAGGGGTGAGGACTGCCTCCAGACCAGCGTCCCCCTTCCACACACACACACACACACACACACACACACAGAGAGAGAGAGAGAGAGTAGAGATGCTGCTGGGAGTTTGGGTCAGTTGGACAGTTTGGGAGCAGTTTTTCCCCCCAGCTCCACTTTAACCTGGCCTACATGACCCGCCTCACACCACTGCACTTCCCCACACTGCAGACCATCACAGAAAAATCACAATAACACATCAGCCGATACATTTGCAGCAATGGATGAACCCACATGTGATATAAAACAATGTACTGGACACACAGTTGTCATCTAATTATACACTCCATTTAATGTAGGAATTTCCAGCTTCCTAAAGTGCTACTCAACTATATCTTGTGGTTAAAGGATGGTTTTAATTAATAAGTTTCTTTGCACACTTTTAAGAGCCCTCTGAAACATTGGTCACTGGCAAAACATATTGGTAATACTTTATTTTACAGTGTCCTTGTTAGACTTTACATGTACTACAGGAATGTGGCATAACTGTGGCATAAAGTGCGCTCTCCTTTACAGAGCTATAGCAAGTAACGCCTATGCCACGCCAGCATTGAACTAGCTGGCGAAACACCAATTAAGGGCTCACAAGTTCGATCTCCTTCCCACAATCACAAAAGGCATGGATACGTACAAAATAGATCTTTATTAAGTGATCATAAATAGTTTAAAAGACTGATAGCAGTAAAAGACTAGTGGTGGCAAACAAGGCCACTGATTTATATATGAGAAAACTGGTCAAACAAAGAAACAGAAAAGCAGGCCCTCATCACTGAGCTGAGGTGCACCAGTAGCAGGACAGGCTAAGCTTCAAATAAGCCCGCAATGAGTAACTTGTGCACCAAATCTCTAAAGCACACACACACACACACACACACATACTCCAGTAAAATTTACTGCAAGAAAACCTACACCGCGCACTCTTGGAAAAGGAGAGTTCCCATGCACCTCCAAGGATAGCTAGCGTGCCCGCTCTGGGTCAGCCCTGCTCCTGAAAAAAAGAAACAACAAAAAAAGCAATTAATTACTAAATATAAATGCACACGAAACAACAGCATTAAAGGGATAGTTCACTTTGAAATTAATTATTGGTATGTTTTAGCTTACCTCAAGGGCATCCAAGATGTAGGTGTCTTTGTTTCCGCAGTAGTTTCAATTTTGATATTTTTAGGTCAAACCGTTCTTGTCTGTCAGTCATGTAATGCAGGTCTACGGGGTCCACCTCAAAGAGCATACACAGAGAAGTCCAAATTAAACATGATTTAATGACTCGTAAATGTAAGTACACATTGATGGCCTAAGACACGAAACGAACGGTTTGTGTGAGAAAACGAACAGTATTTATATCGTTTTTACCTCTTGTAACCACAGCCACGTCCAAGTGATCTGAGGTCGCGAGCGCTTCGGTATTTTCCGGAAAGCGTCGGAAGTGTCTCGCGCGTGTACGTCACTCATTGTTTACACAGAGATTTCGGAAGTCTAAATCGTCTTCCATTACGATTTCCTGTATATCTAAATATGTTTAGATCTTCACAGTGAAAGGTAACACTTCCGAAATCTCTGTGAGACTTGACCTAAAAATATCAAAATTGAAATAAGCCTCCTGTGGAAACAAAGACACCTACATCTTGGATGCCCTTGAGGTAAGCTAAAACATACCAAAAAATGATTTCAAAGTGAAGTATCCCTTTAATTGTTAATGCTCACAGCAATAATCAATTAATATTCAATAATCAAATAAACTCACTGAAATAAATTAAATGTCTTACTGACAATAAAGGCAAAAGCACAAAACAAATAACAAATTAATCTAAGGCTCCAAATCTAAATGTAAGCCAAACTAAAGAAAAGAAAAAAAAAATAACATAAGCAAAATAAGCCAAGGGGACAATTACAAAAATATTAATACATCAAAAAGAATTCTGAAAAGAATAACAAAATTAAACTTATTAAATAAAAAAACTCACAATTTGAGCTTACGAACACCAAAACCACAAAAAAACTAAAATCACCAAAAGCAAAGTAAAACAGCAGCGTCGAGACTAAGCCATGTCACGATCAAACGCCCAATTTACAGGCCGACGAGCGGGACTTCCCGTCAGATATCTGGCTAACCAACCCCTCATACAATTCACTGAACAGAGAAATAACGCGTCCTGCGCATCCACATGAACAATACAGTGAACATGAGCCGAAGAGCAGCAGTCTCTCACAGCACTCCTCCCTGTACAAGCAAACCATTCTCGTCCCAAACTGGAACTATAACAGCAACGCAGGAGAACCTCTTAAGCAGTACAATAAGTACCATGAACATAGTTAATTATTATTACTCAGTACTTACATGTATAATTACACTGTAACAATTAAAATAAAGGATTACACTTTATTTTATTTTAAGGTGTCATTGTTAGAGTGTCATTATACATATACATATATAAGTACTGAGTAATATTACTACTACTCCGCCATTGCCGGTCCCAAGCCCGGATGAAAAAGGAGGAGGGTTGGGCGTAGGGTTAGCAACCCCACCCCGGAAAAAATACAACTGTTACAGAAACGCCAAATAGAAAAACAGAGACAAATTTCCTGGAAGCGGGAAGATCTCCGAAAATTCGGGGGACGCTTGACGCTTGGTGGTGAAAGCCGAAAGGAAGCCACCGAGCCGATTCTTCTTACGACCAGAAAAACCTATATCGGCACATGGAATGTCAGGACCATGTCCGAGACAGGCAAAACAAAGCAGGTAGCAGCAGAAATGAAGAACAACAGTTTGATCTTACTGGGCATCAGTGAAACCAGATGGACGCAAGCTGGACAAAAGAGACTGATGACAGGAGAGCTGTTGCTGTACTCCGGGCATGAAGAGAGTGACGCGCCTCACATGAAAGGAGTAGGCCTTATGCTATCCAGGCAAGCACAGAGGGCACTGATAGGATGGGAGCCGCATGGCCCCAGAATCATCACAGCATCGTTCAGAACCGAACAAAAGAAGGTCAACCTAAATGTTATTCAGTGTTACGCCTCAACCAACGACTCAGAAGAAAAAGACAAGGATGAGTTTTATCACAGACTGCAGAACGTCGTGGATACATTCCGAGCCAAAGACATCGTCATTCTTATGGGAGATTTCAACGCCAAAGTTGGACCAAATAACACAGGATCTGAACAGGTTATGGGGATACACGGGCTGGGGGTCATGAACGAAAATGGAGAGAGATTTGCAGAGCTGTGTGCGCTTAACCACCTTGTCATCGGAGGTAGCTTCTTTCCTCATAAGCGGATCCAAAAAAGCACCTGGGTATCACCGGACGGTAAGACAGAAAACCAGATTGACCACATCTGCATTAGTAAGACGTTCAGAAGATCCCTTCAGGACGTTAGAGTTAGAAGAGGAGCAGATGTGGGGTCCGACCACCACCTAGTAGTAGCCAGCATGCAAATGAAGCTAAAAAAGAACTGGATGGAAAAAACACCGCCTAGTATGAAGTATGATGTCAGCCGCCTAAAGATCACCAGCGTCAGGGACGAGTTTGAACTTCAGTTGAAGAATAAGCTTGAGGTGCTACGAGAGCGGCACGAGGGAGGGGAGAGAAGCAGCGTACAGGCCAACTGGCAAATTATAAAGAGGCACTGAGAACAGCCTGTCAAGAAGTGGTTGGAACACAAAAACATCATCACAAAGAGTGGATCACAGCTGAGACCTTGGGCAAGATAAAAGAGAGAAAACAGAAAAAAGTGGCAATAAACAACAGCAAGACTAGGAAAACTAAGGCAAAGGCACATGTTGAATATGCAGAAGCCCACAGAGCAGTTAAGAAAAGCATTAGGAAGGACAAGAAAGATTACATAGATGGACTGGCAGCAGAAGCAGAGCAGGCAGCATATAGTGGAAACATGAAAACTGTATGATACGACAAAGAAATTGTCTAAGAATTATAGCAAGCCAGAACGAATCGTCAAGGGTAAGGATGGAAAGGCCACCACAGGACTAACGCAACAGATGGATAGATGGTCTGAACACTTTGAAGAGTTGTTGAACAGACCAGCGCCACCAAACCCACCAAACATCAACCCAGTGGATGAAGATCTCCCCATCAACTACGACAAGCCGACCAGGGAGGAGATCAGGAAGGCCATCACCTTGCTGAAGAACGGAAAGGCGGCTGGACCTGATGATATACCTGCAGAGGCCCTGAAAGCAGATCTGAACGTGTCAGTGATCTGGGAGAACGAAGAGATACCGGCTGACTGGAATGAGGGTTATCTAATCAAGCTCCCTAAGAAAGGCGACCTCAGCAATTGTAACAACTACAGAGGTATCACTCTCCTGTCTGTGCCAGGCAAGGTCTTAAATCGGATCCTCCTAGAGCGAATGAAAGACTCTGTCGATCTACAACTAAGAGATGAGCAATCTGGTTTTCCGGCAGAACCGATCATGTTAAGACCAGATCGCAACGCTGCGAATCATAGTGGAGCAGTCTTTGGAGTGGAAATCACCACTGTATATCAACTTGGTCGATTACGAGAAGGCTTTTGACAGTGTGGATCAAGAGGTCTTATGGAAGCTCCTCAGGCAAGGATAGGAAAAACAAGAGGCGCCTTCATCCAGCTCAAGAACATCAGGGGCCTCATGTATCAACACTGCGTACGCACAAAAACACGGCGTATGCCAGCTTTCACGCTCACGGTCGGATGTACTAACAGTGAAATTAACGCGAGAATGTGCGTTTCTTCACGCCGATCTCATGTCTGGCGTACGTACATTTCTCATAGTTTTTGTCCGTTGGTGACTTTTTACAGGCAATGTACACAACGAATTGTTCTACAAGTCTATCGCACCACCACATGTGGGAAGCATTGCTATTAATTTGCAATTTATAAAATAATTATAAATTATATAGCCTAAGATCTATAATTCCGCTCGAAGGGGGTTTCGCCCAGGGTGTAATTCAATGTAGAACCGCCACTGTTTGAGTCTGTTATTAATGGGTACACGCATTTGCCATAAATGCAATGATACGTAAAATCTCTGGTGTGCTTTTGGTCAGCTACATTGCATGCATTTTAAAATTAAATAGGTAAGCTATGTGTACCAAAGTAAAAACAAATGAGAGATTGGTTACCTTCGTGGCAGTCCTGTAGTAAATCCGAGTCTCCCATAGCAGCAGATATACTCCAGAGACAGTAAAGTGTCACCCATAATTGAGGCCACTCTCTGCTCAAAGGGTGTAAGTTCATCGACCCCTTTACCACTGCCTGTTCTGCACACACTTTCGGTGAGCAGCAGTTCTCTGTTTAACGTCCACCTTTATATCAGACCATTTCTATTTAAGGTAATTTACAGCGACTTACAGATCCAACGCATTGACGGCATCAGCCAGACTCTCACACTCATATTTTTTTCCTTTTGTTATTAATTCTGGAGTACAAAGTTCCAAATAAAATATTTTTTCTCGTTTCTACCTCCGATAGTAGCACCTCCAATTCACTTTCTGTAAAGTTTCGTTTCTTGCCTCTTGCTTTAGCCATTTTCTTACTGCTTTCTTTTGCCAAAGTGTGCTCATAACCATATTTAAATGTATTTAATTAAGGGTGGGGCGTTGTGCTCGTGCATGTGCGCTAAATTTTACGTCAATTGGGATGTACAAAGAGAATATGCGGGATCCTTCGTACGCAGAGATTCATACATCTGTTTTTTTTTTGTGCGTACGCACATTTACAGCTTTGTCCGTACGCAATGTTTTAGTATGAATTCAACGCAAGTCTTTGTACATGAGGCCCCTGGGCTTCCCGAGAGTTGACCCTGACTACCAAGATCAGACTATTCAACTCCAATGTGAAATCAGTACTGGTGTACGGCGCTGAAACCTGGAGAACAACCAAAGCCACCAACAGTAAAATCCAAACCTTCATTAACACCTGTCTCAGAAGGATTCTCCTCATCCGTTGGCCCGACACTATCAGTAACACCAATCTATGGGAAAGGACATTCCAACTTCCAATAGAGGTAGAAATCAGCAAAAGAAGATGGGGTTGGATAGGGCACACCCTTCGCAAACCACCAACAAACATCACCAGGCAGGCTCTCAGGTGGAACCCTCAAGGCAAGCGGAAGCGAGGCCGCCCAAAAAACACATGGCGACGTGAACTCGACGCAGACGTCGAAAGGATGGGCTTCAACTGGAGTCAACTAGAAAAAATGGCCCAGGACAGAAATCTCTGGAAGTCTATTTTTGGCGGCCCATACCCCGGGAGCGGTGGAGGGCATAACTAACTAACTAACTAACTAACTAACTAACTAACTAACTAACTAACTAACTACAGTTTTTTACAATCACTTTGTTACTATTTTCAGAACCTTGATGTCATTTTTCACAACTCTAGACACAAAACTCACAACCAATGATCAAAATGCACATTTTTCAAAACTCTAACCCTTTTCTCAATTGTTTGGATACAACACACATAAAACATAGACCATTTGTTCATTCAACAAAAATCACCTGTTCAATATGACACAAACTTAACATCAAAGTACTACTATTTCAAAAAGCAATTTACACATTACATTTCAAATGAGTGTCTATTCATTTCCTTACAATGATCTAACTATCAACTGATACAACTGCTCAAAATGATAAGTAACTGTTGCATTACTCTTAATGCATATAGAAACAGACAAACAATCTTCCATGTTTACAGTAAATCATGAAAGTTTCAAGATAGCGAGATTCATTGTCACCAATTAGCGTGGAGCATGAACCAATTAATAATAATAATAACTTTATTTTGTATAGCGCTTTTAAAAGTCAATTCTCAGAGCGCTTTACATAATTGAAATTTAAAAAAATAAAATAAAAAGGCATGATAAACACAATACAAAAAGTATTTCAAACAGTTTACAACCCTAAAACAATGTAAAAAATAAGTATCAAGACATAGTAAGCCCATAAAATACAACCACTGTAATCACCTTTCACCCAAATGCTTCCTTAAAATAATAGGTTTTAAGAGATGAATAATAGGTTTACAGTAAGAATTAGACTACAATATCCATGGATGTAGCCTATAATATTTTATATTTTTGCTTTGATTCCAATAAACCTATGTTGTGATTGTAGTGTTTTGCATCAATATATTACAAACTTTGTTCAATGATTCCTCTGTGTCTGTATTCTCTCTTCTACTGCAGTGCTTTTACAGAGATGTATTTACTGTACATGTAGAACCATAATGAAACCTGTATCACCTATTTTGATCTACAATATTTAATGATGGTACGAACAATGACACAGTGAAACTATGGGTTGATTGTGTGTGGGTGATCTATAGTTATGTTTCAATGGTATTTCACAGTAAATTTGTTTTTTGAACCAATGATTGTGCAAGTGCAAGATTTCTTTAAAGATGTGAATGCACAATGCAATGTTTTGAACATTAGACAGTATGTGTTACAAGTGATAACCGTTTTGAGTTTTGTGTCTAGAGTTTTGAAAAATGACATCAAGGTTCTGAAAATAGTAGCAAAGTGATTGTAAAAAACTGTAATATTACTACATGTACTTACTATAGGGTTAGGGTATGCTGCCCTACAAAGGCAAAGTGCATTAACTACGCAAACAAAGAAACTGAGAAAAAGGCCTTTAAAGTTTTTTTATACCAGCCAGTCAAACATTATGGGGTATTAGTGGTAATGCATCTCCGAAACGGGACGTAATTTAACCCAGATATTTTTACACAAGACAGAACATATGTCACAAAGCCCATTACAAGTCTTAACTCATTTTTGACCAAATGTGTAGTTACTGCGCTTTGCCTTTGTAGGGCAGTATGGTTTTAGGGTTAGTTGCATGTCATTAATAGTAACATGTAACATATTTAACAATGACACTGTAAAATAAAGTGTTAACAAATAAAGTGTACAGAATTACAGGTCATAGTCTTGTCACTGTAATTGACCCAAACTTGACCCCCTTCACTGTATTTGAATGTATGTATATATGTATGTGTATTTATGTGTGTGCATAAAGGGCAAAGCTCGCATTTTAAGTGTGTGTATGACCTCAGGGGGTGTTAATGTATGCAGGGTTCACTGCGCACTATAGTCCTGCGCAGGAGACATTCACTGCTATCGGCACACTGACATTTAAACGTATGTGTGTGTTGTGTGTGTGTGTGTGTGTGTGTGTGTGTGTGTGTGGTGTGTGTGTGTGTGTGTGTGTGTGTGTGTGTGTGTGTGTGTGTGTGTGTGTGTGTGTGTGTGTGTGTGTGTGCGAGCAAGCGTGCGTGCGTGTGTGTGTGTGTGTGTGTGTGTGTGTGTGTGTGTTGTGTGCGCGCGTGTGTGAGTGTGTGCGAGCGATCGTGCGTGCGTGCGTGCGTGCGTGTGTGTGTGTGCACATGCAAGCAGTTGATGTGGGTTTTGTTGTCTGTCAGTATGTAGAAGTGCATTATTGTCTGACAGTTTTCATTCTCTGCCTTTGAACAGGGTGATTCCTTTAAAGTTGCACAAAATTCCATTAAACTGCATTGAATTCAAATATAGTATGTTTGCACAGAGTAAATGTAAAATTCTTACATTTCTAATTTCATCTAATTTCTTACATTTACATTTCAGTTTCAGAAAACAATTCCGCAACAGACCAGGAAAAACCTCATCTAAAGTCAGTGCGTTATTCAGATGCTATTTTAAGGGTGCATACTTGGCCATAATGTAGCGTGTGCACAACACACACACACACACACACACACACACACACACACACACACACACACACACACACACACACACACACACACACACACACACACACACACACACACACTTTGCTTCTCTCATTTACACAGACGCAGCAGTTTACATTTTTGCAAATCATACATAATAACAAGGAAAAATATTACCACACGAGGAAAATCATTGTGGTGTCCATGAAGATGTGAAAAATAGGCATAAATCTAGCTTACACATTTACCCAAATTATTATACGCCAACACAGAACAACACATTTTAGATTTGCATCGGGCGCAAGAGTCTCGAGATCCGCCCACAAAGTTACTTGCGTTTCGCGTTTGATACTTGAGTTTCAGATCGTTAAAATAGAGTCATTATGACATACAAAACCAAACTCTCACATACACACTTTCCTCTCTCTCTCTGTATCTGTACTGTCTTCATCTCTCTGACTTTTATAGAGCCAGCAGCATTGTAAAAACAGAGACTAACTCTCATCTGCAAACAACACACATACAAGGGCCATCTACATCTGTAAACACATAGGTTTAGCAGAATCAGCGCATTATGAAATGCCGTTAATATCCTTCTGCTTTTCAGGGCAGTCTAAATTCAACTGATAGTTTTATAGTGCACAAGACGAAACAGTGTTTACTTGGGTTTGCCACTATGCAATAACACAGAGCTAAAATCGATGTACCTACTGTAACTATATAAAAAAAAGTCACCATGAATTAGAAATATATTTTCAACATCCTCCTATACAGGAGCACTGACTTTAGAGACCGAATCTTGAGCTCGACTGACTCCAGCGGTTCAAAGGGAGCTCTCTGTACACCAGAAAAGACCACAGAGAGTTCCCATGAGGAGATGAGGTGCGGTCTGGGAGAATGTAACCTCATGTTGCCTATCAGGAACCTGATGACCTGATCGTGCTTTCCCAGTGACCTACCGTCGACTGCATCGTGATGTGCTTTGATGGCGGCAACACACACTTTCAAGGTGGAGGGGGACAGCCTCTGCTCCAACCTGATCGGGCATTTCTGAGGGTCTTCCCACCAGGAAGAACACCACTCAGCGAACAGAATACACTTTAAAGCATAAGCGCCTGATAGAGGGGTCTCTAGTTTGAGTGATAGTCCACTTTAGTCCTCTGCGTCCTGTCCAGAGATCCTTTTCACACGTGGAGGTTCCAGAGGTCTGGATGCATGTGCCATATGGTTCCCCGTCCATAAGAAAACAGGTCCTTCCAGAGGGGAATATGCCAGGGCGGGGCTGTCACAAGGAGCATCAGGTCAAAGAACCAGGACCGGGTGGGCCAATAAGGAGTAACCAACACGACCAGCTCCTCATCCTCCCTGACCATACACAGTATTTGTGCGAGCAGGCTCACTCGGGGAAACAGGGCCACGGGGCCAGCTGTGTGCCAGTGCATCTGTGCCGAGGGTCTCCTCAGTCACGGAATAGAACTGGTAATGGGAGGACTTCTGGGAGGCAAACAGGTCTACCTGTGTCCCGAATAGACTCCGGATCAGATGGACCACCTGGGGGTGGGGACTCCATTCTCCCGAGAGCATGAGCTGTTGTTGTAAGAGTGCGTTAGCCGTACGATTGAGCTTGCCCGGAATGTGAATGGCGCAATGTGACTTCAGCCGCTGCTAATTCCAGAGGAGGAGTTGTGACATGCAACATGAGCGTACCCTGCTTTTGCGGTTGACATATGCAACGGTGCTTGCCCTGAAGCAACGGTCGAAACCTGCGCAGGGCAAACAGCACTGCCAGCAACTCCAGGCAATTGGTATGCCACTGCAGTCAAGGTCCCATCCAGGAGCTCGAAGCTGCATGCCCGTTGCACAACAAAATGCCTGTACACTTATTCTAAAGGCACTCCAGTAAGTAGAAAGGCAGGTCTAACCAGAGGCTGAATGTTTGGAGACAGCTCTGTGTATTTAGGCAGCTAGAATGAGCCAGTCATCGAGGTTGTTAATGTGTATGCGAATACCCACCTCCCTGAGAGGGGTAAGGGCAGCCTTCGTAACTTTGGTAAAGTTGCGGGGAGACAGGGACAGCCAAAGGGGAGGACCTTGTACTGATATGCTCGACCCTCGAAAGCAAAGCATAGGAACGGTCTGTATCAAGGTGAAATCGAGACATGAAAGTAGGCGTCCTTCAGGTCAATCGCTGCAAACCAATCCTGGTGGCGAACGCAAGTTTCTGCCTGAGTATCTTGAACAGGAGTTTGTGAAGGGCCGATTCAAGACACGCAGATACAAGATTGGCCGTAACTCATCGCTTTTCTTGGCTAAAATGAAGAATGGGATGTAAAACCCTGACTTCATCTCGGCTGCAGAGACAGGCTCTATTGCTTCCTTTGCCAGCAGGACTGCAATCTCCGCATGCAGGACAGGGGTGTCTTAGTTTGCCACAGAGATAAAAATGATGCCCTGTACCTGGGGGGACGCCTTGCGAACTGAATCCGTGGCCGGGAAGGGCTAGCCAGGCTCCCAGGCTCCCAGGCTCCCAGGCTCCCATTCTCCGCATGTACAGGCATTGATTGTGGTGGGACACTTACCTGGCTCCGTGGGTCCCGTGAGGGACTGGCTAAAGAGGCGTGAAGAAGCATTTTGTCACCTGGAGGACGCAATCAGTCTCCATACACAGTTCCTGCATCAACCCCAGCTCAGAAATGCCCTTGTACCCTTTCCATGTAAACTGGTTATATCTCTTAAGCCCAGTAGTGAATGTTTTATGAGAAGTAGGATAACCATATTCATCAGCACAGTCACGCAGAGTCGAAGCACAACCAAAACCAAAAAAACATGCAATTTTGATTTGTATTTAACCGCTAGAGGGGCAAAAGTTACATAGTGTACTTTTAATGAACAAGTAAAATGTTACTTGTCACTGGTATTAGCGCAGTAATTGGACTAATGTTTGAAAATTAAAAGGTTTAATAAAATCAATAAATTAGAATTTTTAATTTGCAAGTTGCAGCCATGCATTTATTTAAGCTGTGGTCATTTCCTTTTAGAGTGTACAGGAGGCGGCCTAATTTACCCTCTGGCTCATCTTACCCACTCTCCTGTTTTCCTTGTATCGTTTAAGTCCTAGCACGCACAAACACATTTCAGGCTACTGCCTCTTTTAACACTATGAATGATTGTGTGTGTGTGTGTGTGTGTGTGTGTGTGTGGTGTGTGTGTGTGTGTGTGTGTGTGTGTGTGTGTGTGTGTGTGTGTGTGTGTGTGTGTGTGTGTGTGAGAGAGAGAGAGAGAGAGAGAGAGAGAGAGAGAGAGAGAGAGAGAGAGAGAGAGAGGAGAGAGAGAGAGAGAGAGAGAGAAGAGAGAGAGAGAGAGAGAGAGAGCGAGCGAGCACAGGTTTATTTATGAGTGGATGTGTGTATGGGGTAATATATTCATGACCGTGTGTGAGTGAAGAGAGAGAGAATGTGTGTGTGCCAGTTTATTCATGGTTGTGGTCTCTGTCACACACACAACCCTGAGTCACAGCAGACTCACATCCAGCAGCCCAGTGAGCAGATAAGTTTAAACACAGACACAATGACACAAAGAGACAAACACAGCCATGCACACACAGATTCATGTACACACATAAACTTTTTACACATAAATAAAGAAATCAGAGCAGAAAATAGAATAGCAAGGACTCTCTCTTACATGTCACATCTCACACATTTTTTAGGCCGAAACCTTGTACGAGGGCACACGTTTTAGATAAAGCCTGAGGTAAAACATTCAGTGTAGAACAGCTCAGTGCCTTCTGAATCCTCCCTCCTCTCTCTTTGAAAAACTGATCAACCGGCTCAAGGTCATCCTGTACTACTGACAGAATTATCACTTTATCTCGAAACACTCATTACTGCATTATTATTTTTCTGCATGTTCCATTGTGATATCTTGATATGTTCTGCACTTTTTTGGTCAGAAATCCCCAAACTAAATGATGGTGCAAAGACAAAATCCTTATGGAGAGGGACAGACATATGCATAAATAGCATTATCTAGGCTAAACCCTTAAAAAGCATCAAAAATTTCTGTGTATTTTTCCTTTATATTTCACATAAATGTATTCTGACATTTCAGGCATGTCAGTTTTTGCCACTGTGAAATAACTGCTTTTTTAGTTTGCTGCTTTTTATATTCATTTTAAATTATTAATGCGAATATCTTTCAATATATTTTTTTTCATTTCCATCTGCTATATTTATATGTATAATTGCATATAGGGAATGTTAAATATCATGTTCAAGTTCAGACTTATATTTAGTAAAAAAGTAAATAGCAAGCTGCCATTTAATTTTCTTTCATAGAAATGAGCTCTGTGATTTTTAGACTGACAGTCCACTGCAACTTCAAGAACAGAAACAAAAAGAAATCTTTATCAATTTATTTTTAATGACAAAACAAATAAAGAAAAAAAAGTTGCATCAGATTTTATCCATGCATTTTCGAAGGAAAAATGTGTAGCAAGTATAATGCTTATGTTTTCCAAACGTATTGTAGTGGTACCATGGTTACAGTGATACCTTTTATTTACCATGGCACTGAACACATATTAATATATCATGGTACTCTTTAAAAAGTGGTAACCTGCAATTGTTACCTTAAAGATCTTTTTCTACCTGATTTCAGCCATACATTTGTTAGTATAAATGCATGTATTTCGGTTGATTCAATGATATTAAACATGTTTGAATCCAGTTAACTTGGTTGTTAGGTTCCTAATTTTTTGTTGTTGTTGTTGTTGTTTTTTTTTTGTTTTTTTTTTTACATTTTCTTTATGTTTCTATGATGCATTCTCCTAACATGTTTGCTTGTCCTAATTAAAGGCTAATTTTGCATGGACACCATCACCATGCGATAAATACGAAGAATTATACGCAAATTTGCACAGATCTAAAAACTAAACCATGTCAATTATCACAATTAAGCTACAAGACCATAGAGAGAATTAGGGGGCTGAAAACCAATTCTGTTTAACGCGAACATATGTTTTGTTTCGCTCGGATCATCTCTACATTTATGCATAGCTTTAGATGGGAGATTATCATCACAGCATCGTTTATTATCATCCAAACTGCAACAGCGTTGCTACGTCAGTCAGCGCGTCTTCTCTCTGCGCGCAACCACCGCTCCGTCTCGCGCTCCAGCTCGTGTGCCAAAGCCAATGGTTTATCTGTCTTCTCTGGTACAGACGGTGCTATTCTGCCAGAGGTCACAAGAAGGTGGGACGGAGGGGAGTGTGTGCATTTTATATAGATTTAAATGAAAGAGAGATTTTTTTTCTTGTCATACTTTCAAGCGTGCGTGTCACCATTTCCTCCAAAAACAAGCCGGACTTTTTAGCGCGCGCTTCCCGGGTGCTCCACAGCAAGAAAATAATTGGCACGGTCGTGGGCATCATCATGATCGTGGCGCTGGTCATCGCAATTCCGCTTCTGGTCCAAACCTCCGTGGTTTCAGCGCATTATGAAATGATAGGCACCTGTCGGATGATCTGTGATCCATACAACCCTAAACCGAGCGCCACGGCGCTGGAGGTGATGCAGGACCTCAGTGCCATCCCTCCATCTTTTGCTCAAGGGACTAGAGGGGAACCGGGCCGCCCGGGCAAACCGGGACCCAGGGGTCCACCTGGAGAACCTGGTCCACCTGGTCCAAGGGGACCACCTGGGGACTCAGGCAGACCTGGATTTACCGGCATCACATCGGGGACGGCGAGGACTGAGACAGGAGACGTCGGTCCCGCGTTAGGGTACACCAAGATCGCGTTTTACGTGGGTCTCAAGAACCCTCATGAAGGCTACGAGGTGCTCCGGTTTGATGATGTAGTAACAAATGTCGGAAACCACTATGATCCCACAACTGGGAAGTTTACGTGTCAGGTGTCGGGGATTTACTACTTCACCTACCATGTGCTGATGCGCGGAGGGGACGGGACGAGCATGTGGGCAGACCTCTGTAAAAATGGACAGGTATTTCTACAACGTTTGCAGGAGCAAAACACTAAATATGCGAATTAAGGCTTAATAAGAAAGACTTGAATCATGAAAATGGGGACAAGAAAAAAAACAGGGAGGGCCTTAAAGATTTTTTCACATAGGCTAGACATGCTAGTGTTTTCGGTAAACATAAAAGTTACACCCTGTGTAAACTCGTGAACAAATCGCTTTATCAACAGTTTTATAGATCGGACGGTATATCAATAAAAAAATAAAAATAAAAAAAGATATTATCACTTTATTGACTACAAGTCAATCAATTATTCGCACACTGAGTTTCAAATTATAGTTTTATACGGATGTTCGTTAGAAGATCCAAGTGGAGTGGAAAAAAAGATTTAGGCTAATTTAGCGGTCATAAAAAAATGCTACTAATTTATTATTAGCTATTATTATTATAAACCCTGCACTTTTTGATTCTTTCTCAATACATGTAACTGCAGGCGATTGATTTTGTGCTAACAAATATTATAACGAAATTAAAGGTAGGCTATTTATTAGTGAAGCTCGGTTCATTTTAAGACACATTTTGCTGCTATCATAAGCGCTGCGAATTCAATGGCACTGAATGACATTGTGCGTTTATTTGAACAGGTTCGCGCGAGCGCCATCGCGCAAGACGCCGATCAGAACTACGACTACGCGAGCAACAGTGCCGTGCTGCATCTGGACTCTGGCGACGAGATTTATGTCAAACTCGACGGTGGAAAGGCCCACGGAGGAAACAACAACAAATACAGTACATTCTCTGGCTTCATTTTGTACCCAGACTGAGCGGTTACGCGCTTCGTTTCAGACGGACTGTTCAAGCATCTCCTCTCTCCGCGCGACACTCCATTGTCATTCCTGTCCGTACTGTCGCTGGGAATATCAGGATCACCTGAACTCTGCACCCGTGTGAGAATCTGTTGTCTGAATTCGTAACTTTCTGTTTAATGATGTCTTGTGTTTGGATATTATACCCAATTAAACGCAACATTCAACATTGTAACCAGCAAAACATGCACGGGATGGTGATCAGGATTCCATATCTAGATGATTATGAGCATTATCTGTACAGTTCTCTGCTCAAATAAAAAAAAAATCCCCCTGTAAAATTGCATTCATGAGCCCCTAGTGTGATACAATTTCTGCTGTTAGATAAATTGGTTTCATGTAGATATGGTTTGGTCGAATACTGGTTGCTGGACAAGTGCATTTCAGCTCATTGATTTTTTTAAAATGGATTTTCGTCCAAAAAACATTCTATCATCATTTACTCACTAGTGGTGTTTCAAATCTGTATGCTTTTTTTGGTTACACATTATTTTAAGGTGTCTGTGTTACAGTGCAATTATGAATTTAAGGACTATGTAATAATAATGAACTAAATGTACTTATGATAGGGTAAGGGTTAGATTTGGGGTTGCACTTTATTTTACAGTATGTGTACTTACATGTACTTACACTGTACTTTCCTAAGAAAGTTCTGGGTAATAAAATGTAACTGCATGGGTTAAGGTTAGGTTTAGGGGTAGGTTCAGCGTTAGTAAGTTGTTACCAAGTTTTAATTAATAGTATAATAAGTAGATAGTATGTACAAGGGGAACAGGACTGTAAAATAAAGTGCTACCGGGTTTGGTTTAGGGCTAGTTGCATGTAATTATGCATAATTTATAATTATTACTACAGTAACTACATGAACGTGTAACAAGGAGACTCTAAAGTAAAGTGTTACCAATTTTTTTTCTACTGTGTAACCCCAAAAAAAGATGTGTCATAAATTGTCTCAGCCTTTCCTCCCCATATAGTGAAAGCCAATAGGGTCCAATGTTGTTTGGGTTGGGTTTTACAGTAGAAAGAAAGTAATGCAGGTTTGGAAGACATGAGGTTGAGTAAAAAAATGAATGGAATGTTTTAATATATTTGGCTGTATATTAGTCATTTAACTCCTAATTGCTTGCAGCTCTACTGCAAATGGCTTTATTTGAAACCTTTGACTGAGCAATGGAGCCATTATGGTGTGTTTTCAATTTGTATTTAAATAACAAACCTCTGTGTGTATTTTAATGAAGTGTTGTTGTTCGGCAGTGAACTCTGGGGTTGTCGTTTGACCTCACACAGGTTCATCTGAGACCTCCAGTGGTAACTGAGCGTGCCAAACAGCATGACCATAGAGACAGAGAAGGAGAACATCAACAGCATAAAAAGGCCATATATTCAAATTGCATAATGCAACATTTCCAACAACTGTTGTTTAGAAAGTCAAATTGCCCAAAAACTGAGTTTAGCTGCTTTTTGATGGGTATTTGGTGCCTGTACATTCAGATGTTTTACATTCTGGTTAAAAGAGAAGGTTAATAAACATCCTCAAACAACATCAAAGCGTCTGTTAATCCATCCAACACTTATAACACACGTTATATATATAATGAGCTCCCCATAAACGCCTGATTACACACCGCTGGCCATTAACATCCAGCATGAGAAAGAACAGTAGATGTAAAACAAGAGTTTTGCTCTCACAAACATGTCAAACAGCCATGGGTTTGAATATCAGTACAATCTTTCATACATGTTTACCCAACACACATAATTTCCAGCAATTAAATGCCTGGTGCTTGTCTTTCTAGCACTGTGCTAATCTAGTTTGATTTGTTTGTGCAAAACACATCTCTGACTGATCCGAAAGATTTACTGGCTTTGACAAAAGAGCCGAATTGTATGACTGTTCACACAACCCATGAATTCAAATGAATCCAGAGAACACCTGAATTATTCTGGTTTTGTCTTGGATTATTCATTTTAAGTATTTGACTGGCCATCCATAATTTTAGAGTTTGGATGTGAGTTTGTGTAACATGGGCTTTGATAAGCTTTTATTAGTCTGTGTATGTGCGCGTGTAAGTGCGATCTGATCCTTGTGATCGTGTGAAGAGGCACAGCTGGTAGTTACAGAGTGAAAGAAAAATAAGCCAGGGGGCTCACATCACTTTTCTCTCTTTCTTACTCTCCCCCTTGCTCATTTATCTCAGTTCATCTGCCAGCACACACACACACACACACACACACACACACACACACACACACACACACACACACACACACACACACACACACACACACACACACACACACACACACACACACACACACACACACACACACACACACACACACACACACACACACACACACACAGACTCCAGTAATGACATCATTCAAAGTGTCTCCGTCACAGCAACTTTATTTCATCATTAGGTCTCACAGACAAACACTCTGCTGACACTCTATGCAGCTTCAGCAACCTTAACTGCTCATCCTCACACTGAGTCTCGACACAATCACACATCTCATGTTAAACATCGCCAGAAGCTGCTTAGAACAATCCAGTCTGTCTAGCCCTCATGGTCTGTTGAGATTTACCTTATTGTTTGTATGTTTTGGGTCATTGAATGTGTAAATAATGATGTATGTGTAACAATAGTAATATATAGCTGCAAGCAGCGATTGGGGGCCAAGCGCCTATGGCTATTTTTTTTTTTTTTTTTGGGCTTGTTTGGATGTATGATTTTTTTAAATAGTAATATTTTTAACATTGCACAATTCACATGGTTTAAAGGGAACCCCGACTAGTGTGGCATGTTGGCCTTATAAGATTAACATGGGCATCAGCTATAAAAAGGTGATACAAAAACACTCCAAATGGTTTTTTTTTAATAAAAAAAAGGCGAAAATCCGTTCACTCGTAGGCCGCCATAGTTATTTACGTCTCAATGCATTCTGGGTAGTGACGTGTAAAGTTGTAGTCGGTTGAGCCTAGCCACTGTAGCCACTTCATTTGTTTTTCCAACGTACCGGCTAGCTAGCTAAGTTTTGACAGTAGTGAGATGAACACGTCTGCCGTTCAGCCTTTTCAGTTTGAACCCGAGCGCACCGTAGGCTTACATCAGGAGAATAACGCGCTGTCTGTGCGGAAACTGCTTGCCAATGCCAAGCGAAAACGACCGTGTTTGCTGTAAAGAGCTCAGTATAGTCAGTAATGTTATAATCTTAAGATTTTAAATATGTAGTGCAAAGGAATTCAGTGCAATGGTAATTATTAATATTGTAATTGTAAGATTGAAAATGTACATGAGGTAGATGAGCAGAATAGTGTTGACTTTGTTCAGTGTAAAGGGGGTTGCACACCGGTCCGGACGAGAAGCGCAGCGCCGCGTCTATGACAACTCAAGGTATCGCACTCCGGACGCGCACTTTGTCAGTTTATGGCAAATTCAGACTGCAGACTAATAAGCAACGATTGTATTTAATTGAACAGTACAATCATAACATATACAGACAATTAAATACAATCGTTGCTTATTAGTCTGCAGTCTGAATTCACTTTACCTCAGAGCGTCGTTAACTGAATGAATTGAGAATATCACCTGAAAATCCAGTAACATCAGCAATTTTCATTCAACCAGCTGATTTCTGTAAATGAATGTAAAACTAAATGTATATTGCTGTGCAGGGTGAAGTCAGTATATACATTAACAATGATTTGAGACAAATAAATGTAAATTTAATATAAAACTATGTAAATGGTGCTCTGTGGCGCGGCAGGATTTTGAACAAGGTCCGAGAAGGTATTTCTATGCGTTCAACATAGTGACTGCTTAGGGAAAATAAAGCAAACGACGGTGGTAGATGACTTATTAAATTATTTATACCGATAGTACGATCGTGTGATCTATACTTAGCCTACCCTGGACAGCTGCTGACAAAAAGTGGAGTTCTTTACAGCAAACGCTCTCGTTCTCGCTTGGCATTGGCAAACTGCCGCAGACACCATCTATTTTGCCCCACTCTCGCTTCTTCAACTCTCTGAAAATCTTCATTTTCATTTAACTCTTGAGCAGTGATGCCGGTAACGCGTTACTTAGTAACGCGTTACTCTAATTTTACCACTTTTTTCAGTAATGAGTAATCTAACGCGTTACTATTTCAAAACCAGTAATCAGATTAAAGTTACTTATCCAAGTCACTGTGCGTTACTATTTTTGTCATTTTCCTTAGTAAAAATATATATTTATTTCTTCTTGCATCTCGGGGAGTGTGCGCGACAAGTCACGTTTTCAGCATGAGGTTCACGTCACGTGTACGTACCACGCAGCGACACAAACGTAAACAACAATGGAGGGAGGAGAGAGATGCGCTTTTTCTAGCTGGAAATACAGTCACTATTTTGAGTTTGTGTCTGTCTGTCACGCTTTGATGTGTTTGAGTTCTGTTTTGTATCTTGGTTTCCCCTGTCTTTGTGGTTTTTGGTTTAGTCCTGTTAAGTTTTCCCACTCCTCGTTTGTGTTCAGTTTCATCACCTGTGTTCAGTTAATTATCCAATCATTTCAAGTGTATTTTAGCCCTGTGTTTTCTCCCAGTGTTTGTCGATCGTCGTCTATGTATGGTTGTGTGTAACCTTTGAAGTCCTGGTGTTTTGTTCCTGTTTCAGTTTGGAAGGTTTCATTTATGTTATTAAAACTTTATATTGAAGTTCCGTGTCCTCGTCTTCAGCACCTGCACAAACCCTGACAGAACGATCGACCCTAACAAGAAAAAAGGGATGAACTACGAACTTTGTGTCCCACAAGATGGCCGGTCTCTGGAGGAATATGCGGAGATATATCTCCATCTTCTCCGGGACTTTAATTGGGACGAGGAGTCCCTTACGCACGAATTCTGGAGTGGGATGGACGATACCCTCGCCCAGATACTGTTATTGGGAGATCTCCACCTCCCTTTAGTTAAGTTTATTGCCCGTGCGTTGTGGGTGTGTGGTTCCTCACTCACCGTGGGAGACATCCAGCCCGATCTCCACGGCCAGCCAGAGCAAGAGCCCATCACCTGCACGCCAACGCCTGAGCCCATCACCTGCACGCTCCCACCAGAGCCCATCGTCTGCCCACCAGAGCCTGCACACCGCATCAGCCCTGCCGCCAGATCGGTCCCTGGACTTCCCCGGCTGATATCCGGTATGACTGATCCCCCACTGATATCGGTGCGACTGGCCCAAAAGAAGGCGGCCGAGGCTGGGGTTCAAGTCAGCCACATCCAGCCAGAGCCTGAGCCCGTCGCCTGCCCGCCAGAGCCTGAGCCTGTCACCTGCCCGCCAGAGCCTGATCCCAGCCCCGAGTTTCCTGATATGCTGGTCCCGTCCAGCCCCGAGTTTCCTGATATGCTGGTCCCGTCCAGCCCCGAGTTTCCTGATATGCTGGTCCCGTCCAGCCCCGAGTTTCATGATATGCTGGTCCCGTCCAGCCCCGAGTTTCCTGATATGCTGGTCCAATCCAGCACGGAGCCCGTTGACCCAGAGCCAGAGCCCGTTGACCCAGCGCCAGAGCCAGAGCCCGTTGACCCAGCGCCAGAGCCAGAGCCCGTTGACCCAGAGCCAGAGCCCGTTGACCCAGAGCCAGAGTCCGTTGACCCAGAGCCAGAGCCAGAGCCAGAGTCCGTTGACCCAGAGCCAGAGCCAGAGCCAGAGCCCGTTGACCCAGCGCCAGAGCCAGAGCCCATTGACCCAGCGCCAGAGCCAGAGCCCGTTGACCCAGCGCCAGACCCAGAGCCCGTTGACCCAGACCCAGAGCCCGTTGACCCAGAGCCCGTTGACCCAGAACCCGTTGACCCAACGCCCGTTGATGTCAAGTCAGTTCCCGATCATGAGCCTGTCCTCCCCAAGAAAATTTTGGGGGGGCGCCATACGCCTTCGCCGGGGCCGGCCAAAGATCCACGGAGGCCGGCCAAAGATCCACGGAGGCCCGAAAAAATAACACCGCCATGGCCACCCGAAGGGTCCTCACCGCCATGGCCACCCGAAGGGTCCTCACCGCCATGGCCACCCGAAGGGTCCTCACCGCCATGGCCACCCGAAGGGTCTGCACCGCCATGGCCACCTGAAGGGTCTGCACCGCCATGGCCACCTGAAGGGTCTGCACCGCCATGGCCACCTGAAGGGTCTTCACAGCCGGGGCCACCTGAAGGGTCTGCACCGCCATGGCCACCTGAAGGGTCTTCACCGCCGGGGCCACCTGAAGAGCCTGCACCGCCTTGGACGCCCGAGGGTCCCACAGCTCCGCCTTGGACGCCCGAGGGTCCCACAGCTCCGCCCTGGACGCCCGAGGGTCCCACAGCTCCGCCCTGGACGCCCGAGGGTCCCACAGCTCCGCCCTGGACGCCCGAGGGTCCCACAGCTCCGCCCTGGACGCCCGAGGGTCCCACAGCTCCGCCCTGGACGCCCGAGGGTCCCACAGCTCCGCCCTGGACGCCCGAGGGTCCCACAGCTCCGCCCTGGACGCCCGAGGGTCTCACAGCTCCGCCCTGGACGCCCGAGAGTCTCACAGCACCGTCATGGCCACGCCCACAGCCTGCACCGTCGTGGCCACGCCCACAGCCTGCACCGTCGTGGCCACGCCCACAGCCTGCACCGCCGTGGCCACGCCCACAGCCTGCTCCGCCCTGGAGGCTTCCTGGACCTGCACCATGCCCTCGTCAGCCTCCAGGGCGCCCACCCTCCCACCCCTTTGGATGTTATACGGCGCGAGGACGCGCCTTCGGGGAGGGGGGAGGTACTGTCACGCTTTGATGTGTTTGAGTTCTGTTTTGTATCTTGGTTTCCCCTGTCTTTGTGGTTTTTGGTTTAGTCCTGTTAAGTTTTCCCACTCCTCGTTTGTGTTCAGTTTCATCACCTGTGTTCAGTTAATTATCCAATCATTTCAAGTGTATTTTAGCCCTGTGTTTTCTCCCAGTGTTTGTCGATCGTCGTCTATGTATGGTTGTGTGTAACCTTTGAAGTCCTGGTGTTTTGTTCCTGTTTCAGTTTGGAAGGTTTCATTTATGTTATTAAAACTTTATATTGAAGTTCCGTGTCCTCGTCTTCAGCACCTGCACAAACCCTGACACTGTCAGCTAAAGATGGCAACATTAAGGTCCGTTGTAACTCTGTGCTGGTGGCGACAAAGTGTTATCTACCTACAGAAACACTTCGTCGAATTTGAAAAAACATATGGAGTCGCAGCACCGCACAGTCAAACTTACGCCCGTTTCACACATACTTGTCTCCGTCTGCAGTGCATATTTTTTCCCGTACCCATGTTAACAGGTTAGAGCTTTCACACTGCACGCGGGTGCGGTCCGTCGATCCGTTCCAGGTGCGTGAGTATACAGCAGTGCAGAGATCGTTTCCGCACCTAGTCTATTTTTGCTGTGCTGCACCGTGCTGAATTAAAGTGTCAGCGCATTGTTCACATTAAAATAGACATAGATTGACAAGAAATTGTATTAATTTCATCATATACGCAAAATTACAGTTAACGTGTTCTACAGTTACTAAATTACAGGGTCAAGAAAAACAAAAAAAACAATATATATTTTATAAAAACAAGTATTTATATTAAGTGAAGTCAAGAAAGACTGTTTTTTCAGGAAATAGTTTTTAAGTTCAACTTTAAATGTCAGGAGATAGATTGTTGATATTACTGTTAAAAATACACTTCCAATAAAGTGAGTGTTGGCAAAACCGGTTGTCATTTTTATGTTGAGGTGGCGGGGGTGTTGTCGGCAACTGCTGAATGTAACTAATAAAAGTAACTTGTAAAGTAACTTAGTTACTTTTAAAATCAAGTAACTTGTAAAGTAACTTAGTTACTTTTAAAATCAAGTAACTTTTAAAGTAACTTAGTTACTTTTTCAAAGTAACTGTGGCAACACTGCTCTTGAGTAGGCCTATCGTTTTCCGCGTTATTCTCCTGATTTAAGCCTACGGTGCACTCGGGTTCAAACTGAAAAGGCTGAACGGCAGACGTGTTCATCTAGCTACTGTCAAAACTTGGCTAGCTACAACCTTTACACGTCACTACCCAGAATGTATTGAGACATAAATAACTATGGCGGCCTACAAGTGAACTGATTTTCGTCTTTTTTTAATAAAATCAAAAACATTTGGATTGTTTTTGTATCACCTTTTTATAGCTGACGCCCACGTTAATCTTATAAGGCCAACGTTCCGCACGAGTCGGGGTTCCCTTTAATGTTTGCTACACACTGGATTTAATTAAACAATCTTCAAAGATATAGCCTGTTGCTTTAAACAGCATGCCACTCATACAACGGTTAGTTTCATTTTACAAGAGACTTCAGCTTGTGAAGGCAGAACCGCAGCTCTTAGCTCTAAATTACATAATTTTATAAAGTTACCCCACACGGGACTCGAACCGACGACCTGAAAGGCTATCGGTCTTCTCTCAACTGATCCTCAACCAAACTTTGCCTGATTCCCTGCCCAAAGAGGAGGTCATTCGTCCAAGGGATTTCTTCATCTCCACGAGCAACAATATCGTCAACAAAATCCAGGTCGTTAAGGCTTGATTGGTCAATCCATGGGATCCCATAACCGGGTCCGTCCATTGCCTTCGCCAACTGCAGTAGACTTTGCCAGTTAGATGGCTTCCCCTTCTTCGGCAGCTTAACAATGACGCCAATCATTAGGGACAGTCTGGGACTGCCAACAGCTATTGCACAGCTCGACCAGCTTTTGGGTGATCACTGGCCCGCCGTACTTCAAAAGCTCTAGGGATATCTCATCCAGTTCACCAACTTTACTACACTTTAGCGCTTTGATTGCAGCATTGACCTCTGCAGTGGTTATATCGCCGATGTTGACCTTGAGTTCGGGCTGCCCTGGCTCACTGTCGATATCGTAGGTGGATGTTGGTTCTGACTGGTTCAGGGTTTCTTGGAAGTGCTCGATCCAACGGGCGTCCTGCTCTTCTTTGCTTAGAAGTGGTTTCCCGTGTTTATCCTTGATCAGGATGCTTGAGCTGCTTCGAGCTCCAGTCAGCTCTCGTACGATGCGATACAGGTTCTTGGTATCGTTCTTATCGGCGGCTTCCTGAGCCCCGATGCCTTTGTTCTCCAGCCATTTCTTCTTATCGGCTCTGCAGCTCCTCTTGAACTCTCTGTCAAATTCAGCGTATCGCCATAATGCAATATTCAGCTGATCTTGTGTGCTGGCCTGACCTGATAATGCTTGCCTGTGCAGCCTCTATGACCACCTGCTTGAAGCTCCCCCATTGATCATCGATATCGTCCAGATCCGGAACCAGTTCTGAATGTGGAGGGTGAATCCAGCGACGACTTGGGGATCCTTGAACTTCTTCACTGCAAATGTGCGTATGGGCTGCGGATGTTTCTGCGGCTTGAGCTTCAACTGGAAGGTCCCTCGCAGCAGGAAATGGTCAGATCCAACATCTGCTGCTCGGTACACGCCCACATCTTGCAACGCCAATCTCCATCGCCGGTTGATGCAGATGTAGTCGATCTCATTAGAGAAGTGACCTCCAGGTGCCCTCCAGGTCTTCTTGTGAATGGCCTTGTGTTGGAAGATAGTGCTGCCGATGATAAGGCCATTAAGGCTGCTAAAAAGCCTGAATCGCTCATCGTTGTCATTGGTCTCGTCAGAGGATGACAAGGGACCAACAGTCGGCTCGAAGCCTCTGCGATCTCCTCCCAGCAAGGCGTTTAAGTCTCCAATTAGTAGCTTGAGCTCATTGCTGGGGATGGTGTTGAAAGTGTCTTGCAGCTGTTTGAAGAAGGCTTCCTTCTCAACATCCGTTGCGGATTCAGTGAGGGCGTACACTTGCACGATGGTGGTCTTAACGTGCGCCGAGTGGACTCGAGCGGTGATGATGCGGTCATTGACGGGCTTCCATCCAATCATGGCAGCCCGTTTGCTGAGAATAAGTCCAACTACGCGCTCGTGTTTGTCTTCGTGGCCCGAGTAGATAACCACCTTGCCATCGCTAACCATGCGGTCACTGCTGGTCAAACGCATCTCGCTTATGCCCAAGACGTACTCCCGCAATAGCTGGGCCAGTCGTCCAGTCCGGAATAGGGTCCGGACATTCCAAGTGCTTCTTCGGGTGATGTTTCTGCTGGAGAAGATTAAATTCCGCATCAGACTCTGGACACCATTGCCGGTTTGCTCTGTCGTTGTCATCATAAAATCCGAGTTCTTGTGTCAAGTCAAGTCAAGTCAAATATATTTATATAGCGCTTTTCACAATACAGATTGTATCAAAGCTGCTTTACAGTATCAATCAAAACAACTCAACAATGTTTGTTTATTACTGGACATCCAAAAAGGACATCCAAGTTTGGTAGAGCTGATCAATGGTATGATTGTTTAATTAATTTGAATATCCCCAACTGAGCAAGCCAAAGGCAACAGTGGCAAGGAACCGAAAAACTCCATCAAGTGACCCAATGGTGTCCTAAAACTCCATCAGATCACCCAATGGAGAAAAAAAAACCTTGGGAGAACCCAGGCTCAGTCGGGGCCAGTTCTCCTCTGGCGTTTATGAACTAGAGGCCGAATTTACAGTAACTGTAAGATAAAAATTTATATGAATGCCTGGCTAAATAGATGCGTCTTTAGTCTAGTTTTAAACTGGGAGAGCGAGTCTGAGCAACGAACAATATCAGGAAGGCTATTCCAGAGCTTCGGAGCTAGATGTGAAAATGCTCTCCCTCCTTTGGTGGATCTTGATATCCTAGGAATGACCAGAAGCCTCGAATTTAGTGATCTTAAAGAGCGCGATGGATTGTAAGGCGATAGAAGATCCGTTAAATAGACTGGAGCTAAACCATTTAGAGCTTTATAGGTCAAAAGCAATACCTTGTAATTAATACGGAACTTTATAGGTAACCAATGAAGTGATGATAAAACTGGTGTTATATGATCATATTTTCTTGATCTAGTAAGAACTCTAGCGGCTGCATTTTGGACTAACTGTAGCTTGTTTATTGAGGATGCAGGACAACCAGCTAATAAAGCATTACAGTAATCTAGTCTCGAGGTCATGAATGCATGAACTAACTTTTCTGCATCAGAAACAGATAGCATATTACGTAGCTTAGCAATGTTTCTAAGGTGGAAAAAGGCAGTTTTTGTAACATATGAAATATGCTTTTCAAAAGACAGGTTGCAGTCTAATATAACACCCAGGTCTTTTACTGTAGCGGATAAAGTAACAGGGCATCCTACTATGTTAAAGTTGTGTTGTGAGAGGTTTTGTAGACGGTTTTTAGAACCGATAAGTATTACCTCTGTCTTATCTGGATTTAATAAAAGAAAGTTACGCGTCATCCAATCTTTTATATCTTTAACACAATCTGTCAATTTGGATAATTTAGCGTATTCATCTGGCCGTGATGAAATATATATTTGAGTGTCATCAGCATAGCAATGGAAACTAATTCCATGTTTCCTTAGAATATTACCAAGTGGCAGCATATATATTGAGAATAATAAAGGGCCTAACACAGATCCCTGCGGCACTCCATGGTTTGCCGAAGTCATGATCGTTTTTTCTCCATTTAAGTAGACGAAATGGTAGCGGTCAGATAAGTATGACCTGAACCAGCTTAATGCTTGTCCTTGAACACCAGTGTAATTTTGTAGTCGATCTAAGAGTATTGTGTGATCTATAGTATCGAACGCAGCACTAAGATCAAGTAAAACTAGTACTGAGATACAGCCTTGGTCCGAAGCTAAAAGTAGATCATTTATGATTCTAACAAGCGCAGTTTCAGTGCTATGATGTGGCCTGAATCCAGACTGAAACTTTTCATAGATGTCGTTTTCTTGCAAGAAAGAGCCGAGTTGAGCGGACACAACTTTTTCTAATATTTTTGACATAAATGGAAGATTCGAAATGGGTCTGTAATTTGCTAGGTTATTTGGATCTAATTGTGGTTTCTTAATAAGAGGTTTTATAACTGACAGCTTGAATGCTCTTGGAACATGACCTAAAGATAAAGACGAATTAATAATATTGAGAAGAGGCTCTTCCACTATAGGTAATACTTCTTTCAGTAGTTTAGTTGGTATAGGATCTAATAAACATGTTGTTGTTTTAGATGAAGTGATAAGTTTATTTAACTCTTTTTGTTCTATGGTTGTAAAGCATTGTAATTGTTCTTGCGGGGTGATAATTGCGGCTGAATTATAAGGCGCGAGCAAAGATTGAACGTTTACGATTTTGATTCTGATGCTTTCAATTTTCTCGGTGAAAAAGTTCATGAAATCATTACTACTGAACTGTAACAAGGTATTTTGTTCAGACGACTTCTGTTTATTTGTTAGTCTAGCCACGGTATTAAATAAAAACCTTGGATTATTTTGGTTGTTTTCTATTAATTTGCTGAGGTGCTCAGCCCTGGCCGTTTTAAGGGCCTTTTTATAACGTGACATACTGTCTTTCCACGCGATTCTAAAGACCTCTAAATTATTTTTTTTCCATTTACGCTCTAAATTACGGGTTTCTCTCTTTAAAACATACGTAGTATTATTGTACCATGGTGCTATACTTTTTTCTCGGACCTTTTTTAATCGAATGGGTGCAACCATATCCAATGTTCTAGAGAGAATGGTGCTCATAGTGCTAGTTAGTTCGTCTAGTTCATCTGTTTGTTTGGGTTCAGGCAGCAGCTGAGACAGATCAGATAAGCTATTTGAGAAATTATCTATGGTGGATGGAAGAATTGTTCTACCTGGTCGATAACGTGGCGCAGCATGACATAATACAGCAGTACGTAGTATGCAAGTTACCATGTAATGGTCAGTGACATCATCACTTAGTGGAATGATATCTATATCGGTTGGATCGGTTCCATATGATATAATTAAATCGAGTGTATGATTAAGACGATGAGTTGGTCCGGTGACGTTTTGCTTGACCCCGAAGGAGTTCAATAAATCTGTAAACGCAGCCCCTAACGCATCATTTAAATTATCTACGTGTATGTTAAAATCTCCAACAATTAATGCTTTATCGACGTTGACCAAAAGATCTGATAGAAAGTCAGCAAACTCTTTTAGAAAATCGGCGTAAGGCCCTGGAGGTCGATATACGGTAGCCAATGCTAGAGATAATAGGGATTTTTTTCTTACATCTAACAGCGTAACATTTAGCACAAGTACTTCAAACGAATTAAACCTATGACAAGTTTTCTGAGTAACATTGAGAATATCTCTATAGATTGTTGCAACACCGCCGCCACGACCGATCAGACGGGGCTCATGCTTATAACAGTATCCTGGCGGAGTAGACTCATTTAGACCGAAATAATCATTTGGTTTAAGCCAGGTTTCAGTAAGGCACAGAACATCGAAATTATTATCTGTGACCATTTCATTTACAATAACCGCCTTAGGTGTGAGTGATCTAATGTTTAGAAGACCTAGCTTTAGAAATTGTTTTTGTTCACTAATAGCGAGAGTTTTTGTTTTAATAACAATTAGATTTTTTCTAGATCCCGCAGTAGATTTATTATTTGATCTTAGTAAACGAGGAATAGACACAGTTTCTATGCAATGTTCTACACTAGTATTAATATCAATTAAATTGGTGCAGTAGAGACTGTGATTTGGATTTTTGGTTACTAGTCAAATGGTATTTAACATCTTGGAGATGTTATCTGACAGAAGATCTGCCCCTATTCTACTTGGGTGTAAGCCATCAGCGCGTGTGTCAGTCATTGTTTCGTAATGTTTCTTCTCTCGTTGTTTCCATAGCAGGTGAGGATTTTTATGGGGCACGGGTTACTAGCCCGATGCCCCAACCCATTCGGGAAGCCAGTGCCACCGTTCGCCAAGTGCCAAAAGCCCTTGTTGCCCAGCCGACGCCACATGGAGGAGGTTGATGAACTTTATTCGGCCTAATACATTTTTTTTTGCCTTTACTTTTTAAGGCTTTTAAGCTAAATAGCATATGGCAAACACATACAGGCAATGTCACATCCGGAGATAAATATCTCAAGAACGGTAGCGAATATCAAAAATCCATTTATCATTTCTGTGCGGCTCGGTCCAGAGATCATTACAGCTGATGTTGGACAAAATTGGGCAAAATTTGTTGGAGGCATAGCAGAAAAATTGTTCATCATTTGCTTCAATATGGCAGACAGAAAATTAGAAAATGAGAAATTAGATACCATCGGAATTGGTATAAACCAAGGAACATAATGATATAATGATACTGAATTTTGAACAACGTTTTCAAAAGTTAGTGTTTTTGCAAAACAATGTATATCTCTGAATCACTAGGTACCTTCAGGACATGGTGTCGATCATCCCTACCAATTTTTGTGAAGATATGTCAAATTGTTTAAAAGATGTTGCAATTTATGACAAAACTCAAAATGGCGGCCCGATAGGTTATCCAATCCTGGCAAACTTTATATTAGGGATGCACCGATACCGATACCAGTATCGGTATCGGGCCCGATACTGAGCTCATGTACTTGTACTCGTACTCGTAAAAATGCCCCGATACCAACAACCGATACCAGGCAGCATGTGTACAGTTTCAGAAATTATAATGGGGATAAAAAAAGAAGGCTGTATATGAAATAAATGTATCTTATCAGTGGAATATTAAACAGAATATATTAATGCGTCGTCTATATAACTATATGGTGCGCAAGCTGATAAGAGAAAAACGTGCAGTGGATTGAGCGCGCTACGACACAGACACGCGAGCTGGTCGAGCGCATCCCTTTTTCACAGACGTCAGTGGAAAGTTTGTAGTTCAGTCGGATGTCAATGGCAAATCAAGTAAAACGAGGCATGTAGCTTATTAATAACGTTAACTGACGAGAGAGAGAGAGAGAGAGAGAGAGAGAGAGAGAGAGAGAGAGAGAGAGGAGAGAGAGAGAGAGAGAGAGAGAGAGAGGAACTTCTGTTGAATGCTGTTGAATGCGGATCGTTCACTCAGCACGTGTTATTTGGATTAAAACTAAATCGTATATGTAAGTAAAACATGAACTGTTACCTTACTTACGTTTAACGAGTGGTTGCCTACATTATTACTGGACATTTGCAGGTCAAGAATTTCCATAAACTTCAAACATCCACAGCGCGCGCGAATTCTGAATGGAAGTCTTTCACGCATTGTGCTTGTACGGACGAATTCACACAAAACTATGTAAAAACACCTGTCTTGGCGAGTATCCTAGTAAAAGTCTGTTATATATCTCAAGTGAACGTAGACAGTATCATTAAAATGGCGTCAGTGCGTTTGTGCGTTCAGCCTTAAAGGGGCGGCACTTTAATAAATCTGCTGCTGTGTTTTAATGTTAATCAAACAAAGGACAAATAAATTACTCTCTGCTCTTGGCTAAATAGGCTACCTCTATCAACTTTACAAAAAGATCCATATATATTTAGTTTATACAGTAATGAATATGCAGTGCATGAAATATATATTTGTTGAACTAATTAAGTTTAAATTTAATAAACAACTAATATGATTGATATTATTTTGGTTTCTCTACCAATACATTTAAAAATTACAAATGCATGAATTGAAAATTAATTGAAAATTAAAAATACAGGTATCGGTTACGGTATCGGTATCGGCGAGTACCAAAAATGAAAGTATCGGTATCGGACTCGGTCTGGAAAAAGTGGTATCGGTGCATCCCTACTTTATATACACTGATCCGGCATGACACTAGGAATCCAAAGACTTTATATACACTGATCCAGCATGACACAAGGAATCAATAGGCTTATGATTAAGATTATGATTTTCTGACAGACTGTTCAAAAGTTATTGGCCAAAATAGCCATTTTCCAGATCTCATGACCTGTAGGTGGCGCTGTTCTCAGATTTGGCATGGACCCTCAGATCATGGTTCCGATGAAGCGTACCAATTTTCATTTCGATTGATCAAAGTTAGGCCGAGATACAGCCTCTAAACCCATTTTGGGTCGACCTCATTCAGTTTGCGATATCAAACATTTGAACAGAGATGAATAAAAAAAACTGTTTAGTCATTTCTGTGCGGCTTAGTCTAAAGTTTATCTGATCAGATTTTTTAAAAAAATTGCACATTTTGAAGGCGTGGTAGTGAATAAACAAAATACTGTACTCTTCAAAATGGCTACTGTAATGTACCCTTACCATAACCAACAGTTTCAACACACTACTAACTAACTCAAGCAGGCCATTTATTTTGCATATGCCTTGGACAGAAATTATTTAAATCAGGAATATTGTGACGTGTTCGTTCCTAAAATCAAACTCAAGAATACAATGGAGGCTTTTTTAGGGATTTCAGAAACAGTGCACACTGATAGAGAAAATATAGCGCAAAATATACTGTAAGAACCCCCCTGGGTTTTACAAAATTTAAATGTATTTTTTGTTATTATTCTTATTAATTTTTTGTATGTTTTAAAGTTTCATTATTGTAAAAACAAACAAGTAAAAACAAATATTCTATGTAAAATTGTGTTTTGACAATTTGGTTGAAGAATTGAATAATCAATAACAGACACTCAGCAGAATCCCAGTAAAAGAGATTAATTTGAAATGTATATTTATTTGATTCATAATAATTTAATTGAAATTACACAGCAAATTGAATGATCTTACCCCATCTTACCTAACAGATTGACCCCAGAAAAACCCCATTGTTAAAACAAATCCAAATAAACATCTGCCATCTGTGTGTTTACAGTGTGCAGAAATCACAGTCAGAGAAAAGTCATAAATTAGAAATTAGACCATTAAAATGGGTCCTTTAATAGCAGTCTAAGCACATTTAGAAACTATAAGAACAATCATCATACTTCAATAAAAATTCAATAAACATGTTCCCTTATAATTCCAGCAAAATACTAATTCCACAAAAATAATACTACAATATACTATAGTAAAACAATGGTACATTTTAAGGGTATCACAGAAAAGGGCTTCTGTGACCCTTGGGCTATATGTAAACATAGATGTGGTAACCTGAGCTGAAGGCACTTGCAATGCAGTCCAACACACACACACACACACACACATGCTGTCCATCACTCATTATACCTTTCTCTCTAATGCGCCGCACGCTGCAGTCAATCAGAGGTTAAAGGGCAAGCACTCCCCTCTAACGCATGCTAAAGAGACACTGACACACACACACACACACACACATACACACACACACACACACACACACATCGTTGGATCTGGTCTCTTCTAAATACATTCAGCACTGGCTAGAGGAAATCTGATCATTTTTTTGTCTTACGCTAGAGTGAATGGTGGAGTGCAAAGGTAGAATGTATGAGGGTACAATTATATACAGTATATGTGTGAATTACAGTACATGTGTGAATTACAGTATATGTGTGAATTACAGTATATGTGTGAATTACAGTATATGCGTGAATTACAGTATATGTGTGAATTACAGTATATGCGTGAATTACAGTGTGTGTGAATTACAGTATATGTGTGAATTACAGTATATGCGTGAATTACAGTGTGTGTGAATTACAGTATATGTGTGAATTACAGTATATGTGAGTAAATAATTGTTACGTTACTTTTGAGTTCTTTTTTTTTCACCTGGACTGGGCTTTAGGTCCCACTTTATATTAAGTGGCTTTAAGTACTATGTACTTACATTGAAGTTACTACTTTGATACAATGGACTTATTATGTACATACATGTTTTTACATTGTACTTATATTTTGAAAATACCTGCATGTAATTACAACTGTAATTAATTGATGTAATTACATTTGTAATTACACAGTTGATCCTTCCCTTACACCTTAACCCAGCCTTAAATCGACCCATACCACCACACCTGTCCCTAACCTTACCAGTCTCACATCTCAATAGCAGCAAAAGTGTTTTACAATACAACCTGAACACAATAAGTACATTGTACTTATTTTTCTATGTAAGTACATAGTACTTAAAGCCACTTAATATAAAGTGGGACCGATATCAAAAAAGTTATATTTTTGGGCAAATGTAAAGACCCTTTCACACCAAAAGTGACATAATAAGCCTCAGGCTGAAGGAAATGTAAATTCACGTGTGTATAGTAAAGGGCGCCACTCAAACAAACCTTTCAGCTGTGCAGAAGAATAGAAGAGGAGAACAAAGTTTAACACTTGATTTACCAATAAAAAACATAAAAATCTATAGTCGTTTTTGCTTATGGTTTAACTGAGGTCAGAAGCAATTACATTGGTCAAAAAAGTGAGATTAAATGCATAAAAATGTATGTTTTATTTAACATTTGAGTTATTGTGGGTTTGCATAGTATTCAGATTCTGCATTTCACTGATTTTATTCATATTTTTTATTTTATTCATACTCACATTTAGTCTAGATCTACAATAACCATCATGTTTATACACACACACACACACACACACACACACACACACACACACACACACACACACACACACACACACACACACACACACACACACACACACACACACACACACACACACACACACACACACACACAACGCCTCTGCACTTCGATTTGTCTCAACATGAGGACAGGAGAGCTGTCAGTCAATAAATGGGAAAGCAAAGTAACTTTGATATTTTGTTGTAAATATTAAAAATATTTTACTAGTTACTTGAAAAAGTAATATGTAACTCAAGTTACTTGTAATGAGTTTCCCCCAACACTGTGGTGTGCCATGGGATTTTTTACTTGTTAAAACTGTGAAAAAAGTTGGGAAAAAAAAAAAGTTGGAAAACAATTTATTAGAGCATTGCACACATATGTTGAGCGCACGACCGCTGCGGCAGTCACACGTGCAACTGCAAGTGATTGGTTCATTCAGATGATAAATAGCCAGCCCCTAAGCTCAGTCACTTGACATGGTGGATATTAGGTCTCGAGGATAAGCGAAAGAATGGCATCATTCAGGATAAGACCATGGTGACGGACATCGTTCTGTCTCATAGATCAATAGTTACCAACTTAACTTAAGTTATGAAAGTGTCTCTCTTTAAGTGCACTTAAGTGGCCTGTCATTTGATTAATATTATATCATCTGCAAGTACAGTTTCTTTTTTTCTGACTCGCCCCGTGTGCTTTTTTACGCACTTTGTGCCTTTTTCACAACTTTTGCACCGATTGGTACGCGGCCGGTCACACTCTGACTCGAGCCTCCCCCGAGCCTCTGCTTTTTGTGCCGGGACCCGCTGCCCGCAGCCTCGGTTGGCGCCCCTCTGTGGTGGCGGACGGGAATTTCGAACAAAAAAGCCGCCCCTCACGTTTTATGACATTCCACTCTCCCGCTCCTTTGGGGTTTTCAAATCAACACAAATCAGCACAGGTGTCGTGACAGTGAGCGCTAAGGCTCATTAGCCGCGTTTCCACTGCCGGGCCAGAGCTAACAGCGAGCCGAGCCGAGCCAGTGGCCTCGGGCCTCAAGCACCGGGCTCGCGTTTCCACTGCCGGGCCAGTAGCCCTGCAGCGCTGCCCTAAACCCCCCCCTAACACGCCTTTCTGGATCAAACGTCATACAACCCAACCCATTTCAGCGGGTATTATGAATTTATTTATAATAGGAAGATAGCATGTATATTAACTTACCGGCCGTGGCTGCAATAGTGTCCCGATTGTCTCGCGAGTGGACGGTGACCCAGCACACCGTACATCAAGTCGAACCATGGAAAGTCCCTTCTCTGAGCTCCGCTTTGTCCATTGTGCGTTTTAATCGCCTTGTACAATACTGCGCCCGCGACTTTTTTATTTTTTTCCTGAACTTGAAGCGTTGCTCGCTGAATGCTTAGCTTAGAAAGTTCAGCATGGATGTATTGTATATCGTTTCTTCACACGCCGTCATTCTTCTGCCCAAACGCTCAGCAGAGCTTTGGTATCTAGACCAGTACAGGTGATTCTCCATTTCAAACAGCGATTATTTTACGCGATATAAAACAGTGAAATGTGCATCTTGCTTCAGATCATAACGTTCCATAACACCGATAAACTCCGCCTTTTACCTTGAGCACGTCTCTAGCCCGAGCTTGCCCGCTTTGGCCCAAGGTATTCGACGGGCCAGAAATCCTGTCCGTTGGCCCCGAGGAAGCCCCGCTCAAGCCCCGGAAGTGACAGTGGAAACGCGACTGGCCCTGGCACGCACTAGCACGGCTCGGCCCTGGCCCGGCAGTGGAAACGCGGCTATTGTTGGCCGCCCGCTTCGAAACCCGCTCGCTCTCTCTTTTGGGATACCCACGGGTACCCATGGGTAGCCTACTTTTAACGCCCTTGTGCTGCGGCAAAAATGTGAGCTGCTCGCGGGATTCCAAAAATCCCGCAAATACCAACGGCCAGCGCCTTTAGGCTCGTGTGTGGCCGCTCGCTTAGGATTCCCTCTGCTCTCTCACTCTTTCGGGATTCCCACACGTACCTGTGTGTGCGTCAACGTGCTTGCGTGCGACGCAAGGGTAGCGGGGTATGGAATTCCCAAAATCTCACACAAACCAGCAGGGCGAGCCCTTAGGTTTGTATGTGGACACTCGCATCATCGCATTCCTTTTGCTCTCTCACTCTTTCGGGATTCCCCCACGTACCTGTGTGTCCACCTGGGTGTACCCTCGGGTACGGGACACCTGCTCGTTTGGGGTGAGTGATGTGAGGATCAACACAAATCAACAGATGTATGATCACAGTAAGCGCTAAGGCTCATTGTTGGCCCTCTGCTTCGAATTCATTTCGCTCTCTCACCCTTTTGGGATTCCCGAGCGTACCCATGGGTCATTAAACGTGCTTGCGCTGTGATGCAAGGGTGAGCGGCGTATGGAACTGCTAAAATCTCACATAAACCAGCGACTCACGTCTTCAGGCCTGTATCATTCTTTTTGCTCTCTCACTCTTTTGCTCTCTTGTAAACATTAGTTTGCACATAATTGGGTGAAGAAGTAAAGAAGTACAAATACTTTGTTACATTACTTAAGTAGAAATTTTGGGTATCTATACTTTACTTGAGTAATTATTTTTCAGCCGACTTTTTACTTCTACTCCTTACATTTTCAGGCAATTATCTGTACTTTCTACTCCTTACATTTTAAAAATAGCCTCGTTACTCCTATTTCATTTCGGCTTGTTTTCATTTTGGCTTGTCATCGTTCAAAACATGGCCAATTACACAAACGTTATAGATCTGAGTCCCGCCTCCTGAACATCGCTAAACTGGGGTGTGTTCCCCAAAACCATCGTTGCTAACTAAGTTAGCAACTTTGATGGTTGCAATGCAATTTCCCATTGCCAACCATCCAAGTTGCTAACAGGTTAGCAACGATGGTTTTGGGAAACGCACCCCAGATTGGCTTTGTGTTTTCTTTCTTGTGAGAGGAAATGTTGATGGGAGTATTTTTCGATGTTGAAAAGGGTTATGATATGTTGTGGAAAGAAGGGCTGTTAATGAAATTGGAAAGTTTGGGAATTGAGGGAAAAATGTATAACTGGATTTCAAGTTTTTTGTTTGGAAGAACGATCCAAGTTAGAGTGGGCTCTGAATACTCTAGGATTCTCTCAATTGAGAATGGAACTCCTCAGGGAAGTGTGAGCAGCCCTATTCTTTTTAACTTAATGGTTAGTGACATATTTAGTAATATTGAAACTGGAATAGGAAGATCATTGTATGCAGACATGGGGCATTGTGGAAAAGGGGACATAATATGCTGTTTGTAGAAAATAAAATGCAAAAAGCAGTGAAGGAGGTGGAGAAATGGGCGAATAGTTGGGGTTTTCGGTTTTCTGTGGTAAAGACACAAGTAATTTGTTTTTCTAATAAGAAAAATAATCCTAAGTTAAGGACTACAAGTCAAAGTAGTGAGATTTCTGGGTATGTGGATGGATTCTAAAATAAATTTTGGAATCCATATTCAGAAATTGATAGAAAAGTGTAAAAAAGGAATAGATGTTTTAAGATGCTTGTCAGGTGCTGATTGGGGGGCAAGTTGCCAGTCACTGAAAACAATTTATTATGCAGTGATCAGGTCAAATATAAACTATGGAAGTATGGTATACAGGTCTGCGAATAAAACTTTACTAAAAAAATACAAGTAATACAAAATCAGGCCTTACGAATTTGTTGTGGAGCATTTAAATCTTCTCCGGTAGTATCACAACAAGTCGAATTGGGAGAATTACCATTGGAACAACGCAGACTTCAATTGAGGATGAGATACTGGTCTGGTGTATGTGGACATCTGGAAAGTCATCCAGTAAAAATATTGTTGAAGGAATGGTGGGAGTATGAATACAAAGAAATAGCAAGCTTTGGTTGGTTAGTAGGGAAGGAGGCAAACAGCTTGGGATTGAACGAATATTTAATAGCCCCCTCTGTTCCAATACCAGCAATTCCTCCTTGGATCTATCCCATGCCATTAATTGACTTACAAATACATAAAGAAATAAATAAACCAATTAGCATATCAGTTGAATAAGTAGTTAAACAGATTATGTAATCTCGATTATGTAATATTTACATAATCGAGAGTACTTTTAGTATTACAGGTATTTACAGATGGGTCAAATGAACCAGAGTCTGGAAGAACTGCAGCTGCAGTATTCATTCCTACATTTAATTTAAAAATTGCAAAAAGAATATCAGATCATGTATCGGTATTTACTACTGAATTAATAGCTGTCATAGCACTACAGTGGATTGAAGAAGTTCAACCAGCTAGAACTGTGATATGTACGGATTCAATGGCTGCTCTTATAGTCTTATGAGTGGAAAATCTGAATCTCAGCAAGATTTAATATTTGAAGTTTTGCAATGTTTATTTAGAGCAAGGCAGTTAGGGATATTGGTATTTTTCCTCTGGGTGCTGCCAGCACATGTGGGTGTGGATGGTAATGAGGAGGTAGATCACTTGGCAAAGAAAGCATTAAATCATACACAAATAGAAATGAATGTATCACTAAGTAAATCAGAAATCAAGAGATTAATTGCAACTGAAATTAATAAAAGATGGCAAAAGATATGGAATAGTGACTCTAAGGAAGACATCTTTATCAAATTCAAGAACAGCTTGGAAATGAGAGGAAAAGATATGGAAATAGGAAAAAATATATCATGATACAGGAAACTGTGATAAGTGCGGGGATTTAGAAACAGTGCAGCATATTCTTTTAGAATGTTCTGCGTACGACAACAGTTAATTCAAGAGCTACAATGGATGGGAGTTGAGTGATACAATTTCAATAAACGTATTGTTAGGAAATGGGTCAAGACAATCAAGAATTCACGAATTAATATTTAGATATTTAAATAAAACAGGAATAATAAATAGAATTTTTTTTTTTTTTTTTTTTCTTCCAAAGCCAAGTATAGGCCTACTCCACACTCCAGATCAGTAGGTGGCGGGAATGCACCATTTATGTTGGTCTGCCAATCCGCCATTAAACACCAGAAGAAGAAGTAGAAGAACTTGTGAGAGGCTGTTACATTTGGTTGTGCGAAGCGGCAAAACTCATCCGAAGGAAGTAGGAAACCTAGATGCAGTAAGTGGGAGAAATCAACAGTTTCTGCTCAAGAATACGGGCAAATCGCGTCAAATGTTGATTTGGGGACAGCCGTTTTTACAATATATTACTGTTGTAAGACAATCGCGGGATAAGTGGCAAACATAATCGAGAGAGAGGAGAGAGAGAGAGAGAGAGAGAGAGAGAGAGAGAGAGAGAGAGAGAGAGAGAGAGAGAGAGGAGAGAGAGAGTGTGTGTGTGTGTGTGTGTGTGTGTGTGTGAGGAGAGAGGATTGAGAGGGTGTGGTGTGTGTGTGTGTGTGTGTGTGTGTTGTGTGTGTTGTGTGTGTATGAGAGAGAGAGAGAGAGTGTGTGTGTGTGTGTGTGTGTGTGTGGTGTGTGTGTGTGTGTGTGTGTGTGTGTGTGGTGAGAGAGATTGAGAGTGTGTGTGTGTGTGTGTGTGTGTGTGTGTGTGTGTGTGTGTGTGTGTGTGTGTGTAACCCTACATCTCCATAAAGATGGCAATATCTGAAATCTGATTTTTTTTTTTTTTTTTTTTTGAAAACGGCTTATAAATCATACTGATGTTTTTTTGAAAATGCAGCGAGTTATCTGTGATAGGGTTAGTGTAGGGTGGTAGAATACACAGTTTGTACAGTATAAAATCATTATGTCTATGGAAAATCCCCATAAAACATGAAAAAATAACATTGCTTGGTCTGTTGAAATGAGACGCCTGTTTGATCAAGTTGAAACCTTGTCATCCCAGTCTCATCCGCTGGACTGAAATAAGTTTCAGTGCTCTTAGTAGGACACTGAAAACATGTCTCAGAGCAATGGCCACAAGTGACCCAGGACAGTATTGCTGTGTGTTGACAAACTTGACAGTATTGATGCAAAACATATATGCCAACAGTTAATGTCTGTTAAAGGGATAGTTTGCTTATTTAAAAATGAAAATTCTGTCATCATTTACTCACTCTCAATTTGTTTCAAACCAGATTCTTTCTTCTGCTGAACACAAAAGAAGATATTTTGAAGAATGTCGATAACCAAACAGTTGATGGTAGCCTACAATGGAAGTCAATGGCTACCATCAACTGTTTGGTTGTGTTCTTTTGTGTTCAGCAGAAGAAAGAAACTGGTTTGAAACCACTTGAGAGTGAGTAGCCTAAATGATTTTCATTTTTGGGTGAACTATATCCTTTTAATGAAAGATGAAGACGTGTTTGGCTTCTTCAAAAAGCAAGGAACAAGACGGTATTGCTCTATTGCATTGCACTATGAACGGAGTAAGGTTAAAGGCCATTGCACACTGAGTCCGAAATTTTCGTATGCGTTTTTTCGTGTTCATTAGCCTAAAAATTCGTCACGCACAGAAACCTTGCACACTGAGTCCGATGCGTATTTATTAAACCTTTGCGGAAAAAAACGCAAAAAATACAAAATGGATTCGTCAAGCAGTGAGGATGATTTTGTTGCCCTCTCTCTTCTTTAAAAGAGAAAAAGAAGAAAGAGGGTCCATCCAATCTTGTGCCGAGAGGAAGGAGAGTTTCAGCTCGTCAAGGAGTTGCGCAATTATCCCGAGCGATTCAAAATTTACCTCAGAATGTCAATGGAACAGTTTGATGCTTTGCTAGCGATACTGAACCACATATTAAAAAGAAGACCACCAAAAAAGACACACACACACACACGATCGGCAGAAACGCTGGGCATCCAGAACAGCTGTATGGTTTGTTTATCATACAGTAGCTACTTTGTGCTGCAAGACGAAGTGTATCAACTTATCAGATGCCATTCTGGATTGTGTCGTTCGCTTGTACGGTGGGTCTGGGTCTGAATAGTCAAAAAAACTCTCAAAATGCTGGCTGTGGATGCGAAAAAACGCAGAAAATCGAACCTGATCCGAATTTTTTTTTGACGGACGAAAGTTTCGGAGGCAGTGTGCAAGCGTGATTGACATAACGTGAGGTCGATTTTTTTTTTTAACGTGCGAAAATTTCGGATGCGAATTTCGGACTCAGTGTGCAATGGCCTTAAGTCTCTGTTAAACTGCCTCCTTGTCTTAGTTACCTGTAACATTACAGAATTAATGAATAGAAGTATAAACGTATACCATTTCCATGATAACATGCCTCTGAAGTTTGACTTTTTGCACCATTACAATACTTATAGGCAACTAGTCATCACATCTTCCTCTCCATGAAACACGTTAATGCTCAGTAGTACCAATATGGTTCTTTAAAGTATTTGCATTTTACTAAAATGGAAATTGGACTGAAATTAATTTTCTATGAGCATATATGCGGCTGAAACAGGTAGTGCATCCCAAAATTGAACATTAACATTTTAATATAATTTTATAGTCATGACTCATGGCCTTTAGAAACATGTTTTTTGAGGATGTAGTGCACTATAGGCCCCTGTGGCGCGGCCTAAGCTTTTGTCCTTAATGGCATTTTTTTTCCTTGCATTACTTTTACTTTTATACTTTAAAGGGATACTCCACTTTTTTTGGAAATAGGCTCATTTTATAACTGCCCCAGAGTTAAACAGTTGAGTTTTACCGTTTTTGAATCCATTCAGCCGATTTTCTGATATTTAGAAGAATATCAGTAAGCAGACAGTTTCTGGTCTCATTGACTCCCCATAGTATATTTTTTTCCTACTATGGAAGTCAATGAGACCAGAAACTGTCTGGTGACTGATATTCTTCTAAATATCAGAAAATCGGCTGAATGGATTCGAAAACGGTAAAACTCAACTTTTTAACTCTGGGGGAGTTGTAATATGAGCCTATTTCCCAAAAAAGTGGAGTATCCTTTTAAGTAGTTTTGAAACCAGTTACTTTTACACTTTTACTTGAGTAAAAAGCTTGAGTTGATACTTCAATTTCTACAGAAGTCTTTTTAAACACTAGTATCTATACTTCTACTTGAGTAACGAATATAAATACTTTTGACAACTCATAATTAATTATAATAACATTATGTAAAACATTTAGATGTTTTAATTGGTAATAATTGCATACCTAACTGGCCATTCTTTTTATTCTTTATTTTATTTTAAAAGGGACCATGCACATTTTCTTAATTAGTCTTCAGATTAACATTTTCTTAATTTTCAGCAGACTGATCCTGACGAAAGTGTAAAATCACTTGTAATCAGAGATGTTTTCGGTCTTATTTTTGGGCTACATACAGAAAACAGAAAATGTGTACACAAAATGTAAAAAAGAAGCAGCATTTCTTCCAATTACTCAAAGAAGAATGTTTTTTTTTTTTTCAAGAAAAACGACTTTCCTTCAAGTCCTTTTCCATTCAATTTAGGTTTAAGCTATTTGCTCTGTTGTAAGGGGAACACACTAAATACTTGCTACTTTGGTCTATAGGAGACGTTTATAGAAGTATTTCATACAAATTTCCTGTAATAAATATTATAATAAATACATTGAGAAATAATTACAATAAATAAATGAATGTCAGCATGTGGCAATATACAAAATGAGAACGATGTTCTATAATATTTTTTTTTTGTATCTATGTTTATGATGCACAAATAAAAAGTAATAGCGTTTCTAAAATAAGCTACTTAAGAACATAGCAAATAGCAAATAAATGGTTAAAAATAAAAGATTTTTGAAAAAATGTTTATTCATTAAAGTTAACAAAGGGGACAGGGGGTGAAATGAAAATCAATACAAGTATAAAAATGTAAACTATATAGTCACGTTTTAAAAATATGAGTGTCTTTGAGCAGTTAGAAAACATTTTGACATTGATCTCTGCCGCATTTGGGTGCCTAATATAACATAAACAATGAGCATCTTTATGACAACAATATAGGAATGCACATGACAGGTACATGCTAAAAAGATGAACAAAAAAATATTTATCAACAACACAATAAGAAATAACAAACATGGATTAAATACATGAAGAAAAAGTGACAATAGCATCTGTGTGTACAGAATAAGATATGATTGCATAGCGACCAAAAAATGTGATCCTAAAAATTAATATTCTTAAAAAAAGTAATTTGGACATTCTCAATTCTCACTGAATTCCTCACCATGCCTCAGTATTAGGGACGCCTGTGGACGGTTAGACGTCCAGCCCTGCTTGTCCACCCAGGCGTTGATCCCTGACCCAGGCGGCTGATGCAGAACAAAATGTTCTATAAAGACAAATCATGAGAAGCATTAGCCATTGTGGTGACATGTTCTATGAGATTTGACTAATTGTCCATCCCTGACACATATTATTGTTACAAAACGTGCATATTTAGTAAAAACAAAAATACAGATATGCATAATGGCACTTACTTAGCATGGAGTCTTTTCAGGTCATTGCAGGGGTTATGAACTGGCCTCCCTGTACTCGAAATAAAAAAATGGAAATCCTTGAGAGCCACATCCAGGATTGTGAAGCAGCGTTCTCTTGCCGTAACCAGTGCTACTGAGAAAACAAAATAGCAATGTTGAGAACTCACCTGCAATTTACGTTTAATAGATAAAAAAGGATTAAATGATATTCATTAAAAACATCTCTTTTTTTTTTGACAAACCAGCCTCTATGCCGTCTAAAGGATGGATAAAGTCTCTGCGATCATTGACAGATTGTCTTGTGTGGATTGGAACAGTGTGAGACTTCAGATTAAGAGAGAGAAGAAATGGTTGTTACCGCCAGAAGACAACATATCAGATAATTATCAGTTGACAGTTACATGATGTGTTTGTTACGTTACACAGTACTGACCTCTTGAGACTGTTCCAGTAATTGAGGACTGTCAGTCAGTGCATTAAAGCACTCTCGTACCGTAGACGGCTGGCTCATGTCGGTTAACGCTGATTATTTATATTACACATTAATATCTGCAGGGCTGAACGTAAAACAGGTTAACGTGTGACCACAACACACAGTTTATGGATAAGAACCAAAATACATTTTGGAACAGTTTACTTAACAGTGTTTTGTTACATGTACTTAGTACCATTATATGACAGTAAATTATGCATAATTAAATACAAATAAACCTCAACCTAATCCTATAGTTTCATGTAGTTACTTAATATTGACACAGTACTTAAATATATCATTATACTGCCACAATGACACCTTAAAATAAAGTTTAAAGTTTCTTTATTTAATTTAACGGTCTCTGTAAAATTTAAGGGGTCAAATGATTGTGTATATGTTCAAGAGAAATCATGTCCAATCTCTGCATATGCTCTCTGTGAATGATGATGTGAAACTTTACCTCTGATGTGAATAACTTCGAAATGGCGGATGACCCAGTATGCCAAGAGTATCTGCTGTGTAAGTGTCCGAATCCATCAATACAGCATTGACGCTCATTAACTCAACACAATAGGCCATTCATTTACAGTGACGAGTGGTTAAAGCTTCACATCATCGTTCACAGAGAGCATATGCAGAGATTGGACATGATTTACATCTTTTGTGAGATAACTGACACACATTAACATGAATGTGAGCCATTATACCAGGCCAGTGTTTCAGCTGAATAGCCCTAATGACGGGCCATCCTCACCTGCGCAGGGCTTGGTTATAATGGCGACACAGAGATTTCTGTGTGAATACTTTTTTGAATGAACATTATCAATATTATCTTTGTAAACTACACACAATGAGCTTTATTTTGATTTTTAAAAAGCTTGAGATTTTTACTGAATTACAAAGTAAAAAACTGTTAAAAAATGTAAAAGAAAGAAAAGAAAAAAGACTGCATGCACACCATCCTCAGATGCCAAGGAAGAGAGCCTTCTTACAATTAGAGCAATACATAAAAGTATTTGCTACTCTTTTTTTCTTTTCTTTATTTTACATTTTTATACAGTTTTAATTTTTCAGTTCAACTGGGTCACAGTTGAAATAATTTGAAACTTGCAAAAGCCTATTTTAAGATAGCAGACTCACATTAGCATGGCGCAGCCATTAGAGCAAAGCAGTTTTTCAGCTAACCATGATGGCCCATTCTCACCTGCGCTGCGACCTCATTGGCTATGTCTTCTGGATGCTGTGATGTGATTGGCTAGTTTGAATACACACTCAGGTTAATTTCTGATAGCTTGGTCTGCTGGGTGAAATAGCCACAGTTTGTTTCAAGAAGTTCAGTTGGAGGACATCTTTGCTTTGACTTTACTTCTGCTGGACTGCTGTTGCAATGGCTGAACAAGCTCAAAAGACGTAAGGCTTGCATTTTTGTTTCTTAACTGTATGTGCTTGTGTTATTTGTTTTTTATTCAGAGGATGTTTCCTTCATTTCGAGAATTATTTTATTCAAGAATATTCATTTGAGGTCATTGTGGTTACTTTTGAATTGGGATTTTTATCTCACATTTGATGTGGTTTGAGACAAACCAATTTTGCTTAAAATCAAAAGAACAATGTTTCAAAGCAAAGTAATTGGGTTTTAAAAGTTGAAACTGAGCCCCATGGAAATGCTAATAGGGCAGGCCCTGTTCTGCTGCATATTTAGAGTTGTTTTAATCCATTTTTTTTAATCATGTCTCATTCTTTCAGATCATTGTTTAAATAATTTATTCCATATCATGTCATTTTGTCTTGAAGGTCCGCTGATCGCAACATTGTGCACTGTTTGCTATGCCAAAAGCCCCAGGATAACCTCGCTGTTCATCTGACCAGGGTGTGCATGAAGAAAAGCACGCCTGAGGAAAGAGCAGCCGAGGTTCAGAAAGCCAAGGCCTCGGGCAGAGAGTGGGTCCGCAACAACAGGACCTGGGACTACACCCAGCTCTGTGCGCTCCTGCCTGACAGACGCTCTCAGGTCACCATGGTCAAGGAGTTTCTTCGGCGTGGTTTTTTTATCACAAACCAGCCCAGGGAGTCTGACAGTGACCTGGAGGAAGAAGCTGATGCTCCGTCTGATCCTCCTCAAACGTAAGTGGAAATGCTTAAATGTAAATGCTTTTCTTACTTAGTATTTGTGTCTTGTTTGCAGTCCAAATATCTAAAAACTCTTTAATTAAGATGCATTTACTAGATGAGTATATATTACTATTAATTTTTTTTTTTTTTGCTTTATTCAGCCATTATAGCCTTTATTCTGGCATTATTAATGTCTCACATAATCACAAGGGTGGCGTCTTTAACAACTTCAATATCTTCAATAGTCTTGTCTGTTATGTTTAATCCAAACAGCCGGTTCGTTCTGAGGGGTCCTGGCATTAAAGATTGCCAGAAGATTTTGAGAGTGGCAAAGTCAGACGTTTTCAGGATCCACGGGGACCTGCAGATTGACAGAGAGATCTCCAACACGGACAAGACGCTGTACCGCTACTACTGCGAGGCGCTCTTGGTGTTCGTCCACATGCAGCGTCCAGCAGCTGTGGAAGCCTTCACGGTAAGTTCGTCGGTAACACTTTATTTTGATGGTCCCTTTTGAACATTCTGGTGACTATAAGTAACTTTGCAACTACATGTCAACTAACTCTCATTAGAGTATTAGTAGACTCTCTGCTTAATATCTGATAACTCTTTGTTGGGGGACCATCACAATAGATATTGTACTGACTATAAGTAACTATAAGCCCCTTTCACACAGCACTTTGAACCCGGCAAATTGCCGGCAAATTGCCAGAGTGCCTTCTGTGTGAACGCAAACACGACCCGGGATTGATGCCGGGATCGATCCCGGGTTGAGGACCTAGTAACATTGTCGTGTTCAGACCCGGAACGCGCGCTGTGTGAACAAAAGCCAGAACCAATGCCGTAAGGGGTGTGTCGTAGTGATGATGCATGTGCCATCGCGCGACTCTGTTGCTCTTAGAAGAAAGTTTGTGTTCGTCATCAACAAAGAAAGAACGAAAAAATGTCTGCAAACTGGAATGAAGGCGAGACAGGAGCTCCTCACTATCCGCGCTGAAGCTGAGATCGTTCGCCAGCTCTGTGGAAAGGTGCGCGCGTGCACATGTTTTCGACGCGTACGTTACACGTCTCATCCTGACGTCACGTGGCTTTCCGGGACATTAACGGGTTGTGTGTGAACGCACTCACAGATCCCGGCAAATCACTGGCAGTGTGAATGAACCAAAATCAAACAATCCCGGGACAAATGCCGGGTCACATTATCCGTGTATTTTCCGGAATCTCTGTGTGAAAGGGGCTTATGCAACTACATGTCAACTTATTCTATCCCTATCTACTAATACTCTACTGAGAGTTAGTAGACATGTAGGTGCAACGTTACTTATAGTCAACAGAATGTGTTAAAGGGACCATCAAAATAAAGTGAAACCAGTTCATCTATTTTAACCAGTTTACACTTGTGATATGCTTTAATATTTGCACACGTATGCATTAGTAAATAACACTGTTTCAATGTTTCCCAGGATGCAGAGTGGGTGAACAGGACTGAGCAGGGTGACAGGGTTGTGATCGGCATACAGAGGGATACAACCTTGAGTATGCAGATCGCTCTGACCCAAGAGGAGCAAGCTGTAAGTTTGACTATGATACAAACAGTTGATTGCTTACCACCATTGTTTTACATTTAATAACTCATTGGTCTTTTTTCATAGTGCTTGGAGCTGTACTTCACAAAAATCAGGCCTGAGAACATTCAGCCGGAAAAACCCTGCAAGAATTTTTTTGTCTCGTCGTCCGGCGTGGATGTTTGCAGTGTCTCGCGTGACATGAATCGGCTCCATAAATTGTATGTATCTACACAGATCCATGTGTGTGAATGGATACACTTAATTGCATCTTGTCTCGTCACATTACAATTAAGATTTCACTTTACATTTTCTTTCTGCAGGTATAAGCTGGCTTCTTTTTCAAGTCAGTGTGTGCGGAGGGCTGTTGAGACGGCTGCAGAAAAGCTCCCGGCGCAGCAACAGGAGTCACTGCACCAGTACCTGGCCCTCAGCGGTGGTGCGGCCCGGCCTCAGGACGTCGTGGACGCAGCTCTTCTGCTGGAATCATTGGCCAGGTATGTCTCAAGATTCCTCTCAAATAGTCAAAAAAGTGACCATATCACCACAATTCTGAGGTCTCTTCATTGGTTGCCCATTAATTTCAGAATTGATTTTCAAATCCTTTTATTTGTGTATAAATCTCTATACAACCAAGCACCGAGCTACCTATCTGAACTGTTACAAACATATACTCAAGAAGTCTGAGATCAAGTGACAAGAACCTGTTATTAGTCCATCACTCCAGACTTAAGAGCAGAGGGGATCGAGCTTTCTCTGTGTTTGGGCCTCGGCTGTGAAACAATTTGCCCATAGAAGTTAGGATAGCCCGTTCCGTGACCTCTTAAGTCACTTTTAAAAACGCACTTGTTTTTTCTTGGACTATAAATAAGGCCTATAAATAATAAATAATTTCTCCTTTGAGTATGATGCTGTTTTTCATATTTATCTAAGTCTGATACTGCCATTTCTGTTTTGTTATTGATGAGTCTGATACTGTTTTTGCTACTCCTGTTTAAGGCTGTTCTTAGCTTTGCTGTACTTATCTGTGCTGTGCTGTGCTGTTATGCATGGTATTATTGTCTTTTAATTTTGTAGTTCTGTAAAGCACTTTGGTCAGTCGGTGGCTGTTACGTGCTATATAAATAAAATGAACTTGAGCTTGAACCCTTCATCCAACCAGAGCATAACTCATCACAAACAATTTGCACAGCGAAATTAGCAAGTTGTCATTTATCATTTTTCGTATATTATAAACCTTGTATCCCTCACTTATACAGAACTTCTGCGGACGAGAGTCCACGAGAGTCTTGTGGCCAATTCATGGCCACAAGTAGTACAGCTGGACAATCTCGGAAAGACTTTGTTGCGTTCGTGGCAAGATTTCCTGTTTTGCCAGAGGCTCAGCCGCCATCAAAGAAGCAGCGGATCGAATCAGGTTTTCCTGGTGACCGTGTTTTTTATGACAAGTGGCGGACAACCCAGTACGACAAGAGAGTGGAATATCTGCTGTGTAAGTCTCAGAATCCATCAATACAGCATTAGCCACGTTTCCACTGCCGGACCAAGGCTAACAGCGAGCCGAGCCAGGCCAGTGGCCAGCACGTCTCGGCCCTGGCCCGGCAGTGGAAACACTGCTATTAACACTCATTAACTTGTCACTGTAAATGAATGGCCTAGTTTGTGTTAAGTGACTCGCATGAGTAACGTTATTTAATTCTGTCTTTCAGCACATTTTACACACTGTAAGCCTACGGTCGCAAAGGTGGCAAGGCTTATTGCACAGGAGGGCTGGAAGGTCAACTGTCCTATGCCGAAGGACATCGAATTGCTGTGGAGACCAGCTACAAAGCCAACAGTTGAAGATGACAAGTTCATAATTCGGTGTGTGTCTGAGCAGACCTGGTCGGGCCTGGCCATCAAAGACTTTGGTGCCAAGCGAGGTTTAGGTAAGAAAACCTTTCATTTGTTTTGTAAGGGCAGAAAAAAAAAAATGTAAAATGTACATTTTAGCAGCCATGAACTGCAGCAAGAACTCAAATTAAACTCTACATGTAATGTTTATTCATTAACTCAAAAATGTAATGTTCTCTTTATTATAGGAGTCGTCGCCACCCGGACGTTCTCCAAGCACGACATCGTCTGTGACTACCACGGCAGGGTTATCCCAGCTGCAGAAGGGAGGGCCATGGTGCAGGGCCTACAAGACGAGCCCAAGAAACTGTTCTTCTTTAAAGATGGACAGAGAGACCTGTGCATCGATGCCCAGACCTTCCCCTGCGAGTGCCATCCTAATTCAGACACTGTTGGTCGAAGGATAAACCATTCAACGGAAGCGCCCAACCTGGAGCCCTTTCACTGCAGGTTAGATGTGAATGGGGAGGACAAGGACGTCATCCTCTTAAAGGCACTGCAGGACATCAGTGTGGGCACGCAACTCAAAGTTGACTATGGCATATAGTTTTGTGTATTTCTGTTGTCCACTCTAATAAATGTGATATATTTTTCATAAAACACCGTTGTTGTCAAGTTTAACTAAAAAAAAAAAAAACAGATTTATTTTTGGGGAGGTGTGCATAACTACACGTAGAAGCACTTATAGTTAGTTTAGGCTCAGAATTAGGGATGGGCACAATTAATCGACGATCGATTATTGATCGTTAAGAATTTCGTCGATCACGTTAATTTGTTATCGATTATCATTAAACTAATGCTGCTGCGCAGTGTGAGTGGAAAGTGGCTGGTCAAGTTAGCGCGGAGGTTCCTGTGCATCCCGGCAACGTCAGTCCCATCAGAGCGGGTGTTTTCAGCGGCTGGACTGAAGCCTTGTTTACCCTCGACGCGTCCGCCCGAGCGCGAAGGTGAGCGCGGCAAAAATTATGTCATTGTGGTATTCGGTGTTTCACAGGCGAGCGCGTCGAGTATAAACGCCTCGTCCGTTTGGGGAGGTGCGCGAGCACTCTCTGCGGAGACTCGCGGGGAAGAGCCAGGCGAAAATGTAAACACGCTTGACGGTCACCAGGTTGCGGTCGCGTCTGACCCCAGATCATGTCATCAACAAATTTCTCAACAAAAATCAGTAGACTGGTGTAGAAGTTGTATGTGAGTTACTAGTTATTTTTTATGAGGCTTGTTTAGTAGCCTAGCTAGGCTAATTGATTGTAAGGTAACTTAGGCTAATCTCTCTCACTCTTTCTTGACTCCGTGCCTTGGATAGTTTTGAGTTAGATTTTGACAAAACCTGTCAGATCTAAGTATTATTATGTTTTTGGTTAAGTTATTGTTTAACATGATTTTTTTATTTATTTAGGAACAAACGAGGGTCTCTGTTTAAGATGCCAACTTGCAGCTGCAGGTTCTGTTGTGTTAGACTACCACTGACTGCAGCATATCTTCAAGTTTAGCCTATAACCGAACGTCCAGTTTAACTGCCACAAGTTGATCATCTTGTAATAAAGATCTAATCGAGGAAAAACACGCTGTATTTTTGTATTTTCATTGAATTTTTAATTTATAAAAAGTTAAATAAATAATGAATTTGAAAATAAAAATAGTAATGATTAATCGATAGTCGATCGTTAATTCTCCCGACGATCGACTAAGAAAATTTAATCGAATGCCCATCCCTACTCAGAATAAAAGACAGGTATTTTCTGTTTGCATCTAAAAAAATAAAGACTGAAAATTAGATATGGATGGTCAATAAAACATTGCTAAAACAATAAAGCTGGTGGTGGCCTTAGACTTGTACTGTATACTGGTTATGTTGGAAATATATATTTTTTAAATGAGAAGAGTAAACCATGATATATAAAATATTTATTTGAAATTGTTATTTATAAAAAAATAATCAGTCATCCTCCTCGTCTGTGTGTTTTGTGAGAAAGAGAAAGCCCCTCCTCTCTGGGAGTCAAAATCAGACAAATCTTAAGCTATTTTCATTTGTTTTGTATCAAATTAAAGCTTATTTTGAGCTAAACGGCATTGACGTCACAATGTCAGCACAAATACGTCACAACTAATTTTCCAAATCAACACTAATGATGTTCAAAACCAAATTGTAGCTTTTTCTTAGACAAATTAGTATAAAGTAAATAAAAATTGAAAAGAAGGATCATTAGTGAAATACATTTATTCTCATTGTGAATATCTACTTGCATATGCAATCTGAAATCTAATAAACGTTGCTTCTCAAAGCAGTCATTAATTTGCCTTATTGTCTTTGTAAACAAAAAAGCAGCAAGAACACATCATGCATCTTCTGTACTTGCGTTCTTGAGTATTGGAATTGAACTTCGACGGTTAATGATGGTGTAGAATGAGAACATAAGGACCCAAGATCACTTGAGAACACATATTGAGGAACAGCCAAGCACTTCTAGAGTTACTCAAGAGTAACCACAATATAACAATTTAAAAACAGATCAAGCAGATACATTATACATGTCACAATAATTAAAAAATAACTGCAAAAAGCACCATAAAAAAACACAACACTATTCATGGACTACTGTATATACCAAATGCCCTGAAGTATAAATAAATTAAAGAAACCCTCAGAAATATGTGTCAAATATGCCACAAGATTGACATTTAAGTGGTGGATGCAAGTACATTGAGATCACTTCTCACAACCCCAGGCCATTAACAGGACTTTTGAAAGATTTTACACACACTGTCCTCTAACGAGCTAATGAGTCTGCTGTACTGCAAGAAAATATGTGGTAACATGTGAAGCTGTTCTGAGGCCTTTTATCTGCTAAGAGATGACAGCTGTCAATCAATGGACCAACATCTCCATCCTCATCTGCAGAACTGTCAACAAGCAAAACAGACACAAAAGCCCAGAGTACGTAAGAGACTTTCTGCCATTTAAGCTTATCTAAAACTCAGTGTGTGATGTGTGTGTCTGAGAGAGAGTTTTCTGAGTGTTTCTTTAGCTCCTGCTGACATTTACCTTCTTAAATCGTCTCATGTAATTTTTATGAGCTGCCCAGTGTTTGAGCGCTCTTCAACTCTCTCTCTCTCTCTCTCTCTCTCTCTCTCTCTCTCTCTCTCTCCTCTCTCTCTCTCTCTCTCTCTCTCTCTCTCTCTCTCCTCTCTCTCTCTCTCTCTCTCTCTCTCTCTCTCTCTTCTCGCCCTCTCGTGTGTGTGTGTGTGTGTGTGTGTGTGTGTGTGTGTGTGAATGAATGTGTGTCAGCATGATTTGTTATAGGTGGGTATGTCTGTAAGCATGCAATTGTGTGAGAGAGATAATGTACTGCATGACAGGATGAATGAGAGTTCATGTGAGCAGGATTGTCATGTTTGAAATGGAACAGGGCCCTACATAGGAGAAGTGGTTTGGAGAAAGAATGAATGGAAATCCTCTTGGTCTTTCATTCAAAATATTCACAAATAGGGTGATATTAAAAGAATGGTAGATGGCTAGGATGTAGTTAGACATTGGTTCATTAGACCAACAATCCCTTCTCCTCCGATGTACCAGAGCTTGGTATATGGCCGAGGATGTATAGCCCCCCTAAAAAATCTCCAGGCAGAGCTATGGTTCTGGGCCGGAGAGGACTCCGCTACTGAAGGTCATTCTGGACACTGGACGGGGACTGGAGTCGTCTCTGGACACTGGACGGGAGATTCAGGCGCTGCGGCGGCCATCTTGACTGGGGGTTAAAGCATGGCGGTGGCCATCTTGAGTTTTCCACTGAGCATATTTTGGTTCATCAAGCTTATTACACGTTAAAGGCATCATAGGATAAAATGCTGTTATGAGTTCCTGGGTTCGGATCGGCCCTCCAGGGTGAGTGTTGTCTATCCTACTGTCCTTAAGAGATCAAATTCAAATTTCCAATTCCAAATCCAACAAAGTGTGTTTTTATCTCATGCTTGCTTTTGTTAACACTAAGGTTAGGTTTAGTGTAGGTGGTACGTTATTTTTCAAGTGTAATAGAGCATTAACCTTTTAGCGCCACTCCATGGACATTTCATCTCTGATATTGCCATGATACGAACAATAAAACGTTGCCACGGTGATGTTATTTATTTCGCAGAAAATTTAACAAGCTAGGTCAACTTCACCATATGTACAACAACCAACATTGATGAATGTTAATCTGGCAACTTTGTATTGTTTCAGATAAAACTCACAGGAAATTTTATTTTCAAAGTATCATGAAATGGGCAAGAAGCAACGTATTTGGTGCTGGCGACCTGTGCTCGAGTCCTGGTTCGTGGACCTTTCCTGATCCCGTCCCCCTTGCTGTCCCACTTCGCTTTCTGTCTATACTATCCTATCTCAAAGCCAAAAATAACAAATAAATAAAAAAGCGTTGTATGGGTTGAGGGGGGGAGGAGCCAAGCTGGAGCCAGGAGCAAGAGGTACCAGATTGAGGTCAAGCCAGGACGATGATAGAAATGGTATATGGCAGATGACACCCTAGGGATGACCGATGGAGAAGAAGCCACTGGAGATGGAGACCCAGGTGGCGCTAAAGAGCCCACGCAACGTCGGCGATGCAGGCAGGACGACATTTAACCAAGGCGGAGCTGGTGGGATGAGGGAGCCCGGTGGAGCCGTCAGGACGATGGTTTCCGGTGGAGCCGAGAGATGGGGTAGCTAAGGCAGGATGATGGGTCGAAAGAACGAGGTGGAGCTATGGGCCCTGAGGTGGAGGCCGAGCCAGGGGATCTTCCAGGGGCACTCTGGAGATACAGGAAATTCGGGAGACATTTGGGAGACCACAGAATTTCCAGTGGTCATGTTATTAATATCCACAGTGTCGGGATTGTAGGCGGGGCTTCCCTCCATGCCCTCAACTTCAGCGATGCGTGGTGTTGCCGGCTTGCGCACCTGGTCAAACTCTCCGTAGGGTTCAGGCTCCAGAGCAATGTACTTTTCTGTCCTCTCTGCTGGCTTTGGCTCATCCATCACAGCAGGTTGAAATCCATAGCCAGCGGTGGGCTCTAGCAAATCCCTCGTGCAGATGGCTGGTCTCTGAATGTGGAGAGGGGCTGGTGTGATCCTCATCCATTTCGATGATGAACGGGGAGTTATTGTTCACCAGCATCTACTCCACGAATGCAGTGAAGTCCTCTCGAGGACCATCCATGGGCAGGCGTACTTTGGACCACCTCTTGCAGGCTGGAATAATAAAAAACGCAAAACAAGCGATCGGGGAAGTTGGTGCAGTACGCCAGGTCTAAAAATATCCTGTGTGGTCCTCGAGACTTTTTCCCTCCTGCTCCAGACAGAGCAGCTGGATGGCTGGCAGGTCCATGAAAAAAAAAAGTCTAAGTGTCTTTGTTTTCGAGATGTGAAAGGGTTATATGTAGGGCAGCTGAGATAGTGTCCGAGATAGATTTGTTCGGGCGGTAGACATACTGTAAGGGATCCAGTATTTCCGGTACACTGAATGTGGGTCAGAACCACTCTTTTAAAACACTTCATAATTGTTGGAGTAAGTGCAACTGGTCTGTAGTCATTCAGACAGGTCACTTTGCTCTTTTTGGGAACTGTTATTGCTGGTGGTCTTAACACAGGTGGGGGACTGTGGCCTGTGAGAGCGACAGATTGGAGGTGGAGGAGGATTTCTTGAGGCTTTGTGTACTTCAGTTAGGTTGTGTGATCTGGCTGTGTGAATGGCTGTGTATAGCTGCTGGAGGTCTCAAAGCAGGCATTAAATTGATTAAGTTGTTCAGGCAGGGTGACTGGAGCTGGTTACATCTGAAGTGCTCTTATAATGTGTGATGTGTTGAGGCCTTGCCACATCCGCCTAGCATCAGCAGTAGAGTAAAAGCTCTCAATTTTCTCTAGATGTACTGCCTTTTAGCCTCCTTGATGGTCTTCCTTCTCAGCAAGCAATAGCAGTCATTTCACCGTCTGGGTTAACTATATATAGACCCGATATAGTCCGGCTATGAGTAACCCACTTCTAGCCAGAATAACACGAATTTGGTTACATGCTGTGTTTGCCAAAATAACTTACGAGATGTATGCTATTCCATCATGTAAGCAAAGTAATCAGTGATTACAAAGTGTTTGGTTTCATTTCTTCACTCATTTCATTTCTTTATTATCTAATTGATGACTAGTCTATTCTTGGGCTATGGTTTAGAGGTCTATTAAATTTCTACTGACAGCCCAACTTTTGCCTCGTTTTAGCCTAGACGTCTGGGCTGTGTTTGGATGGCAATTAGACGTCTTTTAAACACAATATTGCTTGCTGGGTTAGTTAGTTAGTACTTTGGTGCATTTGGATGAATTGACTGAGACAGGACAAAGACTGCAGGAACACAAGGAGTATACATACTAGACTAAACAAGGAACTAATAAGATAATAAATTAAACCACAACATGTACACTGAATCCAACAATCAAACACACTGGGAAACTGGGTCAAATGACTGGGCTCACAGGCTGACAGAAGCAAAAATACAATATTCATGTTACATATATTACGTTGTACATTATATCACAGATTACATTATTTGTACTGTATACATAATAATAATAATTAATTATTGACATATTTATTGTAACAGTTTATGAACCATCTCTGTAGCAATTATACAAACCTGGACCAAAAAAATCCATATTTCTTCCATCCCTTTCACTCTCTTGGTATTTAATTCCACACATCATGTGCTTTGTTCAGTTATAATCATGCATCATGTGATTTGTGTGCATTTTTTTAGATCTGCAGTCCAGCGTGCGGCGTTTCAGCCTGAGGCAGCTCATAATGGCGACTGAATTATGGCTGATAATGCTGAAATAAATCTGAGATGCTGAAGCGCCCATCTTCTGTCCTTTTTTCTGCCTCGATCTTCACAGCTGCGGTCTGCCCGTCACATCTCTATTCATGAGGCTTTTACATAATGAGCTGTTATAGAGTTCTGGGTGATCTGTCATCAAGAGCAGCGACCCCCAGGGCTCTCACTGGACCGCTAACTTCACACTTCACGCGCTGGGTAAGTGTGTGTGCAACCTCAGGAATTTCCCATCATCCTTAAACATCATCACTGATGCCCAGGCCCTCCTCAAGCTAACTCTCATTCTCTTTTTCTTTGCCTTTTTTAATTTTACTCTCTATCTGCTTCTGTCAGAAAATTGGTTTTAATTTGTTTCAGACTTTTACGTCCAGATGCAACTGATGATTATTGCCAAAATCTGTTACAGGAGTCATTTTAGCTGTCATGTTTTTTTTTAGTTTCTATCTCAGTTTTTCATATCATGATGTTTCTTAGGAAAGTGTCACACTACATGAGCTGATAAATCTAAAATAGACAAGATAATGTTTAAATTCTAGCTGGAATATTCCTTATTCGTGTTCAATGTGTTAACATGAATACAGAGCCGGAATTAATTAAATGCATATTAAGTGCTAATATTATGAGGAAGGATATTTGACTTAAGGTCAGATCTGAGGGAAGTAAGAAATTAATAATAAGTAAAGTTGCAACCATGCCTTGTGAAAAAGTAAAATAATTCAAATAGACTGAGTTCTATATTAAAACAGCAACAAAACACAAAATATGAATTTTCTGATCATATGTTTTGGGAACCAACACACTGAGGCTATGCCCTTCCCTTTAAAAACATTTAGATTTCTTTGAAATCGTTTCAAGTTACGTGTGGCCACACAACCTACACATCCCAGCATGAACGCTCCTGATAAATTATTTGCTACTAAAGCGTCTACTTTCACAAACCACTGTAAAGTCCCCCTGTAGAGTCAATAATTGTATCCCTTAAAACTCATCTTTGATTACCAAAAGATCATATTTAAAAAAAAAATCCTTGAAAAAATAAATCGTCATGCTTAAAATAGTTTGACTGTAAACTCTATGCCTCATTTAGTATACGTGGTGTTATGAATATGCAAATGAGCCCCACCTCCACTCACTCACTCAGAGATCCACTGGTTGACAATCACACGTTGATCTGATTGGTTACAAGGTAGTTTGTGATGTCAGAAACACCAGCGATTTCAAACCGCGTTTTTGAGACTGTCTTTGGTTTACTGCAGTTTTAAGGAGAAAATACTTATGACTTATGAATTTACACATGGTTTGTCCTAAAGCATATTAAAAACACCACATAGACATATAAACAACATGACACGCTTTATTTTCACCACAGGGTTACTTTAACAGAAAAGCAAGCACATTATATGCAGGATTTGGCATGGCAGAAAATGTGCAAAGAGCGCTCTTATAATCATTAAAAAGCAGTTACATCTTCATCGCAATCTCACAAGTTCCAATATAATCAGTGAAGCTGATGCACAATGAATCTCTTATTTACATAATTGCTTGAGAGTATTTGCAAGTCTGTAGAACTCAGAATCCTCTCAAAAGGAAAAACATCATTACATGGACTTCCAAAAAATTGAAAAATCAGTTGTTAAAATGTATTTTCAACCCTATTCCTCAGCAGTACAACCAAGATCCTGTGCAGTTTGATGCAGGTCAGTGTTTTAATGGACATAAGGTTTTGTCATAAGAAATGACACAATTATAACATCACAACTGAAATTTAAGAGAGGTATAAAATAATTACCTCAATGAAACGTCCTGTTTGCGAAGATGGTTCGGATTGATCCGCTTGTTCTTTGTGTTTATCGGACTCTGGCTCGAACTGGCATACAAGTTTCAAAAGAAATTACATTAATATTAGTTGACCATAAATGCTTGTCAGTATATTCAGCAGTGCACTGTAACCAAAGACACAAGTAGTAATAATAAAATTACGAAAAGATGCACGTGAGTCAAAAATGCATTGTAGCATTTAAATATGAACTACAGTATAATACATTTTCTTTTTTTATTGCAATTAACATGCAAATAAGTGTCTGAAAATATTACATTCAGTTCACACTCAGTATGTTCTTTTTATCTCCATAAAAGTATGCTAAAGTGTACATCTTTTTCACAAGGAAATGCATATTTAATAATGAGATATATTACAAATGAACTCTAAGCATAGATATATGAGTGTGTGTATGAGAGAAAGATAGTTAAAAATAAATGTTGCCTGCAGACCCACAGACACTGACTCTGGTACCAGCTGCACATCCCTGAGCACAGACTGACTGTGACACACACACACACACACACACACACACACACACACACACACACACACACACACACACACACACACACACACACACACACACACACACGTTCATACGTCCTGTCCTTTCCTTGTGACTTACAAAGTTTAGACACATAAGCACTCTATTATAGACTTAGTTTCCGAAATATATTTAGAGCTACACTGTAGAGGTATCAGTATATATTAGAGATATACTTTGTATGTGCATGATTGTAATTTCTGTCATGACAACTTTTAGAGCATTTAGCATGACATTTTGGCATGAATGGATATGACAATGTTGATATGTTTGTTCTTGGTGTAATAGATCTGCTGCACTATTTCTGCTATTACATACATGAATTTCTGGTATCAGATCTATACAGGTGGAGCTGGGGAAGGTGGAGGGTTTCTGAAAACGCACTGCATCTGCTACCGCAAAAGCTGACCAAGTATTTGAAGGTTAAGCAGCGATCTCATTGGCTACTGATACAGCAGAAACCAATCAGCCGTGCCCTGTAGAGAATGATGTGATTGCAAGCCAGTGATCAGCCAGTGCCATCTAGAGTTTCATGACAGAACTTAGTATCTAGTGGAGGAGTATTATCTATTTAACTGTAATAAATTAATTTCCAAACTTGTTCTGTGAAGCTTTGCAGGGAATGCTGGAGGATATATAGAGAGAGAGAGAAAGAGAGAGTAAAATGTGAAGGAGTAATGTGTGTTTTTGCTCAAGGGCAATCTGAACACAATCAATCACCTGAGCCGTAAATGTCATGTGACTGATAACCCTGGTGCCACAGGATGATGACATCACGAGAACACACACACACAGTCCCAAAACCTCCACATCTGAGTTGTGACGTTGAAGACAGCAGAAATCTCATGATTTTGGGAGCCTCCAAAAATAATCTGTCACTGGTTAAATAGCTACTGTAATATAAAGAAATACTTACAATTAATATGACTATAAAAAGTATTTCATATGAACACACAGGTACTTTTTAGCAGCCTGATGTGTGCTTCGGTCTCTACGGGCCCTATACACCGTCGCAATGCAGCGCAAGTGTTTTTTGCTAGTATCAGCCCGACACAGTTATCATTTTCACATCCTGCGCCATGTTGTTTAAATAGCAAATGCATTTGCGCCTATCTGCGCTCATGTGCTGCTGGTCTGAAAACGAGGTGTGTGTTCAGGCGCATTGTTGGGGCGTTGTTATTTTGAGGCAACTGAACTGTGCAGTATTGTATTGTATTGTTTTATTTTAATTAAAGAGCGTGTTAGTAATGCGCTCCTATAGGCGGGTCCATGCGCGCGTCCCGTAGATGGTCTGCTTGCACTTTAACCTCGTGCACGAGCAGATCCGTTTCCTCACTAGAGAATAGGGGTGTAACGATTCATCTACTACATCGATGTATCGATTTATATTCATATGATCCAACTACATCGATCTGTGCTCGGCTAGTTGGCCTTCCGGACGGCATATATCGATCTAAAATCGTTTTAAAAGGTAATCAATCGATTGTATCGATACTAGGAAATAACACATTGAATTTAAGCACGTCAGACTTTATATGGATATTTTTTCTTAGAACTTTGATAAAGACGTTAAACGTTACTCGATTCAGTCTGAAGCGTGCCAGAGACATAAGGACTTTGAGCGTGCAGCATACACACACACACAGCGCGCGAGTACTGGCCTGAGCTCTCTTTCGTGTCTGAATAGACAAATACACACAACATTATGTCTAAATGTCCGTTTTGGAGAGTATTCATGTAAACTATGCTGAATATGTCTTAAACAGTTGTGAGTGTATGTATCGGATCAGTGCAATTGTATCCGCATGTCATTGGACATGATCTGATGTCTTAAAGTGACAGTGGCAATAAACCTAATGCGGTCTGTGTCCTTAATATTGATCAAGCAACAAAAGAAAAAGAGAAAAGCATTCACTGTTTGTTAATAGCTTTAATAAGGATTAATTATATTTAATTCATACAAATAAATATGTCTACTTGAAAGAATAAAGAATGATGTATGCAAGTACCGGTAGTTATAAAGAATGCATATATCATTCATTGAAAAGAAGACTGTATTTTACTTTAGGAAAAGTAGTTTTTTTTTTGTTGATATTTCTTAAGTAACAGCAGTTAAATCTGTATCTGTATTGCATGTTCAAACTGAAAAACCATTAATATTAATAGGTTAATAGATGTTTTAGAAGAATACATGGGTCTGGAAATTTTAGAGAAATTCTAAATTAACCAGGTTAATAATATTAATAACCTAATAATAAATAAATAATTGCAGGTATTTATTTCAGTCACACTGGTTGAATTTTGGGCTAAAAAGTTACTGAATCGATTTCAAGTCACTGAATCGTTTCGGATCGTATCGTTCTAAATTAACCAATATCGTCCTTGAATCGTATCGACAACCACGAATCGTGATACGAATCGAATCGTTGTTAAAACGAATCGTTACACCCCTACTAGAGAAGCATTCAGTTTTTCCGCTTGCAAATCTCGTCATGTAAATAGCGAATCCTCCATGGCTCGAGCGCAACTGGATTTTAAAGGGAATGCAAGATGAGACTCTGATTGGTTTATTGCACATTGTGACCAAAACATCCATTAGGCCTACTCATTAAAGTGTGTATGTCAGGTTAAATTTGTAATTATGATTAACACAAAATAGTTAGGGCAAATACACGTTTGACAAGTTGATGTATTGTTTTGTATGTTTTTCGATACCTAAAGGCAGAATATAAGATGAAAAAGTTTGTTATTTTCAGTACTCACTCAAAACTGCTCCTCCCCCCAAACGAACCGCTTTACGTCATAAGAGGGAGACGTCTCCCCAGGCCCTGAGAAAGTGAGTTTGTGAGCTGTGTTGTACGAGGGATAGAGCGAGAGAATTAGTGACTAGGATATTTATTTATTTAGTCATTTAAGTTAGGTAGTTTTACACAGTAGTTATAAAGATTTTAGGTAGTTAGGCATATTTTCACAATGGTGAATTACTGCGTTTGTGCTGAGTGCAAAAACACCGTTAAAACCGTCTCTCTCTCTCTCTCTCTCTCTCTCTCTCTCTCTCTCTCTCTCTCTCTCTCTCTCTCTCTCTCTCTCTCTCTCTCTCTCTCTCTCTCTCTCTCTCTCTCTCTCTCTCTCTCTCTCTCTCTCTCTCTCACACACACACACACACACACACACACACACACACACACACACACACACACACACACCAGCATTGCAATCTTAAAGGGGGGGGGGGTGAAACACTCAGTTTCAGTCAATCTCATGTTGATCTTGAGTACCTATAGAGTAGTATTGCATCCTTCATATCTCCAAAAAGTCTTTAGTTTTATTATATTTCTAAAAGAAAGATAGGCTGTACCGAGTCTTTCCGGAAAAAAACGAGCGGCTGGAGGTGTGCCGTGTGGGCGGTGCTTACGCGCCGATAGCTAACAACACAGACATTTGAAGCAGTTTTACTCACCGCCTGCGGTTCCAACGCACGACCGTGAACCTTTATCATTGGGACTGCTCCATCCTTAAGCAATGGCATTAGACGATCTGCAAATCCGGCGTAGAACTGAACTTCCCTAAAGCCGAGCACAGCGCTTTGATGGGCGTACTGCTTTCGCTCTCTCGCTCTGGTCTACGGGTGCGCGCGCGCCGTTCCAGGAGAAGTGCCCTTAGGACCCGTATAAGGAAATTCCGCCCCACTGACGTCACACACACCCATACTCGAAAAAAACATTCCGAAACTTGTGACAAACCGGAAGGAGTATTTTTGGCACAGAAATACTCAATCAAACGTACAACTTAATTTTTGAAACTTTGTCCATGTTTAGCATGGGAGTCCAACTCTTTAACAGTGTAAAAAACTCAGTATGCATGAAATAGCATTTCACCCCCCCCTTTAACTTCGTATTCGCAAGCCTGTTCATTATAGCCATGGAGCTTCAGAGCTAAGGCGGAGCTACAGATTAGGTGTCCCTAAATAACCCGCATAACTAACAGTAGTTCCGCATTGATTAATTTGCACGCGAGTTTTATTTATTTTTATACCATGTATTCTCCATGTATATTCATGGACCAAACCGTGACGGCCGTACTATTTTGGTTCAATACGAATACATGTACCGTTCCACCTCTGTTATGCCTATATACTTACTAAGACACGTGACCAACTCTCCACTGGTTCTCTTCACACCAGATATCTATGTTTCTTCGATGGTAATTATTAAAATTTCTGTTCGGCTCCTCATCTGTCTCACGCCTGGGAGGCTCAATATTGTATGGCTGTGGGCCATCGTAGGTTTGAGGGGGATTTTGGATCTCCTCAGACTCAAAACTCTCCATACCTGAATAGAACTTTTCTGGCACGTCTCCCTCTTTTGACGTCACAGCTCAGCTGTGTTTTAAAAATATGATCTTGACAGAAATTGCTATAAAGTTTAATGTAGGGCATTTACAGTAATAATTTTTATGATAATTACATTTTCACTCAGACATCTAAACCTTATTTAATATATCTGAAAAAAAAATTTAACCTGAGATACACACTTTAAGAAAATAGGTATAACCCTTTTAGACTGTAAGATTTCTTCCATAAAATTTTGCAGGAGACATTCATGGAGTTAACAAAGTGTCAGTTTATTGACAGTAACACTTACGTACTGACACACATTGTGCAAACAAAGAAAGGGGGGAAAATAACACTGACTAATAAATGGGACATCAGCACATTACTGAGTTCTGGGTCTCAGATGTTTCTCAGGGATCCCTCACCAGAACAAACTCAGCCACATAAAATTAAGCCCTTTTAACAAACCAGACCAAACTATTTTATAAATTACAGGGGTCTCACAAAATTCTAATTTTCTTACATCAAACACAAAAAGGGAAATGTTATATATATATATATATACACCAGGAATATATATATATATACACCAGGAATATATATATATATATATATATATATATATATATATATATATATATATATATATATATATATATATATATATATATATATATATATATATATATATAAATACACTTAAACATACACACACACACAAAAACACATCCTTTAAAAACATTTGAATTAACACATGACCCCAACCCATATTGTCCCCAAAAACTAGCCTGGGTTTCCCCATACTGCCTTACCGCAGCGCGATTCAATTCACGCTGAAAGGCAGTCTGGATACCATGGCCAGATTTTTCGCCTCATTTAGGGAACCAATCACAGAACGGGATCACAGAACGGGGAGGGAACAGCAAGACGATGACAACATATGTTGGCTATGAGCATTTGATAGACATTCTTAGCACCCAATAAACAGCGCCGGGCATTCGTAAACCACGCCTCAAATACGAGAAAATGTACATGTGGTTCCCAGACCCAAGTCTCAACGAGAATTGGGTCTGGCGTTAGCCAGGCTACCCAAAAACTACATTTCCCATAATTCCCCATCGGATATATAAAGGACACCAGGAAAGGCCGCACCCTTTCAATTCCAAACCTTTGTTCCATGCTGCAGTCATGGATCCCGGTGGGACCACGGGTAAGATGTACAAACAAGTGATGGTGAAATGAAGCTTTGTGAAGCACTGAGGCTTTCCCCTCAAGTGTATCGTAAATTGGTTCATTACTCGAAGCTTTTCAACACGGTGCACACTAAAGACATCTTGTGGTCAAAAGGTGGAAAAGCTACCTTTCCCAATTTTTTTTTTATTGTTTTATGTTATAAATCACTTTGTGCTATGAAAACCACAAAGCAATAAAAAACATCAGTGTAAGTGTTGATGTTTTCCTATGTATGAACAAATGAGTCTATGAATTAATTTAAAAAAGAATTAATACATAGGACAAATTATCTCTGCTTTGTTTAACAAATGCAGCCTTAAAACTTTAGCCATAGTCCTAAACCTATGAATTCATAGGCAAGGCTCATATAGACATACTGTATAATCAAAAATAAAAGAAAGCTATTGTGCAATGGTGAAAGTGCTTGTGAACTGGGGAGTTGTGTAATTGAATAAATTAAAGATTTTTTTACTAAGGAACAGGACTTGTTCAACAGTGGCTAAGTCTATTTCTTTTTTTATTTACTACTTCCCTTGCCTTTGAGAATATTCTCTTCTTGATACAACCTGAAAATGCTACCAGTTTCCGAACGGCCTCTTTTCACTACCGAAGGGCATGACTCTCGAAACCTGCGCAAGGGGTTTGCGCTATTTTTGAATCAGAATATGAAGCAGTCATGTGGTTGTGTGTTGGGTCATGACCTCAAGGCTAGATTATTGTAATGCTCTACTGGGTGGTTGCCCTGCACGCTTAATAAACTAACTACAGCTGGTTCAAAACGCAGCCGCTAGAGTTCTTACCAGAACCAGGAAGTATGACCATATTAGCCGGTTCTGTCAACACTGCATTGGCTGCCTATTAAACATCATATAAATTTTAAAATATTGCTGATTACTTACAAAGCACTAATTGGTTTAGCGCCGCAGTACTTGAGCGAGCTCTTAACGCATTATAGTCCTTCACGTCTATTGCGATCTCAAAATTCTGGCCAGTCAACATGACATCATGACTTTTGCGTAAACATACACGCCACTTTCAAGTCAAGTGGCGTGTTATCTATAAGCATTTTGAGCTATCCGCATGTATGCGTGTATGTCTACGCTGTTAAATGTCCGAGTGATTCCACGTGTATGTACACGCCGTTAAATGTCCAAGCGAAACGAAGAAAGACCTAGATCTACATCTGGCGAGCGATATTTTTTGTCCTAGGATGGTAGGGGAACACTTATTAATGGTATTAACCCCAGTGACGGGTAGGTTTAGGGACGGGGTTGGGGTAGGTCATATATATTTATATATACAGTAATGTAACGTTAAGTCAACGGCGTTCATAAACACGCTGAAAAGCGATCATGCGTGTTGATAGCACGCCAAAAATGGAAATACGAATTGGCGTGTTATACATGCGCTATTTCATGAGATCAGTCTGGGCCAGTTGATAATATACCTAGAATATCAAAATCGACTGCTGGCGGTAGATCCTTTTCCTATTTAGCACCCAAACTTTGGAACACTCTTCCTAACACGGTCCAGGAAGCAGATACAGTCTGTCAGTTTAAATCTAGACTAAAAACACATCTCTTTGGCTTAGCATACACATAACACATTATAGATTTCTATAATTCAATGTTGGGCTGCATAGATTAGATCAGCCGGAACCGGGAACACTTCCCATTGCTCCTGATGTACTTTGTACATCATAAGAAGGATGGCGTCTACGCTAATATTAGTCTCTCTGTTTATCCCGAGGTTTACCGCAAACCGCCGAATCCAGGCCATATCCAGATCTGAGGAAGGACCATCACCTGGACACGACGACAACGCATCCCTGAAGTGCCAGCCCCATCAACCCTGTGAAGGCCATGGACACCTCAACACACTCATCTCCTCACCGGCGGGATGACCCAACCCAACCAGATGAACTGGATAAATATCGTGAAAGTTCTTATCACATCTGACTCCTGACATTATGCTGCCTAAATCATAATAATACACTGTTTGTTCGTTGGCCAAAGGAGGACTGAGACTGAGTCTGGGTTTCCCCCAAGGTTTTTTTCTCCATTCTGTCATGATGGAGTTTTGGTTCCTTGCCACTGTCGCCTTTTTCGCCTCTCTTCGCCTTTGTCGCCATTGGCTTTTGGCTTGCTTAGTTGGGGACATTTAAAATTTAATTTTGAATTTAACAATACTATTACAACATTGTTTTCCTGTTATCTCTGTGAAGCTGCTTTGAAACAATTTGTATTGTAAAAAGCGCTATATAAATAAAGGTGACTTGACTTGACTTGTTGAAACGAAGCTTCGGACGTCACTGATCACATGGTTATGGCAAGACGAATCAAGCTCCGGTACAGTGGTTCATGCGAGATGTTTCGTTTTTTTGATACAAGCTCCGAAGCCTTGGTGCCGAACGTCACATCACTAGTACAAACAAACTTAAATAAAACATTAAAATCATATTTTGTTTGTGGTTTCATTTACTCGAGCGTGCACATTAGAAATAAATGATTAATTGACTTTGTTGCTCTTTGAGATTCAAAACGCTAAAGAGACAACATAGCTTCTCCGGTTCCAAGGTTTGGTAAATTTATATTTAAAGAAACCAAGTAATTACATAGTGTTACGATCTTTTAAAGTCTAGGAAATGTTACAAACACTTATTTTATTAGTACTGCTGATGGATGAGTACGTGGAAAAAAACCATGACAGACTCAACTTAAAGAGAAACAAACTGGATTTTTATTGTCACAAAGCCGAAGCCACTAGTTCCAGTTCGGAAGAAAGTGGGTGCACTATTACAATGTTTAAACACATAGACATTCATAATAGACCCATTAATTCCTTAGATCACACGAAATATAAATTTTCGCTATACAAAAAATAAATAAAAATAAAAGTAAACTAGAACCAATTCAAATGAAATGTTCATTCAAGTGTGGCCTTAGCATCACGTAGACCATGTGCTTAGATTGTTAAAATAGTCACTTCACTTTTCAATACTTCACTTGACCTGTGCTGTGAGGATTAAAAAAGAGGATGTTGGAGGCATATTTTGCATCAACATCAAACACCCCTTGTAAAAAAGTAAATTTTAGCACAGTTTTAAAAAAAAAATACTTATAGACTTTTAAAAGAATATACTTGAGTTTATAGAAACTTGTATGTAACTATATTTGTAATTACACATTTGTAATGATGAAGTTGATGAGCAAATTTAGCACAGTCAAAGCAACAGGGAGATCTGATCTTCTGATGTGAAAGAAGTCTGTCATTCCGTAACATTGGATGAGGTCCGGCCTTCTTCCTTCTGGGAGAAATGCCCAACTGGATTTAAGGCAGCAGTGATGAGATCCATAAATGTCAGGTGGACGTCATTATGCACATCCATCAGCCCTGGTGTCCCATACCTATTGCCCAATTACACCCGTCACTAACCCGGTCTTGCCCAGTGATAGGAGGAGGCTGATCCTCTGTCTCGGTATGCACGTGTCTGATAAGGTGTGCAGGGTAAAGACTGGTGTGTGTAAGTGTGGGTTTGTGGAAGAGGGGTTTTGGGGGGCATGCTGTCAATCAAGATAAAGAAAGAGCTATATGAATAATACATGTGCTTAGAGCTGAACCTTACAGACCCGCCTCTCCGAAACACACACATATAAAGTTCTGTGTGTGTGTGTGTGTGTGTGGGTGTGTGTGTGTGCAGCTGATCTGTATGTCCCTTAATGCCTCTGTCTCTCTCATTAGCTAAAGGCCACTTACAGATGACCTCTCTTAACTTCAATAAGAGTTTCATTATGCTAATTATACACACAAGACCTGACTCTCTTCTCTGTGTGTGTGTGTGTGTGTGTGTGTGTGTGTGTGTGTGTGTGTGTGTGTGTGTGTGTGTGTGTGTGTGTGTGTGTGTGTGTGTGTGTGTGTGTTAATAATAGGAATAACAGCATATTCCTATTTTGCCCAGAGCGCCGGATTGTCTTTCCCCAGGTCTGTTTGGCAGCCATGGCAAAATATTGGGATTCGAATAAGATAGGTACTCTGTTGCCTAAAACCAATAACACAACAAAAGTTGAAGAAATTGCCAAAGCCTTCATTGAGCATTTTGAGGACAACAGATGGAGCTCCTGCCATGGTTGGCAAATAAAAAGGATCTGTCAAATTAATTGAGGAAAAAGTGGATCATCCCATAATGAAATTACACTGCATAATACAACAATAAAACCTCTGTGCAAAAATGTCAAATTCAGATCTTAATTGTCACGATGTCCGTTTGTTTTGATTTCTGTTCTTGTCTGTGTTTGCTTAATCTGTCAATAATTTCAGTTCTGTCTTTCTTCAGCTCCTGCCGGTTTGTTTCTATGGTGTTTGATAGATTGTTAATTTAGTTCACGTGTGTCTTGTTAATTTTCTCTTCAGTTCTGTCTATTTAAACCCTGTGTTCTGTCTTGTTCTTGGTCAGATCTTAATGTTACATGTAGTTGGTAGTCCTGTTCCTGTACCCGTGATCCTTTTTTCGTTAATCTTCAAATAAAACTGCTGCACGTAGATCCTGCTTCCTCCATCTCTGTAACCGATCGTAAAATGTTATGGCTACAGTTGTGAACATTGCCAATTTTATATTTAACGCACCAACATATACCCTCATACCCTTATACCCTCACGCACCAACAGTTCCAGTCCTTTCTCGAGGAAATGGACTGCCCGCACAAAAATATTCCTCTCCACACGGCGGTAAGGTGGCTAAGCTGTGGGAAAGTTTTAGAGAGGTTTGTTGGCTGCTTTGACAGTATTAAAACATTCTTGGCTGAGGCCACATTTACACATAGCCGGGTATTTTGAGAAACTAATATTTCCCCCCTCCGTTTTCAATAATAACATTGTGCACACAACATATTTTCAAAAAAGTTGTCATTTACATCAACCCGCATAAATACGCCATGGAGCGCCATCATAACTATCCCAAACTCACATGACGTTAAGCATTTAGACTGTTTGAGAACTTAAAACCTTGTTTCTCCCAGTTGACACGCGAACACATAACCGGCGTTATCAGAAATCTCCACTTTGGCCGGAGTTTTTAGAAATAATTGTTTTCTGTGATAAAAATGGGGTTTTCGTGTAAATGAGAGGCCAAACCGCAGGGAAATATCTGCGTCTTCCCTTCGTGTAAACGGGGTAAGAAAAAGGCCAAGTCTACTCTGAACTCACCACTGTGGATGACCAAAATTACAGAACTGCACAGAGTTGGAAACCACAGCAGTGTGTACTCAGGCATCCTGCATTCTGGACATCACTGCCAGAGAACGTCTCAAAAGAGTTGCTTTGGCTTTGCTGACAATCTTGGGGTCGACAAACCTCTGTGAGCAAATATTTTTGTATGAAAGTATAACAGTTTTAAATCTATCAAAAACTTTAATTTTAATATAGTTCCATTGGTAAGTTTAACATTAATGTCAATGTTCACTTAAAAACAGATTGGAAAGGAGCTTTTGATGTTCAATGTTCATTTAATGTTCAATGCTTTTTTGCTGCTCTGTGTCTTCAAAAATAAAAATGCTGTTGCTGTTATGCATGCTATTTGCATGAACAGTGTCAATCTTCTGAACAATTATATTTTGATATAATTAAACATAACATATAGCACAGTAAGTGCCAAGGAAAAAAATAAATGGCCCATCATGTAAAAAAGTTGCTGACTCCTGGGATATTCAAATAAAAGCTGAACATGTCACTATGTAGGGTAACCAAACTTAGATTGTCATCTAAATGCATGAGTTTCATTATGAGGAGCCATGAAAATTTATTTTTACAAATGACCACATGAGAATCGATTACTGTTTGAAAATGTATACGTTTTAGAGACGCTTGATGTCACATATTAACACAGAGAGATGGTAGATGAACTCAGGCGCAGTGTTTATTGACGGTTGGTGGCAAACACAGGACAAATGCTGAGTAAAAGTTCAAAGCATAAAACAAGGAGAGCACTTGAATGACTTTACAGTAAAAGAGACCCATAGTTACAGAACCCACCAGTAAAATGAGGGAGAAACACAACTGAAGAGAATATGTTGTGGAATACACATTACGTGGAGGAACTATGGAGGAAAATCATCGAAGACTATCAATGAAGAGAACAAACAGGCAGAATAGATATACAAGAGCCTGAACAGTCTTTGAGGTTAGACAACGACGAGACCAGATACCGGCTGTGTTCAAAATCACCCCCTAATACCCTCATTCACTATTCCCAGCATTGCTTCACTAATACTCATAGTGCATTATGAGTACTCTCTAGCCGTTGAGCGTACATCGTTTGTGCACACGTTATTGCAATGCATTATGGGATTGAATAAGTGCATTCTATAACGTCATTGTAGGTGTGTTATCCAAGCATTAATGGCGAGGAAAGCCCCTTATACTCGTGAGCGGCACAGATGAGGAGTTTCTGCCTCCTGTCTGCTTCAAGGACTTGATCAATTGTGGCATTTATTTGTTGTTTGGAATCCAGTATTACCATGATACTTTTTTCTTTTACGAGTATATTAAAGAAATTCTGAGGACTCACTTGACATTTCAATCACATAATTCACATTATGGAGAGGGTGCCCTCGTGGTTTTCGTTAACGAGTTAAAGGTGCCCTAGAATGTGAAATTGAATTTATGTTGGCATAGTTAAATAACAAGAGTTCAGTACATGGACATGACATACAGTGAGTCTCAAACACCATTGTTTTCTCCTTCTTATTTAAATCTCGTTTTTAAAAAACACCCCTGAAAAACAGGCGAATCTCCACATAATACCGACAGTGACGCAACTGTCGGGGATCACGCCTCCAAAGATTTGCATATCCCAGCCCTCAATGCCAGGCACTGCGCAGCCGAGTCATCGGAACAAGCGAGGATCAGAGGGAAAATGGCAGATCATGGAAATAAATGCTATGTTCCAGGCTGTGCAGGGGATGTGAGGACTTTTCATATCCTTCCCACAGAAAAGAAATGTCAACAGGCGTGGATGATGTTTATATATAATCGGATACCGCAACAGTTTAATTCGTTGTTGTTAGTTTGCTCTGCCCATTTCACCACGGACTTATTTTCGAACCACGGACAATATCAAGCTTCTCTCAGCGTCTCAAACTGAAGAAGGGGGTAATTCCAACTATATTCCCGCAAACCGGTAAGTAGTGATTTTATTAAAGATAATTTACACTGTGTTAGATCCAGCCTGTAGGCTATGTACATCGTTTGCATTGGTGAAAGCATGAGAGAGAGAAACTGCGTTGTCTCGCGATCAACAAACTGTCATCTGCTTGCTCAATGGTCATCACAGCAACATTTTATGTGATGGAAATAGATTTGAATACTTTAAAAACATCTCACGATTCGTTAAGCTCGATAGTTGTAATAGTTAAAACGTATATAAAAGCTGTAGTGAAAGTATTCGAGAGAGTTTCACATGTCTTATTTCATATGCAAGCATGTCAGCCAATCACAGCAGTGGCCGGTTCTCAGAGCAGACACGCCCCTTCAAGCAGAGTGTTCAAATCAGAGACTAAAATCAGGCTAGGAAAAATGCCTTTTATTTCTAAATTATGACTATTTTTGATCTAAAAAACATACTAACATTATAAGGGCAACCCAGGAAACATTATAAAATAATTTAAAAAAACATTCTAGGGCACCTTTAAAGGAATCATCATGTCTAACTGAGACTGGACCCTTTTTTCATCTCCACAGTTAACAACATCGCAAGTCTAGTTAAGTTTTTCATCTTTCATTTTTAAAACATTTAATACACATTTATAATTATATATTTTGTAATATTTACCTTGTTAGTAAATGACAAAACAAAAAAAAACAACGCTGCTGTGAGGGTGTTTCTAATACAACGGCTGTGACTGCAAAAGTGACATCTTTCTCTTTTTTACGAACATAATCATCTCTCTATGTGTTTTCCCTCTTTTGGAAAGCTGTGGAAACTCTATCATAGATTTTTTTTCTTTTGCCGTAGAAGTTTACACAACTGTGATGACTTTCGTTTCTGAGAACCCCGGAAATGTGAAAAGGCTGCAAATGCATTCAATATACAATGACCGATTTAAGCCCTATTCGGACAAGACTATTTTATCATGGAGAGGTCGAGAGGAGGGGTAAAGTAATTATTACCAGAGGTTCTCAGTGATGTTAGTCCCGTCCGAATGTGCAATCTCATCTGTTCTTCAGGGAACTAAGGTTACATGCATAACTGAGACGTTTTGTTCTGTATTTCTTGTCAGCATTGTCATCAAAGGATGAGATGCAAGGAGCTTAGTCCAAAATGTGAAGTATAATTGTTAACCCTGACTCTTCTGATGAAGTAGACAACCTGAATGAAAAAGGGGGGAGGGCAAGAAAGGAAAAGAAAAAAAAAGTCAAACAATGTTGACTCTTCATCCTCTTTCAATGAATCCGTATCTTACTCCACCTCTGATTCATCGGTTTCGTCTTCACCCCACAAACCAAGGAAACATAAGAAAAAATCTAAGAAAGCAGAACAAAAAATGCAAAAAAGCAGAAGTATGTTCTTATTGTTGTCACGTTTTGATGTGTTTAAGTTCTGTTTTGTGATCTTGGTTTCCCCTGTCTTTGTGGTTTTTGGTTTAGTCCTGTTAAGTTTTCCCGCTCCTCGTTTGTGTTCAGTCTCATCACCTGTGTTCAGTTAATTATCCAATCATTTCAAGTGTATTTAAGCCCTGTGTTTTCTCCCAGTGTTTGTCGATCGTCGTCCATGTGTGGTTGTGTGTTTCTGATTTCCTGGAGTTTTGTTTCCTGTTTAAGTTTGGAAAGTTTTCATTTTGTTATTAAAACATTTATATTGAAGCTTTCGTGTCCTCGTCTTCAGCTACCTGCACAAACCCTGACAGAACGATCGACCGTACAATAATAAAAACGAAGATGAGCCAGAGGAGATGTCACCGGAGGAAAAAGGTGAAACAAATCAACACACCTATCCTCTTCCAAGAGGAGCGCTCTCTAGAAGAGTATGCGGGGCTGTATCTAGAGTTCTATGATGACGTGACTCAGGATGAGGAGGAACTGAAACAGAGTTTCTGGGGTGGTCTGAGGGACCCGTTATCCCAGATAATTCTTGTGAAGGACCTCCATCTATCCTTCCTGGAGTTCGTGGATCACACGCTGTGGGCGTGTGGATCCAACTACGTCGTGGAGGATCTCCCACTCCAACCCGTTCCACACCAAGTAGAGCCTGAGCCCGTCGCATGCCCGCCAGAGCCTGAGCCCATCACCTGCACGCCAACGCCTGAGCCCATCACCTGCACGCTCACACCAGAGCCCATCGTCTGCCCACCAGAGCCTGCACACCGCATCAGCCCTGCCGCCAGATCGGTCCCTGGACTTCCCCGGCTGATATCCGGTATGACTGATCCCCCACTGATATCGGTGCGACTGGCCAAAAAGAAGGCTCCCAAGGCTGGGGTTCACGTCAGCCACATCCAGCCAGATCCTGAGCCCGTCGCCTGCCCGCCAGAGCCTGAGCCCGTCACCTGCCCGCCAGAGCCTGAGCCCGTCGCCTGCCCGCCAGAGCCTGAGCCCAGCCCCAAGCTCTCTGATTTGCTGGCCCCGTCCAGTTCCGAGTCCCTTGAAATGCTGGTTCCGTCCAGTTCCGAGTCCCTTGATTTGCTGGCCCCGTCCAGTTCCGAGTCCCTTGAAATGCTGGTCCCGTCCAGTTCCGAGTCCCATGTTGACCCAGAGCCAGAGCCCGTTGACCCAGAGCCAGAGCCAGAGCCCGTTGACCCAGAGCCCGTTGACCCAGACCCAGAGCCAGAGCCAGGGCCCGTTGACCCAGAGCCAGAGCCAGAGCCCGTTGACCCAGAGCCAGAGCCAGAGCCCGTTGACCCAGAGCCAGAGCCCGTTGACCCAGACCCAGAGCCAGAGCCCGTTGACCCAGCGCCAGAGCCAGAGCCGGTTGACCCAGCGCCAGAGCCAGAGCCCGTTGACCCAGCGCCAGAGCCAGAGCCCGTTGACCCAGCGCCAGAGCCAGAGCCCGTTGACCCAGCGCCAGAGCCAGAGCCCGTTGACCCAGCGCCAGACCCAGAGCCCGTTGACCCAGACCCAGAGCCCGTTGACCCAGACCCAGAGCCCGTTGACCCAGCGCCCGTTGATGTCAAGTCAGTTCCCGATCATGAGCCTGTCCTCCCCAAGAAAATTTTGGGGGGGCGCCATACGCCTTCGCCGTGGCCGGCCAAAGATCCACGGAGGCCCGAAAAGATAACACCGCCATGGCCACCTGAAGGGTCTTCACCGCCATGGCCACCTGAAGGGTCTGCACCGCCATGGCCACCTGAAGGGTCTGCACCGCCATGGCCACCTGAAGGGTCTGCACCACCACGGCCACCTGAAGGGTCTTCACCGCCGTGGCCACCTGAAGAGCCAGCACCGCCCTGGACGCCCGAGGGTCCCACAGCTCCGCCTTGGTCACGACCACAGCCTGCTCCGTCGTGGCCACGCCCACAGCCTGCTCCGCCTTGGCCACGCTCACAGCCTGCTCCGCCTTGGCCACGCCCACAGCCTGCTCCGCCTTGGTCACGCCCACAGCCTGCACCGTCGTGGCCACGCCCACAGCCTGCACCGCCGTGGCCACGCCCACAGCCTGCTCCGCCCTGGAGGCTTCCTGGACCTACACCATGCCCTCGTCAGCCTCCAGGGTGCCCACCCTCCCACCCCTTTGGATGTTATACGGCGCGAGGACGCGCCTTCGGGGAGGGGGGAGGTACTGTCACGTTTTGATGTGTTTAAGTTCTGTGTTGTGATCTTGGTTTCCCCTGTCTTTGTGGTTTTTGGTTTAGTCCTGTTAAGTTTTCCCGCTCCTCGTTTGTGTTCAGTCTCATCACCTGTGTTCAGTTAATTATCCAATCATTTCAAGTGTATTTAAGCCCTGTGTTTTCTCCCAGTGTTTGTCGATCGTCGTCCATGTGTGGTTGTGTGTTTCTGATTTCCTGGAGTTTTGTTTCCTGTTTAAGTTTGGAAAGTTTTCATTTTGTTATTAAAACATTTATATTGAAGCTTTCGTGTCCTCTTCTTCAGCTACCTGCACAAACCCTGACAATTGTTAAGGTCATAATAACTATGCCATCATCAAGGTTATACTTATAATGGTGTCCTAAAGTTCTGGGAAAACGTTTTAAATACTAGTGTAAAATGTTGTCTAGTAACTGCATTATTAAAAACAATGTCATAAATAGTTTTTACTTCTCAATTAACATCATAGAAAGCTAAATGAATATTTGGTGTAACTTTGTTCATGTAATCCCAGACTCAATAATGATTGGTCGTTGCATCTGTGGCAGTGCCTCTGTGCTCTATGTGAATGATAGTGATATTTAAATTGATATTGAAAAATATGACGACACGTTTGTGTGACATGTAATGTGCCTTGGATTTTCCACATTATTATGAGTTCTTCTTTTTGCTCTCAAATAGCATTCAGTATTGTGTAATTTAATATTAAAAATACATTTCTTGAATTTCAAATTTGATTGAATCCTATCGAGAGCATTATATCATATCATATCACGAAAATGATTTATTGTTAGGAAAAAGTAAATAAAAAAAATAAAAAATAAAAAAAATAAATAAATAAAATATATATATATATACTGTGTGTGTGTGTGTGTGTGTGTGTGTGTGTAATATAGCCTTATTTGAGTTATTTACCAATCATGCACCTTTGCTCTCTCCCAGTGTTTCTACCAGAGCATGCAATCCAAACATATAAAAAAGGTCCTGCTTGCAACAGGGAATCAGCAAAATGCTGGCGTACCGCAAGTGTAGGGTTGACCGCAAAACAATTGTAGGAAGTGAAATTTAAGGGTTATGTTCTATGACTTTAAATAGGATTTGGGATAATATCGCGAGAACGGTGCCCCGCGAGTTAGAGCGCGGGAGGAAACAGTTGTAGTGGTGTTCAGAGAGAGGGAGACACGAGATGCACTATGTAATCGGCTGCGGCCATTTCACGATGTTGAGATGTTCAATAAACAAGTGTTGTAGTCACCGGAGCTCCTTGTCAGTGCCCTTCCTATTGTGGTGATAACAGAACGAGGCCAAGAACCCACGGAACAGCGCTGGGTAAGAACTAAAAGAAGAGGATAACTCACGCGCGTTACACTGGTGGCAGCGTTGGTTGGCTTGTTTTCTGTTGGGACGCTTGTTTTTTTCCCGTATTGAACGACGTGAATATCGCCGCTTTAACCTGCAGAGCCGTTTGAAGACTGTTTCATTTTTTTTTTTCACGTGTTTTTTTTTTTTTTTTTTTTTTTTGCAAGCTCGGATTACGTGCATATTTTTTCTCTCGCTTAAAATGGTGGACGACGAGAATGACGCAGTTCCTATGCAGAGAGACAGACACGCAGCAGAGGACACAAGTTCACATCTACTATTTAAAATTGACCTCCCTGCTCCTTTTTCTGGAGATGGTAAAGAGCCTTTTAGTGCATGGATTCAGAGATTTGAGGTAGCACTAAATGTCTCAGCTGTACCACTGGACAAGGCCAAACTTCTCCCAGTAAAGCTTACTGGTTCAGCATTTGCATACTGGCAGTCTCTCTCCCCTGCGGTGAAAGCTGACTATGAGTTGACTAAAGCTAGTTTAAGCACTGTTTTTGGACGTGCAACTTTTTTGGCCACATTTCAGACATTTTTGAATGCTCGTCCCCGTAAACCACAAGAACCTCTTAAAGTCTATGCTGCTGAGCTCACAAATCTAGTGACTGAAGCATTTCCTCATTACGATACAGCAGCACGAAATTGTGAAATTTTTCGCAGATTTGTGACCGGCTTAGATCCATCACTTCAACTGAAAATCCATGAGCACGGTGCTGCGACTTTAGACAATGCCTTGAAAGTGGCCACGCAGTATGAACGTGCTCAGTTGGCCATTAGTGTTGCCAACCCTGCAGCTGTTATGCCTGTGACAGTAAATTCACCACCATCGGCCAACTCAGTGACTGCGACTCACATCACTGAATTAGCAGCAGCCATTGCTGAACTCCGAACCTTTCTGCATGACTTGCGTCAATCTCACCTGCGACGAACTGATGAACGCATGGACCAGCTCTCGAGGCGGATTTCCAGCCTTCAGGACGAGGTGACGTCTTCCACACACTCTCCACTTCAGACCTGTGCAGCCGTGGACTACGACATCACAGCACGCCATCGCCAGCCTGATCGGAATGATCATCACTACCGCCAGGATTGCTGCTGTTCTTCACAACGCACACAGCGAGGTCGACAACGACACTTTGAGGATGACTGTTGTCCTCCACGACGCTACCAGGGCCGTGCAGAAACTGATCGAGCACTTCCAAAGGATGACTTCTCTGGCCAAAGACATTCAAGCTACTCCCCTTCCTCCCTAGGTCGTGAGTCACAACTTCCTCACACTACACAATATGACCAATACCCCCATAGACATCATTATGGTAGGTCTAGCTCTAGCCGATCGCCTACACGAGACCGCCAGTCTGACTTTGAATATGAATACAGAGCCCGTTATGCTCGTTCCCCCTCACCAAATCCACAGTACAGAACTTCCACTTACCACAGACACAGCTCTCCATCGCTACCCCCCCATTCCCAAAGTTCACCAAGATCACCCACACGACATGTACATTTCTCCCCATCTCACAAGGCCCCTTCCTCACCACAGCGGTGAAACGAGTAGAAGCTGTCATTGGGGACCAAATGCCAGCTTCATCCCCTATACTGGTCCATTCTAGTACAGTCAGTCTTAAATCTTCCCCACCTACACCGTTCATTCAAATTGCACTGGCGGGTACAGACCTACATGCTTTGGTTGATACTGGGTCAGGTCTGTCCCTCATTACAGATGACTGTCGTAGGTCGATTCCAGCTTTGTCTACCCAGTCTTTCAGTAAGTCATTTGTGTTAGCATCATCTGTAACGGGACAGTTATTGGACATAATTGGCTCTGTGATAGCGCCCATACATATTGGAGATGTAACATTTTCTCATGTTTTCCATGTGGTACGCACAGCTACTCATCCTGTTCTAATAGGATGGGATTTCTTGATTGAACACACCGTCACTGTTGACATACCACATGCACGTTTACACCTGTACAACACGTCAGTGCCTCTTTCACCACCCCAGTCACTGATTCCGGTTCAAAGTTCTGCTATCAGTGTCGCTCAGGTGACTGTTCCGCCTATGTCAGAGATGGCAGTCCCAATTTCTGTCAAAGATAATGGTGTAGCGAATCCTTTCACAGACACATATGTGGGTATACTGGAACCTCAGCCCCCTCCAATCTTTACCTTAGGCATCGCTCGAACGCTGACATCAGTTCAAAAGGGGAGGGGCATTGTTAGAGTTGTTAACCCGACTAACGAAACAGTCTCTCTTGAGGCTGGATGCCCATTAGGTCAGATTTTCTCTATCACTGGCAATACACTTGATGAGTATGCATTAGTCTCAGCTGTGACTACTTCCACAGAATCTGTCCATCCAGTGCCTGATGTGCATTTGGAGGATACACACTTAAACGCTGAAGAACAGGCACAGCTCAAAAGCCTGCTGACTGAGTTCTCTAACATTTTTAGCTCCCATTCTCATGATTATGGGAAAACCAACCTAATTACACACAGTATCAACACGGGTGACGCTGCTCCAATAAAACTGTGCCCTTATAGAACGTCACCAGCTACTCAGTCTGTATTACAAAAAGAGGTGTCGAGGCTTTTGGACAAGATCATCATTGAGGACTCTCACAGTCCGTGGTCAGCTCCGGTTGTGCTTGTCCGGAAAAAGGATGGCACACACCGGTTCTGTGTAGATTACAGACGTCTCAATGACGTCGCAATCAAAGATTCACACCCTCTTCCTCGGGTGGATGATACCCTCGATAGACTTTCTGGGGCCAGAGTGTTCAGCACAATTGACTTAACTGCTGGTTACTGGCAAATACCACTCAATCCAGAGGACAAAGAGAAAACAGCTTTCTCTACTGGTACCGGCCTATATCAATTTTGTATGATGCCAATGGGGATCTCGAATGCTCCTCCCAGTTTCCAGCGCTTAATGGAGCTTGTGCTTCGGGGTCTGCACTGGAGTATTTGTTTAATCTACTTAGACTATATTATCGTCTACAGTGCTGATTTTCCACAACACCTCCAGCATCTGCGCGAAGTTTTTCAGTGATTTCGTACGGCTGGACTCAAACTTAAGCCGTCCAAGTGCCATCTGGCATGTTCTTCGGTGACTTTCCTGGGCCATCGTGTTTCGAGTGCTGGTGTCGAGCCAGACCCCTCTAACATAGACAAAGTCAGGACATGGCCAATTCCAACATCAGCCACGCAAGTCAGGGCTTTTCTGGGTCTGTGCTCATACTATCGTCGGTTTATTAGACACTTTGCACGCACAGCTGAACCCTTGTACCATCTCACACATAAAGGAGTATCATTTTCCTGGTCAGCTGAAGCAAATGAAGCTTTCAGTGTATTGAAGCAGGAACTGACGTCACAACCAGTGATGGCATTTCCAAATTTTTCGATTCCTTTCACCCTTTACACTGATGCTTCCCTTTATTCGCTGGGCTCTGTTCTTTCACAACAAGTGGACGGAAAAGAGCATGTCATTGCATATGCCAGCCACGTGCTGTCTACTGCTAAAAGAAGATGGTCTACGTTTGATCGGGAATTGTATGCCATTGTGTGGTCGGTCCGTCATTTTCAACACTATCTTGCATGTCATCCATTCACCATCATTACCGATCATAAGCCTCTGGTCGGTCTCAAGAAACTTCCGTTAGACCATGACCCTACAAGTAGAAGGGCACGATGGGCCATAGAACTGGACCTTTATGACTGGCATGTCATTCACCGTAATGGCGCTAAACACCTTAATGCAGACGCCATGTCCAGATGCCCAGAGACCCAGATGAGTGTCTTCAGAGCAACGCATCTACTCTCTCTGTAGCAACTCAGACAACATCAATAGCTTTGCAGGCTGAACCGATGTCAGCACACTCCCAAACACTGTCTAGGGACGCGAATGCCCCTTTTCCCGTGATTGTTCCAAACCACACAACATCAAATCTTGTGCAATTCCGAAGTGAGTGGGACGTCATGGAACGACAAAGGTCAGACCCAGATTTAGCTGTTGTGCTCTCTTGGATGGAAACAAGACGTAGACCACCCTTATGGAGGCTACGTGATGCTTCACCATACCTCAGGAAACTATGGGCACAGTTTAGTCACCTAGTTGTCCATAATGGAGTGTTATGCAGACATTCACGCAGATCTTTTGGGGACAATGCCTTGCAAGTTGTCATTCCTACTTTGTTGATTCCTGAAGTCCTCAATCACGTTCATGGACACCCTTCAGTGGGTCATTATGGGCTGGCCAAGACTTTGGACAGAGCCATGCGGTCCTTCTACTGGCCTTACATGTCGTCAGACGTTGCCAAACATTGCTCCCAGTGTGCTGCTTGTCAGTCAAGGCGTTCTCCGGTGCCCCGACCTCAGGCACCACTCATTCCTATCTCTCCTGACCGTCCATTTCAGATAGTGGCCGCAGACATAACAGAGTTACCTATTTCTACCAAGGGCAACCGTTATGTTCTAGTAATAATGGACCTGTAAACTAAGTTTGTCAATCTCTACCCATTGAAGGATCAAACTGCTGTCTCAGTAGCAGGCTGCATCTTTGACCACTATATTCCACAACATGGTGTCCCTGAGGCCCTACATTCTGACCAGGGCAGACAGTTTGAATCCGACCTCATAAAACACCTTTGCAACTTGCTATCAATCAAGAAACTTCGTAAGTCCCCTTATCACGCTCAATGTGACGGGGCTGTTGAGCGCTTTAATCGTACTCTAAAAGATGAACTTTCCAAACGTCTTTTTGCATCGGGCACAGAGCGGGATGAGCACCTCCCACTGGTTGCATTGGCTTATAACACCACCAAGCACACTAGTACGGGATTGACACCCTTCTTTCTGGCTCATGGCCGTGAGGCGCGCATTTCCCTGGACACCCTGCTCCAGGATAGTAGTACTGTCAGTCCTGCGACAGCAGGCACACCAGCAGCATATGCTAACAAGCTGCAGAAAAGATTGACCTCTGCTTACCGTTTTGTAACCGCTCACAGAGACAGGGCACAAGATCACCAACGCCTGAACTACGATCGTCACTTAAAGTACACTCCGTATAACCAGGGTGACTTAGTGTTAGTGGATGACCCTGCCCGCCGCCACAATAAACTGTGTCCACGTTGGGTGGGTCCCTATGAGGTTTTGCAACCAATATGCCCCTCAGGTATTTCCACCCCTGTTAATTTTAAATTTCGTGATGTATCAAGACCGTGTGCGAAAGCGAAAATCATTCATTACAATCGTATGAAACCCTACATCACAGACTCAAAGAACTCACTTGCTTCCACCCCACCTTCCTCCATTGTTAAACCGAATATCCTGACCACATTGTCAGGACTCCTCCCACCCCTCTCTACACCGGTGCCTACGGGACTTCCTCCTGCACCCCAGGTTCCATTGGAGCCCATTCCATTGTCCCAGTTGCAACCTCACGTCCAACAACATGGCACCCCACAACCCTCCAGCGATATGCAAAACGCACAGGACACCCTTGTTACTCTGCACTCTGAACTGTTTCCTCTGACACGGTGCACACCGGAAGCTAGCAGGTGTTTCTGAGTTTCCTGACACTCTGGTGTCCACTCGGAATGTGCCCCCCAGGACACGTCGGTTGCCTCACCATTTGAAGGACTTTGCACTTTACTGTTTTGCTAAATGTTCATGGTTCTCATGTGTTCTTTATTTGATGTGCAACGTGGAATCAATGGGAGTATGATAATTTATTGAAATTTAGGGGTCTCTTTCATTTATTATGTGTTTCAGTATTGCTAAACATGTTTTTGTTAATTTCGACCTCTTTGATACAGATGTTCCGAAACATTTTATCTATTTTTTTTTGTGTCTTAATGACTGTGTTATAGAAATGAGGACATTTCTTGTTGGGTAAGGGAGTATTATGTAGGAAGTGAAATTTAAGGGTTATGTTCTATGACTTTAAATAGGATTTGGGATAATATCGCGAGAACGGTGCCCCGCGAGTTAGAGCGCGGGAGGAAACAGTTGTAGTGGTGTTCAGAGAGAGGGAGACACGAGATGCACTATGTAATCGGCTGCGGCCATTTCACTGTGTTGTAGTCACCGGAGCTCCTTGTCAGTGCCCTTCCTATTGTGGTGATAACAGAACGAGGCCAAGAACCCACGGAACAGCGCTGGGTAAGAACTAAAAGAAGAGGATAACTCACACGCGTTACACAATAGTGGATACACAGCAATAGCTGAGCTAGAGGCGTGTGACGGTGAAGCCTAAGGCCTGCGTGAAACACTCCATAGAGGCCAGAAACTGTCACAGTTTGCAGAACAATGCAAAGAAATGTGCATGAAGGAGCCAATTCAAAGTGTCATTGAGCAAAGAAAGAAAAATGGCTTTCTCATTGACCTTTGTCAAAAACAAAAGTAACTTTTGTTCAAACATGTGTGTTAGAGAAACATTGGCAAGGTTGAAATTTCAGGGGCCTGTTTCAATAAGGAGGTTCAACCAACTCTGAGTTAAAACTTAAACTCTGAGTTGACTTACCCTGAGATGGGAAACTCTGAGTTTTCAGTTAAAGAACAGTTAAAATGAGTTGGTTCAATCAACTCTGAGTTGACTGACTCTGAGTTAAGCGCATGCACCACAACTATAAAAAGCCATTATCAATGGAGCGCAGATATTATAGTCACCATGGCAACAGCGCCAGACAAAAAGAGGTGTTGGGTGTAATTAACTACCAAGTAATCCAAATATTGTAATTTAATTAAAGGGATTACTCTTAATACTTCTGTAATTTAAAATAAAATATGATGCAATTACATTAAATAGGCTACTGCATAGATATAGACCAATTCAGTATAAAACAATAGTGGATTTAACATAAATTTTTAAAAGGTATATTTTTTATGTGTCCTTCTCCCTCTACACACTTTGATCAATTCAAGAATAATTCATGCAATTGTATATTGTTAATTTGAAAGCATTAAAAGTGCAGTTTCTTGTCTCTCCTTGTATTGTTCAAGTAGTTGAGGTTGATATGATTTAGTAATTAGTAATATGTAGACCAATACTTTCTAAAGATAGTAATTATTACATTAATCTAATTACACTGTTGAAGATGTCATTTGTAGTTAATAATTCATAACTATTGTAAAGTAACTTACTGTTATAATGTCTTTATAATAAAAAAATGTTATTCAACCTAAAGTAGGCTACTATTACTTTGATACATTTTTACTCAAGTACAAGTACAAATACCAGTCTTAAAATATTCTCAAGTAAAAGTAAAAAGTAGCTAATTTAAAATGTGAGTAAAAGTTGCTGAGTAACTTGTTTGACAGCGGGGGGGGGGGGGGGGGGGGGGGGACTCTCCCATGCAGGGTTGTAACGTACAGTATGAGAGTTTCACAGTATGATAACGTCTCAGAAAATATCATGGTTTATGGTATTAAACAATTATTAAATATATAAACTGCATTAAACATTTGTTCAATAAAACATATCTAATCAACTAATTTCAATAATTGATTATGAATTAGATTAACATCTTATTTTTTATCATTAATAACTTATTAAATTATGTTTAAAAAATAATTGAGTTCTATGAAATGTTTTTTATTCCGATTTTTTTTTTAATGATTTAATACAAATATATTATCAAAAACGGTGGTAATCAAATAAAAGTTTAGCAAACGTTTTAATCCTTTTATTTTTTGGCAAAGTGCTGGAAAACAGATTTAGTCAATTAAACCATGGACAAACAATATATATTCCTTAAAGAATCTGTAAATACATTTTAGTATTATTGTTGGTGTTTAAACACCACTTCCTCTTTAAAAAAGGGGAGGAGACCGCAATAAACTCTGGGTTTACCGAAGTAAACCTGCTCCCGACCAGGTTAGGTTCATGGTAACTGATTCTGAGTTTAAGTTACCTCTCTTTCAGAAACGGGCTTGACTTACTCTGCTTTCTCGGGTTTGATATACCTCCCTTTCTGAAACGGAAAACCCAGAGTTTCCCTCATTTCAGGGTTAACATACTCAGAGTTTTCACTTAACCTCCTTTCTGAAACAGGCCCCAGGCCTTGGGAGTGCATACACATTTATTTTATTTGTTGACAGTTTTATTTGGTCAGTTTTTTGTAATTTGGTGTAAAAGTTTTGGTATTAAAACAATGCTTTCTTTAAGACAGTGATTACAATACTTTATGACAGTGATTACAATGCTTTCTTTATGACAGTGATTACCTGCTGTTTTCGGATGTATATGGACACTATTCCACCAATTTTATGTTTAGTGTGGTTTTAAGTTTTTGTAATGAAGAAGAGGCGTGAGCTACTGTACAACACTTCCTTGATAACATAGGTACACACATCTACAACTGATCATTCACTTTGGTCTTTGACATTCTCAAACCTTTCAACATGTGTGCTGTCATGAAATGTCTGAGAGCTGAGTTACTGTTGTAGTCATTTACCCAGATTAACTTTCTGTGGATTGCTACTATACAGTTAATGTCCCACTGTAGTCAATGATTGTATCCCTTAAAACTCATCCTTGATCACCAAAATTACATATTTCAAAATTTTTTCATTGAAAAGAAATTTCATCATGCCCTAAAACAGCTTGAATGTAACCCTATGCCTCATTTATTATGCGCGGTTCTATGAATATGCAAATGAGCCCCGCCTCCACTCACTCACTCAGAGATCCACTGGTTGACGATCACACGTTGATCTGATTGGTTACAAGGTAGTTTGTGACGTCAGAAACACCAGCGATTTCAAACCGTGTCTTTGGTTCACTGCAGTTTCACCTGAGGACGCTTGTCCTTTTACTCTTCAAAGACAAGTGCAATCCTCCATGCACAAATACCTCACAACCTAAAAATCTAACCTTTTATTGTTAAAACTATTTTTAAGTGCCCTCCCATCGATATGTTCCCGTGGGATCTCTCTCTCCTCTCTTTCTTCATTATTAATCATGCCTGGTGTGCCGTTGTGTTTAAGATGATCAGCAGGAGAAGCTCTTGACAGAGGACAAGGTCAGACTGAGAAACCGGATTGAATGTAAAGAGACACCGACAGGCTCTGTGTAAAGAGTCATCAGATTTATCTGAGCCATTTGGTCAACAGGAATCTTTGGGGATTTTAGAGCAGACGGAAGTGGACAATATTATGATGCAGTCCTTTCTTTATCCGACGTTTTCTCTCTTCTTCGGGTCCCTTCATAACCGTTAAATCACATGCAATAACCATGAGACCAAGCGAGCCAGAGACAAAGAGTGTGTGTGTGTGTGTGTGTGTGTGTGTGCGTGCGTGCGTGTGTGAGTGTATGTGTGTGTGTGTGTGTGTGTGTGTGTGTGTGTGTGTGTGTGTGTGTGTGTGTGTGTGTGTGTGTGTGTGTGTGTAAGGTGTGTTTTATAGCTGTGATTGAGCTCTAGCTGCTGTCTGGGACCGACACTACATTTCCCTGCTGTCACTGCCAATAAAACAATGTCACATGCTCCCTTTCGCCAGTGTAACCACCGGTTTGACACCTGAACAACTTGATCTGAAGAGACACAACAAAATGGTTTGCTAGACACGTTGTCTGTTCACTTAAAAGGGGAAAAACAAACAGAGATAAAAATACACTTCTTGTATTTGCTTTTGGTTTTTAGATTTTTAGCCACTCTCTCCCCTGATAATGAATGTTTGACTTGTTGTCCATGAGGGAAACTATGAGGTCATTATAATGATCCTAACAAACATAACAGGGTGCTAATCTCTCTCTCTCTCTCTTCTTCTCTCTCTCTCTCTCTCTCTCTCTCTCTCTCTCTCTCTCTCTCTCTCTCTCTCTCTCTCTCTCTCTCTCTCTCTCTCTCTCTCCTCTCCTCTCTCTCTCTCTCTCTCTCTCTCTCTCTCTCTCTCTCTCTCTGTGTTTGTTTCAGTGAGATTTCAAATCGCAGGGAGCGTATGTGTGCAATCAAAATATATATTGATATATGATTTTGAGGACAACCTCTGCACTACACAGTTTGGCTAAAATAAAGGTGTTGCGAGTCTGGTCTTTCATTGTGGTGTAAAGTAAGTCTCCCCAACTAGAAAATCATACATGGCCCACTCACTTATTTGTCGGACTATACGCAATCTTGTCACTACCATGAAACTAAAAGCTACTGAGCAAATTCAGATGGTAGAGCAATGAATAATATTCCACTAAGCAAAAAGGGAAAACTGCCTAGGCCGACATATTTGAAAAATGACTCATCAATGCACAATTTCAGCAGTTTTACTACAAATACAGACACTTATTTTGACTCATCCATCCTGTTTAGGAATTGGCTCCATTCACTTCCACTTTAAGTGCCTCATTGTAACTCTGATTTTATAGAGACTTTTTTTTTTACTTTGATCAACATTATGCAAATTATGATTGTGTTGAAGTTGTACTGAATATTCCTTTAAGTTTAAATCCTACTAGACATAGACAAGTGTAAAGCACACATGTGACCATTACAAAGACCATGGTAATAGCTAAAAGGTTTGTAGGGAGCAGTGGACACTGCAAACGTACTTGCCTTCTTGTCTTTTCGGGTTAGCTTAATAGGTTAGCTTTTTTGAGTGGGCACGCTTGCTTTAATACTACTTTCCACACTTGATCACTTAGCAATATCTCCCTCACAGACACTAACTTTAACTTGTGTTTGCTTCATGTTAAATTGATTTTAAACGGTTACTCTTAACTTGATATTTTCATTTTGAAATAACATGTTTCAATCAAGTGAACTAACCATGCACTTTAAACTAACTCAATTCAATGATGGACAGTGGTTCAACACAACCAACTTAGTTTTTATTAACATTAAATGTTTTTTTTTTTAATCAATGCAAAATCCGTGTGTTGAGACTAAACGACTGAGAAACAATCTTAAATAGTCCAAACAACTCAATTCAATCACTTCACTGTAACTTAAACTGGTTATGTTTTCTGAACATGTTTTAGTCTAGTAAAAACTCTCCAGTTATTTTTCACTGAAGCAACATATGCAGCACTCAATTTTATGCTCGTCGCTTGATAAACTTATAGTGGAGCCACTGTAGGCACATGAAATATTTAATCATTTTCTTCAATGACTTTCTGGGCCGTCAAGTTTCAATCCCTTAGGAAGACTATGGGGGAGTAATCCACCTCTCAGATTTAATCAAAAATATCTTCATTTGTGTTCCGAAGATGAACGAAGGTCTTATGGGGTTGGTACAGCATGAGGGTGAGTAATTAATGATTTAATTTTCATTTTTGGGTGAACTATTTTTTGAACAGATCTTGTATCAATTAAGTAACTTTAGATTCGATAAAAAGGAGCAGGTATTTTAAAATAACTATTTACATCACTGTACCATTTACAGCATCAGTAAAGAAAAGCTCATTATAGAAAACTGTTACAAACTAAAAGTGTTAATTTTATCTGAAATGCTGCTTTTCTTAAGAATTATTTTCTCACGTCTGTTAGTATAACATTACAGATTTTTGGCCATTGTTGTTTTTTACATTTTTATTTTCACATTCTTATGTAGCTTATAAGCCTTTTTAGAATATATATATATATTTTTTAACCACACAGATCTTGTATCAGTTTAGTAACTTTAGATTTGAGGAAAACAGGGCAGGTCGTGAAAAAGATCTACTTATATCACTATAATATTTACAACATTAGCTTTCTTATCATTTTAGAGAATTCTGTTACAAACTCATCCATGTCCAGTTCATGTGTTATTGCTTTTTCATGAGCTAAAAGCACAAGGTTTTCCTTTCGGAACAAAAAATCGTCTCAGGTTACTATTGTAACCATAGTTCCCTGAGAACAGGGAACGAGACGATGCGTCGAAACGCTGCGGGAACGCCTTCTGCGTGAATGCGTCTGAAGCATCTATGCCAACTAGTCCAATGGAAAAAGGGAATGAGCGTCACGGGCGGGTGACGTCATGACCAGGAAAGGATAAGAGCACTTCCGCTGCTCGCCGGCATTAGCTTCGACAGTGCCGAAGCAAGCCGATCGCAGGGACGCCAGAAGTATGGCAGGGGGACGCATCGTCTCGTTCCCTGTTCTCAGGGAACTATGGTTACAATAGTAACCTGAGACGTTCCCTTATCGAAAAGGGAACTACGAGATGCGTCGAAACGCTGCGGGAACGAGAATACCCAATGCGCCATAATTCAAGTACCTGAGTGTCAGACTGTTCAGCTAAGCACTAAGCACCTGAGAACCTGGGGCAGCATCCAGGTCCAGGCTGTAAAACCTCACGAATGTGAGCGGAGAGGACCAGCCCGCCGCATCACAAACGTCATGGAGAGAAACCCCATGCAGCAAGGCTTTAGAAGCCGCCATACTCCTGGTAGAATGAGCTCGGACCACCAAAGGACAAGGCTGGCCCGAGTACTCATAAGCAAGTGAAATAGCCTCGACTATCCACTTACTGACTGACTGTTTTGAAGCAGGAAGACCTTTTTTAGGTGATCCAAAGCAAATAAATAGTTGATCGGACTTCCTGATTGAGGATGTCCGATGTACATATGTGTCCAATGCTCGCACTGGACACAACAAGTGCAGTCTTTCCTGGTCCGCAGTTGCAAACGGAGGAGGACAGAAAGCCTGCAGCACGATAGGCCTCGGAGTCAAGGTCGGCACCTTAGGGACGTATCCCTGTTTTGGATAAAGGAACGCCTTGACCATCCCCGGTGCAAATTCAAGGCAGGTGGGGGAGACCGAAAGAGCCTGAAGGTCACCAACTCTCTTGAGGGACGAAATAGCTAGGAGAAAGATGGTCTTAAGAGTAAGGAACTTCTCTGAGACCGAATCTAAGGGCTCGAATGGAGCCCTAGACAGGCCTACTAGAACTACAGTCAAATCCCAAGCTGGCACCTTAGTGCGAATTGCAGGCCTCAGCCTCAAAGTGCCACGAAGGAAACATGTAATCAGGGGGTCTCGACCCAAAGATATACCTCCCACCATGGTATGGTAAGCCGCAATGGCTGCCACGTAAACTTTTAGTGTGGAAGGACATAAACCTGACACAAAGCGCTCCTGCAGGAACTCGATTACTGTGTTGACAGAACAATTAACCGGATCCCATTGATGTCGGTGACACCATAAGGAGAAAACTCTCCATTTAAGCGCATACAGTTTCCTCGTAGCTGGAGCTCTGGAGCTTAGGATGGTCTCAACAGCCTCAGCTGAAAGACCACTATCTACAAGTTGGGCCCCCTCAGAGGCCAAACCCAAAGATTCCATATCTCTGGCCGAGGGTGAAATATTGTGCCCCCGGCCTGAGACAGAAGGTCCCTCCTCAAAGGGATCTCCAATGGAGGCCCGTCTAGCAGAAGGATCAGGTCCGCAAACCAGATCCGACTTGGCCAGCGTGGTGCTACTAGCAGCAGGCTTATCCCACACTGACGGACCCGCTCCAGAACTCCTGGGAGCAGAGCAACAGGGGGAAAGGCGTACAGACGTAGCCTCGGCCACGTCTGCACCATGGCATCCAGCCCCAGGGGGGCCGGGTGAGTAAGTGAATACCAGAGGGGACAGTGCGTCGTGTTGTGAGACGCGAACAGGTCCACCTCTGCTCTGCCATATGCCTCCCAGATTTTCTCCACCGCCTCGGGGTGGAGTCTCCAGTCCCCTGGCCTCAGCTCCTGCCTCGACAGGATGTCTGCTCCTATATTCTGGTCCCCAGGAATATACACTGCCCTCAGGGAGAGTACCTTCCCCAGGGACCACAGGAGGATCTGGTGCGCCAGTTTGCAAAGCGGACGCGACCTCAGACCCCCCTGGCGGTTCAGATAAGAGACCACTGATGTGTTGTCTGTTCGAACGAGCACATGATGGCCTCTTAGGTCCGGAAGGAAATGTCTCAACGCATTGAAGACAGCCATCACCTCCAGGCAATTGATGTGCCACGAAAGATGATGGCTTTTCCACAGACCCTGAACCGAGCGGCCTTCCATTACCGCTCCCCAGCCGGTGAGGGAAGCATCTGTCGAGATAGTAGCTCGATGGCAAAGAGCTCCCAACACCGGGCCCTGGGTTAAGAACCAGTGTTTCCTCCATATCTCTAAGGCACGAAGGCATCGCCGCGTAACCTTGATCATACGGAGTGGGTTTCCCCTCGGGGAGAACCCTCTGGTCCTGAGCCACCACTGTAAAGGCCTCATGTACAGCAGGCCAAAAGGTATCACGTTGGACGCTGCTGCCAGTAGACCCAACAGTTTCTCGAACTGTTTTACAGTGCGTGACTGACCTAGCTTTAGCTCTTTGGTGGCTGCCAGGATAACAGCTACACGAACGGGCGATAGGCTGGCCCTCATCGTCACTGAATCCCATACCACACCAAGGAAAGTGGTTCTCAATACTGGAGAAAGCACACTCTTCTTGGTATTGAGCATCAACCCCAACATCTGCATAAGAGCGAGAACGACACCTCGGTGCCGAACCGCCAACTGCTCCGATTCCGCAGAATCAGCCAGTCACCGATGTAGTTCAGAATACGTACGCCCTGAAGCCCAAGGGGGCTAGAGCTGTATCCACGCATTTCGTGAACGTGCGGGGTGATAAAGCTAGACCGAAAGGAAGAACCCGATATTGGTATTCTTTGCCCCCGAAAGAAAACCCTAGGAACTTCCTGTGCTGAGGGAGGATGGAGATATGGAAGTATGCATCCTTTAGATCTATCGTGACAAACCAGTCCTCGGATCTGATTTGGGTCACGATCTGCTTGAGGGTCAGCATCTTGAACTTGAGTTTCTGAACTGACCGATTCAACAGGCGAAGATCTAAAATGGGATGCAACCCTCCATCCTTTTTTGGAACAATGAAATAACGGCTGTAAAAACCCGACTCTCGGTCGGGTGAGTACACCTGTTCTATAGCCTCTTTTGCTAACAGGGCCCTTACTTCTTGCTCCATTACCAGAGCCTGCTCGGGATGCACCACTGTGGGTAGCACCCCGCTGTAACGAGGAGGACGAGAGCCAAACTGGATTCTGTATCCTTTCTCTACAATCTGCAGGACCCAATGAGAAATATTTGGCAGAAGCTTCCACGCTGCCAGAAAATTTACTAAGGGAACCAGCCTCTCGAGGCTGGTCTCTGGTGTTACTGAGAGAGCCAAATCTGGAGCCTGAAACATACCGGCAGGAACTACCTGACCTGACTGCTCTAAAACCCCCCTCAGAGGGCGCGAAACCGATGCTGTGCCGCAGCATAGCACCAGCGACTCGCTGGAGACCACTGCGCCCTGAAGCACCAGAGGTGGCAGGGTTGGCAGGAGGGTCTCGTGAGGACCCCGAAGTGGAACGGGCACCGTATAATGAGGTGAACACCGCTCCACTCCGGTCGGGGCTGTCCTCACAGGCCTGATGCCTAAGCATCAGGCCTTTTTTTTTTTTTTTGAACCGAAGCTTTCTTCGCCTGAAGAACGGTCCTCAGATCCGGCTTAGGCTTAGGCGACTTCGGTTGAGAGGGTTGCGTCTGTCTCCAGTATCTACATGGAGTAACACGAGACGCAGCACTCTCTTTCTGTGCACATAATATGATGAACTCGACGGCTGGGGCTGCTCACGCCCAGCAGCCCCAGGGGGGCTGGACACAGCGAGGGAGAAACCTTATTATATATATATTTTTTATATATATATATCTCTTATCACCTAACAACGACCGCATGGAATGCGTCGCCGAAGAGACCCGAAGGCTCAAATTTCGCTATATCCAGAACCCCAGCAGATCGGCCTGATAAGCCTGGAGCATTATAATATAGATTTCTATAAACATTCTCCAGCTGACCTGCTGCCGTATAAGCTTTACCCATAAAACCAAAGTAGTTCTGCTTAAACCTACGCGCTGCCTCGGCAAACGCGAGATCCCAGCCACAGAATCTTATTTTTGCAAAATACACTCGAAATCTAAGCGGTGCCTCGGCAAACGCGAGATCCGAGCTAGATTCTGATTACAACATTAAACCTACACGCTGCCTCGGCAAACGCGAGATTCTTTAGTATAGGCTTATGAGCAAAGCAGAGACTTAAATGATGATACTAGACCAGGTGAAAAAATAGCATTTTCCTATTTTTATTTCTGTTCAGCCTGGGGCATCATATCATAACCGTAATCTTTCAACCCTCTAATCTTGAATAAACATTTAACACGAGGGCTGAAAGTAGTGATAAATACGGTTTATTCCATAATTTAAATATTCAGTGTGTAAATCAGGGAAAAAATGGAAGCCTCGTGGTGGAGATAATGTGATAGAAATAAGAAAACGCTCGTCAAGTTTCTTAAGACGAGCGTTCCTTTTTCTCAGCTGGCCATTAAATATTTAATTTACTAACAGCACGGGACAAAACCTCCACCAGTTCATCATATACTGGAAAAATAGATGGCGAATCTAATTCAACAGTGTGTGTGCTTGCTTTCACTTTCAATATTCTCAACACAAACCTCCTCGGAGGAAGAATATTAAGGAAAAAAGGGCTCTCTCTCCCCGAGCGGAAGAAACCGCAGAGCGTGCTTCCAACACCGGGGAGATAGAGCTGGATCTTCCGGGTAAGGAAGAAGAAAAGGCCCTCGGACCGTTCTCCCACCCCTCCAAAAGATCCTTTTGCGATCCCCAGGAATGCATTCTCCGCGCCGCCTCGGCAAACGCGGGTCCTGTATCCCGTGAGAATCGCGAGCCTGCCACTATCATACAGAGTGACAGGCGAGAGCAGAGCATGCTAATCTGGTAGTTTCACTTTCACAATGTTAGCACTCAGCATGCTCTTACTCTCAAACAAAATGACACAAAGCTGTGTGTGTCCCCACCCGTTTAAATAAACGTGGGCAGGGAGGAACACACTGTTTGTACATTTGTTTCGCCATAACGATACCAACAATATTGCAACAGACAACAATAAATAGACAGGGACAGTTTGACACAGATCGCTTGCTGAGGCACAGAAGCTAATGCCGGCGAGCAGCGGAAGTGCTCTTATCCTTTCCTGGTCATGACGTCACCCGCCCGTGACGCTCATTCCCTTTTTCCATTGGACTAGTTGGCATAGATGCTTCAGACGCATTCACGCAGAAGGCGTTCCCGCAGCGTTTCGACGCATCTCGTAGTTCCCTTTTCGATAAGGGAACTGTGCATGTTATTAGGCTACTAGAGTGTGGTAATCAAGTTCACTAATAGTTCTAATAAAGTTAATTGGCTGTTGTTACTGTCGTTATATTGCTTCATAATTCAGCACGTCCGTTTACCGCAAAGGTAGCGAAGTGAATGAGCTAAGTCGGTCTCTGAGAAAAAAAGGGGGTTGGGAAGGGAGTTTGATTGACAGGCGATCTGACCAATATAATCCGCCATCTGCCGAATCTGTCATTTTTGTCTGACAAAGCAGTCAGGAGAGTTAGATAGATTAACGTTAGAGGATTTGAACTTGAAAAACCAAGTGTACTGACGTCTTTTAGCAGTTAAAACAACATTCCTTCTTTTGTTCATTCATGTTTATTTGATGCTATAAATGAACTAGAATGAAGAGATGATCGGTTCACGAGCAGCTTTAACTGAGGCTCTACAGCGATCTGTCAGACACATTAAAGAGCCAAAAATGCTATTTATAGTTCACATTTCGTTACAAATGTCCAAATTTGAAGGTTGAGACTTTGTTTCATATTAAAAGTAACCTGCTCTCTCCTATCTGTCAGCGCGTTGTCAGTGTCCTCTCTGCTCCGCGATGTATGTTTCACTGCATGAGAACATGGTGTGTGGCGTGAGAGCGGCGATAGAATATCGCACCAATTTTGTGATTGGCTGTTATGTGGTGTGGGGCCAGGGTGGGCCAAGCTTCTGATTGGGTGGGCCAGGCCCACCCTGGCCCCACCGTGGACCGAAACGTGTTTAGAAAAGAAAACCAGTTTAAGTTACAGCGAAGTGATTGAGATGAGTTGGTTTCGACATAACTATTTCACAGATTCTTTCTCAGTCATTTGTTTTGTTACAACGCAATAATTTTGTATTGATTATAACTAAATCTTTAAAGGATTAGTTCACTTTTTAAAAAACTTTTGCTGATAATTTACTCACCCCCATGTCATCCAAGATGTCCATGTCTTTCTTTCTTCAGTCGAAAAGAAATTAATGATTTTGATGAAAACATTCCAGGATTTTTCTCCATATAATGGACTTCAATAGTGGCCAAAACGGTTCAAGGTCCAAATGAGTTGTCAGTGCAGCTTCAAATGACTTCAAATGACAAATGACGATACCAGACGATGAATAAGGGTCTTATCTAGCGAAACGATGCGCCATTTCGAAAATAAATAAAACAGTAAAAGTATTATTAGCACAAATGCTCGCCTTGTTCTGTCCTGATATGTACGTTTGTGATTCTCCTGTTCGAACTCGTTCATCAAAATGAACAAATCTTTTTTCGAGTCATTTTATTCATTCAACGAACGAAATGACTCGAAAAAAGATTTGTTCATTTTAATGAACGAGTTCGAACAGGAGAATCACAAACGTACATCTCAGGACAGAACAAGGCGAGCATTTGTGCTAATAATACTTTTACTGTTTTATTTATTTTCGAAATGGCGCATCGTTTCGCTAGATAAGACCCTTATTCATCGTCTGGTATCGTCATTTGTCATTTGAAGTCATTTGAAGCTGCACTGAAAACTCATTTGGACCTTGAACCGTTTTGGCCACTATTGAAGTCCATTATATGGAGAAAAATCCTGGAATATTTTCATCGAAATCATTAATTTCTTTTCGACTGAAGAAAGAAAGACATGGACATCTTGGATGACATGGGGGTGAGTAAATTATCAGCAAAAGTTTTTTAAAAAGTGAACTAATCCTTTAATGTTCATTAAAGCTAAGTTGGTTGTGTGGAACCACTGTCCATAATTGAGTTAGTTTGAACTTACAGTAACCCTTAAATATGCCCACAACTGCGGAAACATCCTTGTGTGTTTCACCACACTGAACTGTGTGAGATTCACCCGAGAAAGCAGAAGTAGAGATAGCTGGTCTTCCCTAAAAACACCTCTCGTCCTCACGTTTCCTCCACTATCCTCAATGAGGTAGAGAAATTCCTGGATTTCACGACAAATGAGTGTGCGTGAACTCCACTTCCTGCATGATTTTGTTGTATCAGCATTATGTTTATTTGTGCTTACCAAGTTGTTGTTCCTTTCTTAATCACAGTAACAACTAAATGTGAAGATCAAATTGTCCCATCCATGTGAGGGGATACTTAGTTTCTTTTAAATGGTGAGACTGATGTGAAGGACACTCTTGTGTGAAAAGCACAATGTGTATCTAAACATGATTGAGCTTTTAATCTTCTAGGCAATCAGTATTTTCTCCAGGTGTATGATGCTTATTTGCCCACAAATCCTAAGCAAATAACAAACAAATACGTCTAATACTTGTAAATAATGCCTGCATCATTTCTGTTAGTTATTGGATGATGCCTATCAAAAAAAAATGTTTCACAAAAATACATCCATGGAAACTTTTCATTCCACAAAATGTTCTTTATAGTGGAAAAGGTTTCTTTAGGTTATGAAAGGTTATTAAAGTTTAGGTTATCTTAAAAGAACTGATCATTTAAAGTAATATGTGGCATCGCTTTGAAAACCCTCTTTTACAACCTTTATTTTTAATTGGTTTATTTTATTTGTGCCCATCAAGTCTAAATATAAAAATGTATATATTCATAATATTAAAAATAACATTCACATGTATCCTTGCTGTCTGTTATGGATGGAAAATAATATTATAATGGAAATAATGAAATGCTCAAATTTCATGAACATATCAATGAAAATAAGGAAGGTGTTTTGGTGGGTTGAACATAGGCGGGTGATCATTTCCGGGGTCATATGGGACAGGTTGGGTCATTTTGATGAGTAAAAAACAATACAAGGGTGGATAAATCCAGAACCTCTGACACACTTCACAAAAGCACTACCACTAGACCAGAGTACACAAACAAACTTTGCGGATCTATGTATTTATTCACATGAAAAATCTTGGCACTAACGATATATTGTATTATAGTAGAAACTCATTAAACATGAGTTCTACCAGAAAGACTCAGGAGATAAATTGAATAGCAGTGTAAATTTATTGACAGCTCAGCAAGCATAAATTTATTAAGTTCTTTGGCGTAGGCCCCGTCCTTAGCGAGCAAAGCGAGGTTAGACGAATCTGCATGTCCCGCCTGAGAATGAAGGCGGGGGCCCAGCCGATCCCAAAGAACTGTAAATAAATATACCCACCAGTCGTGGGTCCTGCGGTTCCTGAAACGAGAAAGAAGAATTCAGATAAGATGATATATATATTTATTTAGTTATTTATTTATTTATTTATTCATACATTTATTTATTTATATATTTATATAATTATTTATTTATATATTTATATTTATTTATATAGAACCAGGGCCCAATGGACCATCATGATAGACCACATGAACACGGGGTCACGCTTGGCCACAGGCCATAATAGACCCCATAAACACGAGGTCAGCTTGACCACAGGCCGTGATAGACCACATAAACACAAGGTCAGCTTCACCGCAGGCCATGATAGACCACATAAACGCAAAGTCAGCTTCACCGCAGGCCATGATTAGACCACATAAACGCAAAGTCAGCTTCACCGCAGGCCATGATAGACCACATAAACACAAAGTCAGCTTCACCGCAGGCCATGATAGACCACATAAATGCAAAGTCAGCTTCACCGCAGGCCATGATAGACCACATAAACGCAAAGTCAGCTTCACCGCAGGCCATGATAGACCACATAAACACAAGGTCAGCTTCACCGCAGGCCATGATAGACCACATAAACACAAAGTCAGCTTCAGCGCAGGCCATGATAGACCACATAAACACAAGGTCAGCTTGATCACAGGCCATGATAGACAACATAAACACAAGTTCAGCTTGACCACAGGCCGTGATAGACCACATAAACACAAGGTCAGCTTGACCACAGGCCATGATAGACCACATAAACACAAGGTCAGCTTGACCACAGGCCATGATAGACAACATAAACACAAGTTCAGCTTGACCACAGGCCGTGATAGACCACATAAACACAAGGTCAGCTTGACCACAGGCCATGATAGACCACATAAACACAAGGTCAGCTTGACCACAGGCCATGATAGACAACATAAACACAAGTTCAGCTTGACAGCAGGCCATGATAGACCACATAAACACAAGTTCAGCTTGACCACAGGCCATGATAGACCACATAAACACAAGGTCAGCTTGACCGCAGGCCATGATAGACCGCATAAACACAAGGTCAGCTTGACCACAGGCCATGATAGACCACATAAACACAAGTTCAGCTTGACCACAGGCCGTGATAGACCGCATAAACACAAGGTCATGCTTGACCACAGGCCATGATAGACCACATAAACACAAGGTCAGCTTGACCACAGGCCATGATAGACCACATAAACACAAGTTCAGCTTGACCATAGGCCGTGATAGACCACATAAACACAAGTTCAGCTTGACCACAGGCCATGATAGACCACATAAACACAAGGTCAGCTTGACCACAGGCCATGATAGACAACATAAACACAAGTTCAGCTTGTCCACAGGCCGTGATAGACCACATAAACACAAGGTCAGCTTGACCGCAGGCCATGATAGACCACATAAACACAAGTTCAGCTTGACCACAGGCCGTGATAGACCACATAAACACAAGTTCAGCTTGACCGCAGGCCATGATAAACCACATAAACACAAGTTCAGCTTGACCACAGGCCGTGATAGACCACATGAACGCAAGGTCAGCTTCACAGCAGGCCATGATAGACCACATAAACACAAGGTCAGCTTGACCACACGCCATGATAGACCACATAAACACAAGGTCAGCTTGACCACAGGCCATGATAGACCACATAAACACAAGGTCAGCTTGACCGCAGGCCATGATAGACCACATGAACGCAAGGTCAGCTTCACAGCAGGCCATGATAGACCACATAAACACAAGGTCAGCTTGACCACACGCCATGATAGACCACATAAACACAAGGTCAGCTTGACCACACGCCATGATAGACCACATAAACACAAGGTCAGCTTGACCACAGGCCATGATAGACAACATAAACAAGTTCAGCTTGACCACAGGCCGTGATAGACCACATAAACACAAGGTCAGCTTGACCGCAGGCCATGATAGACCACATAAACACAAGTTCAGCTTGACCACAGGCCGTGATAGACCGCATAAACACAAGGTCAGCTTGACCGCGGGCCATGATAGACCACATAAACACAAGTTCAGCTTGACCACAGGCCGTGATAGACCACATAAACACAAGGTCAGCTTGACCGCAGGCCATGATAGACCACATAAACACAAGGTCAGCTTGACCACAGGCCTTGATAGACCACATAAACGCAAGGTCATGCTTGACCACAGGCCATGATAGCCACATATAGTAAAAGGCCACAGTAGGCCACACCGCCATTAGAGACCACAGAGACGAGACCGCTTAGGAGCCACACCGGCCGCTAATGCCACATGAAGACGAACCTATAAGACAGAGCTACTAAGCCACACAGAACTGTGGGCCGCGATGGACCACAGACCACGGATGGCCACATGTAGGACAGGCTTCAATAGGCCACAGAGACACTAGAGGCCACACATAACGAGCTAATCATAGACACGGCCATAGAGCCACATACAACCAAGACCCCTAAAGGTCACTAGGCCATGATGGACCTTAGAGGACAAGGCCACAGTAGGCCACACGGCCATGGGAGACCACCGAGACGAGACCGCTTAGGAGCCACACCGGCCGCTAATGCCACACGAAGACGAACCTATAAGACAGGCAGGTAAACCACACAGAACGAGGCCATGATGGACCACAGACCACAATGGGCTACATGTAGACAAAGAACAAGGCCATGATAGGCCACACAGAACGAAGGCTGCGATGGACCACAGACCACGGATGGCCACATGTAGGACAGGCTTCAATAGGCCACAGAGCCACTAGAGGCCACACATAACGAGCTAAGCATAGACACGGCCATAGAGCCACATAAAACCAAGACCACTAGAGGTCACTAGGCCACGATGGGCCTTAGAGGACAAGGCCACATGGGAGACCACAGAGACGAGACCGCTTAGGAGCCACAACGGCCGCTAATGCCACACGAAAGACAAGATTCACGAGAGAAGGCCACTAGAACAGACAGACCAGGCCGCGATGGACCGTGAAGACAAGGCCATGATAGCCCACACGGACCACGGCTAAGATAGCCTACAGGGCTTCATACTAACTTTTTTTACTAGGAGCACTGTTGAAAATTTTAGGAGCGCAAGCAGAAAATTTAGGGGCACACCTTAAATCAGCTCGCAATGCAATTATTCAAATTTCCTCCAAAATAACTGTAATACTGACAAATTCTTAATAAAGAGACTTAACGTACAGATATTATGATATGCAGTTTTATTTTAAGTTCACAGGGCTCCAGACTCAAACTTGAGGGCAGCACCACCTCAAATGAGAACTCACACTGAGTTCTACAAAAAAAAATCTGGTAGCACTGGGGCTAACAATAAATCACTAAGCTTAATTTAGGGTGTAGATGAAATTAACTTTAGTTATTATCATTCATAATGTCTTAATATTAATTAAAAACAAAAGGAGTGAAAAAAACATGTATATTAAGGAGTAAAAATAGCCAATAAACATATACTGTTTACAATGGTATTTCTTTTTAAAATAAGTGTTTAAATAAAAGTTTTCCAACATCTTAAAATTTTTAGTTTAAGGACAATCTTTGAAGGATAAACAAAAAATGTGTTGGTCATCACATAAAAAAAAAAAATATGATATAGTTTTGAAGTGCTGGAAAAAGATGTGTAATGGGCTACTAAGCGTTTGACTATTTCTGTCACATGATCATATTTATGGTTAGAGTTACTTACTACATTAGCCTAAATTCATGGTGAATGTTGCTGATTTGTGGACTGAAAGTCGTCTATAAGTTTTTCTGCTGGTTTTCACGTCAGCACTGTTTGATCTGATATCTATGGTTTATAACAGAACTCTGCGCTATTAATTCTGAGGCGAATTCAATGGATTTCTTCACTGGATCTCCTAGTAACAGTGTCGCGTGTTCGAGATCGGCCCGCGACTGGCAAGTTCGGGTCTTTATTTTACGGTCAATGGTTCAGGGCGCTGCTCAATAGATATATATAAGAAAGGCAATGCGCTGCTCTGTCTATTATTGATCCAAACTAATAAACGATCCGTGAAGCATAAATGAGTAGCATATTTTCGTTCCACTTTCGTTTTGTTTGCATTTGCTGCTTGGTAACGACGAGTCGATAGATCGCTCATTGCTCAGATGCACATAGGAGGTTGTGATATTTGTCTCCGTCTCCTTCCCACAGACGTTTACGCGCACTATTTATGTCACACTCATTCCGGATTCATTGACACGCCCCTTCCGCTCTTAACCATGCATTTAACGTGTGGCAAATTTACTGGTCGCACATGGTCGCTGTGGTAGCTGCCCCAATTCGGAACGAATGACCAGTATAAAGGGAGGGGGATAGACAGCAGCTTTTGAGGGCCGCACACACAGGGACACCGGCCGCTAGGCCACACAGAACCAAGACCATAAGGGCCACAAGACCATGTAGGCCACACGTAGGACAAGGCAACGTTATGCCATGAGGCCTTGAGACCCGCACGGAGACGAGGCCCGCTAGGCCACAAGGCTGCTAATGCCACACGGATACAAGGCCAACAAGACACAGCCACTAGGCCACACAGAACCATGCCATAATTGGCCACAAGACCACGGGACAAGCCACATTAGGCTACACGGTCACAGTAGACCACACTGAACATAGAATGAGGCTGCAAGGGGCCACTATATCGTAAGCCCGCACTGAGACGAAGTCACACAGAGACGAGGCCACACAGGGACAAGGCCCAGAAAGATAAGTATGACGCCACCACCAGTATTTGCGTAGGAATTTACCTGAATCATTCTGCAGAGCTTGCTGAACTTCGTGTCACGAAATGCACACAAAAAGGTAAGATCCAAATGCAGAGTTTATTCAGTGTAATCCATACTCATCGTCAGCCAGGCAAAGGGTCAAAATCCATACAACACAGTCCAAAAACAAGAAACAAACCAGACAAGAACTCCAAAGTGCAGTTGACATAAAACAAGGACTCGACAACTAACACAGAAACAGACAGGGTATAAATACACACAGAAACTAACAATGTGATTGAGAACAGCTGTGTGCAATGATCAGATGTTGAGTGCAGGCAAAGGGTTATGGGAAATGCAGTTCATGATAAGGGTGACGATCAGGGAAAGCAACCTCTAGTGAAAACCCAGGGAACACAAACCAGACACTGTGACATAACTCCCCCTCTACGGAGCGGCTACCAGACGCTCCAAGACACCACACAAAACAAGAGTCCAGGAGGGAGGTGGAATGGTGGAGGACCAGGGGGAGGGATGGTGGGCCAGGTCCATGGAGGGGAACAGGAACAGGGAGTGACAGCTTAGCCGGCGGCCAGGGCGAAACCGACAGTCCATCGGGCGGCCAGGGTGGAGACTTATCCTCGGGCGGCCAGGGCGAAGCAGGCTGTGCAGACGGCCAGGGCGGAGAAGACCCTTCGGGCGGCCAGGGCGGAGAAGACCCTTCGGGCGGCCAGGGCGGAGAAGACCCCTCGGGCGGCCACGGCGGTGAAGACCCCTCGGGCGGCCAGGGCGGTGAAGACCCCTCGGGCGGCCAGGGCGGTGAAGACCCCTCGGGCGGCCAGGGCGGTGAAGACCCCTCGGGCGGCCAGGGCGGTGAAGACCCCTCGGGCGGCCAGGGCGGTGAAGACCCCTCGGGCGGCCAGGGCGGTGATTCTGGAACAGACACTGGCACTGGCTCCGGCTCCGGCACAGACACTGGCACTGGCTCCGGCTCTGGAAAAGACACTGGCACTGGCTCCGGCTCTAGCTCGGCAGACGGGACGTGAACCGTCTCTGGCTCGGCAGAAACCATGTGCTTCCTCCATGCATGCACAACGGCCACTGCATAGAACGTGAAGACAGCCCTCTTGGCCATGGCAGGACTGATGGTGGAAACAGTTGGCCCCGGAGAGGATGGAGCTGAGTTAGCCAACAGGGACGCATGTGCGGCCCAGACACACATTACAGCGGCCACGTAAAGAGAGAGGGTAGCCTCTTCGACCGCGACGAGATGAGCAGGCTGCTCAGAGATGGTCTCCGGGACGACAGCGGGCTGTTCGGGAACGATCTCCAGGACGACAGCAGGCTGTTCAAGAACGGCCTCCAGGACGACAGCGGGCTGCTCTGGAACGATCTCCGAGATGACAGCGGGCAGCTTGGGAACGACCTCTGGGTCTTTAGAGGTGGTGGACGCCAGCCTCCTCCTCCGTTTACGAGGTCGCGGTGGTACTGCAGCCTCTTTGGCCACCACCAGACTTGAGACCCCCGAAGTAGAGTCCTCCTGGACCACCGGGCTAGGGACCACCGAAGTCGGGTCCTCCGGGACCACCGGGCTTGGGACCCCCAAAGTCGGGTCCTCCGGGACCACCGGGCTAGGGACCACCGAAGTCAGGTCCACCCGGCCCACCGGACTTGTGACCCCTGACTCAGACTCGGCACCGCTGGACCTCACGGGTTCATGGCTGAAAAAAGGTTGTAGTGGGTAATGGCGTTTGGGTCCATCACAACCACGTCCTTTCCTGCGGCCTCCACGAGTCCCAGAGAATCTGGCTAGACGGGTACCCTCGAAGGATTGACGGCTGGCTGCTATCGTCTCCTCAGTCCTCTGAGCAGCCATGGCAAAATAATAAAATAATGTCTTAGGAGGTCCCGGACTGCTGGATCTATTCATGGTCGAGTCCTTCTGTCACGAAATGCACACAAAAAGGTAAGATCCAAATGCAGAGTTTATTCAGTGTAATCCATACTCATCGTCAGCCAGGCAAAGGGTCAAAATCCATACAACACAGTCCAAAAACAAGAAACAAACCAGACAAGAACTCCAAAGTGCAGTTGACATAAAACAAGGACTCGACAACTAACACAGAAACAGACAGGGTATAAATACACACAGAAACTAACAATGTGATTGGGAACAGCTGTGTGCAATGATCAGATGATGAGTGCAGGCAAAGGGTTATGGGAAATGCAGTTCATGATAAGGGTGACGATCAGGGAAAGCAACCTCTAGTGAAAACCCAGGGAACACAAACCAGACACTGTGACACTTCGAGGATGATTTTTGAATTGGGTCTTAAATATGACATATATTATATATGCAGAGGAAGACCATCTGCACAAGATCTTAATAGCTGAAGTAGAAATGCCACGATCAGCTGCTGTAGTGGCTGCCCCGATCCTGAAGGGATGACCAGTATACTGGGAGGGAGATAGACTGCAGCTATTGTGGACAGAACTGACCTGTCCTTAACCAGGTCCTTAAAGGATTAGTTCACTTTTTAAAAAACTTTTGCTGATAATTTACTCACCCCCATGTCATCCAAGATGTCCATGTCTTTCTTTCTTCAGTCGAAAAGAAATTAATGATTTTGATGAAAACATTCCAGGTTTTTCTCCATATAATGGACTTCAATGGTAGCCAAAACAGTTCAAGGTCCAAATGAGTTTCAGTGCAGCTTCAAATCACTTTAAACGACACCAGACGATGAATAAGGGTCTTATCTAGCGAAACGATGCGATGACTCGAAAAAAGATTTGTTCATTTTGATGAACGAGTTCGAACAGGAGAATCACGAACGTGCATTTCAGGACAGAGCAAGGCGAGCATTTGTGCTAATAATACTTAAACTGTTTTATTTATTTTCGAAATGGCGCATCGTTTCGCTAGATAAGACTCTTATTCATCATCTGGTGTTGTTTAAAGTCATTTGAAGCTGCACTGAAACTCATTTGGACCTTGAACCGTTTTGGCTACCATTGAAGTCCATTATATGGAGAAAAACCTGGAATGTTTTCATCAAAATCATTAATTTCTTTTCGACTGAAGAAAGAAAGACATGGACATCTTGGATGACATGGGGGTGAGTAAATTATCAGCAAAAGTTTTTTAAAAAGTGAACTACTCCTTTAACCAGGTTTAAAGAGTAGTGCTCCGTTAGATATGATAAATAGAAATTTGATCAAAGATGAGAAGAGACAGAATTTATTGCTAATTTATAAATTGATAATGTGATGCAGAGCCTTTATAGTCATTCTTAGAGTTCTTAAGAAAGAGAGGAAGGAATTAGGTGAGAAACGTTATTAGAAAAGACCAAGTGAAAAATCTGAGTATTTAGCTCCTGAAGTGAATCCCCTGGATGCATGAGCCATGAATGCTGTAACAGACAGATACAATCTGAATAACAATAGGAAAAGAGATCATTGCAGGCAGAGGTAATCAAAGGGGTTGAATGGATTTTGCTTTCTGACTTGGAGTGTAATGCTGCTGTTTTAAGCATAACCAACATCTGCAAAGTTAAACACTCAAAGTTCAAACGGTGGGAGAAATTCATTTGAGAATTGCTTTTTTTTAAAATTACAACAGCACTGGGAGGAGCTAGTGACATTCCTCCTGGGTTAGTGCATCACAAACTAAATTTTCGTGGATCCTGCCAACAGACATGATTTATAGAATATCGAGACAGAATAACCTAATCGATGACTAGAGATAATTGGTGACTCCATCTTGTGCGATTCCGGTTGAACAAGTGAAAATCTTTTAAAATTTTCGGTGATGGGTAATCAACGCTGCAAAACGAGCTGTTGAAACTCCAAGCCCTGTGCCGGAAGCGGCAGCCCTACCACATCCAAAGGGAAAGACAAACGATATGCTTAATCACCCTCGAAATGACCATTATTACTCCAAATTATCTGTGAGGCATTCCGGGCCAAACCCCGGATACCCATACATATCCTGCAAAAAAAAAACAAAAAAACAAGGGCACAATTATTGTCACGGTGTGGGTTTTGTGTTTCATGTCTTGTTCCTGTCTGTCTTGTGTTCCCCCCATTATTGTGTAGTTGGTTTAGTCCCGTCTAGTTTTCCCGCTCCTCGTTTGTGTTCATGTTTACCACCTGTGTTAGTTAATTTACCCAGCTGTAGGCTTGTTCGACTTCATGCAGCTCTGCGCAGACCGATCGGCGGCAGACTTGAAGCAGTGCATGCCGGTTAGAAATGTTGTCCGACTTGATACAGCGCCTACGCCACGTGACTGTGACGAATGCCATCAAAGTACCGCGAGAGCGATTCGAGAGTAGCCGGAGTACTCAGTCAGCGCAGCTTCTGAAGAGCGGCTGCTCTGGGCTGCAGGAGCTCTGATGGCGACACAGCTGTTCCACGATTCGCCGGATTCACCGCATGACAACGATCACGTGCGTTTCGTGTTTATTCGGTTTATTCTCACACATTTAGTTCCACTAATGCTCACAAATCAGTTTTTTTATAACAGTAAACACTCTTTTCATGTAGTCGCGATGTATTGTGTTGTGTTTATCAAAATAAAACTGAATAAAAAACGTTGATTCCACTTCATTGATAGGAGTAGGCTTATGTTGAACTTTATTCTTGTTCAAACAAACGCTGTATGAAGCAGTACATAAAGTATTGAATGAAAATGTCTCTGAAACATCTGTGTATTTGGCAAATATTGCATTTATTTCACTTCAGCTGTGGTAAAATATACAAACACCACGTGAGCAGTCACTGCGGGAACCAGAAAGTGTCCGACTTCACGTCTCCGTTTGCAGCTCCTCCCCGCCTGCACGCGGCTACTCTCGCCGATCGCTTACATCCAGCCGCAGCCGATGTCGAACACACCTCATGTCTTGTTTCACTCATCCGTTCCCCTGTATTTAAACCCTGTGTTTTAGTTCAGTCCTTGTGAGTTCTTGATGTTGTTATGTTGCTATTCTTGTCTTCGTGTTTCCTGTAGCTGTTTCTGTGTTCCGGTCCTGAGTTCTGTATTTTGCAGTGAATTACCTGTTTGTTTAAAGGGCTTGCGTTTGAATTCTCTCTTTGCTTCGTCCCTGCCGCTTCATAACAATTATACCCTTTTTTTATATTAATTTTAAACAATGTGATTGGCAGGCATTTACAAGAGGTTTGCTATGCCTTAAGAAGCAAACAAAGGGAAGGTACAGTGAACAGACTTGAAAAATGTAGGATTAAAATACTTGCGTGAATTTGAATGCCTGCAAGCAAACTATGAATGGGAGAAATATTAAATTACAATTTTCATAATTGTATACAAGGAAGGAACAGCCCACCATGATCAGGATGTGAAAAGAGTAATCTGAGTGATACTTGATCTGTTGTCTCTTGAGCATGGAATCCTTTCCTCGGGTGTGCAGCATATGTCTGACATGGCTCCAGAGTTGCTCTTTATGGAAATAGCCCCATTCATGGCTGGGAGATCGCTGGCCACAAACAGTTGAGACCCTGAATAGAATGATGCATGAGCATACATGTAAATCATACAGTTGAGCAAAGACAATGTCACTCGAGTCTCCTTCACTGATTAGTTCTAATATATAATAATAATATGACTGTTAGTTCTACTGAGTTAGCAGTTTTTTGGTTAAGTATATGTGGCTTTTGACCGGAGCCACGCAGCTGCCTTGATACTTTAGTCTGCATTTCTCTGTACATTAATGTGAAAATACACCTCACATAAATTATTCCTATCAAACATATCAGTGGATTAAGTAGCTACCAGGAAGGTTGAGTATTACAGCGATTGTACACATTTCCTATGTTGTAGATCCAATTTTAAGTATTAAATTACTTTATATAATTTAAAGTAGCCAAAAATGGTGAAAAATAGTTGTTTGTGAAATTACTATTACACAAGTAATATGTAACTTACTGCCATAGTAGATATGTCCACTGCAGTATATGCATAACAGCCAAATGACAAACTTGCTAGCTCAGGTTTTATTTTTATTTATTTATTTTTATATACACACACGCAACCGAACTCTGGTGAGTGAGCAGACGTTATGAAGAGCGCGACCCGTGATATAGCATAAGCATAAAGCTAAATAGTTGTTTGTGAAAATACTATTACACAAGTAATATGTAACTTACTGCCATAGTAGATATGTTCACCGCAGTATATGCATAACAGCCAAATGACAAACTTGCTCTCTTTAGTTCAGGTTTTATTTTTATTTATTTATTTATTTATTTAGTTTTATATACACACACGCAACCGAACTCTGGTGAGTGAGCAGACGTTATGAAGAGCGCGACCCGTGATATAGCATAAGCGTAAAGCTCTTTAAGCACTCTTAAGCTTATTTGATTTTTAATCAGTTACACATTTGTTAGTGGGTATTTGCAAACTGCAAATGAGAGCGTGGTATTGACAACGCTGATATTATTAGATTACCACTGAACTGTGGAATATCGGTAACGCAAACTTGCTACGAGCATTAAGGCAAACTCTCTGGCCCCTCTGCAGTCTGCAGATCGGCCGTAATAATCAGATCACGCCACGTCATCATGGACGCCAATTTCAACTCAGCCGTGTAGGAAGCAACGGAGATACTTACCTGAATGAAGTTTAATCATGTAGAAGAGACACATTAACAGTGGCTGCTGGAAGCACCTACCAAAAACTTGAAAAATGACTTGAAAGCCTTGGAAGTGGAGTTTGAACTTGAAACCAGTGAGAGAAGATCATCTCGTGATTTGCAGAGTTGTTGATTCATGTCGGTGCATCGGTGATCTGCGGGATAAATGGCACCCGTGCAGACAGTGAGGTTCTTTTGGTGGACGAGTTGAGTATGACATTGCAGTTCTCTTCCTGTCGGATTATCTTGGCTGAGATGACGCTGTTTTGGCTTTAGTTGATGTCAAATGGAACTGATGGGTTACACGAGTGTTTTAGGCCTAAAGGACCAGAACTTCTCATGAGAGGCCTTGGCTGATCGAAACTCTCCAAAGACCGTTGTGCCTACGGGGAGATGCGACACTGAACGCGGGAACCTCGACGTGCAGCAGGAGGTAGGGCGGGACATCGTCGGATCTCGATAATTGTAAACAATACGCGTGTCCTGAAACATGTTGGCTGGCAACTGAACGAGAGCATTAATTGGCAGCGACAGCATCTGCGAACTCAGACAAATGTAAGTACCAATCTTTTATACTGTGAGTGTTAACACCTGATTGGATAGAAGTGGGGTAATACATGACGCGCTGATTGAGTCTACCTGACAGAAATTAAGCTAAAGCTTTCATTTCTCTTACGAGAGGTTCTCTTGTACTGCGCAATATCTTACGCTAGGGGAAAACCCATTTTCCACGAGATATTGAAGCCAAAAATTATCCTTAATTTTGAATTAATGTAAAACGCATTGCGGCAGCATGCAGACATAGGCAGCTCGCGTGCCTATTGGCTGTCCTGCGGCAACTGCAGCAGCCTATCGAGAGAGACTCTTTGGTGATGGTCCAATGGTCAACTTCCCACCGAAGTGGGCGTGGCCTAGGCCTATATATATATATATAGCTTAATGGGCTGAAATCACTGGTTTTTCATCTCCACGCATGTCTGGATCCGGAGTGAGAAGCCACGCCGTCTGAAAAAGCCACTGGCCTTCATCTTGCTGCCTCATCTGCCCAGATCTCATTCTACCCCTAGCTATTCATGCAAATGCATGGACACAGCGTCCCGGGGTATCAGAATGGGTGCTGAACACAATAAATGAGGCTATTCGCTGCAGTTCGCTCGACGTCCCTGCTGCTACACAGCGCGCGCTGAATCTATGGTAAAAGCCGAAGTAGCCCATCTACTTTGAGCCGAAAAAGGGGCAGTAGAGCCTTTATCTCATGCTAAGAGCAAAGGGGGCCTGTACAGCAGATATTTTCTGGTACCGAAAAAGACGGGGGTCTCAGACCCTTCTAGATCTAAGACATCTGAACAAAGGGCTTATGAAACGCCAGTTTAGAGTGCTCACAACCAGGAAAATCCTCACGCAGATTTGCTAAGGGGACTGGTTTATGTCAATAGATCTGAAGGACGCTTATTTCCAGATACAAATAGCGTTACATTCGAGGGCTACGTTCGGCCTGTCTCTTGCACCCCGTACATTTACGATGTGCATGGACCCGGCTTTCGCACCCCTGAAACATCGGGGCATGCGAGTTTTGAACTACTTGGACGATTGCCTGATTCAAGCTCGATCTCATTCAGAGCTCATAGAACACAGGACCATATTACTCGAGCACCTCGAGAATCTGGGTCTCACAGTCAATTGGGCGAAAAGTTCGCTGTCTCCCAGTCAGGAAATATCCTTTCTGGGCACAGAACTGAACTCGCTGTCTATGACAGCGCGACTGTCGCCAGAGCGCAGACTGAACTTTCAGCGCAACACGAAATCCTTCCACTGCGGCTCTATAGTCCCGCTCAAAAGGTTTCAGAAAATGCTGGGTCTCATGGCCTCAACATCATCAGTACTCCAGCTGGGCCCGCTTCGCATGCACCCACTGCAGTTATGGCTAATTGCACCAGTACCACCTCGGGCATGGGCCTCCAATCGTTTTATCCTCAAGGTCGATCAGAAATGCATCACAGCTCTGATACCTTGGAGAGCGACCGACTGGTACCAGTCCTGGTCCTGGGGACTTTCTGAGTGTGCAGTTGGTGTCCACGGACGCCTCCACCTCGGGATGGGGAGCACTGCACGAGGGCAGACCGTTCTTCGGCCAGTGGTCAGAACGGGAGAAGCTCCTACACATAAACTGTCTAGAAATGAAGTCAGAAAGAGAACGCTTACTGTCCGTAGTTTTTCTCCATGAGCAGGGATGCGCTGGCCCATGTCTGGCCCCGCTGCCCACTCTATGCTTTTCCCCCAGTTTCGCTCCTGCCTCAGGTGTTAGAACGAATCAGAGAAAACAGATGCTCAGTGCTCCTTGTGGCTCCACTCTGGACATACCAAGCTTGGTTCCCAGTCCTGATGCAGCTGACGAGTACTGCCCCATGGTCAATACCAATGAGGAAATACCTCCTCTCTCAGGCCAAGGGCTCGATTTGGCATTCTCTCCCGGAGCTGTGGTCTCTGCACGCATGTGCCATCAACGGGTACCCACAAACCTCCCAGAGGGAGTGTTAAACACAATCATGCAGGCTAGAGCACCGTCTACTAGAAGACTCTATGCCTTGAAATGGTCAGTGTTTGCTGGCTGGCGCAAAGCTCTAGGCTTTTCACCCCCAGACTGCGGGGTTACGGAAGTGCTCTCCTTTCCTTCAAGAGCTACTGGATAAGAGCAGAACCCCATCCACGCTCAAAGTTTATGTGGCGGCCATAGCTGCGTTTACAAAACCCGCGACTGGCCAGTCACTGGGGAAAAATTATCTGGTCATTTGCAAGAGGTTAAATCCTCCAGACCCCCTCTCAATCCCCATGTGGGACCTTTCCATGGTTCTGGAAGCCATGAAAGGTGCCCCGTTTGAGCCGATCCATCTGTCGGACATGAAACACCTGTCATTTAAGACAACGTTTCTTATGGCTGTCGCTTCAGTATAGCGCATAGAGGATTTGCAAGCGCTCTCAGTAAGTGTGATGTGTTTTGAATTTGGGCCAAATGACTCGAAAGTCACACTCAAACCAAGACACGGATATGTGCCTAAATCCCTCAACACACCGCCCTGCCGGTTTATAACGAGGAGATGAACGCAAGCTTCCTTTGCCCAGTCAGGGCATTAAGAGATTATGTGTCTCGCTCGTCCATTTTCAGACAGACAGAGCAGCTTTTTGTTTCGTTCAGCGGTCGTGCTAAGGGCCTAGTCGCGTCGAAACAGGGCCTATCCAGATGGATAGTTGACGCCATAGCACTGGCATACACGTCAAAAGGCCTTAAGTGCCCTTTAGGTGTTAGAGCGCACTCCACAAGAGGCATGGCACTGGTCTAGCGGGATTGATTACCTTATAAGATATCGTATGCGCATTTCTACATTTGTAAGGTTTTATAACTAGAGCATGGTCCCAATCGTCCTCGAGGCCGGTGTCCTGCAGAGTTTAGCTCCAACCATTAAACACACTGAACAGCTATCAAGGTCTCACTAGGCATAATAAAACTGTCAGCAGGTTGTTGGACCTGGTTGGAGCTAAACTCTGCTGGACACGCCTCCAGGACCGGAGTTGGTGACCTGACTAAGTTCGCGCCTTAATAAAAAATTAAACCTTAATTTTATTTACAATGCACTTTTCATTTGCAAACAAATCTCAAAGTGCTACAGCAAACATATTTCAAAAGTAAAAAAACAGGGGCAAGAAAAGGAAAACATAAAAAGAGTTAAATTCTGCATTAGTTGTAGCTTTTTTTAAATAGAAAAGTTTTTAAGCCTTTTCTAAAGTGGTCAACTGACTGCGGAACCCTCAGGTGGTCTGGCAATGAGTTCCACAGTTGCGGGGCAACAGAGGAGAAAGCACGGTCTCCCATGTCCAGAGCTTGGTTCTGGGTGGACAGAGAAGATTGCGATTTTGTGAGCGGAGGTTTCTGGTTGATGTTTGCTGGGTGAGAAGTTCCTTGAGGTATAGTGGTGCATTGCCATGGATGCATTGGTGGGTGAGGAGAGTGATTTTGTAGTGAATCCTGGCGGAGATGGGAAGCCAGTGAAGTGCTTGAAGGATGGGTGTTATGTGTTCATATTTACGCACTCTCATCAGGATCGTAGCAGCACTGTTCTGTATGTGTTGGAGTTTCTGCAGACTCTTGCTAGAGATCCCATAGAGAAGTGCGTTGCAATAGTCCAGCCTGGAGGAGACAAAGGCATGGTCAAGTTTTGTGGGGTCGGAAGGGGTGAGAGTGGGACGGAGTTTGGCAATATTCCCGAGGTGTTTGATGTGGTTGTCAAATGTAAGGTGAGGGTCAAGTCTTACACCGAGGTTGGTTACTGTTGATGAGAGAGTGATGTCTTTTCCGGAAAAGGTGATAGAGGTAATCAGGGACGACTGGACCTGATGAGGAGTGCCGACAAGAATTGCCTCAGTTTTGGAGCAGTTTAACTGAAGGAAGTTCTGACTCATCCAGGCCTCAATCTTCTCCAGGCAGGAGGTCAGTAGGAGTGGTGTGGATGAAGACGAAGGCAGAGCAATGAGGGGGTGGGGAGTTGAGTTTGTTTCAAGGTAAAGTTGTGTGTCATCAGCGTAGCAATGGAAGGATATACCATGCTGGCTAATGATGCGGCCAAGGGGGAGCATGTAAAGAATGAAAAGAGTTGGACTAAGTACCGACCCTTGAGGGACACCACATGTGACAGCATGTGGGTGAGATTTAGCTCCACCCAAACTGACATACTCGGTCCTTCCAGAAAGGTAGGATGTGAACCAGTCCAAGGCAGAATTTGATAGTCCTATATCACTGTGGAGGCGGTTGAGAAGGATTTTGTGGTCGACAGTGTCAAAAGCTGCGGTGAGGTCAAGAAGGATGAGAAGTGAAGGAGAGCCAGCATCGGCTGCCATCAGAAGGTCATTCGTGACTCTGACCAGAGCTGTTTCTGTGCTGTGGGCGGACCAGAAGCCTGACTGAAACTTATCGTATAGGTTATGATGTTGAAGATGTTCCTGGAGCTGAGCAGCAACTGCTTTTTCCAATACTTTGGAAAGGAATGGAAGGTTGGATATGGGCCTGAAATTGGCAAGGTTTTCCGGATCCAAAGTGGGTTTTTTAAGAAGTGGTGTGATAGCCGCAATTTTGAGGGGTGAAGGAACATGGCCATGGAAGGAGCATAGTTACAGGCTAAACTACTATGGGTATAAAATCAAGTACTGTCTGCCCCGCTGCTTTGCCGCAGAATGCTAATATCGCTTTAGCACCGCTCGCTGACCGATAAAATTACCCCATGGACAAAAATTAAGACCCATACTGTTACACAGTATAGAGAGAACCGAGGTTACGTTAGTAACCGAGTACATTCTCTAAATTAAACCCAATATACTATTGAAATTGATTTCTGGACATCGTAATGTATCAATGATCTGTTTAATGATTCTACATGTAATTATATTGTACAAATAACTAATATTACATTGTATTAGCAACCCCACCCCTCACACATACCCATCCCACACACTTCTTGTTATGAGTTATGACACTGGGGTTGACTGAAAAAGAAAGAGTTCATGATGATGCTCCTTTAAAACCCAAAGGCAAATGAACACATACACAATGTGCAAATAAAATCTAAGTACCCTGACTGTATTGTACGTTGACGGATATAAGCGTCTCTGTGTAGAAAGGACACATGCACCCACATAGGGTAAGAGATGTCTGACACACACTGACAGGGTCACCCAAGGTCATCAATCACCCTAAAACACAGACATCAGCAACTGAGTGGTGTGGTCATCAAACAAACAAACAAACAAAACACTGAGTACAGTAAACAAGGTCATTCTGTCAGTGCGGGTTAAGTGTGAGCAGCAAGGGCTGTTTAGAGCTGATCTGAGGTCAGGGGCAGCACTGCGGTTTTGGTCAAAGCTTTCTTTCTAAACAGATGGCCTGATCTCCAACCAGTTTACACACCGACAGGAACACACACTCTCTGAGCGAGAAGTGACTGTTTGAGGACAAAGGCATATGCACATCAACTTTGAATACACAATCTGCGCCACACACACACACACACACACACACACACACACACAAACACACACACACACACACACACACACACACACACACACACACACACACACACACACACACACACACACACACACACACACACACACACACACACACACACACACACACACACACACACACACACACCGTGGTGTACCGTGCATCTATCATTATGGGAACATTCCATAGGTGTAATGTTTTTTACAGTATACAGTACAAACTGTATATTCGTTCGTTTAACCCTAACTATCAAAGAAACCTTTCTACATTTTTTAATGTTTAATAAAACATTGTTTAGTATGGTTTTTAAATCCATTTTAATTACAAGGACTCGTATTAGTGCTCAATGTCCTCATAAACCATGTTTATGTTGTAATACCAATGTAATATCCATGTCATTATACAAACTTGTGTCCTCATAAATCATAAACGACCACACTCATACACACACAATTCAATTCATAGTTATTCATTTATAGCGATTTTACCAATACATATTTCAAAGCAGCGTGTCTACATTGTGTCTACATTACAGTTACGTAGCGTGATCTGTTATCAGAGGTGACGGTGTCCAAGTAATGTAGCCTATTTCAGAAATGTACATAATACATCACTCATAACAAATTACACAGTTAGCTAACAATGTATTAATTTAAATACCGATTTTTTATGTTTTTCCTATAATAGGGGGAATATAGGAAAAATTTAATATGTCCAAGTGTGTGTCTGTAACATAATTTAATTCATTGTGTGTCTGTAACATACCGGGAGTGTTATGTGCATGTGTATTTTCTTCTTCTCTCTCTCTTTCTCTTTTCTTGTGTGTCTTTATAGGATTAGCTAACACCTGTGCTTGTTAACCCGTGAGTGTTGTCCGCGCACTGATTGGTGCGTGTCCTGAGGAGTCTGATATAAAGCATCAGAGAAAGCGCTGAGGAGGAAGAGAGATATTGCGGCGATTGAGGTTGTTCCGCTCTCCATGCCCAGACAAGTGAGCGCTGTTGCGCTCTGTGGTGTGTGTGGTCACAATGTGTGTCCTAACGTGACTCTTGAAGTTATTTTTCTTTTCATTTATGATCAGTTAAGAGTTTGTGGGTAATGTAGGGTGAAGGATACCCAGAATATTTCTCCTGTTTAATGGTTAGTTAGGGAGTGAGGGAAGTTATCTGTTGTTTTGTTTTCTGTTTTGTATAGGTAAGGTAATGTTATTCCCCTTTTAGGTAGAGGTTATTTTTTTTTTCTTTTGAATTGGGCCCTCCTCCCAGGGTAATACTTTTGTTTTTGGATTTATTAGGGCCCGAGCACCGATGGTGAGAGGACCCTCTTGGAATTGCTCTGTTTATTATTATTATTAGGGGCCAAGCCTTGAAAAGGCGAAGGCCCTATTGTTTTCCTTAAGATTATTATTAGGGACCAAGCCCTGAAAGAGCGCAGAGCCCTATTGTTCTTCTTAGGATTATTAGGGCCCAAGCCTTGAAAAGGCGAAGGCCCTATTGTTTTCCTTAGAATTATTATTATCAGGGCCCAAGCCTTGAAAAGGCGAAGGCCCTATTGTTTTCCTTAGGATTATTATTATTTTTATTTTTTTTAGGGCCCAAGCCTTGAAAAGGTGAAGGCCTTTATTGTTTTCCTAAGGATTATTTTTAGGGCCCAAGCCTTGAAAAGGCGAAGGCCCTATTGTTTTCCTTCAGGATTATTAGGGCCCAAGCCTTGAAAAGGTGAAGGCCCTATTGTTTTCCTTAGGATTATTTATTATTAGGGCCCAAGCCTTGAAAAGGCAAACTTTTGGGCACTTTTGGGGGCCTTAACGTGCTCAAAAACTCTTGAAACTTTGCACACGGGTCAGAACCCGCGGCCATCAGGGCCGGGCTGAAGCTGGTACCTGGGCGTGGCAGGGGGGCTCGACAGCGCCCCCTGGAACGGGGTCTGAAAACTTGGTCCATAAATCAAACACACTTGCATGTAATAATATGAAACTCGGTACACATATAGATCTCATCGGTTCATATATACTTCATGCTCTTACTTTTTACCCCAGCCCAACAGGAAGTCGCCTATTTAGGGTTGTTTGGAAAACGCATGCAATGGAATTTTTTTAATATTCCTCCTAGAGCATTCAAACACACGGCACTAAACTCGGTCAGCGTAAAGTCAAGACACTGAGGACGAAAAATTGCGAACGGATTTTTGATATGTCGAACGGTTTGGCCGTGGCGAGGAAACGAAATTATGGCGAGAAACAAGAAACAGGAAGTGTGTCATAACTACTGCATACATTAACTAATCTTGATGAAACTTCAGCAGTGTGTTCGTTGTAAGAGCCCGATCTCATGGATGTGACTATTGTGAGTCAAAGTTATAGCGCCACCAACTGGCAGCAGGAAGTGTGTCACTTTCAAAATGCTTTGAAATCACCCTGTTGTTTTTACCCGATTTGCTTCAAACTTGATGTGTATAATGTAGACATGCGCCAGATATAGACTTGTGAAAGGATTCTTGATATCTTAGATACTGTTGCCATGGCAACACATCAAACTTTAATATTCTTTGTTGATGCTTTTGAGACTCTTAACATGCTTGAAATTGCATGAAACTCGACAGACACATTACATTTATTAGCCAGTAGACATGTGCAAAGTTTCAGAAACGGGCATGGTGAGGGCTCAGTAGCGCCACCTTTTGTCAAAAAGTGGGGGGATTAGTTTTGTCTACAGTAACAAAACTCAGTATGTATATTGTACTCATCAAGCCGGACAACTTTCTAATTTATAGTCAATAGCTCCAACCAAAAGAAGTCAGATATTTTGGTTTGAATATGGTCATTTCTCTCTAAGCCTACGTCTCTGTGCCCGTCTGTCTGTGAGAGTGGGGAGAGGGAGAGGGAGAGGGAGAGGGAGAGGGAGAGGGAGAGGGAGAGGGAGAGGGAGAGGGAGAGGGAGAGGGAGAGGGAGGGGGGCTAGATTAACCATTTCACTTCTGTGTGGTTGGCCTGCATTAAAAAAGAAAATAAATGTCTTAAGCCTTGCATTTTTTAAAAAAGTTTTTTTTTTAAATAAAGTAAAGGCATATAACCTTGGTGAGAGGACCCTCTTGGAATTGCTCTGTTTATTATTATTATTAGGGGCCAAGCCTTGAAAAGGCGAAGGCCCTATTGTTTTCCTTAAGATTATTATTAGGGACCAAGCCCTGAAAGAGCGCAGAGCCCTATTGTTCTTCTTAGGATTATTAGGGCCCAAGCCTTTAAAAGGCGAAGGCCCTATTGTTTTCCTTAGAATTATTATTATCAGGGCCCAAGCCTTGAAAAGGCGAAGGCCCTATTGTTTTCCTTAGGATTATTATTATTTTTATTTTTTTTAGGGCCCAAGCCTTGAAAAGGTGAAGGCCTTTATTGTTTTCCTAAGGATTATTTTTAGGGCCCAAGCCTTGAAAAGGCGAAGGCCCTATTGTTTTCCTTCAGGATTATTAGGGCCCAAGCCTTGAAAAGGTGAAGGCCCTATTGTTTTCCTTAGGATTATTTATTATTTAGGGCCCAAGCCTTGAAAAGGCAAACTTTTGGGCACTTTTGGGGGCCTTAACGTGCTCAAAAACTCTTGAAACTTTGCACACGGGTCAGAACCCGCGGCCATCAGGGCCGGGCTGAAGCTGGTACCTGGGCGTGGCAGGGGGGCTCGACAGCGCCCCCTGGAACGGGGTCTGAAAACTTGGTCCATAAATCAAACACACTTGCATGTAATAATATGAAACTCGGTACACATATAGATCTCATCGGTTCATATATACTTCATGCTCTTACTTTTTACCCCAGCCCAACAGGAAGTCGCCTATTTAGGGTTGTTTGGAAAACGCATACAATGGAATTTTTTTAATATTCCTCCTAGAGCATTCAAACACACGGCACTAAACTCGGTCAGGTAAAGTCAAGACACTGAGGACGAAAAATTGCGAACGGATTTTTGATATGTCGAACGGTTTGGCCGTGGCGAGGAAACGAAATTATGGCGAGAAACAAGAAACAGGAAGTGTGTCATAACTACTGCATACATTAACTAATCTTGATGAAACTTCAGCAGTGTGTTCGTTGTAAGAGCCCGATCTCATGGATGTGACTATTGTGAGTCAAAGTTATAGCGCCACCAACTGGCAGCAGGAAGTGTGTCACTTTCAAAATGCTTTGAAATCACCCTGTTGTTTTTACCCGATTTGCTTCAAACTTGATGTGTATAATGTAGACATGCGCCAGATATAGACTTGTGAAAGGATTCTTGATATCTTAGATACTGTTGCCATGGCAACACATCAAACTTTAATATTCTTTGTTGATGCTTTTGAGACTCTTAACATGCTTGAAATTGCATGAAACTCGACAGACACATTACATTTATTAGCCAGTAGACATGTGCAAAGTTTCAGAAACGGGCATGGTGAGGGCTCAGTAGCGCCACCTTTTGTCAAAAGTGGGGGGATTAGTTTTGTCTACAGTAACAAAACTCAGTATGTATATTGTACTCATCAAGCCGGACAACTTTCTAATTTATAGTCAATAGCTCCAACCAAAAGAAGTCAGATATTTTGGTTTGAATATGGTCATTTCTCTCTAAGCCTACGTCTCTGTGCCCGTCTGTCTGTGAGAGTGGGGAGAGGGAGAGGGAGAGGGAGAGGGAGAGGGAGAGGGAGAGGGAGAGGGAGAGGGAGGGGGGAGCTAGATTAACCATTTCACTTCTGTGTGGTTCGGCCTGCATTAAAAAAGAAAATAAATGTCTTAAGCCTTGCATTTTTTAAAAAAGTTTTTTTTTAATAAAGTAAAGGCATATAACCATTGGTGATTGAAAGTTTTTTTGAATTGTTTATTAATTATATTAAGGCCCTGTCCTAAAACGTGGCCCTAATTTTCCTTAAATTATATAACACAATGCATGAAAACGCAGACCTATGTTCTCTTAGGATTTTCGGGCCCAACCTTTAAAGGCAACTATTTTTCTTAAGATATTTTTCGGCCAAGCTGAAAAGGCGAGGCCCTATGTTTCCAAAAAGATATAGTTTCGTTTCGATGGCCAGTTTGAAGTGAAGGCCTTTATTGTTTCCTAATGGGATTATATGTTTAGGCCAAGTTGAGGCAAACCAATCTGTTTTTTACATTCAGATTTTAATAGCCAAGCTTTAAATAACTATTGTTTTCTTATTATTTTATTAGCCCAACCTTTGAAAGAAATTTGGCACTTCGGGCTTGATCGTGTACTGCCTGAAACTTTGCACTCACTCAATTAGCGGCAATCAGCCGGCAGAGCTGTACTCGTGCACTCGACACCCCCCTACGGCCCGAAAAACTTTCCATAATCAAACACACACTACATAACACAAAACACCACACACCATAAATCATCACACGTTCAAATTACTTACATGGTATCTGTAATACTATTTATATCTGCAGGCCCACTAGGTAATGTTCGCTCCATCTTTATTTTTATTGGTAAATGATCAATAAATAAATTTTTTTAATATTATTAGAGCATTAACATGGCGTTACCTCGGTAGAGCGATCAAAAGTAAAATCGGTTTAACTGAACGGTTTGGCCGTGGCGAGGAAACGAAATTTATGGCGAGAAACAAGAAACAGGAAGTGTGTCATAACTACTGCATACATTAACTAATCTTGATGAAACTTCAGCAGTGTGTTCGTTGTAAGAGCCCGATCTCATGGATGTGACTATTGTGAGTCAAAGTTATAGCGCCACCAACTGGCAGCAGGAAGTGTGTCACTTTCAAAATGCTTTGAAATCACCCTGTTGTTTTTACCCGATTTGCTTCAAACTTGATGTGTATAATGTAGACATGCGCCAGATATAGACTTGTGAAAGGATTCTTGATATCTTAGATACTGTTGCCATGGCAACACATCAAACTTTAATATTCTTTGTTGATGCTTTTGAGACTCTTAACATGCTTGAAATTGCATGAAACTCGACAGACACATTACATTTAATAGCCAGTAGACATGTGCAAAGTTTCAGAAACGGGCATGGTGAGGGCTCAGTAGCGCCACCTTTTGTCAAAAGTGGGGGGATTAGTTTTGTCTACAGTAACAAAACTCAGTATGTATATTGTACTCATCAAGCCGGACAACTTTCTAATTTATAGTCAATAGCTCCAACCAAAAGAAGTCAGATATTTTGGTTTGAATATGGTCATTTCTCTCTAAGCCTACGTCTCTGTGCCCGTCTGTCTGTGAGAGTGGGGAGAGGGAGAGGGAGGGAGAGGGAAGGGAGAGGGAGAGGGAGAAGGGAGGGGGGCTAGATTAACCATTTCACTTCTGTGTGGTTCGGCCTGCATTAAAAAAGAAAATAAATGTCTTAAGCCTTGCATTTTTTAAAAAAGTTTTTTTTTAATAAAGTAAAGGCATATAACCCGTTTAATTGTAGTGTATTGACAATAGTTTTATATAATTAGTTTATTAATTAAATTAACTTGGTCCATAAACTTGGTCTGAAAATTTGGTCCATAAATCAAACACACTTGCATGTAATAATATGAAACTCGGTACACATATAGATCTCATCGGGCCAAACAACTTTAAAGGCACAATATTTAAGAATTTTTCGCCACAAGAGGGCGCAGTTTCCAACAAAAACAAAGGCGTTGGTCGATGACGCAGTTATGAGCTGAATGATGGGACTTGCTGTCAAGCTGATGGATCTAATAATGTTTATGGATGAGTGCAAACAATCATGTTTTTTAACATAACAGTAGTATGAACTAGTACGCTTTTACACAAAATATTCCGTCATCATTATTTGAGTCAGCTCTTCACTCTTGTGATTAATGAAATTTGACTCCGGTTGCTGATCGTTGCTGCCTGCAACTTTCGTTCAGCTCACAATTTAGTAAGCAAACACCTTCAGGTTTTATTAAACACACACACACACACACACACACACACACACACACACACACACACACACACACACACACACACACACACACACACACACACACACACACACACACACACACACACACACCAAATTGACGTGGGGGACAATGGTATATTGTAATATGCATATTGTAATATCTGCAGGGCACCCCTAGTCTAGTCTTATTAAATGTATGCTCCATCTTTCATTTTTAATTTGTAAATTTGATCAATAAATTAAATTATTTAGAATAATAAGGCACTATATGGCTGTTACCCTATGTAGAGCTGATCAAATTAAATCGTTTACACTGAAAAATAACAATGCATTAAATAGTGTTATGAGATTGTTTTAAATATGAGTTAATTAATAATCGTTGGAAAGAATGATACTTTTAAACATAACACTAAACCGTCATTAGGTGTCGCCAGGCGACCGTCTTAATGAGCGAGTCATTGATTCATTCGTTCAAACAATTCGTTCGAACGACTGAATCATTCATGAATGAGACAGATTTTTATGGATTGGTCATTGAATCTTTGAGTCAATCGATTCTTCAAAATGCTGAATCATTCAGTTATGAGAAAACATGTTGCTGTGAGATGCACGATGGTTCTGCTGTGATCTTGGTTTAACTATTTTCGCTGCTGAAACAGAAAAAAAATCCATATTGCATCTAAAATGTAAGTGTCTTGACGTGTGTGTGTGTGTGTGTGTGTGTGTGTGTGTGTGTGTGTGTGTGTGTGTGTGTGTGTGTGTGTGTGTGTGTGTGTGTGTGTGTGTGTGTGTGTGTGTGTGTGTGTGTGTGTGTGTTACAGTGAGTATAAGTATAAGGCCTTGTCTTTTTGGAAATATATCTTTTTTTTTATTACAAAATATGCATACAACCCATATATTTTAAATGAATTGTTTGCTTTAAATTGAATTAAGATTGTAGATTTGGTAATTGAACCTGAATGACTTTAAAAGGAATGTGCTATATTTCAGATCAATATACAGGTGAAACTCGAAAAATTAGAATATCGTGCAAATGTCCATTTATTTCAGCAATTCAACTTAAAGTTGAAACGGTTTAGCTTATGAAAACCCCTAATTCAAAATTAGAATATTGTGAAAAAGTTTTCATAGCTGTAAGCCATAATCATCAAAATATTAACAAATAAAGGCTTGAAATATCTCACTTAGCATGTAATGAGTCTATATAATATATTAGTTTCACCTTTAAGTTGAATTACTGAAATAAATGGACTTTTGCACGATATTCAATTTTTTCGCGTTTCACCTGTACTTGTTTTCCTTAAAATTTGAACTAACACTAACTTTATTCTTATCTGAATTATAAATAATTTATTTCTGTATAAAAAAAAACACATTTGATTTTTCTTTTTTAATCAATGTAGAATGTGTAACTTAAAAATAAACAGATTAGTGCTCTGATCGAGGACAAGAAATGAAAACCAATGGAATATGATAAAGTTCCCTTGGCCTTTGGAATTAAAATATCCCCACATCATCACACACCATTCACCATGCCTAGAGATTGGCATGGTTTTTCTTCAGTTAGCCTAATAGCTGGTTTGATTTGCATTGAAAGATGATCTTATGGAAAGTACCCATGCCAATCTCTAGGCATGGTGAATGGTGTGTGATGATGTGGGGATATTTTAATTCCAAAGGCCAAGGGAACTTTATCAGGATGCCTATTATCCTGGATCCATGAAATAACTGGCTTTTAAAAATAAAAATCTGCCTGACTCTATGGGAATTTAACATAGGGGGGCACTGACTTATGCACCCTGTATTTTAAGGAAAAACATTTATTTATTTATGATACATTATTCATTCACAAAGAAAATTTGTGTCCTTAAAGGTTGGAGTTTTCCTCATTTTTCTAATTAAGGCATTAAGATCAATATCCAAAAGATGATTTTTTATTTATCTTTTTAGGCAACTTTAGCATGGGTGCCAACACTTATTCACACCACTGTATATATATCTGCGAGCAGCGATGAAGGGCCAAAGTTGGCGGCACCGCCACCCCGGTGCCTTTAGGTAACTAAAGGCACCAGGGTTGCGGTGCCACCGGCTTGGGCCCGTAATCGCTGCTCGCAGTTATATTTATTATTATTATTATTCTCCCAGATGAATCGCATTTTTGAGGGGCTAAACATGCACGAAAAGTCACGAAAATTTGCACTGGCGTCAGAACTGGCGAAAATGTACATCTTATATGCGTTTCAGAATTGGGCGGGGCAAAATGGCTCGATACCGCCACCTATAAATGTTCAACGGAGTGCGCCTCCCGCTACGTTTCACGTACGTGTACGAAATTCGGTACATGCATGTAATGGCCCAATACCTACAAAAAAGTCTCTTTGAGCTTAGCCCTAAACACAACAGGAAGTCAGCCATTTTGAACTTCCTCTCCGATTTTTGTGCAGTTTTTGCCATTTTCAGGCCTCGTATTTTAACAAACTGCTTCAGTTACAGTCACAGCGCCACTGGCAACAGGAAGTGACATGTTTAACACTGTTGTGGAGTCCTAATAACATATAAAAAAGTGCCAGCAAGTGCTAAAAATGCTATCAACATACTTCAAACTTGCTAAAACATGCTAGCAAAGACTTAGGTAAGTGCTATAGCATGCTATTACTACAATTAAATAGGAATTTGCTGTAACTCAGGCATGGAATGTCCAATCTGCCCCAAATTTCACACGTTTGATAAGAGGCATGGCCTGAACACATCTACATGAGAAAAAAGTCTCTTTGAGCGTAGACCTAAACACAACAGGAAGTAATAGTTCCACCAACTGGTGACAGGAAGTGACATGATTAACACGTTGATGCCGTTCTAGCAACATGTTAAACATGCTAAACATGCAAGAAACATGTTAAAGGGTACCTATCATGGAATTTTGAAAATTACCTTTCATGTAGTGTGTAACATAGATCTAAGTGAACAAAAACATCCTTCAAAGTTTTAAATATGAAAGTTCACCGTATACAAAGTTATTGTCTCTCAAAAGTAAGAGTCGACTCTGAGTCGCTGATATGAATCGATAGACAAACGATGCATTTTCTCTAACTTTCGTACGTCACTTGTACAAGTTATTTGAATTCGACACGCCCACTCAGTGCGCGCGCCGAGCAGACAGAGAAACCTGACAAACATGTCGACGAGACTCTGTTCTGAAGTGCGAATCAAAAGCAAACTTTTTTTTCACTGCCCAGGGACAAGCATGTGAAGACTCAGTGGCTAGAGTTTATATTTACAACTATACCACACAAGTATAGCCACCTTGAGCTGTGTTCGCGTTATTTTAATGACGATCGCTTCACAAACACAAATGCTTTCACGTGTGGATTCGCAAGTCGCCTGATACTGAAGGAACGTTCAATACCAAGTTTATTTGGATCAGCTTCCTCCTCCGAATCACAACCTGTAAGTACTATTAATAATTGTTGCTTTTATGTGTGTGTGTGTGTGTGTGTGTGTGTGTGTGTGTGTGTGTGTGTGTGTGTGTGTGTGTGTGTGCGCACGCGCGCGTGTGCGTGCGTGTGTGTGTGAGAGAGTGAGAGTTACGCTCAGCAGCTTCTAGGTCTCCAATGTCATTTTTTTGTTTTTTTGAAATATGTGAAATTATGTGAAGCGTATTGTAGTACTGCAGTGCTTTATCAATATGTTTAAGCTTTGGGCTAACGCAAAATATAACTGACTGCGTCATCTGACCAATCACCGCCGATTAGCGTCACGCAAAGGAGGGGTTTGGACAAATGAGTCGTCAAACGAATCATTAGGGAGTCGGTGAGCAAATCAGGTAAAAATAAATGCATATTATAAGACAACAAAAGTGTTTTTTGTCATTGCATGCATGTAAAAATTAGGGCTGGGTAAAAATATCGATTCATCAATGCATTGCAATTATTTGTTTCTCAATTCAATATCGATTCATCAAATCCTATGAATCGATTCAGCCCACCGCCCAGTGGCGGCGCTGTGGGCAACACTCATCAGAGCGCGCGCTGACACGGAGTAAAGACTTGTTTATACTCGACGCGTCCGTTTCTTTTACTGTCTATAATCCGCACGTGAGCGAAGGTGCGCGCGGCAAAAATGACGCGTTTGGTGTGCAAGACCTCATTTCGCTTGGCTGTGTGCAAGGCTTTTTTTGTAACAGCGCGCGCGGCACCGCATCCGAGGATGAACGACTTCTGACAAGCCGAATCTGTCCGAGTATGTATGTCACCGCACCGGCACGCAGTTTGCGAGTCTAAATTGCAATTCATTGCAAAGATTTTTTTGTTAAGGATTTGTTTACTGTGTGTGATTCATTTAATGGAAAGCACATTCACTCCTAGTCGTCTTGTTGTTCATTTTAAATAAACGTAGAGCAAGTAGCTAATCAGTGTCTGCTCGTTTATTCAAACTAAGTTGTCCTATATAACAGACGAAGGTCGCAACGTCCCCAAAAACTGCATGTGCACTAGTTTGATAACAAATGCTTCAGAGTTAACATGTTATATATATTGTACTAAAATGTTATGAGTTATATGATGGAAATGTCGGTAATGTATCCTACATATGCACAGTAACTAAGCCAAAGGTTCTCTGATCAGCTGTTCAGTGTTATTTATTGTGTTGACAAAGTAAGTTAGCACTTTGTAATGTTATAATATCTATGGTTGCACTTTGTTTTATGAGTATGCACATTTTGTGCTTCTGTTTACATTTATTTTATAACTTGAATGTTTAGGAAGAAAAATATACTTTCTACTAACAGTTACATGCACTTTAGATTAGAGATGTTAATAAAGCACCTGTTTGTTACAGTTGTGCTTTGTATTCAACACATGTACAATATTGTACAGTTTGTTCTGCTAAATAAACCATGACAGGAAACATGCTTGGGTCAATTTGTTCTTAAACATTGGTAATACTGCACACATTATTTAAAAATATACCCAGGTACTTAATTACTTGTGTATTTACTTATTATTGAATCGATATCGAAGCTAATAAGTCAATATCGAATTGAATCGAAATCGAATCGAATCGAAGCCTCAAGAATCGAAATCGAATCGAATTGTGAAATTCCTAACAATACCCAGCCCTAGTAAAAATGTTGTTGGGGACTCCCAGAACATTATTAGGAACATTTTAAATGCCATAATAGGTACCCTTTAAAACATGCTAGCAATACTTAGCTAAGTGCTAAAGCATGCTAATTCAATGAAACAAGACGTTGTTGTTACTCAAAAAGACAATGTCCCATCTGCGCCAAACTTCACACATTTGAAAAAAGTTATCTCCTAAACACGTCCATGCTCATATTTAGTTATAGTCATAGCGCCGCCTGCTGGCAACAGGAAGTGACGTTTAACACCGTTCTGGACTCCTAAAAGGTACATGCATGTAATGACCCAATACCTACAAAAAATTCTCTTGGAGCGTAGCCCTAAACACAACAGGAAGTCAGCCATTTTGAACTTCCTATCCGATTTTTGTGCAGTTTTTGCCATTTTCAGGCCTCGTACTTTAACTAACTCCTCCTACAGTTTTAATCTGATCATTTTCAAATTTGGTTAGTGTAATTTTAAGGCCTTTGCGACGTTAAATTGCGAAGATCTTGAGTTTTTGTCGAAGGGCGTGTCCTCGGCGGCCTGACAAATTTCGATGTTTCGCCATGAAACTGGAAGTTGCTGTAACTCAGGCAAACAATGTCCAATCTGCCCCAAACTTCACACGTTTGATAAAAGTTCTGTCCTTGCTCATGTCCATGCTCATATTCATTTACAGTCATAGCGCCACCTGCTGTGGCATGTTTAACACTGTTGTGGACTCCTAATATCATTTAAAAAAGTGCCAGCAAGTGCTAAACATGCTAACAACATACTTGAAACATGCTAAAACATGCTAGCACACACTTAGCTAAGTGCTAAAGCTTGCTATTACTGCAATTAAATAGTAATTTTCTGTAACTCAGGCATGGAATGTCCAATCTGCCCCAAACGTCCCACGTTTGATAAGAGTCATGTCCTGAACACATCTACATGAAAATATTCAGTTACAGCAATAGCACCACGTACTGGCAACTGGAAGTGACATGTTTAACACTGTTATGGACTCCTAATAATTATATAAAAAAGTGCCACCAAATGCTAAACATGCTAACAACATACTAGAATGCTAACAAACTCTTAGATAAGTGCTAACACATACTATGTATGCGAAAGGAAGTTGTTGTAACTTAAGCATGCAATTACCAATGTGCTCCAAATTTAACATGTTTTATAGTTTCCTGTGACAGTGTGATGTAGTACTACCAACATATTAAATATGCCATTGAGTTCTAAACATGCTAGCAACACTTGACTGAGTAATAATGCATGCTATTATCACCATAATAAAGGATTTTTTAACTGACTTTGACATTCTCAACCTAAATTTACATAACTAAATGCACATTGCCCATCGTGCTCTGTCTTCCTAAAGTCACAGGGTGGCAATAGCACGGGTGCGAGGGCCCTTTCATCGCTGCTTGCAGCTTTAATTTGTAATGTGATCCTTTATTTTATATTATTCATTTATTTTCCACTGTTTGTTCGTCGTTCCCTATTTTACCCCTAGACAAAAAGGGGAGATGTAACAAATTTATTAATTTAAGGAAGAAACAATGAGCTCATTGAAGTAATGAATACACGTTGTTAACAAATGATTAAGATGTGTAGAAAATAAAGCATGGAGTCCTCTCGAGTCATCCTTTCACGTGTTGGCGTCATCTGAAGTCTACATAAGAGGCTGGACCGGATCTGTAGAGACTGACGTATCTCTACACTGACAGAAAAATGGTACAAAACTGTTACTTTGTACCATTTAAGGGGCAATTTTGTACCCCAAGGAACAACTGTGCATACTGCAATGAAAGCACAAAATTGTACCTTATTAAAAGGATCCCCAGGGTATACCCCAATGACAATGCAGTTTTGATCCTTTTGTGGGCAAAAACAAAATATCTTAAAGAAACTGGCTTAGATATGCAGATTTTACAGATATTTAATTTTATTTAACCTTCTTTTAGAATTACTTGAAATGTATTGCATCATCTCACAGCAGCAGGTGTGAGCCGAGACAATTCATTGTTCATGGCACATAAAAACTCATCAAACATTACTCAACAAATATAATCAAAGGTATAAAGCAGTCATTTAAAACTGTAACACCTTCAAAAAGGTAACAGGAGTCTAAGAAATTGTCCGTAGAATGTTCAAATGAATGCACTTTCTACATCTTCTATAACAGGCTGAATCTACAGTTCAATCTCAGTTCTCCAGCGGCAGCCATTCTTTGTAGTAAACAAATTCAATCCAAGCGCTCTTTGGTGGCGTGTAGGATTACGTTATGGTTGATCATCTGTCCATCATTGTATAAAGACTGCCCTTGTATAAACTTCCCATCCTCAAATGTTATGGGCGGGGCTAAATTCGGCTGGCATCCAGGCTAGGTGATCACATCACTCAAAAGAGTAGGAGACTTACAAGCTTTGTCAGCTGCTCCCTGCTGTCTGAAATTTGCAAAATTTCAAACAAAAGGAGCTACAGTTTCTCTTCCCTGTTAGGGCCGTTGAGGTTTAACTCCAGACAACGTATCAGTAGAGAAAAACTGATCAGTTGCTGGTATGCTTCGGGCCCCTAAAAAGGACTGCCCGGCTACCAAACAAACTGCAAGCAGGTGGATTGTGGAAGTAGTTTCTATGACTTATGTGGCCATGTGGAATTTTCTCTGATTAGGAGAGGCGAAGACGGACCACACACCTTTTTTGAAGATTTGAAATAGGTCTGTAATTTGCTAATTCATTTTGATCTAATTCGGTTAAGACCGCGCACCTTCGCCTCTTCTAATCAGAGCCTATTCTACATGGAGTATGGCATCTTCTAAAGCCTTACTGCCGGGTGCATCCCTCCAAGAAGTATGTGATGCGTTGGGGTCCTCCTCGCACACCTTTATGAGGTTTTATAGCCTGGACCTGCCGGTGACACCGGGGTCTCAAGTACTTGGGGTGGCAGTGGCTCAGTGGTTCATGTAGGTTGTCTACAAACCAGAAGGTTGGTGGTTCAATCCCCGGTTCCACCTGACCAAGTGTTGAGGTTTACGTGAGCAAGACACCTAACTCCAGCTGCTCCTGACAAGCTGGATGGTGCCTTGCATGGCTGACACCGCCGTTGGTGTATGAATGAGTGAGTGAATGTGAGGCAAATGTAAAAGCGGTTTGGTGGCCATTGGGTTTGTGAAAGCGCTATATAAATGCAGTCCATTTACCATTTGTGCCCTTAGTTGTGCCTAAGCAGTTTCACACTAGAGCTGGCATTTGTCAGCATGGTGAATTTCGTTGGGTATGGTGGTATTTAATTCCCCAAAGTGTCGTCATATGACGCAGCTCAAGTTCCCTCAAAAGGGAACGTTTCAGGTTATGCATGTAACCATGGTTCCATGAGAAGGGAACGTGACGCTGCACCTCTGTCATACTTCCTTTCTGCCTGGGAGCGGTTTGCTTCAGTCGACCAAAAGCTGACGCGGAAGTGTTGTCGGCACCCTTTGTAGCTTCCAGGTAATGCTGTCACACGTCATCGAGCGACGCAGCATCTCGTTCCCCTCTCAGGGAACCATAGTTACATGCGGAATCTGAGCCGGTTTTCCCTGTTTAAATAGAGAAAAATGGTAACGGTCTGATAGGTATGATCTAAACCACCTTAAGGCCTGTCTCTGAAAACCAGTATAATTTTGTAGTTGATCTTAGAGTATTTTATGATCTATAGTATTGAACGCAGCACTAAGATCAAGTAAAAGTAGTATTGAGATACTCCCTTTGTCAGAAGCTAGAAGTAATTAATGTGTGATTTTTACAAGCGCACTGTCTGTGCTATAATGGGGCCTGAATCCAGACTGAACATTTTCCTTGATATCTTTTTTATTTATTTATTTTTTACAATTGAGCGGACTTTTTCTAGTATTTTAGACATAAATGGAAGATTTGAAATAGGTCTGTAATTTTGCTAATTCATTTGGATCTAATTATGGTTTCTTAATGAGAGGCTTCATACTAGTCAGCTTTATTGGTCTTGAGGTAAAGACGAGTTAATAATATTGAGAATAGGTTATTTTGCTACAGGTAACAACTCTTTCAGTAGTTTAGTGAGCATTGGATCTAATAAACATGTTGTTGGTTTAAAGATGCAATCATATGTATATTTAGCTCTTTTGTCCTATAGTTGTAAAGCACTGCTATTTTTCTTGAGGGGCAATAATTGAGGCTGAATCATAAAACACTGTCAAAGATTGTACATTTACAATTGTATTCCTGATGCTTTCAATTTTCTGTTCAGGTGATTTCTGTTTATTTTCTGTGCTAAACAAGAAACTTTGATTGCTTTGGTTATACTCTTTAAGTTGGTGGAGATGCTCATCCCGGCGGCTTTTCGAGGCTTCCTTTTTATAACGGGAAGTACCACGCAAATCTAACGACCTCTAAATAAGTTTATCTCTATTTGCGCTCTAGATTATGAGTTACACACACGTGCATGTTTAATTAGCTTTCTATAATGAGGACAGAACTGCTTGTGTATATAATCTATATAAATGTTTGTATGATCATTTGTAAGTACTACTGACTGACCATAGCTTTAACATTCCCACAGCTCACTCCCCTCTACCCCCACCCTAATTTTTTAGGTGTTCCGAAATCTACTTAAGGGGATATTTTGTCAAATTTATTGGACTTCTGGGGCTAAGCCTGACCCCAGACGAAAGCGAAAAGTCACTATTATACACTCACCTAAAGGATTATTAGGACCACTGTTCTGTTCAATTCTGTTCAATTTTCTCATAATTACTCTCATTAATAATTCTCATTAATTATCTAATCAACCAATCACATGACAGTTGCTTCAATGCATTTAGGGGTGTGGTCCTGGTCAAGACAATCTCCTGAACTCCAAACTAAACACTGTAAAAAATTACCAGCATTTCACAATAATTAACAGTATTATTTTACAGTAAGTTGTTGTAATTAAGTTTCCCTGTAATATCCCAATGAATACCTGTAAAACCTACAGAATCCTTGGATTTTACAGCATTTAACTCTAATTTTACAGTAAAATCTTGTAATCTAAAACCTGCTGTTATATCACAACAAGGTCTGTAATATCACAGCAACACAGTGAAATAAATAAGGATTTCACAGCATTAAACAGTATTATTACAGTAAAATATTGTATTGAAATATGCCCTGGGAAGTCACATGACATAACCGACCTGTTTTGAACTGAAGGCTCCGTCGTTAATAATTTAAATTCTGATCTGTTCCTCATACACAACTACTATAATACTGCCAGAGAGGACTGCGACTGCAACGCATCATCATGTGAACGACTTTTGGTAATGTAAACGTTACCGGTTTTGACATTTTCGCAATAAATAAATTATTGTGAAATATATACTTGTTTGTCTGTTATGTTTTTTTTTTCTTCATAATTGTGTTAGCCTACGTAGTTTTAATGAATGGTTATGGATAGGTTTAGGAGTAGGATTAGTGGCTCAAAATATATTTTAATGCTAGCGTTATTTATACATTAAACTGCCATTTACCTACACATCTCTGTCCAGTAGCAGCTAAGTTACGTTTTATCCTTTTTATATTCTGTATAAAATGGATATGTTTAGGTTTTCTATCTTTGAAAATAACGTATTAATACCTACGTATTAACAATGAGACCAGGCTGGACTGAGCTAACTAGAGTAACGTTAAGTTAGTCTCATGTCGTGTTCGACAACGGGATGATTTTAACACTAGGGTTCCCACTTGTCCTGATATGAATGAATAATAATTGTAAAAGTTGTAAATGCACTTTACATTGAGTGATTGCACATAATCTCAAAGTGCTATAGAAAAAAAACACTATACACTGTCATTTTTGACATACAGCTAACATTAAATTACAATGATCACAATCTGCATTCAAACTGAAATTCTTATTGTTGAAGATCCGTGATGTTCTGGCCTGCTATGATCCAGACTGGCAAGGCTGCCTGCATCCTGCTGCTGCTCCTAATGTTGTACTTCAAAGAGCCGAAAGAGAGTTTGATGCTTAAAGTTGATGTAAGATTTTTTATTCCAATATTTAAAATGAGTGATTACATTAATATCAACATTTACCTTGCATGATTTACTACCTCTGACCAATGAACAATATCCTTTATCCTAAATCCATGCTATTGTGTGTTAACTGTTACAGCCATGTGCCACTGCTTTTGACGTCAATACTGCAGAACTGAAGCATGCCCTGCTTGATCATTCAAGGTAATGTTACTTTGACCTAGTATCGAGATTTCTAACTCATTATTTTGTTTTCATTCTAGAAATCTACATGACCACAATTAATAATTATAATAAGAATTACATTTGTATAGCCCTTTGTATCTTAGTTCTTAGTTCACCCAAAAATGTAAACTCTGTCAGTAATTACTCTCCCTCATGTTGTTCCAACCCCGTAAGACCTTCGTTCATCTTCGGAACACGAATTAAGATGTGTTTGATTATATCTCAAGGCCAACAGAGATGGAAATGAATACTTTTGTTTATTTTTTGTGCTCAAAAAGTATTCTCGTCGCTTTATAAACTTAAGATTGAGTCACTGTAGTCACTTGGACTATTTTAACGATTTCTTTAATAACTTTTCGGGGATGGCAAGTTTCTATCCCTTAGAAGCCTATGAAGGAGTGATCCAGCTCTCAGATTTAATCAAACATATCTTAATTTGTGTTCCGAAGATGAACAAAGGTCTTACGGGGTTGGAACGACATGAGGGAGAGTAATTACTGACAGAGTTTACATTTTTGGGTAAACTAACCCTTTAAGCAATCGCAAAGTGCTCATAACACATAATGTTGTATCTGTTCATTTCAGGTGATATGATGAAACCCTCTGGATGGCTTATATCCATCGAGGGACATGTCGTGATGGGCCCACACCTTTTCTTTTTACACGGAGTACCTGCTTTCTTCAGCAGCTATTACGTCTTTAACTTTGAGTATCCTGCCGCTGGATTGTCGATGCTGGATTTCATTCAAAGGTATTTTATAAAGATCACATTTAATCTTGTAATCCACATTATAGTACAGGCTTCCAACTCAATGATTGTCTTGAGGTCTAAAATGCTGACAAACAAGGTACCTGAGGCTAGCCTGGTGAGACCATCCTGATCTCGCGAACTCATTCAATTTTCCTCTGCAGATCAGTCTGGTTTTCTACACATGTTATGCTCACAAATACCTGCCTGTCCAATCATAGCTATTTATTTTGATTTGGGGCAGGCTATGTGATAATGCTTTTGAAACGTCTATTGCGAAATGTGAATGTATTGAATGAAGTAGATGGAAGTTTCTTTAAAAGCAGAACAAAATACTCTCAGGCCATTAATTGAAAAGGATGTGTTTGTCGTACTTTCAACAGGGTTTGGCTTGAATTTACCAACTGGCCAATTGTGTGAAGATGCATTTCAGTGGTGGCGCACGTTGAAATGGCCTCTCATAGTAGAAAATCAACCACTTTGCCTCAAATTTATGGTGAGTAAGATCTAACAAGTTTGGATTATAAATCTATTAGGGTTTGATGTGGGGAAAATGCACAGCAAAAAGCACACCTTGATAAATGCTGTCTGCAATACATACTGTAAGTCTATTTAAAACTGAAACTATCTTTGCTTATTAACAGGTGCTTCCTGGGCATCAATCCTGAAAGAGGCTCAAAGACCAAAAAGCGGACAACAATGAACCCTCATGTGAGCACCCTTTTGAGGAAACTTATTGACTTTGAGTGGGCATCATAGTTTTTTTGTTTTTTTTGCAGCGGTAGTTGTCAGGCTCAGTTTTTAGTAGCATTGTTCTTTTTGTAATTTTTGAAGACAACTTTGCACTACAATATTTTTACACACTGCTGTTGCGTGTGGACTCATTATAATGTTTGAGACTGAGAGGAGCGCCTGACCCCTTACGACATTCCTTCATCGCTCTCTCCATTGCTCTCTTATCTTGCCATGAAGGCCTCATTCCCATCCTGTCCATTACTGTTATTGTGACACAGCTAGTTGAATAGATGAATTGTGAGACAGGTAGTTGAATTGCAAGTTTGGACAATTTCTCTGCATTTTCTGCATTTTAAGATGACTTTTATGACTAGAAAGTTGAATTTCTTGAACTTCAAGTTCAAACAGAAGTTCTTGGCATCTGCTGTACATTGAAAAATATTTATTTAATAAATATGCCATTGGGCTAACATTGACTTTACCTCCGAGTTGTTTGTTGGGGGGAGGGGGTTAATTGTACAATGATTGTAAATTCACAGTAAATGGAAGCTTCATCTGCATTACTTTTACAGTAAGTTATTGGACAATTTTAGCATGACTTACACAGTATACATTGTAAATTCACAGTACATTATTGTCAACTTGTACATTACTTTCACAGTACACACTGTAAAATTACAGGGCCTTGTTGTAATGATGTACAGCAAAAGATTGTAATTCCCCAGTAATGTACTGTAATTTCACAGTAATTGCTTTGTCATTGAAGCTGTGAAGTTACAGTATACAGTTGTGCTTTTACAACAATGCAATGTAATATCACAGACTTAAAATTACAGTAAATTACTGTGAGTATATTTCACAGTATATTGCTGTGAAAGTCATGCAAAATTTATCCAATTATTTATTGTAAATTCACAGTAAAAATTTTTACAGTGAATGTCAGAATGGGAAAGTAAGGTGATTTTAGCAATTTTGAGCGTGGCATGGTTGTTGGTGCCAGACGAGCCGGTCTGAGTATTTCACAATCTGCTCAGTTACTGGGATTTTCAAACACAACCATTTCTAGGGTTTACAAAGAATGGTGTAAACAGGGAAAAACATCCAGTATGCGGCAGTCCTGTGGGCTAAAATGCCTTGTTGATGCTCAAGGTCAGAGGAGAATGGGCCGACTGATAGAAGAGCAACTTTGACTGAAATAACCACTCGTCACAACCGAGGTATGCAGCAAAGCATTTGTGAAGCGGATTGGCTACAACAGCAGAAGACCCCACCGGGTTCAACTCATCTCCACTACAAATAGGAAAAAGAGGCTAGCGCACCAAAATTGGACAAAAGACAGGAAGAATGTTGCCTGGACTGATGAGTCTCGATTTCTGTTCAGATGGAGTCAGAATTTGGCGTAAACAGAAGGAGAACACGGATCCATCATGCCTTGTTACCACTGTGCAGGCTGGTGGTCTTGGTTTAATGGTGTTGTAATTGGGATGTTTTCTTGGCACACTTTAGGCCCCTTAGTGCCAATTGGGCATCGTTTAAATGCCACGGCCTACCTGAGCATTGTTTCTGACCATGTCCATCCCTTTATGGCCACCATGTACCCATCCTCTGATGGCTACTTCCAGCAGGACAATGCACCATGTCACAAAGCTTGAATCATTTCAAATTGGTTTCTTGAACATGACAATGAGTTCACTGTACTAAAATGGCCCCCACAGTCACCGGATCTCAACCCAATAGAGCATCTTTGGGATGTGGTGGATCGGGAGCTTCGTGCCCTGGATGTGCATCCCACAAATCTCCATCAACTGCAAGATGCTATCCTATCAATATGGGCCAACATTTCTGAAGAATGCTTTCAGCGCCTTGTTGAATCAATGCCACGTAGAATTAAGGCAGTTCTGAAGGCGAAAGGGGGTCAAACACAGTATTAGTATGGTGTTCCTAATAATCTTTTAGGTGAGTGTATTATAATATTAGTAATAATGTGATCATGATATCACATGATATAGTAAACTGTAATTTATTCCTGTGATCAAAGTTGAATTGTCGGCATCATTACTCCAGTCTTCAGCAAAAGCAGTTTATGCTTAACCTGCTACTGTAGCCAACTTCCTTTTTCTTGACAAACTCATTGGAACAATTTCCGCTGCATCTCTTTTATTAGATGACTTGTGTTTCGATGAGCCAGCATTTTTTTTTTTTTTTCATTGGTTTGGTTTTTTAAACCGTCACCCAGGCTGTGTAGATGTCAGTGTGTGGTGGAGTGGCTGATGGCGACAGAAGTGGACACAGTTGAAGGGCAGGTGTCTGTATTCAGCCAGGTAAACCCTCTTTATGAAGACAACATGAAGCTGAATGAGGCTGAGCGCTACGACTTCCAGCACAACGGTGAGTCAGACTAAGTGTTTCTGGGATGTTTCATTTGATCAATTATGACATTCAGTGTTCTGATATTTTAGATATTGATTGACTGTTGTCGGCCATGGAAAAGCTATGTATTGAAATTTAAAATAGCGCTAATTTCATTTCCCTCATATCATATCACTTACAATGGACTTAAAATCAGTTTTCTGTAGTTTAATCGAGACTTCTGCATTGCTTGTTACAGAGCTAACGCTGAAGAAATCAGCGAAGAAATGTCGCTGTATTCCAGTTCTCATAGTGTTTCTCCTGCTCCTGATTGCACTGAATTCTTTCCTGGCCTATAAAGGTAATAAATAAATAAATAAATTCACATTTTAAACGTATAACTTTATAAATGTCCTTGCATTATATACAAAATGTCAAACCAAGTGGCATTGGTTTGAAACCAAGCTAGTTTTAGGGTTTAAATAATTACATTATAAATAAACTTAACAAAATGAAGAAGCATTGTGACCTTTTGTAGTTGTCAGAAGTCAATGGATCGTGTTGATAGTTAAAGTGATTCCTACTCCTGTGGTTTCTCTGATATGACTGACTTGAAAAATGCACTTATACTGTAATCACCAAAAAAAGCTGATTAAAACGTATTAAGCAAAAATTGTATTATTTTACAAAGAGAGAAAAGTTAATTATTTTACAAATGTCCCAAAATATTTTGTTGTACAATGCAATGAAATTTGTATATTTTTAGTTGTAGCCTTAAGGTGCGGTCACATTTACCATTGCTTGGTAAATGTGATTTGACCATTTCATGGGCAAAACTCACTCTAGGAATCCATGCAAAAAAAAAAAATCCCCTATGCAGATTTCACTGATTTTCAAGATGGTTACTTGAATTCACCGCACTGACCAATAGAAATCTGCTTGGTTTGAAAGTGAATTCTGTGTGAGCTGAGCTTTATACAATATATAACTGACCGTTTTTATCGAATGTGTTTGCACATTACAGTAAGTGTCCAACACTTTTTGTGACTATTGTACATGGATATTTCACTGCATCATGTAAGCTATCACCTTGTTTCTGTTGTTCCATCATTTAATCTGCTTTGTATGATGTGTATTGTATGCAGTCTTCACTCTGGAGGCTTGTGATCACACTCACTGTACATCAGCTGATCCTAGATCAGAGGAGGTCAGATCTTCTGAAGGACTGGTCAGTAGAGGAATATATATTCATTGTGTGTATAGTTTTGACCTGTTTAGGCATTTTTTTATACAGTGGTAGTGTGAGTGAGCCATGCATGGTTTTACCTATGGTTGCGAAGTCTCACTGTCAGAATATTTTAATTTAAGCCTATAATAATTATTAATAAAATAATTCTTACCAATAGCTATGATCTTGTATAATTAATATATTTGTACATAGCTGTAAATAAGTTATTTATTATGGTCTTATAAATCTGCATACTGTTGGGTACCACATTTCCAAGTAAATACAATACTTTTTTTTGTTTATTTTAGCTTACTTATTGATACTGTTATGTTTCAATAAATAAGCTAAACCCACCGGCCCACCTCAACTTTTCGATTTAATAATCTGGCCCTCGAAGGAAGCTAATTGAATAGCCCTGCTCTAAACTGCACACCTTTAATGCATCCTTTTAAAATAAAATGCATTCTTTCAAACAAACAAAAAATCTTACTGACCACAAAGTGTACATAACTATATTTTACCTGCATAAATATTTAACCTAGGGTAGGCTTACTAGGTTACTCTGTCTGCTATGCACTGCTATGCACTGTATAGTAGACTGAGAGCTGCAGACCCTCCAAAACCTGATTGTTCAAAAGGCATTTCAATACCCCCAAAAACAGACAAAATATTAACTTCTTATTCAGGTTGGTTACTGTCCCATCAAACAGCAACACTTCAAATAGTCTAAAGCTGGGAATAGATTTAGTAGATATGTTAAGAATCATAACTGTAATTTTCACACTGCACCAACACAGACCAAGAGCGTTAACACACTGACTGAGCAAAACTGCATAAGAATAATCTAACCAAGATTCATATCCTATTAAATCTGAGACATTTAAATGCATTACAACAGCATTTAGTTAAAGGGATACTTCCCCCAAAAAAGCAACACAGAGACTGGTCAGCTCCAGCTCAGATGGGGTATAAACACACACCTCACACCATCATTCATGTTGCGCCATACAAACACATACTGGTATATGAGCTGAAGGTGTGTGTGTGTTAACAGGAGTGTCTGTCCGATCTGTGTGGAAACAATGGGACTCTAGAGAAACTGAGGACTCAACTAAACCAACTCAACGTTAGTGCACAGAGAGGTACAGATATACGCACAAGAGAAATCCTACTATTTGACCAGGGACTATTTTGAGAATCTGCCATGATTTCAATAGTTAAAGGGGTCATGAAATGCATTTTCAGATCTTTTATTTAGATGTACTCTCTTCAACAACTACAGTATGTACTAACATTTAAATTAATAATTTGATACAATGCACTTATTGTGTACATGTATGCTTTTACACTGTACTTATGTTTAAAACATATCCGCATGTAATTACAACTGTAGTTAATTTCTGTAATTACGTCTATAATGACACTGTTGGCCTTATCTTATCCCTTAACCCTACCCAGACTTCCAAACCTGTCCTAACCTTACCTGTATCACCTCAATAGCAGCACAAGTGTTTGGGAAAATCGTTACATCAAGAATGGGGAGATTTCAAATCCTGCCATTTCATAAGAGTGGAAAACAAAAACACATATTTGAGTAATATTTAAGGTGAAAGTTGGAGTATGATTTTATTTTAGAGTAAACTCTTGTATGTGGAAATATCAAGAACATTTAGATTTTACATTTCATGACACCTTTAAAGCATTTTATCAGGAGACACCATAAGCGTGTCACACAGAATTAAGGTTATTGTTTTCTTTTATATTCCATAGTCATAGTTGGGCCGCCTGGTCCGCCTGGTCCGCCTGGTCCACCTGGATTACAAGGTAACTGTGTCCTGTGACAATGCCTTGAAAATATTGTCACTCAGTCCCCATCTCACTCTTATTTAACATTAGTAGAAGCGTCTATAAGTTTCACCTGCATAGCTCTAACTAGCTGGCCTCCAACACACACAGACACCCCTGTACGTCACTCCCCTCGGGGTCACGGCACCAATGTAACAGGTCCCACTTGAAATTCAACAATATTATTGATTATTGACAATGTTTTCCACTAAGAAACGAACATTGTTATTATGTTTCGATTGATACTGTGAAGCTGTTTTGATGCAATCTATATTGTGAAAAGCGCTATATAAATTTATCTTGCATTACCACCATTATATGAGAACTGAACTAAGCTGGGCGAGGACATCACTGTTTTCTGAACACTGTAAAGGTGACTTGATTTGACTACTCGCACCGTTCCGAACGGGATTCAAACCATTATCAACCGGCATGGGAAGGCAGAGGAAGGAGGCTTAACTGCACAACTCTTCCTAGCTGGAATCCAGAAGGATACCACACATCTGTGAGGCACCCAAAATCCCTGAGATCCTGTCCCCAGTTTGAAGGGATTAACATTGGCTAATTTTCATCTCTTCCTTTGAAGCCAGCAGCAGATCTCAGTGACCAGAATGGAGACAATCACTTTCCACATGTTCCTTCATAATCTATGTAGTTTTAGTGCTCCCTGCTGGTCAAAACAGACATAAACACTGAATTCAACTAAAGATGACATTTGACCTTTGGTGTCTTCCATCCTCTGACAGATGCATGTGAATAGTATTTTTGTCTTTTTGATGTCATGCTTTGAGCAGTCAGTATTTATATTCCAGCTGTGCTCTGTATCAGGTACTCATGGAATCCCAGGAACACCGGGGCAGAAAGGAGAACTTGGCTCACCGGGTGAGTGTATTTTTGTATATCTGTATGCATATGTGTATGGGTGTAATACGCCTTATTCACGGCAGCGCCATCTTTGATTTTTAATGAGAATGAAAGCGAGGCTGTGAGGGATAGACATGCATCTATTCAATGGGCTGTACTGTTATTTAATGTGTTTTCGATTGTTCTGCTCATGAAACACTGGAAAAATATCTTTCCAAGAAATTTCAGTTGACAAAAAACTCCGACAATATAAGCTGTGGAAAATTGAAAGTAATCTAGAGCTTTATTTAGCTTTTTACAGCGGATGCCATTGGAAACACGGTAAGTCTATCCTCACAGCCTCACGTTCATAACTGTCATGGCGCTGCTCTGAATAAGGTCTATTGCTCTTGAAAAGCATGTGTGAGTATTGTGCTCTTCATTTTTTGTTTCATTTTTCATCTTCATTTTTGCTTTCATGTCGCATTGGCTTAGGAAATAATTTTACGTCACTAACATTCACTTCTTTGGTGTATATGAAGAAAATGCTGCAAAACAATGAACATTAATTGAAAATGATTGTATTGTATTTGTCAGGGGGGGTAGGACAGCCTGGAGCTCCAGGTGAAAAAGGGCAGAATGGAGACCTTGGTCTCGCAGGGGAACGGGGAATGGTCGGTGCACCGGGTAAATCAGGTAATCTCCTCCTTACTTTCACACATATCTGTTCCCACATCTCTCCCTGACTGTGTGTATTTCTGTCTCCAGGTGTCCCAGGCTTAAAGGGGGATCCAGGAGAGAGAGGAATACAAGGTGCCTGATTATTATGATGAAAGGCAACCTTAATAATTCATACTGTAATAAAACAGAAAATATGTGTTGTTGAAAAACCTTGCACATTTTTCCATGCTGTAAGAGTTTTACTCCTGCTCTAATGACTACTGCTCTGTGCACACAAGGTTTACCTGGGAATGACGGTCGTCCAGGTGCTGATGGAAAGACTGGTTTGCCAGGAACATCAGGGATCCGTGGATATCCAGGTACTTCTTCAAAGATAAATCTGACCCGGATGATTTGATAGCTTGTCCAGAGCTGCTAATTACTACTACTGCTTAAAATAACAAGATATATATACATATTTTTTTACAGTAAAGTGCAGTTGTGCAAAAGTACAAACACATCACAAAACACTTTAATCAGTAGTAATAGTGATGCTATCCTTATTAAAAAGTTGATTGCACTGCAGCACTGAAACACTTGACTGCTTGTACTTGAAATCTCTCTCCCGCAGGGCCTAAAGGAGACCAGGTCCCAGTGTGAGCGAGGACAGCAGGGGCCTTCAGGTGTAAGCGGTAAGAAAGCTTTTGGAAAGAAACAAAACAACACTATTTAAAGATTGAGCAGTGACATTGTCAGGCTTTTTTATTTATAACAAAATGATCTAATGGCATTGCCCAAATATAATAGCACTTCAATATAACAATGAAGATTACAGTGGATTTATAAATTAAAAACATAAAGCAAAAACACCTGATGCACAGTCTTTGTTCTTCGTTCTCTAGAAGTAGGGTTTGTATATTTGTGTAGTTATTTGAGAGAAGGTACACCGCCAAAAAATCTTGCTCCAACAAAAGTAACTTAAACCAAAAGTTTCCCTGAAGGACGGACCAACAGCCAGACTTATGACAATTAGCATAAAGTCTGGTGTACTTGGTTTATCCTAAATATATAGCTAATACCCCAATATTGGTGAAAGCTTATTGCACAGCAGTTTCAGTCCAAAAATATATTATATAGGGAAACACAAAGTACTCAGGAGAACATGTGTGTAGACTTTCAAAGATAAAAAGTATTTCCAAAAACTACAGATTATTTCACAGACAGTTTTTACCTGAAAGTCACAAAACTCCACCCCTAACTTGGCAACTTCAGCAAATACAGAGATTAAAGTTTTTCCTCACAAGTGCTCATTGTATCATCCTGGTTCCCTGTAAATGTGACTGTTTTCAGGCAGAATGATGCACCCATGCAATTTCATAATTCCTCATTGATTAGTGCCCTCACCTGTGGTTGGTTGGTCTTTTAGGGCCTCCTGGTCCACAGGGACCTTCTGGCCTGCGAGGACCGCCTGGAGAAAAAGGCTCGCCTGGACCAAGGGGAGACATTGGCCTTGGCGTTCAAGGTATTGTAGGAGTGCTAAGAACAAATGCACATAAAAGTGATACATGCTGTTGTCAATAATTTTGGGTAAATAATTGTTTTCAGGGCGCCCAGGACAGCAGGGAGAAAAGGGAGATCGAGGCTTAAAGGGGGATCCAGGAGAGAGAGGAATACAAGGTGCCTGATTATTATGATGAAAGGCAACCTTAATAATTCATACTGTAAAAAAAACAGAAAATATGTTGTGAAAAAACCTTGCACATTTTTCCATGCTGTAAGAGTTTTACTGCTCTGTGCACATAAGGTTTACCTGGGAATGACGGTCGTCCAGGTGCCGATGGAAAGACTGGTTTTCCAGGAACATCAGGGATCCGTGGAAATCCAGGTACTTCTTCAAAGAAAATCTGACCCGGATGATTTGATAGCTTGTCTAGAGCTGCTAATTACTACTGCTGCTTAAAATAACAAAAAGATAAATATAAATAATTTTTTACAGTGAAGTGCAGTTGTGCAAAAGTACAAACACATCACAAAACCACTTTAATCGGTTTAGTCTGAACAGTAGTAATAGTTATGCTTTCCTTAATAAACACCACTAAAACACTTGACTGTTCTGCATTTTACTCTTTTTGACAGCTTGTACTTGAAATCTCTCTTCCGCAGGGCCTAAAGGAGACCCAGGTCCCAGTGGTGAGCGAGGACAGCAGGGGCCTTCAGGTGTAAGCGGTAAGAAAGCTTTTGGAAAGAAACAAAACAATACTATTTGAAGATATTTAGCAGTGACATTGTCAGGCTTTTTTATTTATAACAAAATGATCTAATGGCCCAAATATAATAGGACTGCAATATACTGTAACAATGAAGATTACAGTGGATTTATAAATTAAAAACATAAAAAAGCAAAACACACCTGATGCACAGTCTTCGTGCTCTAGAAGTAGGGTTTAAAAATGTTGCTGTATTTTTGTGTTGTTAATTGAGAGAAGGTACACCGCCAAAAAATCAAATCTTGCTCTGACAAAATTAACTTGAACCAAAAGTTTCCCTGAAGAACGGACCAACAGCCAGACTTATAACAATTGGCATAAAGTCTGGTGTACTTGGTTTATCCTAAATATATAGCTAATACCCCAATATTGGCGAAAGCTTATTGCACAGCCGTTTCAGTCCAGAATATGTTATATAGGGAAACACAAAGTACTCAGGAGAACATGTGTGTAGACTTTCAAAGATAAAAAGTATTTCCAAAAACTACATATTATTTCACAGACAGTTTTTACCTGAAAGTCACAAAACTCCACCCCTAACTGGACAACTTCAGCAAATACAGAGATTAAAGTTTTTCCTCACAAGTGCTCATTGTATCATCCTGGTTCCCTGTAAATGTGACTCTTTTCAGGCAGAATGATGCACCCATGCAATTTCATAATTCCTCATTGATTTGTGCCCTCACCTGTGGTTGGTTGGTCTTTTAGGGCCTCCTGGTCCACAGGGACCTTCTGGCCTGCGAGGACCACCTGGAGAAAAAGGCTCGTCTGGACCAAAGGGAGACAGTGGCCTTGGCGTTCAAGGTATCGTAGGAGTGCTAAGAACATGTGCACATAAAAGTGATACATTCTGTTGCCAATAATTTTGGGTAAATAATTATTTTCAGGGCGCCCAGGACAGCAGGGGCAAAAGGGAGATCGAGGCTTGCCAGGTAAATAAAGACAAACATGAAAACAGATGATAAACATTGGGTTTATATCATGCAGTCATCATGTGAGTTTGATGTTTTTTGTAGGTGTCTCAGGATCTCCGGGTCTGAATGGAGTAAATGGCAGTAAAGGGGATTCAGGTGGGTTTATTAAAAAGTTTTTTAATGACAAGAAGGCAACATCCATCTGTGTGTGTTTCTTGACTTTCTTCCTTTCCTCTTACCCTATTCTCTACCAGGGCAAAAGGGAGATCAAGGTATGTTTTGGCATATTTTGTGTGTATCCACAATATCTGTGAGTGCACAGCATCTATGTGATTATTAACCTGTTTTGCAAGTGAATTGATTGTATTTACATGATTTTATGTATGATGGTCTTAAACAGGTCCGAAGGGTGATGTAGGACCCAGGAGTTTTGTGTCTGGTAATTTCCATAAATACTGATCCATCTCTCTGTACTACTGTGTGTCACTAGCTATGTTTCCATCCAGCGTTGCAGATTTAACTTGTGCGCAAATTGGCACATTATATCTGTAATAAAAATGGATGTTGCTACAATCAGGCTCTGTTTTCCTCCAGAGCAGAGATCTTTACTCCTGCTCCTGGAGAGCCACTGTCCTGCAAAGTTTAGTTCCAACCCTAATCAAACACACCTGAATCAGCTCATCAAGCACTTCAGAATCGCTTGAGTATTCAAAGGCAGATGTGGTGAAGCAGGTTGGAACTAAACTCTGCAGGACAGTGGCTCTCCAGGAGCAGGAGTGAAGACCTCTGCTCCAGAGTGTCAGACTATACTATTCGCTCGTCTCAGAGCATCAGGCGAAACACAATAAACGCTGTCATGTTCTCTTGCGTTCGGATGCTGGTGTTTGGGAATGCAATCGTGTGAGACGCTTCTGGAGGAATTAAACAAAATCATTCTGATGACAGACTTTGACTCCGACGTTTCAGAATCACCAAACCAACATTTGAGATACTGCAATGTCATTGGTCTACTGGTTACTCCAGTTATAACCAAAATTCACATTAAAATAGGTGAATGAAAACATAGCTAGTGTTAACATCTATCCAATTCTCAGAGATTCTTGTATTGTTGTTGTTTTTTTGTCTACTCTACAAAATAACAGTCACTTTAGCATGACACACCAATGCCTAAACATGTCTCATATATGTGTATTTGTCTGTAGCTGCGATTCGTTTAGTGGGAAGCTCCACGCGTGGAAGAGTCGAGGTGCTGCATAATAATGTCTGGGGAACGGTGTGTGATGACGGCTTTGACAGTGCGGATGGTTTGGTGGTGTGTAGGATGTTGGGCTTCCAGACAGCCACCCAGGTGTACACGGCCGGTGCAGGTGATGTATCCGTCTATGCTTAAGGGGTTTTAGTTAATGGCTCGTGGTATCAAGGGCGGCGTAAAGGGGTGGAAGGTTAGGACGATTCTAAGGGCCCAGGCTGATTTAGGGCTCAGAAGAGCAGCACCCTCCCCCCTTTTCTTTTCTTATTTCTTTTCTCTTTTCTATACACACATTAAATGTACTCCTCATGCACTAAATGTGTATTTTGTCCGTTTTGACCATAGATTTAATATTTAAAAAACAAATAATGTATTTACTGTTTTCAGTCACACCCCTCCCCCTCACAATGGTTCATTCCACCTGCGCTGTCTGAGCTACGATCGCTAGTGTAGCGTCTCTTGCTTATTGCACTTGCTATGATGCAGTGCAGACAGTGACACACGCAGGCATGTCACATCAAAAGTCAGGGCATCCAAAACGGAAAGAAAAGAAGGAAAGAGAAGACAGAGAACGCCGCACTCGACAGTATGTCACACAGTTTTTCAAAAAGAAAGGTAGCTTGCCCTATTCCTGTATTCCAAAACTTTCAGAGTTAAAATTTTTGTTGCTACATGACCTGCTTTTATCTAGCTAGCTTAGTAAAATAATTACTGAATTATGATTTGCATCCAACAATAATAACATCTCTGCTGTCTCCGGGGTTATCATGTCTCGTAGACACTTATTCAACGACTGCTGCACACCCACGTCCTCCTTCCCCCACGTCCCCCATCCCCGACTCAGCCGAACAAGGTGAGTCTGAGCGCGAAACTTCACGAAGATTGAAGCCTCTAAACACGTCTTATCTACTGTGTTCGCCACATGATGATAACTTTACAAAACAAAAAGTAATCTACACGCTTCAAAAATTACAAAATCAGTTTGCTGTGTGTGTGTTGTGTGTTCTGTGTCGAAGTGAAGTGATAGTGCTGCTGCTACGATCGATGCTGTCAAACTTGACGTTCTTGTTCATGTAATGCAGGGGTAGGGAACGTCGGTCCTGGAGAGCCACAGCCCTGCAGAGTTTAGCTCCAACCCTGAAAAAAACTCACCTGATTGTAGCCTTAATGATCCTAAAGACATTGATTAGCTGGTTCAGGTGTGTTTGATTAGGGTTGGAACTAAACTCTGCAGGGCTATGGCTCTCCAGGACCAACGTTCCCCACCCTGATGTAATGTATATGTCAATATGTGTACATTATGTTCTGTTGTGCTTGCAATTGCATGTTCAGTGTTCATGTTCAAGTTACATGTTCTCCCTTTTATGTAAACAAGTACATATTTCTATATTTTTTTCTTGGTTTTGTAGGCTTTGTACTCATCTTTAGACATTTTAACTATGCAATGTGCTAAGTATCTTTTTTAAAGTATACTGGGCATGTTTATTGGGTTACATTTTATCTGTAAAAAATGTAGGGGGCCCAGAAATTTTGGTTTCCATAGGGCCCAGAATTTCTGGCGGCACCCCTGCGTGGTATACAGGCTATGGTTTCCACAACCCTCTCAGAACGCTCTGCTGTGTGTCTCCTGAAGGAACTGGACAAATCTGGCTGGATGATTTGGATGTACCGGGAATGAGAGGAACATTTTTGACTGTCCACATCAAGGAATTGGATCTCATAACTGTAACCACAGTGAAGATGTGGGAGTTAGCTGTGCCTGAATAAAAAGAAGAAACTTTCTCACACCAGAAAGTGTTTTGGTGATTTTTAGTGGATGTATAAAGTCAGTTCTCCTCACAGATGCAGTTCATCAGATTAAGTACTTTCCACTAATGCTTGAAAGTGTTTCATCATATGAAACCAAATTCTTTTTGTCAAATGTTTAAAAACGTTGTCATCAAGGCAGCGACATTCATGCATTTTGTTTAAATTGGACTTGTGTGTGCGCAAGTACTTTTTTTTTTTTGTACAATATGAATGTATAAACAAACTCATCCATGTATACTGCGCTATCCTAAAACTGTCCTAACTCATGACACTTATACACAGCAAAATAAAGGGCTTACAGTAAAATAGCGTTTGACTCTAAAATGTGTCTTGTTTATGTTTCTGGTCACATAGGCCTTGTCCACACTAATAGGTATCTATTTCTCTCCGTTTTGGCCTTCCGTCCACACTGAGACGGCGTTTTAATTAATGAAAACTAAGCTTTTTGAAACGCTCTCCAAAGTGGATACATCTGAAAACGCAGTTGTAGTGTGGACTGTCAAAACGGAGGAATTTAAAAACGATGACGTAAGTTTAGTCATGAGACGCATATTGTACCGATAGATATTCATGTGTAGGCCTATACCGGTATTGTGCCTGTTATTCATGCATTTTTTAAAATGGGAACTTGTGTGTGCGCATATATTTTTGGTCTATGTACAATATGAATGTATAAACAAACTCAATGTATACTGTGCTATCCTAAAACACTTACACACACAGCAAAATAAAGGGCTTAAAATAGCTCTAAATGTGTCTAATGTTTCTGTACACTCAAACACACCCTATTGCTTCCACACATCTCTATCACGATCCTTCTTTAACTAGCACTATCTTGAATTTTGGATCTAAGCGACATTAAGCAACGATTATCATTCAGCTCCTGTTCTCCTCTCCAGGGAGTTCCTCTGTCTGGCCCCTCATTAGCTGTGGGACCCTGGGTACAGAAGACTGGGTTTGGGAGTGAGGTCCTCTGAAGGGCTAAGAGGCCGCACTAATAAATAAATTATCCAGTCGGTGACAGTAATAATAATGATAGAGGAAGGGATACGGCAGCATTAAAGAGCTCGGGTCCACTGGGAGCAAGAGGCTCTGTGCTCTTTTATACTGAAGCAATCTGAGAACTGATCAACACCAGAGTGTGTTACTGACAGACAATAATTACAACAACACACTTACAATGGGAGCATCCAGGGATATACACTCCATAGACTCTTTAGAAATGATTGACTATATTTTGAGACAAAGGTCTTGTTAAAGATTTTCAGTTAGCGAGGGAATGGCATAACCTATTTAAACGCAGCCCTACTTGACTAAATGCCACTTAAAATCAAGGAGATATAAAAATCTGGACCTATATTCATAAAGAATCTTAATGCAAAGAGTCGCTCTTAGTGACAAAATTCTAAGAAAATTCTTAGAAATGTGGGCGTTTACTCCTAAAATTAAAGAAAAAATTCTAGTAAAGAAAAAAGTCATTCAGAAAGTATCTTAACCCTTAAAGGTGCTAAATGTAACTTTTCTTCTAAAATGAATCCTTTTTTTATTGCATGTGTGTGAAGGGGTTGTAATCACACATTACAACGATCCACTTGTCGAGTTTTGCTATTACCTCTGAAGGCCAATATTCATAATTATATGTGAAGTCTCCGGGTCGGATTTACCGCGAAATCCATCGGATGTGACGTGCATGCGCGCTTCCGAGCCTCTCTCCTTATACAGTCTATGCGACCGATGGCACTGCAGCGAACTACATGAGTCTGATAACACCCCAAAACGACCTGCCTCCAGCACAACACACACTCCAACACAAACTCCACAAATATAAAAAACAAAAAAAAAGTTTTATCTGCTGAAGCTCGTCAGGGCAAACATGAATCTGATCGAATTAGGACGAAAACACGGATCAACATCGGCAGAGCTTTTGAATTATTAGTAAACTCGTAATGAAATAGCTAGGTAAACTACATGAGACATGAAATGAATACAAAAGACTCTTCCAGGATAACAAAAAGTAGCTAGGTGTAACTTATTTTATGTACTAGATAACGTTACTCATCCCACTACTATCATATTGTTTATAAACATATCCAGACACGTTCAGTAGGCTACAGTAATGTTACTTCCAGAAATGTATACAACAGAAATACAATGTTGGGCCAACGTTTGTATGGTCAGCTGTGATGGCCCAACCTATCTGACAGAAATACAACGTTGGGCCAACGTTGGTATGGTCTGCAATGGCCCACCACTTTCCTCAAATATATAGCGGACTTCATCTCACACCACAAAGAAACTCCAACAACACCACTGGCTTCGGTGGACCACGTCTGCAGTTTATTGACAGAGGACAGACAATCAACACACAAGCCTTCAGGTGCACTCTCTTTCATCTGAATCTCTAGTCACAGTCTGTTCTGAGAGAGCAGTTTATACAATAAAGTCTTGTAATACAACAATCAATTTCTTCCTGCATCTCATTTATGAAAATTCCCATTCACACAAATCAAATTAATTAAAAAAAATTTAATTCAATCAAAAGTACATTTTTACATTGACACTATAGCCAGTATGTCTCAATTTGTTAGATCGTATCAGGCACGGCGTTATGGGTGGGCCTGACGGGCCTAGGCCCACCCACTTTTCAACAGGCCCACCCAAAACTTTTCTTCAAAAATGTTTTGTCAAGAATTATAAAAAAATCGTCAATAAGCTCATAATTTTTGTTAAAATAGTCTAAATGTTTAGTTTTAAAAACAATTTTAAAAAGCTGGTTATGTCTATTGTGATGTTTCTGCGCAAGTTCAGCAGACAGTGTTCGGGTTTGTTCCGATCAGAGCATGTGAACGGAGAGCGCATTTCTGAATATTCCGCTCTGCTCGATCATTCCGCAGGGTAGCTCGCTCAACCCAGAATGGCCTGCTGGTTCGAACTTCGAAGATATGTGGAATAAGGCCTCCGACTATTTTTCCCCCCTAGTCGACTTGTTCATTTAAGCCATTAGTGGGGAAATCGGCCCTTTATATTCATTTAATTAGGCTACTTAAATAGGGCAGACTATAGGCTAGCCTACTATGGAAGCTTGTTTCCGCCATAGAATAAAACATTTTAAAAGATAATTGCGACTTTTTATCTCACAATTGCAAGTTTACATCTCAAAATTCTGACTTTATTTCTCAGAATTGCGTGAAATAAAGCCGCGATTGCTTCTTCTTTTTTTTTACCCCAGAATAGTTTATATCTCACAATTCAATTCTGACTTTGTAACACACAATTGCGACTTTATATCATGCAATTCTGCCTTTATATCTCCCAATTGCGTATTATAAATTCAGAATTGCGAGATATAAACATGCAATTCTGTGAAAAAAGTCAGAATTTCAAGCTATATTTCTCGCACTTTATATAACGCAATTTTGACTTGATAACATACAGTTGCGACAGGCCTATATCACGACTTTATAGCTAACCTGCAATTGCCACTTTATATCACGCAAATCTGAGATAAAAAGTCAGAATTGTGAGATTAAAAAAATCGCAATTACATTTTTTATTTTTCACTCTGTGGCGGAAACATGCTCCAGTTGTCGTGCAATGCAAGTGATCGTGCCGGCGCCTTATTACATTGTCTGCTATATATTTGCTTCTTATTTATTAAATAGAGGCATTTGGTTGATAAAACATTGATCAAAATTAAGATACAATTTATACAAAACGAAAATCTAAGCTTCAGAGCTTATAGCTTGTGAAAGTGTGAAAATAATTTCCAGTAAAAGACAATGTTGCAACAGTCGTTGTTTAGGTCCCACGCGCACGTACAGTCTCTGAGTCATCGCTGCAACCAGGAGATGAAGGAGAGCTGAGATCCACATCACACATCTTCATCTCTGCCACCCGCTATAGTGCGACTATCGCAGCGAGCGTGACCTGCGCCGTTGCTAGGAGGGCGCCAGCACCTCTGCCTAACCTCCCATGAGTCCTAATAAATGCAATTTCAACTATTTTCTGAAGCGCTTCTTTTATAAAGAACACCGCTTTTTCTTTTATCGGAAACGCAGCCCTGCAGGTATGATGCGTAATGGAGATTCAAAAGCGCTCTTCTCTGGTCAGAACCAAGGAGAGCGATCGCGGATAGGTCCGTCCTGACTCCATATGCACCGAAACTTTTTAACAATGCAACAAAATATTTAAAGAGCATCAAGCTATTGAAATCTATATTATGTATAGCCTACGTACAGATATATTAGTCAGTATTTTTTATTAGGTTAAACAGTGATTGGATAACGTTTTTAATTTAAGGCCCACCCACAATTGGTCTGGCCCATCCAAACCTGGAATCCTGGCGCCGTGCCTGGATCGTATAGTATAGTAAGAAATGTTAAGTAGGCTACCGTCCTCCCTAACAGCAACTGCAATTCATCTAATACACACAGCTCACCAGGCTTGGGAGGGTTACTTTAAAAATGTATTCCGTTACAGTTACAAATTACTTCATAAAAAAGTATTCAGTAACGTAATCCAAGTACCACAATATGAAAGTAATGTAACTGATTACTTTTGGATTACTTCAAGGATAGATATTATTAAAAAAAACTTATTTATTAAGAATTTCACAGCCTTGAATAAATATTTATGTAAAGGACTATACAGACATCTAGTGGCTTGTGGCTACAGTATGGTATTACAGATTATTTTGTTTAATTTTTAACTTGACAAGGACAAGGAAAAAATAAAATGGAAATGTTTCTTCAACAGGAAAATAGAGAATGCAAATGCTTCTTTAGGTTGGATGTCGAGTCCTTCGATTAAGAAAGTGTTTTCATTGCTGGAAGGCACAGTTTGCACTGTGCAACCATGTTGTTGGCATTTTCTTCTTTAAAAACAAAATAGCAGCGGAATTTCCAAGAAATTAAAGCATTTTTACCAGTGGGCAGCATCGTTTCTAGCAGCAGTGATTGTGTCTGACAGTGATGCGCGGGTCAATGTATAAACAACCCGCACCCGACCGACGCTTTCAACCCGCCCGCAACTCGGACCGCAAAAAATAAATAAATATAGGCTATTGCTACCCAACCCGCTTCCTGACCCGCATTTTTTGCCCTTAGGAGCGCCAACAGTTCTTTTTCTGAATGCTGTATAATATAGCCTAGTGTAATAATGGCTTGATTTAGGCTATTCATTTATTTTGTTTCATTTTCTTAAGGATTAAGATTCTGCATGTGTTTATCCAGTCTATTCGAAGTGTGCGTCTCTCCTCCGACTTTCCTAACAAAAATCCCACCCCCTCTCAGAAAATACATAAAACTGACATTACTGAGCTATATGCATTATTAGCCTATTAAAATGGTACAATGACATCTCAGTTCAACGTGTAGGCAAATCGGGCATTTTGTCCCGCGCCAGCATTTATTCAAAAGTTAATAACGCTTAACATTCAAAAGATAGCCTAAAAAAGGATTTCCCACTTGTATTATTAGGCTATTTGCGGAGCTTCCACTGCCCAGTCTTCACCTTTTCTCTTGCCGCGTCCATATGCTACTATATAAATTACAAATATTTAATTGGCATCTTTATTTCAAACGTATCATTAAAAATACTTTTGGATGACTCGTAACCGCGGGTAACCCGCTCATTTTGGATCAACCCGCGCATCACTGTTGTCTGAGGAGATTGTTGTAGAGAGCTGTTATTTTGCGCGTGCACCAGCGGCGGATGGCACTCGTGTATGGAGGGATTATTGGGTCAGATTGAAAACTAAAAGTCTAAAACTAAAAGTCTTAAACGAAAACCAAAAGTCTAAGTTTGAAACTAAAAGTCTAAGTCGAAAACGAATTTGGTATTTAGGATAAGGGCATTTGGTATTTAGGATTGGGCATTTGGTATTTAGGATAGGGCATTTGGTCATTTAGCCATTAGATTTGATTGGCATTTAGGATTGGGATTGGCATTTAATCATTTAGCCATTTAGTATTGAGCATTTGAGGATTGAGGATTGAGGAGTGTATGCAAATAAGGAGGTGTGGCCCAAATACTGGAGGCTGGGTTGAAATGGCTGGTGCGCAGATGCACCTTATGGACAGCAGAGGGAGCTCCAGTGCTAAGGAGCACACTGTACAGCAAACACAGCGAGTGAGCAGGTCTGCAGCGAGGACTGTACTTTATAATGTGATAACTTCAACTTAATGACAGCGTTGTATAGGGGTACTGGAACGGTACATGTATTCCTATTGAACCGAAACGGTAGCCTACGCGCGTCACGGTTCTGTGCACGAATTTACACGGAGAATACATGGTATAAAAATATAATAAATAAAACTCTAAATAGCGATACATTTCGCTCTATTCGCGTCTGGTGTGAACGCAGCATAATAAACAGCACAAAGTTCAAACTGCAAAGTGTGTATATTTGTGTACACTCGCAATAAAATACATGTGCTTTTGTCAGACTCTAAAATCTTGTCAAACTGTAACCTACAACTGTCACCAACCAAACCAAAACCACACACACCACACACACACACACACCACCTAGTTCATCGCGCCCGCGCCTCCCCCCCCCCCCCCCTCTCTCACCCAACCAAAATCACACACACACACTCTCTCACACAACACACATAATAAACACGCTGCAATGTCAAGATTGCAATGCTGGAGTTGTGTGTGCGAGAGAGAGAGAGAGAGGGGGGGGGGGGTGCGAATGCGATCGAACAGGTGTGAGTGTGTGTGTGTGTGTGTGTGGTGTGTGTGGGGGGGGGGATGAGAGAGAGGAGAGAGAGAGAGAGAGAGAGAGAGAGAGAGAGAGTGTGTGTGTGTGTGTGTGTGTGTGTGTGTGAGAGAGAGAGAGAGAGAGAGAGAGAGAGAGAGAGAGAGAGAGAGAGAGAGTAGGTGTGTGTGTGTGTGTGGTGTGTGTGTGTGTGTGTGTGTGTGTGTGTGTGTGTGTGTGTGTGTGTGTGTGTGTGTGTGTGTTTGGTTGGGTGACAGTTGTAGGTTACAGTTTGACAAGATTTTAGAGTGTGACAAAAGCACAATGTTGTATTTTATTGCGAGTGTACACAAATAACGTTATACACACTTTGCAGTTTGAACTTTGCGCTGTTTATTATGCTGCGTTCACACCAGACGCGAATAGAGCTGTATCGCTATTTGAGTTTTATTTATTTTTATACCGTGTATTCTCCGTGTAAATTCGTGCACCGAACCGTGACGCCCGTAGGCTACCATTTCGGTTCAATAGGAATACATGTAACGTTCCAGTACCCCTCTACAACGCTGTCATTAAGTTGAAGTTATCACATTATAAAGTACAGTCCTCGCTGCAGACCTGCTCACTCGCTGTGTTTGCTGTACAGTGTGCTCCTTAGCACTGGAGCTCCCTCTGCTGTCCATAAGGTGCATCTGCGCACCAGCCATTTCAACCCAGCCTCCAGTATTTGGGCCACGCCTCCTTATTTGCATACACTCCTCAATCCTCAATCCTCAAATGCTCAATACTAAATGGCTAAATGATTAAATGCCCAATCCTAAATCCCTAAATGCCCAATCCTAAATCCTAAATGGCTAAATGACCAAATGCCCTATACTAAATACCAAATGCCCAATCCTAAATACCAAATGCCCTATCCTAAATACCAAATTCGTTTTCGACTTAGACTTTTAGTTTTCGACTTAGACTTTTAGTTTCAAACTTAGACTTTTAGTTTTAGACTTTTAGTTTTCAATCTGACCCAATAATCCCTCCATACTCGTGAGTCATTAATCAAGCAACGCTTAAGTGTTATTATACCAAAATACAGATTTATTCAGTTTTAAATGAAACCATTGTAATCCTGAAAGTATCCCCCCTTTTTTCAAAAAGTAACTATAATCTGATTACAACGTTTTTTGAAGTAACTGTAACTAATTACAGTTACTGGATTTTTTATCCTGATTACATAACGCCGTTACATGTATTCCGTTACTCCCCAACCCTGCAGCTCACACATATGGCTATAAACATACATTTTAATATCCAAATAAAAACTAAACACATTTAATATACTAAACAACATTTCCACAGACTCAATCCACCAAAATTATATGTGGAGAAAATTATTAACAGGGAAAAACCTGCACTCTTAATTAAAGCTCCAGTCGGCAAGTCTGGCAGATTGAGTGGACTTAGGCAAAATTTTGAATGTTTACAACTCTCATGCCCCTCCCCCACTATCAACGGATACCCTCACTCACAGTTCGTGCTCGTCAGTGCGTGTGCACCAGGTTTTCTGTGAAGGCGCCCTTCTCATCAGCATCCATCAACACCATGGAGTATTTGCAGGTATGCTGCCTTGGCTAATCTACCAATAGATTGCAATTGCTAACGTCATTTATAGACCTTATGCACGAGAAAAACTAGGGCGCCGCCATCTTTAGAATATTGTCTTTGAACTTCCGTTTCTGTGGTCGCTCTGTGTATTTCTATGGCATCGCTGTCCAGGAGTAATTAGCTAGTGAAGTCGATTTACTTACTGTAGAGTTAACGAAAGTTATCATGAGCATTGTAATGTTTATCATAAGCATTGTAAAGCAGATGTCTTAACAAATGTCGACCGGGAACTTTTTTAAACGAGCCGTTCATTCATCTATGAAAGATCATTGTGAAAATACAGACCGGAAGTCAAAAGACAACGAGCTCAGCGCTTAAAAGGGGCGGGGCTACATAAGGTCTATACCAGGGGTCTCCAACCTTTTTTCATTTGAGAGCTACTTTTTAAAAACGAAAGTGGCCGAGAGCTACTCATGTAATACAATACTTAAATCTCTTAAATAATGTCTCATAACTCTCAGATTGGCAACTACCGGTAAAAGAGTTTTTGTACGCCTGTATGTCACCCTTAAATGTCGAGAGAAGAACTGATTTTTTTTTTATAGAAAATTGTACTTTGCATAATATACTGTAAAAACACACAATTATAGTTGATTTTATAGTGCATCATAACTAGAACTGAAATGGCATGAAAATTTCATTTCATGATTATATATCATAATGATCACGGTTATCTCAGAATCCTGTTCAAAAAGTAATAATACTACACAATAAAATCAATTCACCAAGTTTTATGTCGAAAACCAGCAAATAAAATTAGCATCAATATGCAATTTGTTTACATAAACATTAAAATAATAACATTAAAAATGATGGCCAGATTTTAAAGCAGTGTCTTGCAACATGCAATACTAACATGTCGTCGCTGCCCGATGAAACTCACGTATGTCCAAAACGGTTACTTTTCAGGAAGTGAAAAAAACAAGGTAATTCAAAAGCAGTTGAACATAGCGTTGTCATACTTGGTACGGTATCTTTAAATGTAACCATATAATTGCCAGTGTAATGATATAATCCACATTTGACCAAAATCGAGTTTAAATGGACATACGTGCATATTTTACAGTAACGGTGGTCGATACGCGTTCTTCCGATCATTAATTAGAATGGCCAAGTCGCGTTTCATATTGACAGATGAATAGGCTACGCTCAGTTTATTAAATACATTCAGTTTATTAAATAGCCTACGTCTCATTTTATTAAATACGCTGAGTTTATTAAATGTCTCTTGCAAAATATGAAGGCACAATGAATCAATACACTCATATAATCATACATAATCAGAGAGTAGCCTTTTTCTTTTCGTTTTGAATTATTTCGTTTAAAGACTTTTCAAGCTTTGTGCATTCGATGTCTTTCTCATGTCTGTGTGAGGCATACACTGTTAAGTTAGGATGAGATGCGCTCCAGTTAACGTGCAATGTGACCACGCGGGTGCCTCATGATTATATTGCTATATATTTTCTTCTTATTTATTAAATCCACTCCAGGCAATTGGTTGTTGAAAAATGAATTAAAATTAAGATACAATTTATAGAAAACGAAATTCACTTTAAAGAAAGGTTTTCCACAAAATAAAACTTAATGAAGTGGTCAAAATCATGTCTGACACTCCATGTCTCAAATTGTGCATCCTATTACTCGTGCTGTTCACTTTTCATAAATCAACAAAAATGGAAGAAAAAAAAAACATAATATTTTAACAAATATGAAACTAAATGCGCTCATTTAATGGCTACAACAGTATAGTAGACCTACAGACTCTATTTGTACAAATTGCTGCACATTTATTTAATTCTGAATTTTGCACACACAAGTTGAAAGGCTTCAAATCATGTTCACGGATAATTGTGCGTGCATTCATTAATCATTATGATACTAAAACAATAACAAAGTAGGCTATGCTATGTAGCCTACAAAAAATACAGCCATTTCTGTTTTGTTCTTTTAAACAAAAAAACAAGCTGCCCCCTTTTTTTTTACATTTCATCTTTCATTCCGAAATGAACGAAAAAGTACACCGACCCAACATGTATTAGCCTTTTTATGTTATCAATCTAAATTAATCTCGTTTTTAATTTAACTTAATTTTGTTTTTCTTTATTTAAATTTCGTTTTTTTCTTTATTTAATTTTTGTTTTTTTCTTCATTCAATTTTCGTTTTTTTTTATTTAAATGTAATTTTTCTTTATTTAAATTTAGTTTTTTCTTTATTTGAATTTAGCTTTTCTTTATTTAAAATTCATTATTCTTTATTCGTTATTCTTTATTTAAATCTACCCTTTACTGTGTCAGTAATTTATTAGTCAGAAAAATATTAGACTACCTTAAAAGTAGGCTATTGTTAACAGACCCGTGCGTTAACATCTCCACAATAAACAGTGACAATTACTTCCTCTAGACCATTTACCGGTAAATAACAGTTGTGAATATATTGCGAATATATAATAAACTTGAACAGTGTTGTCAAAAACAAACATTTGCTTATACTTTACCTCACAGAGTTATTCGGCTATACAATCCTGAGCTTCCAGAGACGCTTAGACCTGCGAGACGCCTCCACAGGGCGGGAGATACGCGGCGTGATTGACAGCTTTGACACCAAATGGATATACGTGAAAATCAGATGACATGATTTCACAACTTTTCATTGGTCATTTAGACATGTGACGCACACTGTATACGGAAATGAACCCGGACATTCTATCTGTCGAAAAATCTCGAAATCGGCAAAATGGACATACGCGGTTTTCATCGGACAGCGACGATGTACAAGTTCAAATAAAGTTGACAAAAAAGGTTTTATAAAAAGATAAACCTCACATATTTCAGCCTTTAAATCATTTTTATAAAAGAATGAGTCAAAGATAAATTACTGACATTTACATTAATGCACATTAGCTTATCTTTTATCATTAAGAGTTAGGGTTGCCACCTGTTGTCCTTCTTTTTAATAACCTGTCCCGGGAAATTTATGCACTCTCCCGGGACACTGAATGTCCCGGTTTTCGAAAGCTACGTGAATATGTATGTTCAAACCGTGTTGCGCGCCGCGCGCACGGCAAATGAGAAACCTTGCGTGTGTGTGCTAGTGTGCGTGTGTGTCTCAAGAAGCGCGAGCCCCTATAAGACTTGCATGCGCATGCAAGAAGCGTTGAGATTTAATCTCGCTGCTCCTAGAAAAAATGAGCGCGTCGGTTCAATTTTGAATGTGCTTGCCGCGCGCCTACATTTGAAATAACGAACTTGAGCACACAAAAGATGCGATATGTCAACGGCCCCTTGGCGAGCTACCAACAATCAGGCCACGAGCTACCGGTAGCTCGCGAGCGACGTGTTGGAGACCCCTGGTCTATACTCTAAATGAGCTTACTTGATCTGTTAGTGTTTTGAAAGCGAGATACATCCGCCACCACTCTTCGTGCGAACTTCAGGCGTGTGCATGTGATTGTAACGTGCGCGAGGGGTTGCATGTGCCAGATCTGTGATTGACAGTCAGATCCCCCCCAACCGCGCTGATTGGACCCGATGAACCGGGAGCTGTAGATTTTTGCAAAACAAATAACACGCTCCAGGTGGAGTTAGAAACTCTTTATTTTATGTTGTTCTGTCGGATTATAGTGTCGAATTCACTGAATATGATCAAACAAATGTTGCCGACGGCAGCTTTAAACCATAAAACAAACATGTGCGTTTATAAAACACCGAAAATACTTGAACTGTAGGCAGAAAAATGCATATATCATCGTTCCCGTTTTATGACACTTCTAAAATAGACATCAACTTGAAACTTCACTTAATATAGCATATTTTCACTCTTAAACAGAGCACGGTAATGACATACCTGACTCTCTCCAGTCACAGGCTGTTCTGAGAGAGCGCATGCGCGACCGGACTCACCGAACAACTCAAAATATTAATTATAAACAAAAATATATAATTTTCTTGACTTGCAAAACAAAATAAAGATTATATGGATGACGTAAGTAATTCTACTTACCCAATTTAATAATTAAACAAATAAAAGTTTGCTGGAACAGTTACCAGGAAAACTCCAAACACTATATGCATGCAGCATTTCATGTTTACCATTCTTTCCCAGTAAACATGGGGAAAAGAGTGTCTGGTTCCTTTTTATGACGTTGTTTCCCACCCAGCACCAGACGTCATTGTTTTTTGGACTAAATCAAGTCGGTTCGTCATAGCCTTCATTTAGCCCAAAAATAGACTTTTGAAAAATTGACTGTTTGTGTTTGGTCCGTCTGATTTGGTCCAAAAAAAAAAAACGCTCTTAGGGCGGCGCTAGAGAATTTTAACGCTATAGATCAGGGGTGCTATAGATCATTGACCGGGGGAGCTGCGCAAATGTAAATACTTTTAATAAATTAGCAAAACGTGGCCACTCAGGTCCGTGTATTAGTCCGTGTACGTTGCGTTCATTCGTTTTTCGATTTAATATTGAAAGTAGAAAAATGAGAAAACGGCTCATTTATTCATTTTTCTTTTTTCCAAAAAAATAAAAAATTGAGAATTCAGCTTGATTTTTATATTTTTATGTTCAGGGATAGAAAATGGAAAAATGGCTTGAATATTCGATTTCCACGTGTGGGCGCGCATGAAACGCCCCTTTCCACTGATTGGTCAACCAAAGATCAACGCTTTCAGTTCTTCCACAGTCCTCCGCTGCTGGACGGATTCTTAAAGTGTTTATTACAAATAAACTCTCTCTCATCCAACAACCGGACTAATGCTTGACACAAATCGCGCTGGGCAGGGCCTAGAAAGGGTTTTCTTCTCTATAGGCATGGATTCGACAATCTACACTAGAGAAATATTAGCTGATTATTTCAGAAATATTATGTAGATTATCTCGCACCTGCACCCACAAGACCCATCATTAGCCTACTTTACAGCTGGGTGACCCACTGACAGTGCACAGACCAGTATCCATTAAATATGCAGCAGTCATAACTATTTTAGACTGCACATTGAGTTTTGGACGAGGGATGAAGCTGAAATATGATAGATATGAAAAGATATAAATTGCATTATTTAGTGTCCATGTCACAGCACATGTATTTTGGTTGTTATTAGGGCCCAAGACCTGAAAGGGCGAAGGCCCTATTGTTTTCCTTAGGATTATTTATTATTATTATTATTATTATTATTATTTTTTTACTACCTTTTGGACACTTTATGAGGCCTTAACATGCTCAAAAACTCTTGAAACTTTGCATACGGGTCAGAACTTGCGGCCATCAGGGCCGGGCTGAAGATGGTACCCGGGCGTGGCAGGGGGCTCGACAGCGCCCCCTGGAACGGGGTCCGAAAACATGGTCCATAAATCAAACACGCTTGCATGTAATAATATGAAACTCGGTACACATGTAGATCTCATCGTTTCATAAATACTTCGCACTCTTACTTTTTACCCCAGCCCAACAGGAAGTGGGCTATTTAGGGTTGAAATACTCCTCCTAGAGAATTCAAACACACGGCACGAAACTCGGTCAGCGTGAAGTCAAGACATTGAGGATGAAAGTTTGCGAGGGGATTTTTGATATCTCGAACGGTTTGGCCGTGGCGAGGAAACAAAATTATGGCGAGAAACGTGAAACAAGATACATACATTAACAGCATACATTAACTGATCTTGATGAAACTTCAGCAGTGTGTTCGTTGTAAGAGCCCGATCACATGGATGTCGACTCTGGAGGACTTGGAGTTAAGAGAACGTCACTTAAGTCATTCTTAAAAAAGGAAGATGTGAGTCAAAGTTATAGCGCCACCAACTGGCAGCAGGAAGTGTGTCACTTTCAAAAGGCTTTGAAATCACCCTCTTATTTTTACCCGATTTGCTTCAAACTTCATCTGTATAATGTAAATACACGGCAGATGAAGACCTGTGAATGGATTCTTGATATCTTTGAAACTGTTGCCGTGGCAACGCATCAAACTTTACCATTCTTTTAGAATCTCTTCGGGTGATAGTTTAAACTCAAAATCATAAATAGGGCTATACTGCCCTCTTGTGTCAAATTATATTTCTATATTTAGGCTATTACGTATGTAACAGAGGATGTTGTGTTTTATTGCGAGTGTACACAGGTAAACAGTTTGCAGTCTGAATGTTGTCCTGTATGAACAAAATAACAGATTATGTTTCCTGTTTCCACTGTTCACACACACACACACACACACACTTTGACTCGCGCGCCTCTCACTCGCGCACACACACACACTTCAGCTTGAGAGAGGCGCACGCGTCGAAGTGTGTGTGTGTGAGAGAGAGAGAGAGAGAGAGAGAGAGAGAGAGAGAGAGAGAGAGAGAGAGAGAGAGAGAGAGAGAGAGAGAGGAGGGGAGGGGGAGGGAGGTGCGATTGAACTGAGCGTGTGTGTGTGTGTGTGTGTGTGTGTGTGTGTGTGTGTGTGTTAAAGTTCCCTCTGAGCGCGCACTTCTGAAGCCGCTGACGCGCAGAAAATAATAAAATGCCACGCCGCTGGTCAACTAGTAGAGGTGGGCAGATCGATACGAATATCGATAATATCGATACCAACGTTGGTATCGGTATTGATCGATACCAACGTGAAAATATCGATACTTAAGTTTCAGTTTCTCTCCTTTTGCTACCTGACTGTGTTTGTCAAAATGCTGCTGCTGTCACAGAGCAGAGCAACTTAGCAAGCTCTCTGAAATCTTCCTCCGAAGAGTGCTCTGCTCTCTTTCCTACCTCCTGTGTTGTACCGTCACGTGACTCACCACTAGCGCGCTACCGCTACCACCAGGAGTCAGACGCGCGCGCAACCGCGCATTTCTAGTCTACAGCAGCACAGTCAGAGATGGAGAATGGCAGCAGAGAGAAAGAGGAGTGTTGTATGGCTGTATTTTCAGGCCGAAAATGAGACAACAGTGACTTGTACCATTTGTAGAAAGTCTTTAAAATACAGTGGCAATACAACTAATTTGTACAAACATATGAAAAATCACAGACCAGAAAATGCAGAGCTACAGAAACGGAGAGAGGAGGAGAGATGACGTTATTTTATTCTCATTATATCTTATTACAAGGAGAATTTGTTTTACAAATTCAAAATTACAAAAAGAATTTTTTATATTTATTGTGAAGTAAAACTTTGTGACTTTGTTTATTTAAGAAAAAAAATCCTGAAAAGAAGTGCACTAAAAAGGAGAAATGTTATTTTATTCTCATTATATCTTACAAAGATAATTTGTTTTAAATTTTGTATAATATTTGCTGTGAAGTAAAACTTTGTGACTTTGTTTATTTAAGAAAAAAATCCTGAAAAGAAGTGCACTTAAGAGGAGAAACATTTTTGTTAACATGCTACTTGAAAAGAGAATTTGTTTTTACATTTTTTATATTTGTGAATAGCCTAATTTTGTAACTTTGTTTATTTAAGTAGAACAGAAGTAACCAAAAGTTGTTTCTGAACAAAAGCTTTTGTAGTACTGATTTTAACTGATTAATAACCCAAAATGCAAATCACAAAAACAAATTAAAAGTCATGAAAATTAATTTAGATTTAGGTTGGAGACGCATCCACCTTAATTATTAATAAGTATCGATATCGGTATCAGTATCGGCGATACTGGCCCTGTATTTACTTGGTATCGGATCGATACCAAATCTAGCGGTATCGCACACCTCTATCAACTAGCCTAGAAATCTAGACGCACCCTAGCGGCAGCAAAAATTATTTCGCTGCCAGTGTGGTCTAGCAACTCTCCATAGGCTTTTGAGCTGGAAAAAAACAAAAACTGGTAAGGCCAATCACATCGTGTATAGAGTCGGCGGGCGGGCTTAACACAATGACGGCACAGTTCATGACGTTCCGCGTGATTTCCATAGGTGATTTCCCTGCTACTTGAAAACAATGAAGATGCAGCGGTCTTTCGAATCGGCTTTGGCCGCGACTCTGGAGGACTTGGAGTTAAGAGAACGTCACTTAAGTCATTCTTAAAAAAGGAAGATGTGTTCAGAGTTTTGCCGACCTGATACGGCAAAAGTTTAATATATCAATAGCTCCGCTGGTGGAAAAACGCATGGGACTCACTCATACACAAAAGTTCGTTGCTCTGGTTGGTTGTAGCGCTATCCTATTGCGTGCAGAGGGATTTTGAAAGGTAACCGTTTATTGAGGCATGTCAATGTCAATGGAGAGTTCCCAGACCTAACATCTTGATGTAGGTCTGGCATGCCAGGCTACTGGTCAACCGCTGTAGAGTGAAAACTGGTGAATGCAGTTTACAGCTTTCATAGAAAGAGAAGGAATGTGAGCCGTGTGATTGGCAGTGAGTCCTGTGTGCGGACAAAATAGCTCAATACGAGAGGCAACGAGAAACAAAAAGACATGTGAAATAAAATCACATCATAATGTTTAAAGAAGAGTGGTTTGATTAAAGTGGTGGAAATAACGGTTGATGGACACAGAGCGGTAACAATTACACACCCACCCGCATGAAGTCAAAATACATCATTAGTTTAAATCGATGTTTTTGTGTGTGGGGGAGTTTTAGGCATGGTTAGATTACTATTAAAGAGTTCGCATATTCACTTTTCTTGAAAATATTTAGCTATATATATATATATATATATATATATATATATATATATATATATATATATATATATATATATATAATGTATAGCTACGAGCAGCGATTACGGGCCCAAGCCAGTGGCCACCAACTGGCTGCAGTAAATGTGTCACTTTAAAAATACTTTTAAATCACCCTCTTATTTTTACCTGATTTGCTTCAAACTTCACTACTACTAGGGATGCATCGATACCATCTTTTTTAGAATCAATCCGATCCGATACCAAAAATTATGTGTAACGATACCGATACCAGTGCAGTTTTTTTTTTTAGATAGTAGAATTTCTATAACTCTGTGTGTTGAACTAATAAATCACTCTTGTGTGTGTTAAACACAATCTACTTAATACAGACAACTTCGTTATAAAGATAAACAACAAATCCCAAAAAATATATGATCATAATCTATGTAAATGTAGATAAATGTGTTAAATGTATAGCACAGATGTTTAATGAGGCAGCAACATAGATAGGAAAGAACAAGAAAGGCAATTAATAATCTGTCATTGCGTCACTGCATTATGATATGAAAGGCTCCAGTAAAGTGCGGCACAAAGCACTTATGCGCATCCCAAGCGGAGAATGATGCGCTAGAAGCCACGCGGAGTTACAGCGCACAGCGTGTCGAGTCCGCAGTGAAAAGTTCAAAGCACAAAGGAAATACATATTGATGGACAGTGTATTATACAGTATCTATCTATGCAATAGTTTATTGAGCCTTTTCTTTTAACGTTTTAAATTTCAGTTACTGTGCGCGTGAAGAACAATTATAGTGCTCTGACTCTAGTGTTGTGATCTAACCGCCAGCGTCCGACACACCGGTAGAAAGTAACACGATTAAGTTACAGCAATAAAGTCCAGCAAGATAAAGTTTCTCCATTCGAAACCATAGACCTTACAGATCAATAATAATAAAATTAACATTGAATCATCTTGAAGATAGTTTCATCCTTGACTGTAACCGAATGCGACACGCTGTTTGATCGCTGAATGAAGAATGACTGACAGCTGCAACGGAGGGAAAAGTTTAGGTGATCTTGAATTTAATGACTTAAATATTAATTTCTATATCACATAATGGCTTCAGAACACCTATAATACAGTACACGAAAACTTTATGGTACTTTAGAAAGTTTTTGTGCCTTTTGTGGGAATTAACAATAACATAGACGCACAATATAGGATTTGAATCAGCCTCGTCTGATCGATACCCGATCCGGCAAAGATGGCAGTAATCGGAGCTGATACCGATCCTGAGTATCGGATCGGCGCATCCCTAAATACTGTAATGTAAACACACGACAGATGTAGACCTGGATGTACAACTGACCTTTCAGAAGGTTGCTCACGCATACTTTGTGGTTGAAATGTGCCCTCATGCGCACTTTTGCAGATCCCTCACTGATGCAAGCTCTTCAGCACACTTCTTTTCGACAGTCAAAGCAGGGGTTACGTTTTTGCACGTCGTGCAGAATAACCCTAAAGGCACCAAGGTGGCGGTGCCACCGGCTTTATTATATATATATATATATATATATATATATATATATATATATATATATATATATATATATAATATTATATAAATATAGCTGCGAGCAGCGATGAAGGGCCAAAGCCGGCGGTAACGCCATCCCGGTGCCTTGGGCCCGTAATAGCTTGCAGCTATATTTATATATATATATATATATATTATATATATATATATATATATATATATATATATATATATATATATATATATATATATTATTTCTATTCGTTTTTTGTTGTTGTTTGTTTGTTTGTTTTTCATAGCTTATAGCTTTCATAGCTTATAATCATGTTTACCTATATTCTAATATTTTTTAAATATAGGCTATTGGTCATCTTTTATAAAAAAAATTGGAAATTTAATCGACAGATTCAATTCGAATAAAAAGACAATAAGCTGCTACCAATCAAATTAAATTAGTATTTTTTTACAGTCTATGGTATCAACCAAAGAGGCTGCATCTGAATTCTGAACTGGCATGTAGACCTATTAGCCTACTATTAACTGTTTAATGCTGCTCAGAGGATTTACACAGTAATTACAATTACATAGTATTATGATATTAATGTTTTAAATATAATATTTTGAATAGCCTTTTAAATATTAAATTAATGACAAAATGAAACAATACTTTGATTATGAGAGTAAGACCCCCAGTAGGTGGCAGTACGCAACTGTCTTAATAGTCAGTCAGTGAGTCATTCATTAAACCGATTCGTTCAAAACGCCGATTCATTCATGAACCAATTGGCTGTATATGGGACATTGAATCATTCACTCAACCGATTTGTTCAAAGAATCGAGTTCGAGTGAGTCAGCCAAGTATTTATTTGGAGAAGAAAACCCTTTCTAGTCCCTGCCCAGCGCGATTTGTGTCAAAGAATCCGTCCAGCAACGGAGGACTATTCTGTGGAAACTGTTAAACTGTGGAAGAGCTGAAAGCGTTGATCTTTGGTTGACCAATCAGCGGAAAGGGGCGTTTCAAGCGCGCTCACACGTGGAAATCGAATATTCAAGCCATTTTTCCATTTTCTATCCCTGAACATAAAAATACAAAAATCAAGCCGAATTCTTTTTTTTTTTTTTTTTTTTTTTGGAAATGGGCGTTTCATGCGTGCTCACACGTGGAAATCGAATATTCAAGCCATTTTTCCATTTTCTATCCCTGAACATAAAAATATAAAAATCAAGCCGAATTCTCATTTTTTTTTTTTTTTTTTTAAATCGTTCCTTTTTACATATAAATCATACATTTGTGGTCTATATAAAGCAGAACTGCAATGCTTTGGTCTGAATTCCTCATTATTATAGCTTCACAGGCCCCTTTTCTACCCCTTTTCTGATGTGCCACAAGTGTCATATTATTCTAATATTATTAATAGTAACATCTCAAATCCCAGAGTTCTGTTTAGAACAGTCAATAATCTAATTCAACCTCCCAGTAACTTTAACTGTCCTACCACTGAGCAGTGTAGCGCATTTCTCAACTATTTTACAACTAAAATTGAGAATATTTATAACGCCATTGCCTGTGAGGATGCTTCTGAGTCTGTTGAGGTGCATTCTCCTAATCTCTCTGGTCTCACTTTTTCAAGTTTCAGTGTTGTTGATTTTGAATTTATTTCTAAACTTGTTTTGTCAATGAACTCCACTACTTGCACACTTGATCCACTCCCTACGACTGTCTTGAAAAACTGTTTGCCTGTTATTGTACCCCATATCACTGCTATTGTAAATGCTTCACTAAATGCAGGGAATGTCTCTTCTGCTCTAAAAACGGCTGCAGTTACGCCAGTTCTTAAAAAGCCCGGGAGTGATATCACTGATATGTCAAATTATCGACCCATCTCCAACTTACCTTTCCTGGCAAAAGTGCTTGAGCGTGTGGTTGTTGGCCAACTCCATACTCATCTCTGTACGAATAGCCTATTAGAAACTTTTCAATCTGGGTTTAGATCTGGACACAGTACAGAGACTGCTCTAGTCAGGGTCCTGAATGACCTCCTCGTTATAGCCGACTCTGGGGCTTGTGTCATTCTGGTTTTGTTGGACCTTAGCGCTGCGTTCGATACCATATGTCACAGCATATTACTGGACAGATTGCAAATGTGGACTGGTCTATCTGGAACTGTGTTGGACTGGTTTAAATCTTACCTCTCAGATCGTTCCCAATTTGTCTACCTGGGTACTAACAGATCTCAGACTGTGCCTCTGTGTCAGGGTGTCCCTCAGGGGTCAGTTTTGGGTCCTATTTTATTTAGTGTTTTTATGCTGCCTCTTGGGCAGATAATTCAGAAGTATGGCCTGAGCTTTCACTGTTATGCGGACGACACCCAGATTTATATCAGTTCTCAGCCTGATCTCAATTCTTCATCTTCAAAACTTTCTGACTGTTTGTTGGAAATTAAAGCGTGGATGAAACTCAACTTTCTACGACTGAACTGCTCCAAAACTGAAATCTTATTAATTGGCACTCCACTTAATGTCAGTAAATGTAAGGATTTTAAAATGTCAGTAGACAATACCCAATTGTCCCCTTCTGGCCAGGTGCGTAACTTGGGTGTGATTTTTGATGCTCAGCTAACTTTTAATTCACATTTTAAAAACATAACGAAGGTTGCTTTTTTCCATCTGAGGAACATTGCGCGTATTAGACCATTTCTCTCTAGGCCTGATGCAGAGAGGCTTATCCATGCCTTCATCACGTCAAGGCTTGATTATTGTAATTCTCTCTTTGCTGGTTTACCAGCAAATTCTATTAAGAGGTTGCAATATATACAGAACTCTGCCGCACGTGTTTTAACTCACACATCCTCACGCCATCACATTACACCTGTGCTCCAGCAACTGCATTGGCTTCCAGTTCAGCCACGTATTGATTTTAAAATTCTGATTTTAACCTATAAAGCAGTACATGGGTTGGCTCCAGATTACATCTGTGATTTGGTTACTCCATCCACTCCTGCTCGCTCTCTCCGTTCTGCCGGCTCTCTCTCCCTGTATCAGCCTCGTTGTAAATTGAAAACCATGGGGGGAAGAGCCTTTTCCTATAACGCACCTAAGTTATGGAACACACTACCCGCATCTATTAGGGATGCTGCTTCAGTGGATTGTTTTAAGAAACTTCTTAAGACACATCTTTTTAGTCTAGCTTTTAATTTATAATTGTATTATTATTTTTATTATTTTCTATACTTTTATATATATATTTTTTACTTCCATGTTTGATTATTTTGTTTTGTACATGCTGTAGCGCTTTGAGTCTGAGAAAGGCGCATTACAAATAAAATTTATTATTATTATTATTATTATGTGCGTCTGAGATCAACTCGTTTTGGTGCGGTCTCTTTAAATCCAGCTCGCAGAGGTGACACTCGGTTCAACTCCACCCCGTTCGGCCATTATTGTAGTTTGATAGCAGAGATACGATTATCTAGTGGAACAGAAACTTTTTATTCACAGTTATTAACAAAATGTCAACAACGGAAGACTTATCCATCAAGCCTTACATGTTCGAGCCAGGGTCGGAGCGAGATGAAAATAAAGACGACGAGCCTGCAGAACAACGTCTTCATATGGATGTATCGCAATGGTGTGTTACTGTATTTACAGTAAGTTCTCAAACCATGCCCACTACTACAATACTGCATGATTACAATGACTATTTATAAGTTATATTATAAACAATTAAAGAAAAGTCGATTATTTCTCGTTAAAACAAGCACACTAATAAGACAACTGCTAAACCATGACCACTGTGTGTTTTAAGAAAGTAGTACTTTATTTTTATTAACGTTACAGCTTACCGAAGTGCTCTGTTCGTCGTCTCCAAAGATAGAAGGAACTGACCCCTCAATCAGACGAAGTCTATCGGCAAATCCTTCTTATACTGGCGGAGGTTGCTGAAGTAACGTTAGTTATCCTTGAAGTGCTTCGCGCACACAAACATGACTTTACCCACAGATATGGGTACATTTCCGTGAAAAATAAAACTCAAGAGGTTCTGATGCTGGGAGACGGTGTTATGAAACGTGTCGGTTACTACATCCAACAACCGAACATTTTGATGTACCCTCTCGTAACTTCTGCATCCTTGAACTTGGACTACAAAATTGCAGCGAGAAATAAAAATGGCGGATTGCTCAAAGTGTTTGGCCGGAAGTCGATGTCCTTATTTGGCAGTTCCGCTGCAAATACTGCGACGTAATAGTTAAAGGGATGCTCCACCGGTTTTTCATATTAAACTATGTTATTCCCTTAACTAAGACGAGTTGATACATACCTCTCTCGTCTCAGTGCGTGCACTATATCTCTCTGTATTGCCGCAAAACTATGTTAGCACTTAGCTTAGCCCAGTGCATTAAATATGGGCCAAAAAGAGAAGCGACCAAACACTTCCTCGTTTTCCATATTTAAACACAGTTACTCGAGTAGTGTAACTCGACCTAGGCTGGTGACACAAAATAAAACGTTGCGCTTTTCTAAGCGTTTAAAATTGATGTAAATAACAGGGGGCAATATAGTCATCAATTTTAAACGCTTAGAAAATCACAACGTTTTATTTTGTGTCACCAGCCTAGGTCTAGTTACACTACTCGAGTAACTGTGTTTAAATAGGCAAAACGAGGAAGTGTTTGGTCGCTTCTCTTTTTGGCCCATATTTAATGCACTGTGCTAGCTAAGTGCTAACATAGTTTTGCGGCAATACAGAGAGATATAGTGCACGCACTGAGATGAGAGAGGTATGTATCAACTCGTCTTAGTTAAGGGAATAACATAGTTTAATTTGAAAAACCAGTGGAGTATCCCTTTAACAAAACGTCATAGATTACAGAAAAATCTAAACCGGTTGAAAAATGTGACCAAAACAGAATATAAAGATATCAACAAAGTTCCTGAAGAGACTAATTTCAACTTTTCTGTACTTATAAACACTCCAAAATATACAACAAAAGGCATTTAAGGGCTAAAAAATTAGATTTAGCATGATATGTCCCCTTTGAATCGAAAAACGAATGAACGCAACGTACACGGACGCCCCTGACCGTTGAACCTCCTTATTGAAACGGGCCCCGGAGCAGAAGGTGGCGGTAATGCACCAAAAGGTGGTTGCCAACCGCGGTTAAAAAAAAAAAAGAATAAGAAGTTGTTTTGAAGTGTGTCCGCGGACTCGGAGGGGTGAGCCTCTCCTGCTCTGACTGGGCCGCCTGTGGGTGCTTTGGGACAGGGGTGGACCCGCGGCAGCATCCGCTGCTAGTTGAGAAGAGTAACGAAATGTGCTTTTTACGTCATACATAGAGTCACCAAAAGTATCCACCAAAACGCATCTCAAACATGCACTTGAATGAAAGGTAACGTTATGTAGGTTGAACTTGTATTTATTTTATTTTATTAATATTCTCGATAATGCAACGTGTGTTTTAGAGTTAGTTCACGCTGTTTATGAATATGAACACCAAGAGTAACGTTATATACTTGGGTCGTAATTAATCGAATTTTTGAATTTGCTCGACCGTTTGCGATAGGCCAGTTTTTTTTTTTTTTTATAAAAGATGTTGCCTTTACTCGTTTATTTTCTAGAAATGTATTCAGTTTAGACTATAGACGTATGAGTATGCCTCCTGTACCGTGTATGCAGCGCGACATATTTTAAATGCTGTGGACGGGAATTGCTTGGGGAGCGAGACAAAACTCTTGAGGCTGTGTGTATAGTAATTATAATATTGAGTTTAGTTTTTAAAGTATTTGTCTGCTCTTTTATTTGTCTTTGACATGTAAGCTCTGGTTTATTTTATTTATTTAACGTTAGGTGTTTTGCTTCGTCCAGGAAAACATTTTAATGTTAGTTTTTTGTTTGTTTTTTGTAGAAATTATTTACTGTTTTATAGTAGAGTATGACACAACTAATTCTGTGCCAAACATTTTTCGACCACATATAAATACTGCAATTTTTTTTCCTCCTTTTCTTACTCCTCATGGTAAGAAATTTCTATAAGAACTGCTATAATTGTTAACATATAATATTAATTAATAATGTTGGATATGTTTGAGTAAAATCCATGTTGCCTATTGACTTGCATGTTTTCCTCATTAACAAACTTAAGACTTATAGACTATCAGCTAAAGTCTTCTCTAAATTTCTACTAAAGGGGAAAAAGACACATACATCTTGGATTGCCTGAAGGTACATTTTTATATTTTCCTGTCCTTTGCTATAATATATCTGCAAAGTCTGATTCCCTAATACAGATTATTTGGATTTTTTTAAAATAAGAAAAATAACCCCTTTGCTTTATCACAGACTGAAAACATTCACCTGAGAAGAGTGTGTCCTGAAGGTCCTAATTCTTTTCCTGAGAGAAAATCCTAAAGACCTCATCAAGAAGTACCTTGTGATTTGAACATCTGCATATTGTATTTTGATTTATTTTTCAGAAAAAGTCTAATTGTGTATTTTGTAGTTATGATAGCAAAAGGCAATAAAACGTGTTTGTTTTCTTGTACACTGCTTTAGGATACCCAGACAGATGACTGTGAGTGTGACCTTGAGCAGATCACCATGGCAGTGTTCATTATTCGGAAGGTGAGGGAGAATTTCAAGTGTAAATTGCAGGTTAAATTTTTCACAAAGATAATGCAATGTGCTTATTAGGCCCCATCCACACTACTGCGTTTTAGTTTAGAAACGGAGAATTAAAACGAATATGATCTCCGTCCACACCAGTGTTTTAGCTGCGTATCAGAATTGATCTCCGTCCACATTAAAACGACTGAAAACGTGGATCACGTGACCATTCACCTACACTGGGCATGCGCGTGCCGGTGTAAACACAACACAACTTCTTTGATAAAATTATCCCACCATGTGCTGGTTCTTCCCGGCTTAACCCAAAACCGACTCTGTACGGTCGATACCGGCGCTGCACACGGCACGGGAATTGTCACAGATCGCTGGAATAATAGCTTGCCTCCGGCACATGTTGGCAGTTAACGTTATAGCATCAGGTAGGATATGCCATGACTGATGACACCCAATCAGAGAGCCGAGCGCGAGCGTCTGCGTCATCGTTTCTAAAGTACTCCGTTTTGACCCGTCTACACTAAAACGCCCTCCGGAGATTCAAAAAGCAAAACGGGTCTGCAGCGTTTCTAAACTTCTCCGTTTTAGGTCTTCGTTTTTGCCGTTTTAGTCTGGACGGGAGGTGCAAATGTAGCAAAAGGTCTCCGTTTCTAAACGAAAACGTAGTAGTGTGGATGGGGCCTTAAAGGGATACTCCACTTTTTTTGGAAATAGGCTCATTTTACAACTCCCCCAGAGTTAAACAGTTGAGTTTTACCGTTTTTGAATCCATTCAGCCGATTTTCTGATATTTAAAAGAATATCAGTAAGCAGACAGTTTCTGGTCTCATTGACTTCCATAGTAGGAAAAAAATATACTATGGGAGTCAATGAGACCAGAAACTGTCTGCTTACTGATATTCTTCTAAATATCAGAAAATCGGCTGAATGGATTCAAAAACGGTAAAACTCATCTGTTTAACTCTGGGGGAGTTGTAAAATGAGCCTATTTCCAAAAAAAGTGGAGTATCCCTTTAAACATAAAGATAAAAACCTCCTACCATTGTTTTGTATGTATTTTTATTTTTATACCAAAATGTACTTTTTACAGTGGTTTTATAGTGGTTTTTACAGTGGTAAAACTCATAGTGAGTTTTTTACACTGTTAAAGAGTTGGATTCCCATGCTAAACATGGACAAAGTTTCAAAAATTAAGTTGTAAGTTTGATGTAGTAATTCTGTTCCAAAAATACTCCTTCCGGTTTGTCACAAGTTTTGGAAAGTTTTTTTTCGAATACGGGCCTATGTGACATCAGAATGGGCGGAATTTCCTTATACTGGTCTTATGGGCACTTCTCCCGGAAGGGTGCGCGCGCAGCTGTAGCCAGTGCGTGCGAGAGTACGCCTATGCCCGTCAGAGCGCTGGGCTCGGCTGCGCTGCAATCAAAAAAATGGCACAAAAAAGTGTGTTTTTGGTTGCCAGGGCAAGACAACACTGCACAAATTTCCAAAGAACCCAGCGTTAAGGGACCTGTGGATGGATTTTGTTTTTCCAGAGCAGCAACTGAGTTGTGCAAGTGTTCTTGTTTGTTCCCTTCATTTCGACGGTAATAGTTTTATAAACAAGGCCCAGTTCGACGCCGGATTTGCAGATCGCCTAATACTTAAAGATGGACCAGTCCCAACGATAAAGGTTCACGGTCGTGCGTTGGAACCGCAGGCAGTGAGTAAAACTGCTTCAAATGTCTGTGTGTTGTTAACTATCGGCGTGTAAGCTAAGCACAGCAAGTAAACAACATGATCACGTACAGTTAATGTATCTATGGAGAATGCGATGTATGGTGTGTGTTTGTGTGTTTAAATACATTTGTTTAGCTGGCCACTGTAGGTGTCAGTTTGTTTATTGTAAAAATAATTAATGTCCTCATAAACCACGAGTCTGTCTGTTTACAACACACGCAAAAGCTTCGCGTGCTCCCGCCCACACGGCACGCCTCCACCTGCTCGGTTTTTCCGGAAAGACTCGGTACAGCCTATCTTTCTTTTATAAATATAATAAAACTAAAGACTTTTTGGAGATATGAAGGATGCAATACTACTCTATAGGTACTCAAGATTAACATGAGATTGAGTGAAACTGAGTGTTTCACCCCCCCTTTAAGCACTCCCCCTCCCTTCCACTAGCCTGGGGTGCATTTCCCACAAGCATCGTTGGCCAACTATGATCGCAATTTCCATTGAACTCTATTGGTAACAACGGAACTGGCGACCATAGTTGGCTTTGGGAAACGCACCCCAGGGCATGACATCATAAGAGGGACTCCAAGCCTAGAGTTACCTTTAGTCTAACGGCAAGTAGGCTAGCAGTTATATTATTATTTTTTTAGATTCAGAAGTTATGAATGAAATGACTCGATTGTAAACATACTCATATTAGGGGTGCAACGTTACAGATAGCCCACGGTACGGTCCGTACAGAGCGACCGCAAAAACGGAAGTTCAAAGACAATTTTCTAAAGATGGCGGCGCCCTCGTTTCTCTCGTGCATAAGGTCTATAGGGCTATGTGAAAAATAGCCTATGTATTTTTTTGATGACGATTATCGTCTGGAAACAGACTGTTAAATCGACATTGCGATACTTGCGAGACATCGTCGATATACGATAATATCATATCGCCCAGCCCTACTTCCGGCGCTTGCACAGACCGAAGCGCCCGCACCCTCAGATCACTTGGACGTGGCTGTGGTTACAAAAGGTAAAAACGATATAAATACTGTTCGTTTTCTCACACAAACCCTCGTTTCATGTCTTAGGCCATCAATGTGTGCTTACATTTACGAGTCATTAAATCATGTTTAATGGACTTCTCTGTGATGCTCTTTGAGGTGGACCCCATAGACCTGCATTATATGACTGACAGACAAGAACGGTTTGATCTAAAAATATCAAAATTGAAAATACTGTGGAAACAAAGACACCTACATCTTGGATGCCCTTGAGGTAAGCTAAAACATACCTAAAAAATTTATTTCAAAGTGAACTATCCCTTTAAGCTAGGTAATCAACCGGGAAAGTTTCATGGTGATATCTGCTTGTTAAAATTTTTACCCTATTCACCTGTAGTGTCTCGCCTTGTAAAGTCACTCTGTCATCCATTTTATTATATTCTATTGCTCTCTTCAACCATCTCACACTACGTGCATTTCATTTCCTAGAGGACAACTTAAGACAGCTCTCTACAACACGTCATAGACACTTATGAGACACCATGGACCAAGACTCAGAGTGTAAGTTGTTAACACAGTAAAAGCAGAGATGGTAATATGAAAAAATGGTCGGCATTACACTGATTAAAGTGAAGTGGCCCAAATAAGTACTTGCTACACTATAGAATATGCCGTTCTTGAATCTTATGAAATCACGTTTCTCCTTGTGAGCAGTTATCATGTTATTATCTCTCTAACAGGTGCTCGGTTTGTGGATGCCCACTGGGCAAAACTTGTCCAGAGAGTGCAGATGGTGATGCCGATAGCGGATGAGCTGCAGTCCGATGGCATGCTGCAATGGGAGTCGTACTGTAAGATCAGAGCAGCAGATACTAACCAGGAGAAAATGAGAGAGTTTTATAAAGTTTTGCACTCTGGAGGAGACGAGGTTAAATCTGCCTTTTATTCTAGCCTGGAAAAACATGAACCATCTCTTTTTAGAGCCTTAGGTAAGAGCACACTAGTTTTGGCTATTATACCACATGTGTCTAGACCTACGGTATGTACTGAGATATGTACTGTTAAAATATGTACTTTTACAGGCATTGCAGAAGCTCTTGTAGAAACCTTAAATATTTTGTCTTAACTTTCCATCTTGTCAACTTATTTCTGTCAGGACCACTATCGTCAAATACGATTGACAATTAGCATATATTTTGGATTGGCGGTCTGGTTCTGTGCTGGGCAGCCTAGCATGGATAAGAGCAGGGAGAGCAGCAATAACACCCTTTAGGGTAAACAGAACCAACATGAATGTATTGCAGATATCATTAATGTCAATATTTTAATGTACAACATAATTCAAGGATTGGGTTTGATTCAGAGGGGAATCAGAATGCCAAATCCTGACTGGATGAGAGGAGGAGCTGGGGAGGGAGGAGGGCAATTCGCTCCTGATAAACACAATAGCGGCTGATAATACTGGAGGAGCTTATATATGAATACATTGATGGGCGTCGTATTCCTATTGGTAGATGCGGATCAGCTGAGAGTCTTTGCTTTTCAAACCGGAAGTAAAAAAATGCAAAAACAACAAATTTTCACTTATGGATAGAGTACTTTTGGTGTTTTTGAATAATGTGCAGTCTGTACTTATTTGTTCCCATCTCAAAAAATGTGTTTCACCAATATTAGTTTAGGGCAGTTGTGACATAAACCTTACATTGGTGGTGGTCTAATACATTTGTTCAGCAATAGATAGATAGTTAGACAGACAGCGAGATAGTGATATTGGTAATGATTGATGTAAAATGTTTGAAAATATATGTGAAATGCCTTAATCAATATATCAATTTATAATCAATTAATGTATCAAGTGTGCCTAATGTTTCTACAGGCTCCACAGGACATCACACTCACTCAGGTGACTGATGAATTTTATATAATAAGTTTCAAATCTTGCCCTCCATCGACCTGGTAATTTAGTTGGTATTTGTCTGCTCTGGAATTTCTTACTGTACTGTAATCAGAAAAAAAACCTCACTCTTTGAACATTGACTGTTTCTACAGAAATCAGCTCAGTGATTCACAAATATATGAAGCGGATCTGCAGCGAGTATCAGTATGTGACTGAGTATAACTCACTGCCTGGTGAACATGTGCTGCTGTCTGAGCGCTTCACACAACCTCTGATCCTTCAGAAACATAGAGATCGAAAAGAGCGAGAAGAAGAGATCTGCTCCAGTGGAGAGAGACTCCAGCAGGTCCTCAGCTCCAGGAGCAGTGGAGACTCTGTCCATCTCAGCTCTTTGTTCCACCCAGATGACCACGGGATCAGTCCAGTTCTGTGATACTGCAGGGAAATTCTGGAAACGGGAAATCTTTCACTGTGCAGAAGATCATGATGGACTGGGCATCTGGTGACCTCTACAAAGAGCAGTTTGATATTGTGTTCCACTTAAAGTGTAAAGAAATAAATCACATTCCTGGCAAGAAGAGTTTGGTGGAGATCTTGAGCTGCAGTTGTAGTTTAACATCACATGAGATCTCACAGATTTTACAGCAGTCGCAAGAGAGAGTGCTTTTCGTCATTGATGGATTTGATGAGCTGAAACTCACACAGGACATTTATGACATGTCAGCACACACTGATCTGCTTCAGAAAGCCCGACCTGTGGACACTCTTTGTGCCCTGCTGAGGGGTCGAATCCTGCCAGAGTCTTTCCTGCTGGTCTCCTCCAGATCTACAGCTACGGTCACACTCAGTGATCTGCTCAAACAACCTCAGCGTTTCTCTGAGATTGTGGGATTTTCAGAAAAGGGGGTGGAGGAGTACTTCCAGAAGTTTTTTCAAAATGAGGAACTTTACAGGGAGGCTTATACATATGTGAAGGCAAATGAAACCCTCATCACTGCCTGCTCAATCCCTGTCGTCTGCTGGATCATCTGCACAACTATCCAGGAGCGATTCAAATATGGTGCAGGAGTGACAAGCGGACTGGAAACCACCACCTCCATCTACGTGGACTTTGTGTGCACTCTTCTGGAGCATCACCGCCAGGGTTTGAGTCAGGCCGTCCCGACCCTGCTGAGGAGTCTGGGTCAGCTGGCAGAGAGAGGGATGCAGGAACAGCAAGTCCTGCTGGATGAGGAAAGTGTGAATGAAACCGGTTTAGACCCTGCTGGAAATCCATTCTTGTGCAAGTTCCTGTTTAAGAGACGAATCCACCAGGAGACGATGTTCAGTTTCATGCATCTCAGCTTTCAGGAGTTCTTCTGTGCTCTGTACTATGTCTTTCTGGATGAAGAAGAGTCCCTGGGGAAACTTGCAAGGTCACCTTTAATGGATATGTTCTTAAAACCAAGTTTTGCAGCTGTGGTGCAATTTGCATTTGGTTTGTTGAATAAGGATGTGAGAGACACTCCTGAAAAAGGAGTTCATTCGTCCATAAACACAGGCTCATCTGAAAAAATGGATTTTGGGAAACATCAAAGATGGTTCCTTTCTTCCAGAAGCAGTATGTTTTGTTCTTCACTGTCTTTATGAACTTCATGAAGAAGACTTTGTGAAAGAAGCAATGGGATCCTGGGGAAAGATTGATCTAGGTCATAAATCCCTCAGAAGAACAGACGTCTGTGCCCTGCTGTACTGCTGTCAGTGCTGTCAGACCATGGAAGACATCTCTGGTTTGGTTTTATCATCGGAAGATCTGCCTATGATTTTGCCTGAACTTCACAAGTTTAAAAAAGCAAGGTAAATTTGTTGGTCTAAAACACATATTTTAGTGGATGTAATTTAATATCTAATCTCTAATTTGCTATTGCAAGTTAAACTTATTTAGTCTGTACAGTGATGTTCTGTATTTGATTTTGAAGCTTGATTATAGAAGATCCATAAGACTCCTCTTATTGAACTATTGTGAGAAAACGTCCTGGTTGCGTATGCAACCCACCGTTCCCTGAAGGAGGAGAGCCAATCTTCTTCGATTACTATTGAACGAGCCAAATGAAATTGCCGTGCGTGATTACACGCTCCGCCCTGCAGCGCGGGTATAAACACGGAAGCGGGCGCACGTTGCTTTTTTCACTGAGGAGCCGATCGGCCCCCGGAGTCAGCGGTGGTCCAGCAGTAGTGGCGAGGGGACTACATCCTCCGTTCCCTCCTTCAGGGAACGGTGGGTTGCATACGCAACCAGGACATTCCCTTTCAGTCGAGAACGTCAGACGTAGTCGACGTCGACTGAAATGGGGATCTATTTGAAAACGCCACTGGTGCTGCCACCTTCCAGTGCCTAGACTGAGCCAACTGAACCCCGATTTAAGGACATAGGACAATCAAGTTTCGTCCCGCTCCCGCCCGCAAAATCCCGCCTAGTTTTTTTATTTTTAGGAATAGCATGTCGTTCACTGATGAGGGCTTCAGATTAATCCGTCTCTGCTCCAGTATGCGAGCGACCGCAAATACTGAAAGCCCTCTCCGATGGTGTGCTGGAAGCTGGAATGCACATTTTTCTGTTGTTACATCTTTTAGTGCACTTGACACTTTCGACTGACTTGCCGTAAACGTCAGGGAAGTTTGCCTTTCAAAACGGTGCACACATGACACTTCAGACCTGAAGTTACAGACTTACGTGAGTATTTTGCTGCATTTAACAGCTCGCAAAAGGAAGGTGATTTCCATTGCTGTCGCATTGGCCTACTAGGCTACTAAAAAACATTTCCAAATATCAGACTTTTCTTTGTTTGGTTTTGTAGTTTTGCATGTTCCTTTCTTTAATAATGAACTAATATCTGTAGCACTAAACAATCGACCAGACATTTTGCCTCTGTGTGGTAGGTTTGGCTGTTCTGCGCCTATGAAAGCTATATTTAATTTGCGGGAGTGCAGCGTATCATCCCTCCCGCCCGCACCCGCAAGTGCACCTCATGATCCCGCCCACTCCCGCAATGACCTTTCAAAATTTGTCCCGCGTCGCACTCTCGCACACAACCCGCGGGAGTGCAGACCTCTACTCCAACGGCTGCGGTGGAAGGGAGGATGTGAGTAGCCCACAGGGAATGGTAACCGGGCGAGACAACCAACATTATCCTCCTATCACCCACCCCACGCGCGGTAATGGGGACTCTCGCTTTGCGGACGAAGGCGAGTCTCGATCTCAACACCGTGACAGTCATATTCCCGCAATGGGAACATAAACCGTCCACAAAAACTTGCATCAGCGTGCTGTAAGCTCAAACACGTGATACAACAATTGTGACCATCATAGAGAAACCGGGAACGACCGCATCCAGAAACGCACGGGTGGAATGAAATATTGAAAAAGACGCAAACGCACCAGTGTTGCTCTTTCAGGAAATATGACCCATCACCAGTGCCGGAGCACACAGGGGAATGACCGCGGCAACACTGAACAGAGAACTGAAACGGTGAAGTAATCTCACTTTTAAAGGTGCCCTAGATTGTTTTTTTTTATTATTTTATAATGTTTCCTGGGTTGCCCTTATAATGTTAGTATGTTTTTTAGATCAAAAATAGTCATAATTTAGAAATAAAAGGCATTTTTCCTAGCCTGATTTTAGTCTCTGATTTGAACACTCTGTTTGAAGGGGCGTGTCTGCTCTGAGAACCGGCCACTGCTGTGATTGGCTGACATGCTTGCATATGAATGACATGTGAAACTCTCTCGAATACTTTCACTACAGCTGTTATATACGTTTTATCTATTACAGCTATCGAGATTAACGAATCGTGAGATGTTTTTAAAGTATTCAAATCTATTTCCGTCACATAAAATGTTGCTGTGATGAGCATTGAGCAAGCAGATGACAGTTTGTTGATCGCGAGACAATGCAGTTTCTCTCTCATGCTTTCACCAATGCAAACGATGTACATACAGTAAGAGCTTTGTTGTGCAGTGTAACAGCGTCATTGATTTCATAACAAGTTTGGCAAGAGAGATAAACTCGCGCTGTGTGGATTGTTCTTTGACCGCTTTCTGTATAGTTTATTCACTGAGAATTAGCCTTAATTTAACGTTAGTTATGCATGCTCGTTACTTGGAGTTTGCTATTTGTTACTGTACTAGGATCTTGCGCTGGATCTAACACAGTGTAAATTATCGTTAATAAAATCACTACTTACCAGTTGCGGGAATATAGTTGGAATTACCCCCTTCCTTAGTTTGAGACGCTGAGAAGCTTGATATTATCCGTGGTTCGAAAATAAGTCCGTGGTGAAATGGGCAGAGCCAACTAACAACTTCGAATTAAACTGTTGCGGTATCCGATTATATATAAACATCATCCACGCCTGTTGACATTTCTTTTCTGTGGGAAGGGTATGAAAAGTCCTCACATTCCCTGCACAGCCTGGAACATAGCATTTATTTCCATGATCTGCCATTTTCCCTCTGATCCCGCTTGCTCCGATGGTTCGGCTGTGCAGTGCTTGTCATTGAGGGCTGGGATATGCAAATCTTTGGAGGCGTGATCCCCGACTGTTGCGTCACAGTCGGTATTATGTGGAGATTCGCCTGTTTTTCAGGGGTGTTTTTTAAAAACGAGATTTAAATGAGGAGACAACAATGGTGTTTGAGACTCACTGTATGTCATGTCCATGTACTGAACTCTTGTTATTTAACTATGCCAACATAAATTCAAATTCACATTCTAGGGCACCTTTAAGCCCTCTCAACAAACAGAAACAAACAGAAATTTGTTGCTGTTAAAACAGCAGTTGAGAGCTCAAAAGCTCGCGATCACCGCTGCACTCGCGCTGTAGAACACCAGCACTGGGAGAGTCTTCCAGAAGAACACCGACACAGTCGCTCGTTGTAAACAACAGCAATCTTCAGAGAAATCAAACGATCGGCTCCAAAGCGAAAGGCAACTGGCGCGTGCGCCCGCTTCCGTGTTTATACCCGCGCTGTGGGGCGGAGCGTGTAATCACGCACGCCAATTTCATTTGGCTCGTTCAATTCGCCTTATTCACCTGGCGGCCATTTTGAAAACGCAACGCTGCTGAGGGGTACACTAACCCGGAAGTATGCTCGCGACGCTGCAGCACCAGCAATGTAAACTCAAGTGTAGACCACCAATCTTTCCTGTCTGCCCGAATTAAGGATGCAAAATGTGAAGCAGAGTGCCAGTGACTGAAACATCCCCCGGGCTGTGTTAATTATGGGATACAGTACCTGGATCGAAGGTTTTATCCACAACATTGAACGTAAGAATGGACGTCAATTTACCTCAGTTTCTGCGAGCTTGTTGCTGTTAGGGGTAGTAAGCTTAGTTGTGATATGGAGTTGTTGACTGTGTAAGTTACTATGTTCGATTTTATTTAACACTTAACATGTCTTTAATCGACAGTTATTAGGAGCCCATCACACATATTTGTGAGGGCTATAGGTATTTTCCCTCGGTGCAGAAAAATGAGGCACGACATGAGTTAAGAGTTCAGTTCGCAGTAGTGCCACAGTTAAACCAGCCTGCTAAATGTTCATTATGAGTTCATATCAACAATGTACCTTTCCCTGTCTGACTGAAAATAACATGTTTATTTTATCTCATTAACATGTTATCTGTAGTTTATGTAATATCACATAAGCCTCATTGATATCTACTAAAATATTATATTGTTTCAAATTAGCAAAGCCAGACAGGGCTAGGTGCATGTTGCTATAACTTGTTGACAAAGATAGTGTAATGACAGTATAACTATCACGTATCACAGCTGTAAACAACCTACCATTACCAGCATGTAGCTGTAATATTTTCATGGGCAGTATTTTCATTTAAATGCCAGATGTACCTAATTCTTCATGGCTCACTCAGTATATATATATATATTAGTTAAAAGCAACTCTGAAGTGTCAAGTGTTTAAAGTTTGATTATCTTTTTATGTGGAGTTGTCACTTGAGCAGCCATTTATAAGGGAGATGCTGTGCAACTGCAAAGCTGGCTTGGGACAGTGCAACCATCTCATCAGGCTGCTCTATAATCCCGCTCACTTTGCCAAGATGGCCTACACATAATGCAATTTCTAATGTTCTGACCTGTTCCAGTTCCTTTTCCATACTTCTATGTATGGTTACCTTTACAAACCTAGACTGCCCTATCATTTGTTTTTTGAACGGCCTGTTTTCTGATGTTCTGGTTCCTTTTCCAAGCTTACAGTATACAGGCAGGCCATTTTACATTATTCCCCTGTACCAATTTCTATATACAAAGTTACCTTTACAAACCTTAACCAGAGTGCCAATTATTTTATTTTTTTTATGTTTTCTTATACCTGTTCTGGTTCCAGTGTATTAAATTATAAAGTTATGAAGGAAATCATCCATGTGTAATTCAATTGTACTTTATTATTTAGATCGCACATCCAGTAGCGTATACATGCATACACACACATACATCATAAAACAATAAAACAATCAAATCACTCACAGGTAACTTATGTAAAAGTAAAGAGCGTGAGAAGTGATTATAAGGTCTGACAGGGACTGATCCTGTTACACACTGACAATGATAAGGTGCTATGGTGACATTACAAGTTCACATATTTGTATAGATTCATAAAGAATAAAAATAATGATGGTTACGGATTTTTATAGATTCTAATCTAACATAGTACACAGTCAACAACTCCATATCACTCACAGCTAAGCTTACTACTTCTAGCTGATACAAGCTCGCAGAAACTGAGGTAAATTGGCGTCCATTCTTACGTTCAATGTTGTGGATAAAACCTTCGATCCAGGTACTGTATCTAACACAGCCCGAGGGATGTTTCAGTCACTGGCACTCTGCTTCACATTTTGCATCGTTAATTCGGGCAGACAGGAAAGATTGGTGGTCCACACTTGAGTTTACATTGCTGGTGCTGCTGCGTCGCGAGCATACTTCCGGGTTAGTGTACCCCTCAGCAGCGTTGCGTTTTCAAAATGGCCGCCAGGTGAATAAGGCGAATAGTAATCGAAGAAGATTTGCTCTCTGTGATCCCTATTTCAGTCGACGTCGACTACGTCTGACGTTCTCGACTGAAAGGGAACAGACCCTGAGCTCACAGCAGTGATGTTTTAATATATTTTATGCATTTAATGTGTTTTATGCACACATGCTATCATCCTTTAATGTGCTTTTGTTTAACTTTAAGGTTCATGTATATTTTTTCTGTGCTTTGGTTTGCAGTGTTATTGTATGCACCTTCCCAATGATGTGTGAAATAGAAGAGTATTTTCCTGCTGTTTCTTATCTGTTAATCACCAAAGAGTCGTCCAGGTGAAGAACAAGTCATTTTTTTCTTTTCATCAAATAGTTTTTTTCTCATGATAACCAGAAATAATTCTATGATTAATATGTTTTGTATAACCAGTTATATCATCATCATCTTGTTCTCCCTTTTATCTGGCAATCTAATAGATTATAATTCTTATAGTAATAATTGGGGATGTAAACAGTTAATCGATTATCGATTAATTGTCGACAAGAATTTACTTGATTAATTTAAATTAATTGTCGGCTAATTGAACATTGCGAACGTGACACGAGATTCTCACGCGAGAGACCCGACACAAACTTGAGGCGGCAAAAAAGAAACCAAACATGCGGCGGTCAAAACGGAGTGGACTACCAGCTATATACAGCGTGTTAAACTCGAAAATCCAGCTGTATTCTAACAATAACTTAGCTCTCCTTATTATAGACTCCTTGCATGCTGGCTAATAGCTTTTTTTTTTAAGCTGGGTCTCCAACATTAACTGCGCGCGAGAGAGAGAGAGAGGTACGGGTGAGCGAGAGAGGATAGGGTGAGCGAGAGAGAGAGAGAGCGCGAGAGAGGTACGGGTGAGCGAGAGAGAGAGAGAGAGAGCGCGAGAGAGAGAGAGCGCGAGGGAGGTACGGGTGAGCGAGAGAGAGAGAGCGCGAGAGGTACAGGTGAGCGAGAGAGAGAGAGAGCGCGAGAGAGGTACGGGTGAGCGAGAGAGAGAGCGCGTGCGAGAGAGAGAGCGCGAGAGAGGTGTGGGTGAGCGAGAGAGGTACGGGTGAGCGAGAGAGAGAGCGCGAGAGAGGTACGGGTGAGCGAGAGAGAGCACGAGAGAGGTACGGGTGAGTGAGAGAGCGGGTGAGTGATAGAGGTACGGGAGAGAGAGCGAGCGCGAGAGGTAGTGCTGCACAGGGGCGGATCTACAGGGGGGCAAGGGGGGGCAGGTGCCCCCCCACTCTAGAGCCTTGCCCCCCCAGCTGCCCCCCTAACTTTGGTGATCCAAAAACTGTAGGCCTACTTGTAAAAACAACCTGCAAGCTTCTCAAAACAGTGAACTAAACGATACATTTACCAAAAGTGAACAATTAAATTTTATTAAAGCCCGTCCCCCCTGCCCCTCAAATACTTAGTACGTCCCTGATTCAAACGTGCAGAGCGGCGTTCGCTCAGTCACGCGCGCGCGCGCGCGCACACACACACACACACACACACACACACAGCGAGTCTGCTGCGGTGCGGTGGCCCTGCAACCCGACTGGAGAGACTGAGCTGCCCCAGAGCCTCTGAAGGTGAAGTGAGTTTCCCCATGTGTAGTTAAACAAACGTTTAACTTAAAGTTACATTTGTAATGAATGTATTGTATGCTAAAGACATCAGCATCAGCGGTCAAATCGCTTCCTCGTCATTTGTAAGAGCACTCTTCCCTTTGATTGGCCTAATTTTGATTTTAGTAAAGACAAGAACAGCTTAATAAAAAATATCAATTGTTTGTATCTATAATAACATTTACTGATGGTCGCTGTTACGCCGACGTTACGTTACAATACAGTGCCCGTTAGGAGATCGATCATTTGATTAGCTAAGCAAATCCAATTCCTCTCAGATAAAACCAGGTTAAAACTGGGGAAATAACTAATAAAATCAGGATTATTATATTAAGTAGTCTAAACATAACTGCGTGTGTGCATGTGATAAATATTTCTGACTTTTCCTGTCCCAATTGTTTATTTACACATATTTTCTCTAAAATGAGTCACATATTTATAATAAATGGCTTAAATTGTAGATTTGAGTATTCTTTACAATTTAAACAGAGATAATAGACATTAAAATAACATTTTGTATTTTACACAATTTTAATTGATGTATGCATTCAATTATATCATGTCCTCAGTGCACAGTAATCAACTTCTGCAAGAAATATAAACCATGAAATGACAAAAACCTCAAAATATTTTTTTATTATGTTATAGACTAGGCTAAATTGCCTCTAATCATACATATAAATCATGTGAAAACATAGGTCTTTTCTTAAAATTTTCTTCAATTACTGTGTCCCTGAAGTCATTCCACCCTGTTAGTATTTATTTTTTTGCCTTCCAAATCTGACAGCAATTTCATTGAGACCATTTTCAAGAAGTGACTTAATTTCTTTACCTGCTGAAATTCAACTGTACAAACTGAAGTAAGCTTCAACTCTCACTCCTAACTTTTTTTTTTAGTTTTTGAAACGTTATCCTGCTTGTCCCACCCTTAAAGTTCCACCCTGTTAGGCTATGTTATGGAGAATGTTTGTCCTATCAAATTTTTTTAAAAACAAATCTGACATAGTTATAAAAGTTATATTCATCTGTAGAAGGTTAGCTAGCTAAATGTTGATCACTCAAAGAGCTATGGCTAACTTAGCTCAGGATTTTCCACCCTGTTAGATTCCACCCTGTTAGGTCTATAAACCTAACAGGGTGGAATGTGAAACATATTCTATTCATCAAAAATTGTTTTGCTGGTTTCAAGAAGAAAAAAAAATCTAAGATGGCATAAGGGACATATACTATGCAAGAAAAGCTCATTTTGAAGAATTTTGAAGCCAAAATGTCACCGCATACCAGGAATGACCCAGCTACTTGGCCCTACAGTGTAGCCTAATGTAATACAAGGATAACCGGTTTTCACTTATTGACTTTTGCTGGCAAGAGTAGTTGAAAAAAGTAGCTGGAGCATAACCATTAAGGCTAAAAGTCCCTGGACACAATTATTGTACTTTTTTTAATATTTTCATTTTGCTTTTTATACTTTTACTTTTTAAAAGATGCAGAGTTTTGTTTTGTTTGAACACTGCACTGGGCTTATTCCTGTTGTGAATTAAAAACCTTTGTAGTGTGTAAGGGCTCGATTAAACTAACTACTGTGTTTTTGTGTTTGTTTTATTAAAGCAATTCACATATAGGTAATCCCACCGTCTACCCCTGCCACCCTGCTAAGACCTCTTGCCACCCCTTTGCCCCCCCATGTAAAATTTTCTAGATCCGCCACTGGTGCTGCATGAATGCGCTACGGCGCTCTGCAATCAAATACGATTTTAAATAGGCTTAGCAGAAAAATGCGAAATGCGAAAATCAATGCGTGGCGGTCAGCGTTGATATTGTGGCGGCCCGCCACAAATAAATGAACATATGGGAAACCCTGCACTATAATGTCACCTTCCTCAGGGATGATTTAAGTTGTGTTCAGTTCTATATTTTAAGTTTCCAGGTCTAGTAATCTTACCTTTCTCAGACCAAGGGGGATTATAAGTGCTGCTGCTAATGTTTCAAGTTTTTCATATAAGTAGTTTACCAGATAGATTAGGCCTATTATGTGTAGGCTTAATATAGTGTAGGCTAAACCTACCCATATAGATTTTTTTTTAAAATCTATTTGGTTGCTTAATGTTTCACATGCAACAGGTGAGCCAGTGCACAATTATTTATGTATTTTAATTTTCTGTGCATAATTTATTTTGTTAAACTACATAAATGCTATTATCTGTACTGTATCCTAACTGTAAGCAATATAACATGCATTTTTATTCAGTATACATGCAATGTTTTTCTTTTTATGTTAAAGACACTATTGATACCGTGAGAAATTTACATTCTCAGGAAAATAGCCGCTTATCAGTGAATTGTTAATCGATCGATAAGGTCAATCAACTAACGATTAATGAATTAATCGATAATTTGCATCCCTAGTAATAATGCAACTAAATTGGTCACCCAAAACAGTTAAAAAAAATAAGGTACACACTTTTATCTTTTTTGACTTTTGGTAATGATGCAAATATTGGCTGGTGCCCAACAAACCACCAATTAATCATCATAATTTTAAAAAAATCACAAAAATATTCTAAGCAAGAAATTGACTTATAGACACAACAACAACAATATTTGTTTTATTCTTTTATTAATAGGATCTGCATAAAGATTTTCCTGGGTCACCATCCGGATTTGCAATCATTCAGTTTCACCTTGGCTTTCCAGACTCAGAGATGATCAACATCGACTGGACCAGACTTTATCAGATAATTCACCAGTGGGATTCAGAAGCATTTCTGTCATTTCTCTCTTCCTTCTCTAACCTGAAGGAGATGAAAATGAGAATGGACTGTCTAACTGAGATGTGGTCTTTTCGGATCCTCCAGTTGACCCAGAACTGCCCCAGTCTAACCAAACTCATGTGAGAAACATCTGAAATCTCCTCTGTGCTGTTTATATGTGAATGTGTCTGTTGAAGAACTGAGTATCTAATATCCAAAGGGATAGTCCATCCAAAGAGGGAAATCTGTCGTTTACTCCCCTCATGTTGTTCCAGGAACACAAAATAAGTTATTTTAAAGAATGCTTGTGTAACACACAGTTTCGGACCCCATGGACTTCTATTGTTTGGACATGAAACCAAAACTGCTTTATTACAAGCATTATTCAAAATATCTTCTTCTGTGTTCTGCGGAAGAAAGAAAGACACACCGGTTTTGAATGACATGCAGATTTTAATTTTTTTAGTGAACTAGCCTTTTAAAACACTAAAACACAAAATGGTTTAGTAAACAAAGGAACTATTGTATTTTTTGTATTATGTTAACTTGTTATTTTATTTATTTATTATTTCTATTTAGCCTATGTATGTTGGCAGTTTAGCAATTTAGCAATGCTCTTGCTATATCAGAGAACCTCACAAAGCAAATGTAGTTCATGGCCTTCATCCATTTAAACTGTTATGGAATTGTTTAAATTAATGTGTAATAAGCAAATGTGAAGAATGCCATTATCAATCTTAACCATGTTATCTGTATAATGTGTTTCCACATTTAGGGTACGTGCTTTATTATTACTGGAGGATGGACTCAAGATCTTGCGGAAGTCAAACACAAGACCAGATTGTGTGATGAGATTTTTCGGGTTTGTATTGGTTTATCATTATATTAGGGCTGTCAGTTAAACGCGTTATTAACGGCGTTAACGCAAACCCATTTTAACGCGATAAAAATTTCTATCACGAGATTAACGGTCTTTTTGGCCTAGCAAACTTTGTAGTTTTTTTCCCATGCTTTTGCAACAGGACACGGCATGCGCGGCGCTGCGCTGCACTATGAAACCCTTTCATTTGATTTGACCGCACAGTGGCGGATTTAGCAAATTGGGGGCCCAAAGCGAAGGTACGTATTGGGCCCCCCATCCCATCTTTAAAAGAGAACGAAAAAAAAACTACCAACTGAAAGCTAATCTACGGGGAAGTAAAGGTTGGAGAGGAGAAAAATAATTCCCCTTTAAACCCTGAATACACTTCTTTACTCCAAAATAAAGATAGAAAGCAGAGAACACACAAAGTGTAGCACTACAAAAACTAATAGTCATGATGGAACCCAACAGAGAATACGTTTTCAGATAACACCTGTCTTTGCCAAAATGCCAGGAAAACCAGCACTGTTTATTCTTTCTTTAAGATCAAATCAAAATCAATATAACCAGCAAGACAAGTAGTTAGGGTAACCCCCCACAAACAGTCATAGCAAATATTGGCAAGATGAATAACTGACTTTATATGAGTAAGTGAGTGAGGTTGCAATTGGTATTACACTTGAGATTGACATTTCAAACATTCTACAAACAAACATTTTATATGTTTATATTAGTTTATATATTTTATAATGTAATAATTTCACAGCTAATCTACAAATGAATGCAGAGACAACATAAAGACAGTATATTTTAAATACTTGTTTAATGGCATCTTTTTATGAATGAAGGTCAGTAGACCTATCCCTGATACTAATACAGCTATTGATGTCTGATTTTAAATTTTAAACATTAATTATGGCCATCCAACATGACAGTGTAATTGAAAGCCGAAAAATTAACATTTATTAGACTTCAAAAAATATATAACAACTTTTAATTTACGTGAACTTCAAACAATCATCACATAAACCCATAATAAATGTCATATTTACTTTTGCCCTTTCTGTAGGATGTAACGTTATACACGTAACTACTACTTCAACATTTCAACGTATTTCTTAAGAATATTAATAACATTTACTATGCTTTTGAAGCGTTCACGATGATAAGAGGCTTTTTCATGTTTTTTCTTTTATATATATTAGGCCTGGGCAAGTTAACGCGTTATTATCGCGTTAACGCATTTATGAATTAATGCCGACAATTTTTTTAACGCACGTTAACGCAGTTTTTTATTTATTTATTTATTTTTTAAAGTCCGTTGCTCACTGGCTCTGAATACTACACACACGCCTACAGTCAAACCATGGATCACAGGAGGGGTGGGATATGTTAGGCAGCCAGCAAATAACCCACCCAAACAAGCAGTGGGAGAGGCTTTGGCAGGTTCTCTCAGGTGAACAGAAAGGGAGACAGCGCTCCGCGACTGAATGACAGGCGCGGATAGTAACTAACGGCTTCTGTGCGCTACGCAGCTGTAGCCTTTTTAACTTAAATTAAAATTATAACGTTACATAACTTTACCTGATAGGCCTGCGTTTAGTTTAGTGGGGATGCTCTGCCATGTGAATTCCCTTCTGTTGATGTCCTCATAACTATTTAGATTCTGGAAACTCACAAACAGTGAGCCGAGGATCAGTCTCTCTTCCAATGATTTGTGCTGGCTGCGCGTCGTGTACAAAAAAGTTATAGTATAGACAATTCAACGTCGGCAACGCGTGGGCGCTGTGCGTGAGGCGAGCATGACCGCAACAGTTTCACAGGAACGCACCCGCTTTGCTGCACCTTGTGCTCGACCACTTCACCTCACTCTAAAAGCTGATTTATACTTCTGCGTCGGACCTACAGTACGTCTGAGCCTCTACGTTGGTTTTCATTTACTTCTGCGTCATTGTCCGCGTTGACGCGCAATTACGGGAGCATGTGAAACCCGGGGAGCGATTCAAGCAATCAGCGCTTGCGGTACGCGTATTGACGCGTTGTTGCATTTTTGGAGAGGTGCACGTCAGGGTACGCGCGCTACACACAGCCTACGGCGTAGAAGTATATTGGGCAGGGGCGTAATTTATGGGGGGTTGGGGGGGAGATAACTCCCCCAATATTTAAACCATGATCACATGAAAAATATGCAGAACAATTTTTTTGAACTATATTAAACATTACAACCCCCCAATGTTCAAACCAAATCTACGCCCTTGATATTGGGCTTTACCTCTGTTTAATGTAGCCTAATCTTAGTGTAACCATGGCATGACCAAACCTAAGCTACTATCAGAGAAGTAACGTTGGTCGACTTATATCTGTAGTAGTGGTCATGACCTCTGACTACATGGACTGTTTCTGCTGCTAACTGATAAAAGATACCTGTTGATACCAGCTGTTCAGAAAAAAAAAAAAAAAAGAAAGAAAACTGGACTCGTTTTAACTAGATAAAAGGTAATGCCCAGTGCCATATAGCTTTGTTTTAATATTTTATTTGATTACATACATTTTAACGTTGAGATTTACAATAAATATTTTATTGCTACCGGTGTAAAAAGAATACTGCTGGTATAAAGCACCTTATTTGTTTAAAGTTTTTGCAAACCACATGTTATTGCACTTTTGTGTATATAGCAGTACATTTAAATCAAAAGTGTGCAATACATTACTTTAGAATTCATTATTCAATTTTGCGCGTAACAATGCGATTAATCGCGATTAATCGCAGAAATTCATGCGATTAATCGCGATTAAAAAAAATTAATCGTTGCCCAGCACTAATTATATTATATATATAATATATTATAATATAATATATATATATATATATATATATATATATTTTTTTTTTTTTTTTTTTTTGGTTGGTTGGTTGGGGGCCCCCCTACTCAGGGCCGTCGCCAGAACATATAGAATGGGGGGGGGGGGGCATTTCATTTTCATGGGTGGACACACTTCTTATGATCTACAAAACAGACAGTCACAAAAACAATAAAATCCCCTATTTAGTCTAATATAACTGAAATAGACCAAATTCTATATTTAAACAACACCAAAACACAAAATATTAAGTTTCTGATCATAGGCGGAGGGTGAACCAACACCATGAGGATATGCGCTTCCCCTTTAAAAACATTTACTAGGCTATATGCAGGATTTGGCAGGGCAGAAAGCTTGCAAAGAGCGCCGCCTATTTTATTATCTTTAAAAGCGGTTATACAACTTTATCGCGATCTCACAAAGTTCTATCAGTAAAGCTTATACACAATAATGCCTTATTTACATAGCCTAACTGCTTATTATAACGAGAGGATTTGCACGTGCGTAGAACTAATCCACTCACCGCTCAAAACACTGGAGTTTAGCCAATATTCTTTTGTTACGGAGAAAACTGATCCTAGACCAGCATTTATGGACAGCTTTTACCTCTAAAAGCAATCAGAAGTATATGGAAGCTTGTTTTCGACACGGAATAAAAAAAATTAAAAGATAATTGCGTTTTTTCCTCACAATTCTGACTTTATAACACGCAAATGGGACTGTATATCACTCAACTCTGACTTTATAACTTGCCATTTTGATTTTATATTACGCAATTCTGAGAAAAATTACCTTTTTTTTTACGTGGAAACAGTAGGCTGTTTTTAACAGGCAAATGAATCAGAAAATTCGACAAGCCCGCTTGGCCAGAGGAAGGTGAGCCTTGCGCAGAGCCTTACACACTCCAACTAATTTTCATATTTCTGAAGACAATGTGTTATTTAAAGTTACAGAGATTAGTGCACCTGTGTGCTAAATGCTGCTGACGACATTTCGTTATGGAATACGTGGATACGTTTTTTTGCGCTCAATAGTAAGTTTGCTCAATGGCCATATGATTAGGGGGCACGTTGTGTCATCTCGGGGGGCACGACCCCCTAATGCCCCTCTTTGGCGACGGGCCTGCCCCTACTACGACCACTGTTAGGGGGCCCCAAGCAGCCGCCTACCTTTGCCTCTATGTTAAGACCGCCACTGTGACCGCACACACCACGAAAAATTCAATACAAATTCAAAATAGTTAAAATTTTGCAGCTGTGACGATTACCAGCACGGCATGAAAACTGGCGTAGCGTCGCGCATTCCGCGTCCTGTGTGAAAGCTCTGGATCTAGCTAGAACGGAAACCACACACTTGTTTGGGCTTGCGAGCCGGCCAAATAATAGGTTAGGTTAACGTTACGTTTTGAGTGGATGACGAGCGCGAGACGCCGAAATGGATGCCAATAAGATTCTGAATTGAAAGTTTACTTTTAAAAAGTTGCCAAATTGTCCCATTGACAAGACCAAAGTGATCTGTGTGTTTTGTCGTTGTGAACTGAGCTATCATCATCGCAGGACGTCCAGTCTGAAATACCACTTGATGGCCAAACACACACACACACACACACCCCTGATGTGCATTCTCGCCCCCTCGTCAATATCAGGACCTCGTCACAGTATTTATTTCACGCTTTAATTGATGGACAGTGTTACATTGTGTGAGAGATTATTTGCTCCAAGTGAGAATGTTTAGTGTGAAATTGAACACAGTATTGTCAATGTTCTTTTCAATAAAAAAAATATTTGCACAAAGCAAGCCTATCCACTTTTCCATGTTCATAAGAGCATTAAAATGAGAAAAAATAATGGGAGAAAAAGAAAGAGAAATTTAGAATATATATTCTAAATGTCTCTTGATTTCTTTTTGTCCCATTATTTTCCCAAAATGTGCGATTAATTGCGATTAATCGCGAGTTAACTATGACATTAATGCGATTAATCAGGATTAAATATTTAAATCGTTTGACAGGACTACATTATATAGATTTTCCATGCAATTTCATGGAGAGTTCAGCTTACACGCTTTAAATACGAGCAAATCAGAAGTTCTGAGATTTGTTATTCATAAATAAGTTTTCTTTACATCCAGCCTAGATCTTCTAGTTCATTAACAATTCAACAACAACTTAAATTTTGGTCTGTTCTCGTACAAATTATTGTTATAAAAATAATTACATTCACTTAAAAGCAAATATCAGGTTTGTTAAAGACTCTGTAGTGATGCTGTGTTTGTGCTTTCTGATTATGAAGGTCCATTTGCAATAAACCGTCTAAAAAATGCACAGATTATTATCCCTGTCGGTCTGACTGTAACCAGAAGGTGGATATTCTTCTGAATGACCAGGGCTTTTCCATGGAGACTTTATGAGAGTGAGTAAAGACTGAGATTAACTCTTAAGAAAGCTGCAATAAAAAAAAATGATAACTGTAATATGACACGAGCCAGTAAAACAAAAGTTTTCTTATGATTTATACAATTACATTTTAACATTTAACATACTAAATGTTGATCCTATCCTACAGGTCAGGTTGTTCATATTTCTCTGTCATGATTTATCTCTTGTCTCTCCATTTCTAAGGCTCTCGTTTTGGGGCTAATGGTACAGCTTTACAGGAGAAATCTGCAAAAGCAGCATCTTTACCTGGAGCTGTGAATGGGAATAAAGACACCAAACAACTCTAAACTCATTTTGTAATCAATAGTTCTGTGTCAGTTTGTTTGTATAGTCAGTCCCTCCAGAAAAACGCGATTATGCGATCGCTGAATTCAATGCAAAATCAGCCAAAGTCCGCATATTTATGCGGGGGTCGCATTTTTTCAAATACTCCGCAATTTTGCCGCATAAATTGCTGATTTCCGCGCAAAATATGCGGGGCTTGCATGATTTCATAATCCCCGCATTTTCGTCGCAAAAAGTCACACATATATCTTGGCAGAAAGTTGAAAAATGTTGCGTTTGCTTCACACAAGAGCAGCCATTTCCCCCTGTTGCCATGGGAACGTTATGAAGTGAAGTAATTACGTGACGTGAACATCATCGAAAAGCTGTAAAACAGGAGCACACTTTATTTTTAAATATTTAAGAAGAAAAACAGGGATAGCTCACAGCTGAAGTTATTGACAGACAGACTCACGGAGGCGATTGGCATCTCACAACTCGCACTTTATTCCCAAATCGAACTCGTATAACTGTCTGTCACACGTTCTTCCGTCCACATCGTTACTTAATAAACAAAATAAGATAAAAGAAGTAGCATCAAACATCGAACATGGGGTGTCTACTGAACACTGTTCGAGGCGCATGGCGGCAGACAATTCAACAGGGAGCGCTCAGCTCTTAAAGGGGCCACACCTTATTTCCACTCATTACAGGCTGGAATAAAACAAGATGAGAAATTAAATATTTCCAGCACTTTCTGTGATGTAGTATGCTTGCTTATCATAGGAAGTAATAAGAAATGACTCTTCACATTAAGGTAGTAGCCTAGTGAGAACATGGTGTCTGGGGAATCACTTTTTTTTCTCTTTTTCATCAAACCGCAGTTTTTGCAAGTTCCCGCAATTTTTGCAAGTTCCCGCAATTTTTGCAAGTTCCCGCAATTTCATCGCAAAAAGTTGCATAAATATCCCGCATATTCCATCGCATTTTTAAAGAAAACGGGCCGCGTAATCAAGGATTTTTGCCCGCAACAATCACAAAAAAACTCCGCGTTTTTCTGGAAGGACTGTATAGTGTTTTTCCAAGCAGCTTTTTTTTTTGAAGTTTTATGATGTTGGTGCTTTGTCTAAATTTAATACTTTGGGGAAGAATGATTTTTTTTTTTGAGCGTATGGTTTATGGGTGAAGAAGATATAAAATATCAAGCATTTGAGATTTGCTTCATATAGATCATGTGACTGTGATTGTATTAAATTAAATTGTATATAGTTGGGGATGTTCATTTATGCTGTGATTATAAATCTGTAAAGTTTTTTACAATTTATAACATTTTAGTGTACTAACAATCTATTTACTAATTGATGATGTTTATTACTGCTATTTTGGTCATATTACCCTTAAGAAAAGCCATAATCATCTTCAGTCCCCCAGTGTGCCAGACAAAGATGAGATGACATCTGTGGCAAGAGATGAAAAACTTGAGCCTTTAATTTTCTGATTGCAGGAATGTCAAACTTCTCAGTGATGTTTGGTGTAAACTTATGTCTTGTATAAATGTAATAGTTTTATATAGTTTGTTGGCGGATGTGATTAACATGTTTTAAAAGATCACGTGTATTCACACACTGAAGAGCCGAAACGTCTATTATTCCTCCATGTTTAAAATAAAATATGATTTTTTATTATTAATTCTGAATGATAATCGGTTGAATTTCGGAAAGAATTAAAAACTCATTTGTGAGCAGTGGTTACAGTGGGAGAACTCAAATTCTGTGTATGTGCAACTGGGAAAAATCACTCCTGTTGGACACTGAGTATCATGATCCAGCAATACTATTGGACAAGAGTGTCACCATGGTGTAGCCTATTAAATGGCAATATAGACCTACAAATGTGTTAAATTATATTTTATTTGAAATGTTTGTTAACCTTTTATATATATATTTTATATATATATATTATATATATATATTTTATATATATATTTATTTATATTTATATACACACACTCACCTAAAGGATTATTAGGAGCACCATACTAATACTGTGTTTGACCCCCTTTCACTTTGACCTTCAGGACTGCCTTAATTCTACGTGGTATTGATTCAACAAGGTGCTGAATGCATTCAGGACACGAAGCTCCCGTTCCACCACATCCCAAAGATGCTCTATTGGGTTGAGATCTGGTGACTGTGGGGGCCATTTTAGTAGAGTGAACTCATTGTCATGTTCAAGAAACCAATTTGAAATGATTCGATCTTTGTGACATGGTGCATTGTCCTGCTGGAAGTAGCCATCAGAGGATGGGTACATGGTGGCCATAAAGGGATGGACATGGTCAGAAACAATGCTCAGGTAGGCCGTGGCATTTAAACGATGCCCAATTGGCACTAAGGGGCCTAAAGTGTGCCAAGAAAACATCCCCTACACCAGGGGTCGGCAAGTAACTTTGGCCGCGGGCCAATATTTTTTTTAGCCAGTAGATGGCGGGCCAGCTAGACGGAGTAGGCCTATGGATACAAATTAAACCGCTTAAAATACACTCTGTGTTCACCCGCTTTTTATATCCCGACCTGACGGGTCCGCAAAATTTAGATCTCATTTCCAGAATCTCTCATTCAAATGTCTCTAACAGAAAGAGAGAGATTAAGTAGCCTATAACAATTATAAATGCTATACAAAAATTGTGTTTGTGTCAATATAAATATTATTTATTACTGTCAGCAGAGGAAAAAAATGTCACAGAAAAAAAAATTATGAAATATAAATAACATAAATTAAATAGGGCAAAGTCTATCACTCAAATCCCTCAAGCAACATACACACGGGTACACGGGTTTAAAACAATCACATGCAAATGTAAAATATGCATATTTTTAGGAACACATCTACAAAAATATGGCTGTATTTCAAGCTGATAAAATAATTAAAAATCCACATTTATTTGTGCCCACGCGCCACACCCTGCAGGACCTATAACGTTACTACTTTCACTTTTAAAAATTCCTCATAACGCGCGCGCGATGCCGCGATCTGCAGTTGTTGAGATGGATGCTGAGGAGTTGAAGAAAAGAATAGCTATGGGTATTGTAAAGTTGTCGACAAAAGTCATCAAAAAATCAAGTCCAGTGTGTGGGAGAAATTTGGAGTTATCTGAAGAAAATATTGTGAAAGACTTGGTGCATGCATTTTCTTGTTGGATAGCCGCAAATGTGGAACTTCATCACTGAGGAAGCACGCAGATAACTGTGGTAACACAACGCAGTTCTATCAAACAGTATTTTTCAAATTTAACACTGTTAAGTATGTGTGGTTTGCAGATCAGCCGCTCATGTGAGTGTTTGAACCCAAAATTGTCAGATGCGCGCGACTACAGATCTCAAGTATAGTGGAATAGTTTTGTGCAGCATTTAGTGCAAATATTTTTTATCAGGTAATACATATTATTTATCAGTGTGTTATACCCGAATAAATAATAATAAAAAAGTTCAAAAGTCGGACTGTAAGCGAATGAGACTTACAGGAGAGCATGATTGCTATATTCACACCCTTATTAAAATGGCTGTAATCTGTTACCACAATAGTACTTGATCTGTTTAAAATGATTTCATTCGTATATGTCTGATAGTCTATACCCGTTATTCATTTTTCTATTTTTGATCTGAGCGCACAATCAGAAAAACGGAAAACGTTATTCGTTTTTTTCATTTTAGTTCAGGAAATAATGGACAAACAAGTCGTTTTTTTTATTTGTTTTTACTTTGAAAAAGACTATTGAACGAATGATACATGGCGCCTGTTTGTAAACCGTTATTGTAAAATAAAAATAGGCTGATAAAAAAAAAAAAAAACGGAATTCCAAAATAATCCGGCGGGCCAGAAAATATTGCTGGCGGGCCGGTTTTGGCCCACGGGCCGCTGTTGCCGACCCCTGCCCTACACCATTACACCACGACCACCAGCCTGCACAGTGGTAACAAGGCATGATGGATCCATGTTCTCATTCTGTTTACGCCAAATTCTGACTCTATCATCTGAATGTCTCAACAGAAATCGAGACTCATCAGACCAGGCAACATTTTTCCAGTCTTCAACTGTCCAATTTTAGTGAGCTGTTGCAAATTGTAGCCTCTTTTTCCTATTTGTAGTGGAGATGAGTGGTACATCTCCAACTGTTAGTTGGCTAACAGTTACAGAAATAATAATTTAATAATTAAAGACTTTAAAGCTGTCCTGTTATCCGAATGGTTTTCTTAATAGGCTATATATTCTGATTATACGTTGAAGAATAAAAAAAGAGGTTTGGTTTTATATTTGCATTTATGTATATGATCAGGGGCGCTAGCCTGGCTAACGCCAGACCCAATTCTCGTGAGACTTGGGTCTGGGAACCACATGTACATTTTCTCGTATTTGAGGCGTGGTTTACGAATGTCGTCATCGTCTTGCTGTTCCCTCCCCGTTCTGTGATCCCGTTCTGTGATTGGTTCCCTAAATGAGGCGAAAAATCTGGCGATGGTATCCAGACTGCCTTTCAGCGTGAATTGAATCGCGCTGCGGTAAGGCAGTATGGGGAAACCCCGGGGGCGCCGTATAGGGGGGGAAAGTTAGGACAATTCCAAGGGCCCCTGACTGACAGGGGGCCCAGCAAATAGGTAAAAAACTTTTTGAAAAAAAAAAATATATATATAAAACATCATCATTGAGTATATTCATAATAATAAATTGAATTATGTCTTTTATTTGACTTATTTTGGCAATAAAAGTTAAATATCCCATTGACTAAAAAGTAAATATCCATATTGACCGACCACCCCCATGTATCTGCATGAAATGGTTTGGTCCTGCCTAAGCACGCGCATCGGTGACGGCGTTTAGCAGACAGTCAATCGCACGGCGAAGGCGCCGGCGTGCTAGAAATACAGAGAGACCATAATGTCGAATAGTAAGATAAAATCTGGTTTCCAGAAAAGGAAAGAGAGAGAGGAAAGGCTGTCGTTCTGTATACCAGTTTTTTCACAAAGAAAGGTGGGTAGCCTTTAGTCTGTGAGTGGTAACCTGTTGTCCATAGTGAAATAAGCTAGCTAGCTGCAGGCTAAGTACCTACATTTCATCAACATTTAATAAGTGCAGGGAAACGTTTAGCAATATATTCATATTGAATCATCCATGCCCCTTTTAGCAGACTTAACAACAACAACAGATGGGTCAGCAGCACCCCAGTCTCCCCATACTAACTGCACCCCTCCCTGTCTGTCCCTGTCCCAGTGAAGAAGGTGAACAACATTGTGTTAATGACTTAGCATCCTTCCAGGGAGTCTGTGTGGGTTCTCTGTCTCTCTTGCTCTTTTTTACCATAAATTTTTTTTTGACATCAACAAAAAATATTTTTGCCCATTATGACAATTAAAAAAAATAATCTCCTGTCTGTACAGTAGATGCAGTTAGAAACAATAAGTATCTTACCTCAACCTGCAAGTAAGTTAAAGACAGTATTAAAATAATCCAGTTTGATCAGTTCATTTAGACTGAATTTTGGCCGTAAATGACATCTATACAGACTTTATTATTTTCCATCATGAAGGGCAACACACACACACACACACACACACACAGTATCTAATGTATTTGTGTCAATGTTCTGTAGTGTTAGTGTTATTTATTGGTGTCTGGCAAAAAAAATATTGAAATGCATACTGTATGCAGACTTGCATTTATAAATCACCAGCAGTAAATATTGTGCTAGTACTAGTACACTGAAAAAAAAGTGTGTTGGATTTACATGATTTGATAGTGTACATCGGACCCAAATGAACCAATTAAGTTACATAAACATAATGTATTCATGTAACTTCAACATTATGGAATTTAGTCATTTTTAGTAAACCAATTAAGTAAGCTCCCTGATTGGGTGATTCAGATATTCAAATTCATATATCCAATTAAGATTTACTGTATTTTAGTGTCACAATATTCATTTGCTATACTGTAGGCAACTGTAAGCTATCAATAGCATTTATTAACACCTTAAATCTAAGTTTTACATGCTCTTTCAGCCAGAGCAGTTGCTTAAACATATGAATCGGTCCACAGACTAACCAAATGCTCCACTCTTCTCCACAATGGTAACCCACTGTAATTTAAATGGTTCTAATAATTCCAATGTAATTGAACATTAAACACAATTACACACTATCAAGTCTTCCCTTTTTCTAATTTTCTCAAAAACACATAAAATAACACTTCATTTCAACATTTATTCTCTCGTAATTCAGGCATATGCAAAGCATGCTGGGAACTAACAAGCTCCGCCCAGTTTCAGTTAATGCAACACAAATCATTCATGTAGTCCAACACAAATGGATTAAGTAAACTTAAATTTGACATATATTTAAGCAGATTGGACACAATCAAATTAAGTTTGGACAAAATGTATAGCAATTGTGTTGCTTAAGCTCATTTTAATTAAGCAATTTGAACAAGCAGCAAAAATCATTTTTTTCAGTGTATTGAACTACAAGAAGCAAGACAGTTGCAAGCCTTTGATTAGAGTTATGTAAAGCTTTTGATGGGACAGTTAGGTCCTAGAGATGTGGTGACAACAGCTGCATAGAGGGGGCCCAATGTGATTTTTTTGTCATGGGGCCCAAAATTCGTGGCGGCGCCCCTGTATATGATATTTAGTGAAAAATGTTTAGACTTCAGTTGTCTCGTAAATCAGAAAACGAAATGAATCCAGCCCTTTGAAAGACTCAGCTCAAAGGCCGGTTAGCGCCCTCTGAGGAAGACACCAAAACACATCCTTGTAGGTAATGTGGACAGATAAGCTTGTGTGCATTTGTGAATCAAGGCCGCGAAACAACAGTCTCAAAAGTCACGTGATTCGCTGTGCATGAAATTACAGGTAAAGCATTTGTGGATTGTGAGCAAAGCAATGTGAGTAAAGGACACGCATGATTGCTGTGTGTGTGGATCTCTTGCGTGCATTTGTGGATCGCTGTGTGTGTTTGTATGGCGGGTATACAGTGCCCGGAGAACCTGCCGATGTTGGAGTCACACGTTAGTGTCACGCGTTTGTGGTGCGACGTACCCCTTCTCTCACGTAAAAGTACACGACTTTCACCTTAGTCGTGTACTTTTACGTGAGAGAAGGGGTACGTCGCACCACAGACGCGTGACACTAACGTGTGACTCCAACGTCGTCGCACCACAGACACGTGTGACTCCAACGACGCTGAGAAGTACTTGCACCACAGATGCAACTTCATTTAACTACTACATTGCCACCACAATAAATTAATCTCAGCCTCACGTTTTTTCCCTAGCTTTCCTTTGTTATCTTTCTTATCAATCATTGTTAACTTTTTTCTTTTATTTTCATGTGTTCTGATGACATTGAATATATGATTGATATAAATGTGTATTGTTTATATATTATGTTTTATTATAAACAATAACAATAAAAACATCAGTCACAATTTTATGTAATTTACACAATTATTAACAACAACTTTAAAGTTGAACAGATAAATTCATTAATTATAATCTATAAACATAATGTTCTGGAATGTGTCATTCTCAGTTTTTACTTTTGATGGTGGCAAGAATTTCAATTAACACAGTTGACCATATGGGCGAAAACACAACATGAAACTATTCACGATATTGTTTTCACAAGAAGGTGACAAGAAAGTATTTTAATAGCCTATTATTTTCAAGAAATCAACAATGACAAAATATAAGACAGGAAAATAGTCTTTTAATCACAAAATGCAAAACAATGTAGGTGCATTTTCAAATATTTTAACTAGGGCTGTCAGTAACGATTATTTTATTTATTTATATATTTATTTGGTAATTAAGATGATCTAAGTGAACAATAGACTTTAGTATGATTTAAATACATATAACAAATGAGGCAATAATAATTGGTTCAAGTAAAGTATCAAAAGTGATTAATCATATTGTTTTATTCAACAACATTATTAAATTTCTTGAAGAAATGTATAAACAATGAACTTATGTAGGCTATATTATGTATTATAACAAATGCCAGCAGAGGACGCCAGAGGTCTGACGATTGTTACACTTTACATCAAGAGTAAACCATTGTTTATCTAATGTTTAATTGCACTTAATCTGTAATGTTTTGCTATAGCCAACAGTTTCATTTTGAAACCTCAAACATCTATTTGCATGTTTAGAAATATATTGGTTCATTCTCTTGTGTTGTTGGCATATGTTGCTAAAGCAATTACACAGCAGTTTCGTCCATATTCCCATTGTGAGAAAAGTACCGAAGCATAGAATAAAATAATACAAGGAATGCAAATTTTTGCCACAAACTCAACTCTGTTGAACAGAATAGTACCAGAGGGTTAAATGTATAAGGATCTTTATGTTGTCCCACACTCAATTTCTTTTACTTTCTTCTTTGGAAAATAAAAATTACATGGAGATTTATGGAAGCCTTTTCCATGTCACTCAAAAATATGATTTTTGGGATTTCCTAAAATAAACACAATGGCTCATTTCAGAGAAATTATGAAAACTCTTAGCCTACTGTTAAGCTCACATATTTATCTTTCTTAATTTTTTTTCTTGTTTGCTCAGCATGTTGCTGTTTTTAATCATTACTTGAAGACACTGTTTGTGCTCTGCTTGCTCACTTTTAGGAAAACAGTAAATGGTAATGATAGATTTACATTGTTTTATTGTATGTTATGGGGAGGGGTCTATTATCTCTTAAGTTCATGCACCTGCGTAGGGTACTGTAATGGAGTCGTAGGTTCTCACAGAGTGGGGGAAGAAATAGAAAATTAGACTGGAGACCAGATTTTAGATAGAAAAAGCTGGCACTTTACTACAAGACAAAGAATACACAGAACAGTTATTCAGTATTCAAGGATAATCTTGCAAATGACAAACGGTAAGTTTAAGTAAAATAAAAGTAAGGTCTTCTTTCATATTTCTTTTTAGTAATAATAAGGTAGAAATTAGTTTAGAAATAGGTTAGTGTAATGGATCAAGTAGAGTTTGAGTCTATTATGAGTACATGCCTATTAATAAAAGGCAATTCATTTATTATACTTATTTAGGATTTGCTAATTTTAATATTAACTCTTTTTTCACAGGTAAGAAAAAAATTCACCAAACAAGCAAAGTCAAAAAAAAAAAAATGTTAGCCTATATCATTACATTGATAAAAACAATAGAAATGTGGCACACAGAATCAAGTCACCAAAACCGCTGTTTCTCATTCAAATAAATTTACTTTTACCAAACAAGTAAATATAATCTTTTTTTCTCTTTTAGGGTCTTAAAATTAACTAATTTATTACTTATGTTTCTCAGTAATCGCTTTAATATTTCTGCTCGGCCGTTACAGTACATTCTGCTGCTGCTCTCTGGTTTGACCTGTGCAAGTGATTCCTTACAGGCATTTTTATTCACATTTCCTATAGGCACCTAATGCATTGTATATATTTGATATATTAATTTATATACTGTAAATTGTTATATTTATTATCATGTTTTATTTTAAATCAATAATTATGTATTCAGCTATACTCATTTAAACCATATTTTATTGTGGGTTACAAAAGTTTACTATGAAGACTTGAAAAAATTCAAAATAGACAATGTCATTAAACATTATTTAATATTTCAAAATGAACACAAATTATTCAAAATGATATATATATATATAAAGTTGTCAACATGAACAAAATGTGGACTAGCCTAATGTCAATTAGGCCTCAATTAGGTCAATTAGCCCTTCAGCCAATACATGGGCATTAGGCTACTTTGGGCATTAGGCTAGTCCAAAATGTGGGGACTGCACAATGCCCAAAGCCATGTATTGGCTGAAGCTTTCATACGAGGCATGAATTGGAAGCCTCAGAATTAAACCACAAGCGTTGACCTCTGGGTACAGTCTTTTTGATCCATTTACTGGATTGTGTAAAAACTCCAGAGTAGGTTGTGGATCAAACCCCAGGGCAGGAATTCTGCCTGTCCCAGTGGCAAACATCAGAAGGAGGTCAAAAGTTATCTGAACCTCATCTGAACCTTCTTCAGACAGCACAGCATCTCCGCCTGAAATGTAAAAAGGAGGGGGAATTAAGAAATTTCTATGCATTAAATGAAGCTACGCAGCCCTTTTCTTCTCTATTGTGATGCATATCTAAGTGAAATGGTTGGTGTGTCCCAGTTCACCTACTTATACTCAGCCCTAAATGCATGTACTCTTTTTGTGAAGAAAAAGTGCATACTTGCATTATTTGCGTGTAGCAAATCAGTAGAATGGCTTTGGGACATATTGTCATGTCATTAAATTGTCTTTTACGGAAGCTGTCACTTAGTTACGACCATCTTGTCACCGTAAACTGGCCTGTCAATCGTCTTTAGTTAACATCCTCCACATTTAATAAAACTAAACATATAATTTAATATAAAATAACACATCTCAGACAATGCACGGTCCCAAATATTCAGGTTGCGCTTGAATGATCAGTACACACAGACTTGCAGTATTTCAAGATACCTGTCTTGGTGAGTATTAACGCAAACATTTGCAATAGCTAAATAACATACTGTAGGCCTACGTGGTGAGAGCTACCAAGAAATAAACATGCAGTTAACTAAATATTGTCGCTGCATTAGTCTGGTTACAATATTAGGAAAAGTGTGGTTAATCTTTATTCTTAATGAAGTTCCAGCTGACGTGGGTAAAACATTGTGCGTTTGTTCGCTTCATTTCACCGCAGATTGTTTTTGCAAACAAGACACAGGTCGAGACTGGATTTGCAGACCCGAGTAAGATTAAAAAAAAACATGCTATATTGGATCCGACAGGAATGGTGCAACACACTTATGTGAGTAAAAATGCATTGTTTGCATTGTTACAGATCGTTTGATATCTAATGATGTGTACGTGTCTAACCAGTTACAGAAGGGTCCAGCTATGAAGGATGTAGCTTGTCAAAAAGACACACTGAATTTAACATCACAGGGCTCAAACTCATTATAATATGCAATACTGTTATCCAATCATAGCAGTGGGTGTTTACTTCCAAGTCTTCAATGCAGCACACCCATAAAAACGTCTCAGGTTACTATTGTAACCATAGTTCCCTGAGAACAGGGAACGAGACGATGCGTCGAAAATGCTACGGGAACGCCTTCTGCGTGAATGCGTCTGAAGCATCTATGCCAACTAGTCCAATGGAAAAAGGGAATGAGCATCACGGGCGGGTGACGTCATGACCAGGAAAGGATAAAAGCACTTCCGCTGCGAAACGCCAGTTAGCTTCGAAATTGCCGAAGCAAGCCGATCGCAGGGACGCCAGAAGTATGGCAGAGGGACGCATCGTCTCGTTCCCTGTTCTCAGGGAACTATGGTAACAATAGTAACCTGAGACGTTCCCTTGTCGAAAAGGGAACTTCGAGATGCGTCGAAAACGCTACGGGAACGAGAATACCCAATGCGCCATAATTCAAGTACCTGAGTGTCAGTCTGTTCAGCTAAGCACTAAGCACCTGAGAACCTGGGGCAGCATCCAGGTCTAGGCTGTAAAACCTCACGAATGTGAGCGGAGAGGACCAGCCCGCCGCATCACAGACATCTTGGAGAGAAACCCCATGCAGTAAGGCTTTAGAAGCCGCCATACTCCTGGTCGAGTGAGCTCGGACCACCAAAGGACAAGGCTGGCGCGAGTACTCGTAGGCAAGTGAAATAGCCTCGACTATCCACTTACTGACTGTTTGTTTGGAAGCAGGAAGACCTTTTTTAGGTGATCCAAAGCAAATAAATAGTTGATCGGACTTCCTGATTGAGGATGTCCGATGTACATATGTCTCCAATGCTCGCACTGGACACAAGAGGTGCAGTCTTTCCTGGTACGCAGTTGTAAAGGGAGGAGGACAGAAAGCCTGCAGCACAATAGGCCTCGGAGTCAAGGTCGGCACCTTAGGGACGTATCCCTGTTTTGGATATAGGAACGCCTTGACCATGCCCGGTGCAAATTCAAGGCAAGTGGGGGAGACCGAAAGAGCCTGAAGGTCACCAACTCTCTTGAGGGACGAAATAGCTAGCAGAAAGATAGTCTTAAGAGTAAGGAACTTCTCTGAGACCGAATCTAAGGGCTCGAATGGGGCCCTAGACAGGCCTTCTAGAACTATAGTCAAGTCCCAAGCTGGCACCCTAGTGCGAGTTGCAGGCCTTAGCTTCAAAGTGCCACGAAGGAAACGTGTAATCAGGGGGTCTCGACCCAGGGATGTACCCCCCACCAGGGTGTGATAAGCCGTAATGGCTGCACGTAAACTTTTAGCGTGGAAGGGCATAAACCTGACACAAAGCGCTCTTGCAGGAACTCGAGTACTGTGTTCACAGAACAGCTAACTGGATCCAAATGACGTCGGTGACACCATACAGAGAAAACTCTCCATTTAAGCGCATATAGTTTCCTAGTAGCTGGAGCTCTGGAGCTTAGGATGGTCTCAGCAGCCTCAGCTGAAAGACCACTTTCTATGAGTTGGGCCCCCTCAGAGGCCAAACCCACAGATTCCAAATCTCTGGACGAGGGTGAAATATTGTGCCCCCGGCCTGAGACAGAAGGTCTCTCCTGATCGGGATCTCCAATGGAGCCCCGTCTAGAAGATGGACCAGGTCCGAAAACCAGATCTGACTCGGCCAGCGTGGTGCTACTAGCAGTAGGCTTATTCCAAGCCGACGGACCCTCTCCAGAACTCCTGGGAGCAGAGCAACAGGGGGAAAGGCGTACAGACGTAGCCTCGGCCACGTCTGCACCATGGCATCCAGCCCCAGGGGGGCTGGGTGAGTAAGGGAATACCAGAGGGGACAGTGCGTCGTGTTGTGAGACGCGAACAGGTCCACCTCTGCTCTGTCATATGCCTCCCAGATTTTCTCCACCGCCTCGGGGTGGAGTCTCCAGTCCCCTGGCCTCAGCTCCTGCCTCGACAGGACGTCTGCTCCTATATTCTGGTCCCCAGGAATATACACTGCCCTCAGGGAGAGTACCTTCCCCAGGGACCACAGAAGGATCTGGTGCGCCAGTTGCCATAGACCGCCCAATTGCTCTGGTGGTCTCTTTAGTAGCCCTGAGAGAAAGATTGGTAGCCCTACGAAGTTCTCGAACATCGTCATGACTAATTCCCTCGCTATTATCCAGATCCCCCAGCAGATCAGCCTGATAAGCCTGAAGCAATGCCATAGTGTGCAAGCACGCTCCGGCTTGACCTGCTGCCGAATAAGCTTTGCCCACTAAAGTAGATGTATTTTTTAATGGTCTAGTGGGAAAACTGGGGCTTTTATGGAAGATGCAGGACCAGGCGCGAGATATCCTATATTTTGTTCAACCTGGGGCATCGAACCATAACCGTAATCCTTAGACCCTCTAATCTTAGAATATATATTAGACTGAGGGTTAAAAACACGAGATGAAAACGTTTTTTTCCATGATTTAGATAGCTCGTCATGCAAATCAGGAAAAAAAGGAAGCCCTCGCGGTGGAGATAATGTGGCTGAAGAAAGAAAACGCTCGTCTAACTTGCTTTTGGGGCGAGTGTTTCTAGTTTCAGATGGCCAGTCAACATTTAATCTTTCTACAGCTCGTGACATGACATCCACCAGCTCATCATATGCCGGGGAAATAAATTGTAAATCCCTTTCCCCCGTGTGTGCATTATCACTGTCCAAACTTACAACGTCAACTTCCTCAGAAGATGAGCATTGTAGTAAGGGGCTCTCTCCCCGGGCGGAAGAAACCGCAAAGCGTGCTTCGACACCGGGGAGGAGAGCTGGATCTCCCGGGTAAGGAAGGAGAAAGGGCCCTCGGACCCGTCTCGATCCCCTCCGAAAGATCCAATTGCGATCCCCAGGAATGCATTCTCCGCATTGCCTCTGCAGACGCGGGTCCTGATCCCTGAGGATCGCAAGCCTGTCCACTCTGTTTGTCAAAGAGTGACAGGCGGGATCTGAGCATGCGAAGCGGTAGCTTCTCACAATGCTGGCACTCAGCCCCCTCGAAGGCTGAGGCCGCATGCTCAAATCCCAAACAAATCACACAAAGCTCGTGTGTGTCCCCACCCGTTAAATAACGCGGGCAGGGAGGAACACACTGTTTGTAGACTTGTTTCGCCATAACGATACCAACAATATTGCAACAGACAACAACAGGTCATGACGACACCCGCCCGTGACGCTCATTCCCTTTTTCCATTGGACTAGTTGGCATAGATGCTTCAGACGCATTCACGCAGAAGGCGTTCCCGTAGCGTTTTCGACGCATCTCGAAGTTCCCTTTTCGATAAGGGAACCCAGCATTTCAGGAGCTAGGCTCAAAACCAGGGTATAAAAAACCTATATGTATTAATTTTGATGTTTTTTAATGTAAAAACTAAGCGAACGTCACAAGTTGACCTCATTCAACAATATACAATTTAAAAAAAACGGCACTCAGGGCATTTACTTGCACAAAAGGGAAACAACTTCCACAGTAAAAACACTTACTGTCTCAAGGGTGCTTCCAGTCTAGCCTCCAGATAAAATTTCAAAGAGGATTCCAAAATCCATCACGGTCACTTAGTGATCGGATCACAGTCAAGGACCCTAAAAGTGCCAGGTTGGAGGCTGCCTCTTCTACAGCTTCCCGACTTTCCTCCACTGTTTTTGCTTGTTGAATCTACAATAAACAAAACAATTATCTTTACTGTTCATGACACAACTACATGTTCTATTGGTTGATTTCAATGAGATGAAATGTCAATGGTATCCAGTATGTGACTGGAATATACTGTAGGTGCAAAGCAAGGAATGGATGGACCTGACATTTTTATTTTTTTCTGTAAAATTTTGTTTGTTATATTCACCAACTAATTTCAGATTTTGAATATGCAATGGACCCAGGTACAGTATTGTCAAATGCCATGGCAATCTTTTGGGTTTCTTTTTTCCAGCCAAGCTCTCCAACATTTCACATTAATACAACCATAACAATTGTCTTTCATATTGCTAAGTTTATAGTTAATATTATAGTTCATATGACCCATGTTTTATTTAGCCTCTGTAGTAAGTCTGGAATTTAAAATAATAAATGCTTCAAGGTATGTGTACAAGTGGTAAACTGTCAAATGTGGTAAATGGTGTAAAAACGGTAAAAATGTTAAATGGTAAAAATGTTGCAAATGTCTTAAAAATGTCATTGTTGTAATTTGCAACTAGCCTCCTGAAACTGATGTTTTAGGTCTTCGTCATCCACCTCCAGGATGTCAACAGGGGGTCTTGGCTCCCCGGTCAGCTGGCA